>JAWZYV010009056.1:621341-1242682 GCA_038373885.1 Cheiracanthium punctorium | reverse complement strand
GTTAAATAAATATTACTTAGAGGCTCAAAAATTAAAACTTATTTTGTGATACCTCTGGGCTTTAATTGTAATGAAAACTGGAATTAAGTGGATGGAGTTTTACATCACAGCCTCTTGAGGAGGGGGGTGGGAAGGTATAACGTAAATATTTATATTAAATGACTCTTTTAAAATTTAATTTTTAGTAATTAAAATTTGAAATATTTTGGGGGAAAATGTATTTTTTTATCAATATGTATGTAAAATTTGTAGACGGAATCTGAAAATAATTCTGAAGATTTCTGAAGATTAGACAGATTCTAAAAGTAAATTTGAAACAGGATTGTCATTTAAATGCATGCAATCAGGGGCGTAGCCAAGGGGAGAGGGGTTAGGGGGGTCATAACCCACCCCCCCATGAGAAATTTTTTGCCATGCAAAATGTATATTCTTCACTATTTTATCAGACACACGTATACATATATATGAGTTGCAGTAGTCGTAGCCCCCCCCATGAAAAATTTCTGGCTACGCCCCTGGATGCAATCAATTATTTCCCTCTTAATTAAAGAAGTTATTTTAAATTGATTAATTTTTAATAGAATCTTGTTTGTAATTTTTAAGATGCAAATACTAGAATGGATTTAATAATTTCTTATTTATATTTTATTCATTTTCAACAATAAATAAAAAAATTATCAGCTTGTTCATAACATAAAATATGTTGCCTCAACGATTAACTCTATAATTGATTTTTACAGTTAGTTATCGATAATACGTGAAGATTGACTACCAACAAAAAAGAAAATATGAACACTTTTAATATAACAAAGCCCTTCTAATAGCACATTTTTTTACACTCTCAATAAAATCCCCCCCCCTCCCGGAAAATAGATTTGTATGTACGTAATAATTCTTTTTACCATAATACCACAGAAATTCAACCTTCAAATTTTGCATACATGTTGATAAAAAAGAGTGAAATGACGTATATTGTTTCAAAATGTTTAAAAATTCCGATTTTATTAAATATTTTATTTCTAATTTATATTAAAATAATTGTTTAATTGAAATGGTCACGTTATATATTTTATAAAATTCCTTAAAGATATGCACAAAATGACAAAACTTTCTACTAAGTCAAATAGTTCTTGAGTTACATCATCTTAAAAATTACTGTACCATGCAAAATTTTCAACTTTTTCGAATTTAAAATATTCATATCTTTTGAACGAATAGTAGAAATAATTTGGAACTTCAAAATTTTCATTTCTCAGAGGTAAGTGCAACGATCATGCGAAGAATAATTAAAATCTAAAATATCGATGTCAAATATAATTTTTTATTGGTTAGTTTTACGTGAAATTATCCGTTAATCGTAAGAAAATATATAATTAATTAGGAGCTTTTATGCTAAGTGAAATATTTTGGAAAATAAATCTTCAATACATCATGACACAAATGAGAAATGTTTTGAAGCAGCCTTTCGTGAATTAAATTACTGTTACGAATTTTCTGGGCAACCTGCTGTTCTGGGGTTTAAGATATTTTAAAATTCGTATTCTACTAGTCAAATAGTTAAATTTTGCATTTTGTTGCACAAAAATCGGTTAACTGAAACGCGAGATATGGTGTTTTGGGTTTCCCCAATTTATTAATATAGTGTTCTCTAAAAATCTCGATAAATATGGGTTGTAGGCCTTGGCTAACCTCACTTTTGGCAACTTATTTTTGCCGCCAAATCTGGCGATATTTCGCAAAAAGTCACCATGCCATAGTCCGACATTTCGGACATTTAACTCGATTTTTCCAATGGAGCTTGTAAAGATGTTTTTCCTGCATTAACATCACATATTAGCCTTGTATTCATTAATATTTCTATGACGCAATCAAAACGCGATTGTTTGGGGACTCTGGAGAGGTCCCGAGTTTTCTGGAATGTACGTCGGAAAGTATAAATAGGTACGGGCGGCCCGATTCTGTCAGTCTTGCTTCTGCTTGTGCTGAGAGCAGATGTCTCTAAAAGCTTAAGGCTTTGTATTGGCGCTTAGCAAAGCTATGTTTAGCTTGGTTTAGAAGCTCTGTTTTTGAGTGTTGTGTGTAAATTCTTCATTGCTGAGTCTTGAGAGACAGTGTACGATTTCCCTCGTAAGTTTCCACTGAATTTAAGCCTGTGGAGGTGTTTTATTTTGTGTGAGAAATACAGCATTTGTGGAAACTTCTGGACTCTAATAAGCACAATACTGGCTGATTGTGCTTGTAAATTTTGTACAGCTGATTGTTCGACGCAGTTCTAGAAGCAATAAAGTTCGTGTATCATCCTGACAAGTGGGCTCTTTACTAGAACTTTATACACCTACTGGACTTCAAAACGACGACCTCAGGAATCTAGCAGAGTTTTCTGCAACATTATCATAAATAATTATATAATCTCATGAATTAAATTATATTTAAAGGTCAAACATTTGTTCAACAAAGGGAGATTTTGACTTATTCAGTAGTAAAAGATTGTGTATGTTAAAAGACGGGCTAAAGTGCCAGATATTTCTTTTCTTTATCACTGTAGCAGTTACAAACGGAGTTTTTTTACAGATATGGCACAATCTAAAATAATTTGATTTATATAACTGTGTTATTCGCCTAAATACATTTCATCATTTCAGTACCACAATATTCTATTTTTTTCGCTTCATTTATTTTTAACTAGTTTGGTTTATCTTTAAATTTACGTGATTTTTTAAAAGTGGGTGTGCAGTACAGAGTTCACTAAGCGTTCTACTTGAAAAATTCGTAACACATTTCACTGTTACATCACAATTAAGAACAATGACAAAATTTCAAATTAGTTACGTACATTTCCCAATGTAAGTCGACCGCCGTATAAGGCGTGAATGAGTTTTTTTATCAATAATCTCTAGCAGAAATACTCAACTGGTATATAAGTCATTGGCTTTGTAAACAGATCATGTCGTCGAACCTAGAGTTTAAGACAGCAGCCGTATTCCTGTATACTAGCATATCTCCCTTAATTTATTATATTACAATGGGATGAATGCTATTAGGGAAATAAAAAATGATATTAAATCTAAGTTGCTTTCATTGTGGTGGATTGAATTTGTTAAGCACACCTTTGATTTTAATTTTTCAAAGTTGCATTAGTTTTAAAATCATTTCAATTGCAGTTCTTTGCACACATTTTTGAAGGAAGGATGTTAGTACGACAGAAATTAAATAGCAGAATCTACACAGGACTTCATACAGAGTTCACTGAAATTGCTCTCATACTGTATCATGTCGATATGATCGAACTTTAAAAAATATCAATAATTTACAGATTGCACACGTAAAAATTCTATAAGAAATCATAATTCTTTCAGATTTTCAGGATGCAATCAGAATCATTTAAGACCATTTATCCTCAAACTGGGTTAAAAGCAATCCATATGTGAACAATGTTCCAATGGCCATTCCAAAAAATGTGCGGGAAAATACAAACACACCTCCTGCTGTTAAAACTGTTGGTTTTTTCGAAATTTCATGCTTCAACAAATTCAAAATGTAAGCGTTACGTTCCCCTAAAATTAAAAGATTCCCATATATCTTTGAAAACATAATTTTAATTTTCTCGTCCTTTATCGTCAATTTACTTGAACTGTCGCACAAGCAAAATAATATTGCCACATGAGTAATATGTGCAATTATGATATCACCAATCATCCATTTGTACTTTTGAAAAGACGTTTTAAACAGAATGTTGGCGAGTATGCATATGATTCTAGTAAACTGGGACATTACCACAAGGAACATTAATACCGAAAATTTTTCATTAATGCTTGCGATCAATTCGGTTAGTGCATTGTATTTCTTTACGAAATCGAACATCGGTTTTGTTTCAAAAGGCTTTGTTTGGATGAGCGATTTCAGGTGGCGTTCAAAATTGCATAAAGTAGAAGTTATTCGCTTGGAAACTGCGTAGAATATTAATCCAAACAGTGCAGGCAAATAATAATTTCCGAAATAGTACACAAGGAATGTGCCGAAGCAACGGATTGATCGAAAAGTTTTATTTGAAATGAAAACATCTAAAAACACGAAAGGAATGCTGTCATCATTAAGCACAAGATATATTGATTCTAACAATATAAATATCATTACTGCTAGCAAATAAGTTGTTGTCATAGAAAACTTTGAGTTTTCATTGTCATAAGGTAAGGGATATGAGTTTAAACGTTTTATTGATTTCGCAATACTTTTCATTCTCTTCCTCGACAATATACAAAGCCACGGCAAAATGATTACTTGGCTTGCAAATGGTAAAAGTTCCAGAAATTTTAATTTTCCGGTGTAACAATAAATCGTTATAATATCGTTTATCAATGACAGAGAAACAAGTGCAGTCATTACGACGATGCCTGTTATTTTCTTCACTTTAAATCCGAAATTTCCGTTGACAGGTTGGAAGATGAAACTAATTCCGAACCACTCACAGTAACTCCAGAGATGATTTTCAAAATAGCTTTCTCTGCACATTTTTGAAACAGGCAAAGCATGTGTATGGTCTGTATTAATTATAAAAGACATCTTTATTTTTCAAATTCTGTTAATTTTACTTCGCATTAGAGCAAAGTGATTGCGACTTTAAAAACCGATGTTGATTTCGAATTTGAATGTCTTTCATTAGTAGATCAACAAGTTTTTCATGTGATTTCTTTTTTTCAAAAAAGGTTGATTTGTCTTGAAGATCGTAGCTTCATGATTGGAAATTGGCAGGCTTTTCAAGAGTTAGTTGATTAAAAATCATTTTCAACATTTATCCATAAGTTTAAACAGACTTCTTGTAATAAAACTGAAACTGAACTTAATTGCGTGCGTTTTACCTTGATGTTTGCAATCACTTCAAAATTTCTTTTTCAGTAGCCTTCTTTTCGTGAATGTAATATTCGTAGTAAAAAGTACGTGTGATTGTATTATGAAAATTGATGAACTATTTCATGCTTTAAGTCTGGCAAGAATTTCTAGGACTCTTTTTTTGTTTAAGACTATACAGATATGCAGGCGATTTTACTTAATAGTCTTTTTAAAACATCATGTTTATTTATAACAGCTTGAAGATTTCTAAAATCTCTAGCAATTCCTATTTCATAATATCCCATACAAAACTGCAAGCTTTCTTACAATTTTCACACGCAACGTCTCTTACGCATGTAGAGTTTCCAGACAAATTAATAATATACATCCACACATTAAAAAGAAAAAAGCGCATGCGTAGACTAGCTTTTTAGTATATTTTTACACGTCACTAACTTCTTAGTTGCTTGTTATATTTTTAAAATGCTCTATTTACATAAAATTTTATCAATAACTAATTCACTATCTATCAGCCTTAAATTATTTTTGTACAAACTCTGATCTACTATTGATGACGAATTTTAAAGGTTCTGCTCTTACCGATAAATTTAATAATTGAAAATATACCATATGATATGACATTTTGAATTCAAAAGATTGTGTATCTTTTCTAAAAAATGACTTTCTAAACATTTATTCAGTACAATCGATAATCTAGCTATATTGTGTTTAGCATTCTTTGCATGACTTTTCAATTTATACATTAGGGGTACACAATGATTTGTTTTCTAATAAAGAGTTTACGTCAATCATGTAAATTATTAATTTTTGTCTGGGGAAAAATTGACAAGTCTTTACATTATAATTCAAGCCAACGATAGTTCATATACAGACCTTCGATGACACTTTCTGTATTTGCCAGAACTTAACAAATCATTATTCTTGTTTAATTTAAATTTTGATTTTTAATTAACAATCTAATTTACAATTTTCTCTTAAAATTAAAATTTTGCAAACATCTTTCTATATTATAACTAATTAAAATCTTTGTAAAATAGCACATATAAATAAAAAAATTACACCGGTATAATCGTTCTGAGTGACAAAAGTAGACCACCTTTCCTCGACAGTCAAAAAAGTTCCAACATCTCCACTAACATGGTTAGAATGTGTTTTCGACTGCCGAAAAGTAGACCTTTTCTTCCACCAGAAACTATCGTACTGTGGTAATTTTTTTTAATAATGTGAGTTGTTTTACAAAGTTTTCAATTTTATCCATTTCCAGAAGTCCATACACGGGCTTCTTTGCTGCTGCTGAAGAAGATCGGTATTTTTTTTTATTGAAACAGGTGTAGAGTTTGATAAGTACATTTTATCTGTGTTATTTTACAAAATTTTAATTATTTTATCTTTCAAACAACAGCTTCTTTTGATTGTGTTTGTTGTTGTTCGAAAGTTTCTAAAAATGAAGAAAGCTTGGCGATATCTTTATATTTGGCAAGAAATTGACCATCTGAAGTATATGCAATGGAAATTTAAAAGATTCATAAATTGTGCTCCAACTAACCGATTTGTGCATAACAAAATGCAAAGTTGTATCATTTAACAAATAGATCATGAATTTTAGACTAAGTTTAACCTTTGAGGAACTGACACTCACCCACAAAATTCATAACATTGCCTCCTTTCCAAAAAACTGCATGTCACAGGCAGTTCAATCATCAGTTCGTAGGTCATACTAATGAAACGTGATTAATAGAAAATTATTCGCAGATTTACGCAGCATCCCAGGCAACACATTAAGTTCCTCCAACGTCTGTTATGGTTCTGAGACCATTCAGTAATGTTCTCTAAACGTCCATCGTAGTTTGTACAAAGAAACACTTGAAAAAAATATCTTTCTAGAACCCGTTGTATTTACTTCTACAAAGGTGTTTGTGTACTAAAAATGATAATAAATGTTGCAGCAACTAAGAAAATTGTGCAAGACAGCAGTAGTCTCAAAACTTTTGTCATAGAAAAACGCAGGGAACTGTCACGTTGACACAACGTGCATATTTTTTAATGAAAAATTATGAACACAAATCCTAATTAATATTGTCTAAATTTAAACTAATAATCTATTCAAAATTTAATTTAAAAGTTTTTAATAATAACTATCTTTTAAAGCTTTCAAATTTCCTCTTGGCCTTCTCAATTACAGCGCATTAACGTACTTCTAAAGCATTTCCCTCTTATCAGCTGCTTTGAAATAAAATAACAGTTGACGCCAATTTTCTCTCCTTCTAAAAGAATAATCATAACAACACCTCTTCCTCGCATATATCTTTGCTCTAGCTGAAGCAGATGTGTTTGCGAAAAACACCTGCTAAAATTGTTCCAGAAAAATCGAGCTCCCTTTTTCTATAGCAGTGGGTCTAACGGTCATTCTTTAGCAGTTGCTGGGTTGGTACTTGTGTGGCGAGGTCCTTTTTTTAAGTGCGGAACCTTCGCCACCGGAACGTAGACACGAAATGCCATGCTCGCCATAATAATTTTTAGAAGAATGCTTCCCCAGTTTTCATTTTTTATTTGAGGGTGTATTGTAAAGTTTCAAATTGTTGATCTTCAGATGGTGCAAAAATAAAAAGATGTGACTAAAATGGAGATGAGTCCTGCCAATTATTTATAGTCGACTTACTGATTTTTGTTCGCAAAGTCTGTGCTTTGTGTTCCAGTTTTCTGCGTGCTCTCCTCAAAAAGAAAATCTGATGTGTCCAACACATGACTTCCTTGCACGTCCATTAGATAAAAATATTTTCGATGCACTTCCTCTAAATTTATTTGTTTAAAAGAGATAAAATATCAATAATAGTAAGGTTTAGCGATTTCTAGCCAAATATTTCGATATCGCCAAGCTGAGTTCAATTTGAAAGATTTCCTTCTGACACTTTATTTGGCGATATTTCACCAAAAGCCGACAAACTTGAGATAGTCAGCGAGATTTTGGGGATAGCCAAAGTAGTCATTGACCACAGACTTTCAATGAATTGAATGCATCCATACACCTCAATGTATTTAAAGTTATTTGGCTCACCCTGTAAATAAATTCTCAGTCGATTGCTGTCAAAAAAGATATTGAAAACAGTTAGATATTACAATTGTTCTAAATACAAAGTTAAAAAATCTACGGGTTAAAGTTTTAGAGTTATACAAAATAGGAAATAATTTTTGGCGCCAAATTTGGCGATATTTCGGCGAAACTCGTCAATGTCGAAGATATTTGGCGAGATTTTAAGCATGAACCAAACAATGACAGATTATCGCCAAATTTGGCGATATTCCGCCAAAACTCGCCAAGAACGATAACAAATGGCGATACCTTGGGCATGGACCAAATGACTGACTATCGCCAAATTTGGCGATATTTCGCCAAAACTCGCCAAGGTCGAGGACAGACGCTGAGATTTTGGGCATGTACCAAACAATGACTGTCTACAGTTGTATTATATTGAAGATGTCCATAGACATTAAGGTACTGAAATTCTTTTCGGTGGTCCTGTAAATAAACTCTCCAGTAGATTGGAACCAAAAATCGAGATGCACAACTAGATGTTACAACATTCTTATATATGAAATTTCATAATAGTTTTTGAGATTTGAGAGTTAAATATGCACACACATACACCAAAAGTCGCCAAGCTTGGCGACTTTTGGCATAGTTCTTGAGGGAAGCACGTGACCGTGGTCGGACCATTACCTAATTTATGTGGTAGGACGGTATTGTGCTTGAAATGGATGAATGCCCCTAAAATTGCTATTGACCGTAATGTATTGGAAATCTTTTGAGTGTTCCTGTAGCAGAACTATAAATGAAAAAGACACTTTTTTTAATGGAGAAATTCATTTTCTAACTCTTTACAGCATATATCACTTCTGAGTCGTTTGAAATAGCCCAATACCTCTAAAAAACGCTTTAATGAATTTCGGCCCATAGAGCGTAATGTATTTCGAATCTTTTGGGCGGTCCTGTAGATAAACTATTCAGTCGAATGGAACCGAAAGGGAAGGTGCACAACTAGATGTTACAACAATCCTAAATATAAAGTTTCAACATTCAACGCCTAACAGTTTTTGAGATATGCGAGTTTAATGAATTTCGGCCCATTGAGTGTAATGTATTTCGAATGTTTTGGGCAGTCCTGTAGATAAACTATCCAGTCGAATGGAACCAAAAGGGGAGGTGCACAACTAGATGTTACAACTATCCAAAATATGAAGTTTCGACATTCTACGCCTAATAGCTTTTGAGTTAGGCGAGTTTAATGAATTTCGGCCCATAGAGCGTAATGTATTTCGAATCTTTTGGGCGGTCCTGTACATAAACTATCCATTCGATTGCCACCAAAAGGGGAGGTGCACAACTAGCTCATAGAACAATCCTAAATATCAAATCTCAACATTCTACGACCATTAGTTTTTGAGATATGCGAGTTACATACATACGTACGTACGTACGTACAGACGGCATGGAAAAACTGGCCACAGTAGACTCGCCACTGGTCAAAATGAGTTGCAGACGCGTTAATATGATCGTGCATGCTAGCCTACGATGAGATGCATCGAAAAAAATTTTTTAATTAAATTTAGAGGTAGTCAAAATCGGTTTTTATGTCGAAATTTGGCCCCCAAAATTTTTCGGGATCACATTACTTCCTTATACTACGTACAAGGAAGTAAAAAAATGAAACGACGAGCGCTAGGAAGACGGATGCCTTTCCGTAACAACATTATGGGTCAACAATTAGTTGACCACCTACTTCTTTTCTTTTGTGAACCTCCTTTGATGTACCGCTATCTGTGATGATTCCTAGCATTCTCGTGAAATCGGATTTAGTTTGCTGGCGTTCAAGAAAAATGAATGTGGTGTTGCTTTAACTGAAATTTTCTTTTTACAGTGCTACATTTCGCTGACGTATATCTTTAATACGCAATATGGATGTCGACACATTTTCTTTATTTTTAATACAGTGACGCGATGCTCTTCAGGATTGTTCATACCAAATGTGACAACGATTTACATACCACATACCTACCATCGTCTCCTTACGATCACCGCCTACCACCGTACTTCTCCATGCCTTTTTAGGATAGGAACCAACAGAGAAGTGTTCTAAATTAGCATTTAAAAAGGATCTAGATAAACTACATGCAACCCGCAAATGCTTTAAGACGTACTGGACGTCTTCCTTAAGTCTGTATTAAAGCAAAATTTATAGTTTTTTAAATTCCCCTGTCTAATTAACATATGAATCAGCTTATAGCCTGATGAATAGAAGCTGCATTTCAAATGATGTGAAATTGTTGGAAAAGATATTTTTTTTTACCACTTCGTCTTTGGAGAAACAGCGTATTCAGCATTTTAGTGAGCCACGGTTTCTTCGACAGCGATATGCTTTCAAAAATATTTGGGAATAGACCAGAGCAAAATCAGTACTACAGCTAGTCTCCTGTTCAGTCAATTGTTCTATCATTTAGTTACCAAGAATACCATTGTAATCCAAGAATACCATTGTTGTCCAAGAATACCATTTCAGTAAACTGGAGTACCCATAAATTATTCATAGGCATATAAAATGTAATGAATTTTCACCACCAGTTTTTCCATAGAAAGTATATCCCGTCTCAAGAAAAGAGCAGAAAGCTAATCTGTACAAATAAAGTATGTACTCGTAAAAGTTCCACTCTTATTGCAAATATTTTATATCAGTTTAGCAGCAAGATTTAGGCAAGGAATTTCATCCTGATAAACTAAACGCCCATCGAGTATTCTTAAACTGTCGCATTCTTATTATTTTCATAGATAACTAAATCAAGAACAGCCCTACCAGCCAACTTGATATCTTCGGTGAAATAAATAGCTCTATAATCCTGCAAAACAACATTTACCTTGGGAATAACTTGCTTTTTGGAATTTATGAGAAGAAAATGAGTTGTAAATATTCTTACAAAAATTGTAATGTTCTTTTCCCGCATTAATGTGTGTTGCTAGAAAGAGAGTTGTATAAGCATTCCTGAAAATGAAATAAATATGTGACCCCCTTGACACTAGGCGACAGGCTTGGCGACCGTTTTGGTGACTTGGAGGCAAATTCGGCGATTTTGATACCAAGAGAAAGTACTCGAAAGTAATGGAAGTTTGGCTGTATCTCAGTTAGAAAAGAAGTTTCGACAAAGTTCGAGAAATATGACGTCACGACCTGCTTAGAAATCCATAAATATCAGAGTCTGTTCGCTGAGAGTTATTTGAAATAGACTGTGCATACAGAAAGCAAAGTATACGATTCACAATGAGATTTGAATAGTGTTATTGCTATGATAGTTAGCCCCTTAACAGTCGAATTATTTTCAAGAAAACGGTCATAAAAATGTCTATTTTTTATTACAGAAAATTCTATAAAGATAAGTGTATTTACAATATATGTATTTATTTTAAAGTTTTGGACATTCTTTTTTAGCACGATAGAAAAAAAGAAGTTAAATTTCTAAGAAAAGCCAACATTCAGGGTTATTGAGACTAAATGTGTGTTTTCAAGTAAGCAGGGAATCATTAAAAGTGTATGTTTTAAACACTAAGGGAGAATTTTATTAAACTTAGTTCGTAAAATAAATAAATATTTGTAAAGTTTTTTTGAACATAAGTAAAAAAGTGAGCTAAGATTGCACAGTACGTATCACAAATACACGTATTTTAGTACTGCTGCCATCTATTTAAAAAATAAACTATCTCTGAATTAAGTTAAAAATAGTCTGCTATTGGCATCTGTTGTGTAAAATGAGATATTAAAAAAATTCCGTGCGTAAGAATTGAAATGCTCTTATTTTTCTGGCGCATAGCATTTCAACAATATTGCCGGGCAATGTTAGGGGCATATTAGATATTAAAGATATTACTAGAGATTGTTGGCAATATTAGGGAAATAGAGTTGGAAAACTTAGGCCATGATTGATTTTGACGGGAACGGGGCTTAAGAGGCTAATGATTTGTTGTCACATGTGCAACTTAAATTCTTTTTTTGTGAGATATTATTGATTTTATGCGTCGAATAAAGTGTTATATTCGCTTTTCGAGCTTTCTGTACTATTTAACGTACATCCACATTGTAATTTCCGTAATAATATGTTTTGAGAAACAATTTAATATATATTTAATAAAATAATTAGTTCAGACAAAATAAATAAATGAAATAAAAGATGAAAAGGATATTTCAAGAGCTTCAGGTACGTGTAAGTTTCTTAAATATATCCTAAACACTTTGGAAGACTTTCTTACAGGTGCATCACAATCTACGTAGATTACTCCGTCGGAAATATATTCAAAATATCATTCCCTAAGACCTTACATTCCTTTAAAAATTCTAAAAGAACATTCTTTGATGATATCTTATCCAGGTCCTGCAATTGTGGACAATATATGTTTTATTGGAGTTACAAGTTTTCTTCAAAATGAGATTTGCGAGTATTGAACTTTTTATGACCTGAGACTTCTTCTTTCATACGATTCAATTTACATGAAAAGGAATTTTTCCTTCTTAAAAACGCTGGCAATATTTCTTGACTTACTGGATTTTGAAAACTCACTATTCTACAAGGGGAAGGAAATAAAGTGCCAAAGTGTAATCCAGAGTTTCTAAAGTTGTAATCCTGTTCCAGTATAAAGTTCCTGGAGCAGGTGATTTTTTAAAATTTAGTGGCATATCTGCTTTCACGTTCTGGCAGTTTTAATTTTGATTTCTGGTATGTAATTCTCTAATTTTAATTTATGGTGTAATTTAGATGATATGTGATTGAAAAAGGTATTTTTCATATTTTATATACAGTTCTCTAGCCTTGTAAAATATAGACAGTATTGATACACCATCATGTAAAACAAGAATTTTGTATTCTAATGCCATATGAAACTGGTTTAATAATATCTGCTTAAACATATTTGTTTGAAAACAGGGGTAAAATGTTTTATGAAATTAAAATCAAGAAACTAAAATGAAAAGAATGCATAATTAGGAATTATAAATATAAATCAATATTTATTCATTTTAAGTCACGCATTTCTACTTTCGGAACTGTAATAAGAAAAACATTTGACAGCAGATGAATTAATATTCAATAAAACAGTGATTGGAAGTAAATATTCATGGTTGACAGTTCTTTACAGTTTAATGTTTAGTGAATGATCCTCATAAAATAACCGAACCAAGAGGTTGATTAGGATTGAGCATAAGCAAAATAAACATAGCGATTTATTTCAGTAAAAGATATCTATTATGTTAGCCCTTTCAAACCCTGCCATCTAAGTTAAAGACACAAAAACCTATATACACAGGATAGCTGTCTTAATTTGTGCTCATAAAGAAAAACTAATTTTCTTCAAAATTTTGACTATCACGTTTTTGTATTTTACTTGTTTATTACAAATAAAATCTCTATTATAAAAAGAAAAATTATTTAATACAAATAGAAATTGTTTAATCTGGTCTGAAAGGGTTAAATAGTAATTCATAGTTTAGGGGGTAATTAATACAATAAAACAGAACCCATGTTTTGAAATTTCATTGGTAACTTTTCTTTTTATTTGAGATTTGAATCAGGAAATATCAGGGAAAAAGGCTACGGATCATAATTTGTTCATACTAAATCATGTCAAAAAATCACGCATCGAAACATTCGTTGAAAGTTTTGCTTTCTATTGAATCAATTTGCTTCAAAATTACACACCAAAAAAATTCTGGACCAGTACTTTCCCAAATATCAGTTATTGTATAATATTATTATTTTGAAAATATGAGCTATTGGTGAAGAGGAGAGTATTATGAAATAGCATTTACATTTCTAACTATAACTTTGCAGTTTCTCTCTTTTCTAAAAAAAAGTAAAGGCCGCTGGCGCTGTCAAAGCTTGTTGACCTAACTCCTCCTAAACCGTAGGGATTTGAGTTTCGACTAAGGTGCCCACAGATTCGAAAAATTCCGAGAAACCTGGTAAGCTGATTTAAATTTCGAAAATCGAATTATTTTAGAAGATATTAATAAAAAACTGAAAAAATAAACCCAATGGTTGCCAGATTTGCAACAAAGCGTTCCTTTGCAACAAAGCGTTTCCAAGTATCGAGTATCACGTGAAATTGTCGAACATGAAGTAGAAATACACCCATTTTACGCCAAAATAAAAACTATATGAAATAAGTAACTCAAAATGTGTTACACAAAGTTGACAATTTTCAAATAGTAAGTTCGCTTAGACAACAGGAGTTTAGAATTAGCGATTATTCGTTTTTCCAAAACAGAATAACTAATATCTTGAAAATGAAAAATAATTAAAATGCAGATTATTTTAAAGCCGGTTCTGGTCCAGCTGAATTATTTGCTACCAGTAGAAATATTTGGCGGCGTTAACTATGCCATTATAGCAGTTATAGTACACATTGGATATTTGCCAGCGCGGCGAGATGGTATAATTCGCGGTGCTAAGTACGCCAATCTGTAAAGGATTATGCAAATGAAAATATTGATAACGGTTTTCCGGTAACCTTAAATGAACAATAATTATAGGTTGTGAGCATGTGTAAATCGCCAAATAATGAAAAGTCACTATTGGTGGCAGGCTATTCTATCTGTTTGCGTAGCTTTTATTAACTTTACATGTACGCAAGTCGCCAAATAATGAAAAATCGCCATGGGTGGCAAATTCGCAAAGTGTCCAATAGGTTTTACATTATTAAAAATGCAGCTGAAACAGATGTTCTGATTTTATTACGCTTTAGCTCCTAATTAATATAACTTTTGAATGGCAACATTAAATATCGTTGTGTTTCTGGGGATTGCAAATAATTTTTCCAGCGATTATAAGCGGTGTCCGCACTCCAGGTGGGGTATATCTTAGTACCCGTACAACACGGATTCCTATCACAAAATATCTTCGATGCAAGAACCAAGCAATGTGTAGCTCAGTAACATTCTATCTGATCCAATCTTCGGGTTTTGTCTGTTGAAATTATGTCTTTTTTACGAATAAGCCTGATTAGGGACCGAATGCCTCATACGAAAAGCGAGCGTAGCGAGTCTGGGGGCCTTGGCCCCTAGTTTGAATAAAATCCCCAAAATTACCATGGGTGAATACTTCAACTAGTCGTAATAAATTGTCACTTATAAAGAAAAGCACTATTTATTTTGTTGTTATAAGAAATATTATTCGAAGTAAAGCAAGTTACTAATAAGGGTTAATATGAAATGGTGGTTTAAACGTTGGAAAATTAATTATATATTAACATAGCTATTAGTAAAACTATAAAACATTTTTAATACTATGCTCAGGTCATTTCTATTTAAAGTCTATTTAGAGAAGTCGCAGATATAATCCTCTTTCTCTGTTCCGGTACAATCAAGGTGATCTCGCAGAGAACAGCTGAAGCATTTAATCCGAATTTCTTCTTATTATATTTTTGTAGAATTCTCCTTTACAGAAAATAATACATTAAGGGTGTTTTCCGGTTCTTTAGTTTGTGGCATTAAATCCATTACAGTATTATCAAGTATTCATAATACCCGAATACACTTCATTTACCCATCTAGAAAAATGAACCTCTAAACTGATAGCAACCTAAGTATCGAAACTTAGCGTTAATACGGGTTAGGATCTCTTAGAAAGACCCCCAAGGACGCCACTCCCCCCCCCCCTTCAGCCTAGATCCCTTCTGTGGATAATTGGCCGCAATCCCACAAACTGATGGGGAAAGCACTGTCAACTAACCACAGTACAACAAACTATAATTCCTTTAGCGTACATTATGCATAACAACACTGTTCAAGTCATGTGTTTGTTAGTAGGTTAAAATGTTTGAAAAGTTATCAGCAAAAACTCTTGAAATTTGCAAAACACTGTTTGCCACCACAACAAGCTGTCAATTCTCTATGAATAGAAACATGGGAATCCCTCTTGATTAGTTCGTGGTATTCCCTTATGACAGCAGCAACTAACAGAGCTGAAAACTCTGTATTCCCTCTTTCCCGACAATTCCATAGTACAATCTTCTCCTCTATACATTGCATGTCCAAAATTAAGGTTACCCACAAAATCTATTGTAAAACACTCTTAAAAAAATTGGCACAGGAATATATTATTATGGGCGAAAGCGAATAGTAACATAACAAGGGAAAATGTTTGAATCGTTAGATATATTGACAAGTTACATCAAAAACGCGATCTAAACATAATTTATTATACCTCGCTAAAGGTCCAACTCATACAGTGTGGGGATCCCGTGCTCTGCTGAGCAAGCCTCACAACAAGCCCTCTTAGTATTAAATAGGCTGTACGTTATTTAGAATGTGTCATCTAGATTAGACCCTTTTTGTTATAACATGAATAATAACTAATAATTCACTTTTTTATTGTTTTAGTACATGCTTTTCCCCATAATAATATGCTTATTTCTGTTCCAAATTTGTTACAAAAAACTTAGCATTTGTTCAGTTATTGCAGATTTTGTGCTTGTAATTCTGATTCCGGAAACCAGTATACATATTTTCTTTCTTATGAAATCGACTTACACAAAGCTACAGACACAAAAAGCAAAAAAAATAAAATTTCAGGAAAGTATTTTTGCAAGTATCAACTATTATGTATTACCCTATGTTATGGTCTGCTGTTTTACGCATTGTTCAGCTCTCTAATATTGTTACAAAATACTGGTTCAATCCCTAATTACTAAATGAATTTTAACCATTAAGAAAAAAATGATGAGTGGGACTAAACAAGACATAGCAATCGGAATGATTAAAAAAAAGGTTTATTTGGAAATTTAAAAAAGTACAGGGTGGCCATAATTAAACTGCAAGTGTTCAAGGGGTGCTGGAGAGAAAACTACCAGGAATATTCCAGTGAAACTTGGTATTTACACGTTTCAGAACATGCGCAAGTCAAAATTGCAATTTTAAAATATCGCCATTTTCACCCGATAGATGGCGCTATAGAGTGTTTCTATGCTTATGGACGTCATATATGCAAATTTTAAACCCATCGAACAGCGTAAAAACAAGACCACATTGAGTAATGGTCAATCATGACTCTGAATAAGAAGGAACGTGCATTGTTAGTGAAGATATTCTATCAGAATTGTAACAATTATTCAGCTACTCTGAAAGAATACCGGCGTATGAAACGATTAAGAGGTCCAATGAGTGTCAATGAGAATAAATAATGGTTTAATTGTTTTCCAAAGCGGCTTTATGAATTGTTTAATTTGTGATCTTAATTTACGTTAATTTTTGATTACATGTTACTGTAAAAATTTAATAACTGAAGCGAATTGTATGGAATTTTGATAAACTGTAAATGATGTTTTATATTGTTTATATGCCTCTTAGAATGTCACTATGCTCTGTCTATCGGCTTTGGAAGTTGTATATGACACCGGTGATCTTTAAAATACGGTACAGCGCCATCTATCGGGTGAAAATGACGACTTTTTTTCTTGCATATTTGACTTGCGCATGCTCTGAAACGTGTATATACCAAATTTCACTGGAATATTCTCGGTAGTTTTCTCTCCAGCACCCCTTGAACACTTTCAGTTTAATTATGGCCACCCTGTATAATATAAATTTGTAATCTGGAAAAATAAATATTGCTTAACATTTTGATTGTATTGGTAACATTTTGGTTTTTTTTTTTTCTTTTTTTCTAAAACTAGGTCCTCCTAATAAAATCATCATATTTACCACTGTTGCGCACGTATGTCAAGACATTTTTATTTCTCTTTCAGAAATGCGGCAAATATAAAGTTAATTCTTAGGGTAGGGAAATGTATTTCAGGGAAAACTTCAAATTTTGGCAGGTTCTTAGCCAAAATTTACAATTTTCCCTAAATATTTTTCTATTAAAGTAAAATTTTCTTACTATTCCACATTTCAGATTGACTTTGACCTCTGGCGATCCTGTATACTCCAAAAAATCTTCCAGCGTTCCAAATCAATCCTATGATTATTTTCTACACCCGCATTTCTATTAAAACATGCAATAGCCTCTTTTGGTGTGCACAATTTAACTCTCAACAGTATTACAGCCAAATTAAAATGCTAACTTTTTTCCAGCACTGCATATTTTATTCTCAGATGCAGAAACTGAATTCTGTTTATGATATCGTATCTGTTTTTGAGATGAGGAATCTGTTTTTCAGATAATATTTACTATTGTCGATGCTAAGTAAATTTTTTCCTTGTTTACAGTAACTGAATGTTTATTACTTTTATAGTTTTTTACACTTTTCGAAGATCTTTTTATCATTTATTTCTCGTAATATATATTTCTTTTAACTAAAGCAACTCAAAATTTAAAAATACATGAAAAATAATAATAAATATCTTACACGCTTATAAGCTAATCAGTTATGATAATCATAATTGTAATTACATTCATCAATATGATATTTATTTATTCTTTAATCAAAGTCAAATAATTTTGTACTAGCATGGTTGTCTCACGTAACACGCATTTTAATAAAAGTTTCAAGACATAACGAATATTTAGTGCTACGTTAAATGCAAACAACTTCATTTGCCATTCATAGGATATTTTTCACATTTTAAGTAACTCGATTTATTTCCAACAACTATGTTTATACATTTGTGCATCTTCATGTTATTTTAACGATTATTGTGACATGTTGTATAGTTGCTACGCAAAAGTGTGATGTGCCTGTTTAAACTGTTATTCTCGAAAATTTTCTTTATTATGGTTTTTCTTATTCCATCAAAATCTTGCGTGCTGTAGACATTTTTACAGAATAAATGGTTTCTGTGAACTTAATTGTTCACCTGAACATGCAACCAGAATGCGTGTTTATCGGCTCTTTCCGTGTTCAAAGATTTGTAAGGAGAAACATTACGCGACACACGTGGAAATGGAAAATGGTGGAAATTTTCAACTATGTTTCTTATTTGAAATACTGTTTGTTTTATTCCCAGAAACGTATTAAATGTTTTCAAATGACTGTTTTTTTTTTGTTACTATATATATAAAAGACGTCAAAAACAACTGTTTTTCACTATAATAATGAAGATAAAACAAAACGATTGTAAATTTAAAATAGTTTCTGTTAGCGACTATTAAAACACAGAAGTAAAGAAGATCAATTTTAGCAAATAAATAAATAAATGAGACTTTTTTTTTATTGTCAAATAGTAAAAAGTAAAATTTTTTCCAAACTAATATCATGTTGAAATGTTCTTAAATTTTGCTCAATATAAAGTAACGGATAAAGCGCTACTAAAATATTACTTTAAATGAAGCTATAGCATACGCGTTAAATTTATCGTACTCTGTGTGCACACATTTAATTAAAACCAATTCTAAAACTCTTATATAAGTACATTTAAATTGTTAATACGTCAAACGCATTGTGCAATTTGCAGTATGTGCTAAATATAAAAATGCTTCCGTTCATCTTGGCTTACTTTTTGAGATCAAAAGACAACAGAACAATTAACTATTATTTTTTATCACTCGTGTGTATTTTCTTCATCAAGAAGGGATTACGCTCTGTTGTTTTAGAAAATCTATCTCAATAACATAAACTCTAAATATATTATAATTTTTGTTGAAAAACTTTTTTTACCGCAATAAAGAAAATCCCTCTTAAGCCTTAGGTTATAATTTTCTTCTTTCTTGCACAGTGTTTTTGAACCCCATAGCGTTATTTATTTCGTGTTGTTTTGAATGGTAAACATGTTGGTTAATATGTTTTTAGGGATAAATTATCTTGGTAAAAAATTAATTTCACGAAATGTGCTTTATTAATTTATGCAATTAATGCTAAAATATTAAGGCATTTCTTTAAAGTAAAATTAATGCTTTATTAGATCACAGCTGAGTTCAAGGGAGTTTTATAAGTAGAATTTACTTATGTTTAAATTTTATTTATTTTGGCATCCTAAAATACTTTTGTTATATTTTGGTTTAGATTGAAAAACGCACGTAAATCTT
The DNA here is from genome assembly GCA_038373885.1 of Cheiracanthium punctorium. Lineage (NCBI taxonomy): Eukaryota > Metazoa > Arthropoda > Arachnida > Araneae > Cheiracanthiidae > Cheiracanthium > Cheiracanthium punctorium. The sequence continues at coordinate 1,222,837 of JAWZYV010009056.1, read as the reverse complement.
TACACGTAAAGAATTCAGGATGAAACAATTTTCATAAACAATATTAACCATTAAAGAACTTGGGATTTTAATAAAACTCATTAGTTTTTAATGTATATAGTATACATATATTTTATTTAAACAACTGCATATATAGAAAAAAGGCAAACAATAAACGTACGTACCTGTTCTATTCACAGAACTTATACATGAATCAATAACTAAATATTATATAGTAATATAGGATTGTTTAACTCATCCTTTATTTATTTATTGCATTGTGTGTATGAATATACTATCAAATAATCTCACTATTCAAAATATACTGTGTACAACAAGTAGATATATTTCAACTTATTCATGGGAATACAAAGAATTATAATATGATTAAAACTGTTAAAAAATGGAAGTCTTAGTTTAAAAGAATTAAATTACTTTCTATGAAATAAAATTGTAACTTTATATTTAACATCCTTTTTTTATTCTAACGGTTTTTAAATATTTCTTTAAAACGCCCTTCTGTAATTAACATGACTGAGTGCTAGATTCTTAAAACTACTAATAAATATTTAAATTTAAAATGAAGTTGTTGATTAATGTTTCAAAGTGTAGAATTATCTTAATTACTTAACCATAATTAGGATATATGTAAATCCAACAGAAACTGGGGGGAAAAGCATTCATTACCCGAAAAAGTCATTTCAATATGTTAGCCTTAGATAACTGATTTTTTTTTCTTAAATAATATCTCCAAATACGCTTTTAAAATATCTCAAACGACGATACTTTTATTCCATATTTTTAAACCTTCTCCCTATTTTGCATATCAGTCTTGATAGAAAGTAATTAGCTTATAAAAAAAATGATGAGCTTTACAAAAATAAATTGATCTTATCAATTTCTTTCAACTCAAGCACAGATTATCTACTATTATTATCATTTGAAACTCGTAATTTATTTTAATTCTTATGTTAGTTAATTATAAACATGACTACATGGATTGAATCTGTTATCAATCATGTCAATTCCATAAAAAAGAAAAATTGTACGTTATTTGTAAACCGTTGATATAAGTAGCTTTACGTTACGACGAACAACGATCGAAGATATCCCAGAAGACGTACATTTACATCACACTTGCGATGCCACGGAAGTGAGAAAATGCAACGTTACAACAATTTCACTGCTGTTATCATTGCTGCATGAATTTTATATAATTACATGGAATCACTAGCGTTGTTAAACAGCAACTGAATAATGAGACATGTGTAATTGAAGTTTAACTGTTTAATACAAATGAAAAAAATCCTGTAAGTCTGTCAAAAAACAAAAACAGCAAAATAGAAATATATGAACAACAATTTGTGAATACATAAACAACAAAATAAAAGTACATAAAGTTAAGCATGATCAGAGAGAAATAATCGCAATGGTATTAAAGGTTTCTTGTTTGGTGGCAGAAGACTCATAAATAAAATTATAGCATATTGTTGTAGCTGTTGTAAAATTTTTATAACAGTCTCTTTTACAATTTCTGAAAAAAAAACAGATACATTAAATTTCTGATATTAACATGGCGGAGATAGAGCTTGCCCGGTCCCCTGTCCCACAAAACAAGAAAAAGATTTTTAAATTGTGAAATTTTTTTAAAAATACTGCACCTATTCCAGAAGAAAACTTGAAACATATGAAAATCTTTACAGGCTATTATCATACTATGACTCAATTTGCCGATGACTACGAATTTTCACTAACAATGTACAAACAGATTCCGAAAGATGTCAATTTTGTCGTTTTTTTTATTTTTCTAAACCTTGGTAAAGACCCTTAAATCTTATTTTAAAATTTTGAAATTTTTGTAGAGGTCTTCATTTCATTCATAATCTAAAATAAGAGGGCACTCAATACAAAATTTATAAATGTTCATCTTTTAAGGATCACCATAATATATACACATGGTGGTTGTAAAATCAACAGCTATTTTTAATTTAGATTAACTTGGAAACTGACGTCACTTTTAGGTAGCGGATAATTCAGTTTACTAATCTGAGGTTTACCATTTATCATTTCACTAAACGATCAGGGAAAACAGCAAAATGTGTGGTGTATACAGCGTAGAAGACAGAAAATTAATAATAGCCTTGAATTCAATTCCAAAAAGATTCAAGGAGTGTATGAAAATGCGGGTGCATACTTGAGTTCAAACTTTATAACCAAATCCCGCAACCTAATAATGTATTCAATGGAAGTACATGTGTTTTATTTTTTGAAATATTCACTTTCACACATTTATAATTACTACTGTTTTCCCTTTACCTATTATAAATGTAATACTCTTTGCCATTTTTAAATCTCCCATCTATCTATAATGCTATTTAACTAACTGATTTTATATTGTACTAGCTGAAGTACCCGTCCTCGACGGGTTAGTGAATGCAAATTTCCAAAAAGCAAGAACTTTCGTCAGCATTGTAGGAGTACACAGAATGGATGTAGTATGTTGCCAAAGTAAAGAAAGCGAAGTTATAATTTTTATGTATTGTTAAAATATTACAGGTTAGAGAGTAACTAAGTAATATCATTTCATTCGCCTTAGTCGTAATTATGTGATGCGCGAACGAATATTTACGCTTATTGAAATAATTTTCGCAAAATCTCAAAATTTAATCAACATTTTGAAAAATTGGAAGCCTAGAATTTAAGTTGAGTGACAACTTATCATGTCACCCAAATTCGTTTCATTCCCTGCAGTCTTTATTTCGTGATGCTGGAACAAATTTTCAGCATTTTAAAACGATTTTCGCAAAATCTCAGAATGTAATCAAAATATTTAAAAAATTCTCAACGCCTATAAATTAAGATTAGCAACTACCTATCATATCACTAAATTTCTTATCATTCGTATTAGTCGTTATTACGTGATTTTTGAAGAAATATAAACGTATTTTGAGAGAATTTTCACAAAATCTCAAAATCTAATAAAAATGTTTTAAAAATTGGACTCCTATAGTATATGTTGAGCAACGATCTATCGTGTGACCAAATTTCATATCATTCGTTTTAGTCGTTTTTACATAATGCGGGAACAAAGATTCACTCAGTTTCAAACGATTTTCATAAAATCTCGAAATCTGGTCGATTTTTTTTTAATTAGATGCTTATATTTTAAAGTGAGTGACCACCTATCATTTCACCAAATATCATTTTTTCACCTTTGCAGTTATTACGTGATGTGTGAACACAAATTTACGCAGTTTGAAATGATTTTCGCAAAATTTCAAAATCTAATCAAGATTTTTTTTAATTCGACGCCTATGTTTTAAGTTGGGTGACCACCTATCATGACACCCAATTTCATATCATTCGCTTCAGTCATCGTCATGCTTGAACTCAAATTTGCGCAGTTTGAAAGGATTTTCGCAAAATCTCAAAATCTAATCAAGATTTTTTAAAAATTCGACGCCTATGTTTTAAGTTGAGTGACCACCTATCATGACACCCAATTTCATATCATTCGCTTCAGTCGTTTTTACGTGATGCTTGAACACAAATTTACGCAGTTTGAAACAATTTTCGCAAAATCTGAAAATCTAATCAAGATTTTTTTAAAATTCGACGCCTATGTTTTAAGTTGAGTGACCACCTATTATGACACCCAATTTCATATCATTCGCTTCATTCGTTTTCACGTGATGCTTAAACAAAAAAAGCGTCACGGACAAAATGACAGAATGACAGAACGACAGAATGACAGACAGACAAATTTTTTTTTAGGGTCGCATCGGATTCCCGGGTGCTTGAAACGGATAGAAATCGCAAAATTTTTGAATTCCAAGAAATGTACAGACAAAAGTCTAATTTTATTTATATAGATAACACTGATATATTTTACCAATTGTAATCCAAAAATTATGCTGTAAAAAAAATAAAATAAAAATGAGGGAAAACCACTGCTTGCTGACCTGAGCCTGGAGCTAGGGTTCAGCAGGACAGTAAGACACTTCAGGAACTAAAACAGGCTTTAAACCAAATAGGTAGGCCGTTCCTGAAGGTAATATCCTATAGTATCCTTTTAGAGCTCAGCACCATCGCCAGGTTGGCTTTCGGTTCTCAGACCCTTTTGACACACACATCACGCTTTGGTCTTTGCCCTTTAAGGTCACGTTTCATGTCGCTATTTTGCCAGCGACCGCACGAACCGTATATAATTTGTAATTATGTATAATGCCAATAAAATGTAGTACAACTGTCTATCGGCATGGAGTTCCGGGTTATTGCTTACTTCCACTATATCACAAAATAGAATAAATTACGACTTTCTCGAGTGTAAAATGTTTCCCATCCAAATCTACACCACAATGGGTTTCATAATTTCTGCATAATTTCTGAGCATAATTTTGAACATTATTTTCTTCGTTGAACATGACTACGATTCCTTTTTATTTTTAATTTCGTTATCCTTCACTAACGAAAGATTGATTTTTTTTGTGTTTTATTTTTTTAACCTAAAACAAGATGCATGTGAAAGATCGATACCTACTCTCTTAATAATCAAGAGTGAAAAACCAGTGCTGAGGAGTGATATATCACCCTACCTTCGTGACAAAAATCAGCCAACCTCCATAGAGTGAGAAATCACTATTCTGAAGAGTGACATTTCTGACTCTGGACTAGGAGTGAGAATTCAAAAACCCACTCCGGGAAAGAGTGCCTCACTCTAAGGAAAGGGTGACAGCACGCCATCCCTTAAAGAGTGGAACGCTCTGATCAAGAGTGAGCTATGACCCTTTTTAAGAGTGACCGTCACTTTTTATAGGGTGATTATTCGAGACCGTATCCAGGGGTCCGGACCCTCCCCCCTCCCAAAAAAATTGATTTTTGTTAATAAAATAATAATAATGACGTCTTTTTGTGAAAAATTCTGCCTTTTCCACGGTTTGGACCCTGCCTGAAATTTTTGTCTGGGTACGGCCCTGGATTTATTCCTTGCATATGCCTTGCTTCTGGCTATCACTATTTTAGGGAAATTAAAATAATTCCTTATAAATATATATATATATATATATATATATGACTGTATCTGGTAACAGCATTGATTATTATTATTTTTTAAATATTTGGCAAATATTAAAAGATATTTTCTATATAGCATCAATATTTATCCAATCTTGTGAATTCATTGAAAATAAAATCCAATATTATAAATTTAATATTTTGCCCATTTGAAGTCAAATTTTAATACTATTGAATCTTAAAGTATTTGAAATTTATCAATAATATTGAGTGTATATTAGAAATATTTCCAATATTATTAAGTACTAATTACTTTTAATTATTAAAATTTACATATATGTGAATACTTTGAGAGTAAAGACCACTTCCAGTATTGGTAAAAACTAGAGTTTAGCCCTGATATATGCTCAAAATGTTATTATCATTTGTAAAATTTTAATTAACATATGAAGTGTGTATTGAAATATTAATTATATATTGAGAATATTTCTGAAGTAGTTTCACTACCAATGAACTTTTAAATATTAACTCAATATTGTGAAAACATTGATATCAAAAACCAATAATGGTACAAAGTAGTAAGTGAACACATTGAGAATAAACACAGTTTCCAATATTGGTAAATAAAATTCCAATATTGGTAAAAATTAGCATTTAGGTCTGATAAATTCTCAAAATAACTTTATACTTTCAGTATGACTATACTAATACCTTTTTCCACTGAATTTAACATACAAAAAATATATTCTTAATACAGGGTTGTATTGGAAATATTTTTGAAGTAGTCCTCAATTGATAAATTTTTTAATGTTAACTCAATATTGTTAAAAAAAATTGAAAACAAAGATCAACTGTAACTTCCTCAAATGTATCAAATGTAACTTCGTACAAAGTAGCAAAGTTAATATTTGCCTCAGATATATTTAAAATGCATTTATAGTATTTGATATACATTGGAAATATATTCAATATGGATAAGTAATTACTTTAACATAACTTTATACCATTTTTAATTTTTTTTGGTTAATATTTACTCAATATTACACTGGGAATAAAGCTAGTATTGGTAAAAAGTAGAAAGTTGATATTTAACCATTATATTGTAAAAATTATAAAACTTTGCTGCTATTGAATCTAAATTAAATATATTTAAAATGTATCTGCAATATCGAGCGCCTTGAAAATATTCTTCATATCGTACAAGTAAATATTTTTGCCGCATTTACCCCCCCCCCCAAGTTTGCCCATAGGCAATCTTTAATACATCATAGCTGGATATTGGGTATATCTATTAGAAGTCCAACATAAAATAGATTTCTCTATTAGAAATTTGAGGTGTGATCTCTCTAATGAGTAAATAACATCTATAATATACAGGTCTATAAGAGATCTGTATATATGTAGCATAGTTATAATAATTAAACTTCCAGAAGATCTCAAATATCCCAAAAGTGGCTATCTATTTCATATTCAAAATATCCAATGATCAGAAATTGATACTTATTTCATATCCAGAACTTATTAGATATCTATTTCTGGGCTATCTTGGATTATTGTCATGTTCAGAATGATCAATAACAGCTGGAAAATAAATTTTACGTAGCTCAATGGAACAAGTAATATCTGACCCCATGCATTTTTAAATTCTTGCTTTCATTCCAGTGAGTGAAATGTGGACTGTTGACACAGAACATACAGTATTTAAAATAACAGCCTATTCTGAAATTAAACAGATTAAGAAGGAGTACAGAGTTTCATTTTAATAATCAGATGATGGCATCACTAAAAGGTACCCCCAAGAGTTCCACATGGTTACTAAAACAAACCTCCATAACCTCTAGATCTATTTAGTTACAGAATTCGTTGACAGTTTATGTTTTGTTTGGTTAGTCAAAACTTAACAGGAATATAAGTGAAAGTTTCAAAATGCTTGGAGGTGATCTGTATAGCCATTGAGCTATGTAAAATCCATCAGCAGGAGATTTATAAGAATTTTCTTTGTCTGCAGTACTATAACTTCATTTGAGGTAATCTGTGATCAAACAAGAATAGAAATAAGCATTTCGGACATCCACATGACTCAACAGTGTGCAGAAATATTTGATATGTTCAATGTTACCTTTTCTCCTGCTGAAATAAAAAATCCCTGAAAGCTTATTTTTTACCTATGGTACATTTCAGAACAACTTTCACTTACAACAGTATTAACAAAACAATAAAAAAAGTTCATGATAAGATATTTATATAAAATCAAAAGAATACTAATAATTTTGATTTTTAAATAGATTTTATTTTAAGTATAATTTATTCAAACTTTCTTTTCAACTTTATTACAATTAACAAGTCTTTTTTTAATTTTAAATAAAGAAGAAATGAACATGATTGAATTGTTATCGAAAAGAAATTATTTGAAATTAAATTTCAGTCATTTATACGAACAAATACAAGAATTATGAAACACAAAAATAAATTAAAAGAGTAATAGCTATCCTTTAATTGAAAACCAAAATAAATAAATAAATAAACTAATTGTTGGGTAAATCAAAAATATAAATATATCTGCTGATAACCTCTGTTAATGTACATATCATGTTTGGAAATTTAAGAGAATGCCTATTTTTCTATTCCCCCCCCTCCCCCCCAGAAAAAGGAATAAAATATTTCTAAAATGGAAACTACTTTATATTGATTGATTTCTTTTTTTTTGTGAAAAGGGGTAAAGAAATATTTTTGTGCAGGCCAATACATAAATAATATAAATCAAAACCAATTATTTCATAATTCCCCAACAATGCCCATTTGGTTGAATCCCCCCCCAACATTTTTGTCTTGTCCAAAAACCATTATTTAAGGTTTAGAGGCATGAGCAAGAATACAGGTTAGAATACCTTAAAAAGTTCACCACCCAAGTCACCCCCCCAAGAAGACACCCCTCTTGTAGACTTGCCATAACGCAAAGAAATAATTGAAGTTTAGAGCATGAGGGTGAACCATATTAACCTCCATAGATACTGTCTGGGTGAGGAGGGGGGGGGGGAGGGTGGTGATTCACAGAAACTAAGAAAAAAATTTTTCACCTCTTAAAAAACCAAATTCCTGTTCTGAACATAATTTATACATACTTCAAAATAAAAGCCATTTCTTATTTTTTTAATATATATACACATTCATTTCTTTATTTATTTTTAAGTGTGATTTTATTTCTTTCAATTTCACTTTTACAGCAAAATAGCTACAAATTACTTAATCTTTTAAAAACCTCAAATTGAAAAAAAAGTTCTTTTAATATAGATTTTATGCAAGAATTATTATACTATTGAAAACAGATTTAGAACAATAAATGAAAGTAAAGCCAGAAAAACTCATTAGTATGTTAGAACAAAGTTCAATTAATACGAGGGCCAAAAAAAAAAAGAAAGAAAAAACAGTTAATAAAAATATATAAGCAAAGTCTTAAATAAAAACATGAGTAATGGAACTTCCAAGTCCAGAGTAGTCTTCAGCCTAGCAAATTTTAGTTTACAATGTGTTCTAAATTTTAAAAAATTCAAACGATTACATAAATGCAGAAGTAAAAAATAGCCTGTGAATTGAAAAAAAGTGGAAGATATCTCTTATTGAGACCCATGCAGGTTTGAATGAATTATAAAAGCAATGGCAGTGAACACACAACACAATTATTACAAATTTGGTTTAATTGTTGCACATTAATTGTTGCATTAATATAAAATACAATCAATGGATTCAATATCAGTACTTCAATACTATTTCACATTCAGGGATTCTTCTAACAGCATCTGGAAGATAAAAATTATGACTTCAACAAGTAATTACAGAATTAATAAAAGTTAAAACATAACTGCTATTCTATCCTAATAATAAAAGGGTACCCTCCCCCTCGCCATAATTTGAATAAGACTGAAGAAAGGCTCAAAATCAGAAAGAGTTGGCAGCTAGAATATACTAGAGCATAAACTAGGTCTATGTTAAATACATACAAAATAAAATTAGTTAAAATTAGTTTTGTGTGTACATGGCTTCGTGTCAAATTTAAATCTCCAACTAAAGCACAACCTAACACTTTCAACTAGGTTATGAATTTACAGAGGAATAAGTCAGCAGATCTTTTCATTTGATTCAGAAAACATTTTGTTTATAGTTTCATTAAAATAGGAGGATAACTTTATAATAAAAAGTCTGCAAATCCACATACATTTTGGAACACCTTTAGGAGCAGGTTAAATACAATTTTGGAACAGCACAAAAGCATACCGAAAAATGGTAATAATAAATACTTTCTTATTACCATTTTTCATATATCTTATTACCATATTTATGTATGGTAATAATAAATACTTTCAAGTAACATTTACATATACTGTAACCTTCTGAGTAAGAGAGGGAAGGGAAACAGGGCTCCTACTGTTAAAATTGTACAAATTATGCAAAAAATGAATGAATTAATAAAATAAAGATGTAGAATTTAAGCTGCCTTTTACATTCTAATTTTGCCACTGAACACAAAAGCAAATGATAAAAAACTGCAATAAAACCTAAATATAGCAGCTCAAAAAAAAAATTCTATTTTTTTACATGCAAAAAATAAAAGGAAAAAAAAACTTTAATTTTACAGATAAGAAATGTTTGTATTGTTTTATAAAATAATCTGTTCTCTATGTTCTATTAATATTAGAATATACTGATATGCAAAGTGATTGAAAGCACGAAATACTTTATTAAAAGTAAAGAACATATTGTAGGATTTACCTCACAAAATTTTATTTTGTGAGGTAACACAAAAAAGAATAATTGGGGACAGTATTGAAGTGAAAATCCCATATCAAAGCAATTTGGAATAAAATTATCCTTGAATCACAGTAACCTGTGGGTAATAACAAACATCAAACTAATAGTGACAAAATAAATATTAAACACATTACTTACTATTGGTGAGTTAAATTTGCAAATTATTACAATCAATTAAAAAATAGAAAATATTCAGGACTTGTAATATATTTTAGGTAAATAAAAATTGGGTAAAAATAAAGTGACAACTTTGCAATAAAAACTTTTCATGCACAGCAAGTAAAATATCATCAAATAACAACATTCTTAGCAAAGATCACATCTATATGTGGAAGATAAACAAATTGAAGAAATAATTAAACGGAAGTTTGAAAATACTTTTCATATCCAGTCTGGTAAATTACAAGGATTCAGTGCTCAGAGGTGTAGCTAGAGGGAGACATTTGTCCCAGGGCACAGGATCCAAAAGGCACCAATTTGTATATAAAACTTTTTCCAGCACATTTTGGTAAAAAGGAAGTGATGCAAATTTGTTCTCGGGCACTGAAAATTCTTGCTACACCTCTGAGTACTGACCCCAATTAATAACCTAGATCTTCTTGAAGTCAGTTAAAAACTAGACTAAAGATATTTTTGAGTAATATTCAAATATACATATGACAACATGTGAACACTGACAAGGTTATTACACTTTGTGAATACTGCAGACTTAAAAAATCTGAATTTACTAAGGAAGTAAAGTTTACATTTACATATTGTATTAGTAAAATTTAAAAAATAATATATTTCATCTGTTTTTACCACTAATGGTGACATGTAATATGGTGTCGAAACTGGTAGGCTAGTTTTCGATTTGGTTTGTACCAAAGTACAGATATGAGATTAACAAAAAAGGAAAAAAAGTCTGAAAGAATGTCCAAACAACTTTTGAGCAATTATACTTATGAATTTCAAGAGCAATAAATATTTTAATTTTTATTGATACTAAATCTATCTTACTTATATACAATTTTGCCTTACTGAAAAATCAGAAAATTTTTGAAAAAAATGAATTCTTTATAAACATTGAAAAAGGTCTGAATATTAAACTAAATTCTTAAATCTCATCTCTGAAAGTAGCATTTTACAGTTTACATTTTAAACAACAACAGCAGTGACAACATTAATAATAATAATAATAATAATAATATAAGTTACAGGAGTTTCAAGGTTTTACTTACAACATATTTTTAAGAGGTAGTGAGGGTGCAGAGTAAAAAAATTAATCTGAAGGGACTAAAAATTGATTTTTATACTTTATTTCATTGTTACTTCATAAAATGTTGCAAATAAGACTTGATTTTGCAAGCAATTTATTAACTTGGTGTCAAATATGCAACTTGACATAAAAAATTTACATATAATAGAGATTAAATAAATGACAGAATATAGCATAACATAAAATGATATACTAAAGAGTTGCCTGGGTCAAATGCTTTAATAAAGAATACCACATTGAATTTTACTGTATAAATATTTATTGTTTTACTCATTGATGTAACTATACCAAAAGTTATACTTTTTTTTCTTTTAAGAACAGCCCTAATAATTTTCTCAATTTACATGAAATTTATAAAATTTAATACATAGTCACTAACTGCCCCAAAGTAACATCACTTTAGGGAAAAAAAACTAAAAAAAAAACATATAAATCAATTTGGAAAATAAGAAAAAAATAAACTAAACAAAAAAGTAAACATCTCAAAAAAAAAAAAAAAAAGTTATTGACAATTATGAAATTATGCGATACAAGCTTTGAAAAAATTAGACCGCAGAGATCAAAAGTATGCAGACTTTGAACTAGTAATTAAGAACATTTAAAGAATAAATAAACAAATAAAACAAAAATATGAATACCACTTATAATGCCGATAGTTTCTTCTCTTTTACAGCATGCCACTGACAAAAATTCAATGGTTTTCCACAGGACCAGTTCAGAGTACTAGAAAATAAAAAGTTAATAAAGTGATAAACAGCCAAAATCAATCAGTTTTTCTTGTAACATATTTTATTCATCACTTGGCTCTGCAAGCTTTAAAGACAGGCTTCTCAAAAACTCGGTATAATTCAGAATGCTTCTTCATAGACAGCATGATGAACTTTTATAGAACAACAAAACTGCAGGTCTTATCCCATTTTTAGGGAGAAATTCACGAAAGTGGAAACTGTATCTGATGGCTAATTCTCCCTCTATTTTGGACAATACAATATGTTATAAATTTTTCTCTGAGTATTTCACTTCTATAAATTAACCATTTGTATTGCCATAAATACAGCTTGTGAAGAGAAATTCTGAATTTTCAAATTTCTGACATAGTTGAATTCTTTTAAAACCTGTTCAGAAATTGCATTATTTCTTGTAAAAAAAAAATAATAATAATAACTTGATTGAAACATTTTGTTTCTACTCAGTGAGACACTTAATGAAACACAATTTTTGTGAGAAATCTACTACCCATCTGATTCAGTGCTTAAGATATACATTCTTCTAAAATGGGATGCTTGCAATGCAAATAATAATAATAATATAAAATTCACACAGACATGTGTATAAGGAACATTTATAACATATGATATGAATATAAAAGTAACTCCCAAATTTAAAAATACACTGAAACAGTAAGTAATTAAAAATAAATACATACTTATATCTAAAGACATCCAAAGTAGTATTCACCCTTATCAAAGGTTCTTGAAAAATCACCCAGTCATCGCTGTTATTAACTCTCCTATATTTCAAGAAAATGAGTATTCAGTACATAAAAAACATTCTAAAAGTTTCGTTTTCTAAAGCAACCAATTTATATGAATATTCATTTATTATCAATTTATATATATTTAACTAATGACCAACCAAGTTAGGAGTCTTCAGTTAAAATTTACATTTAAACATTATCACAAGAACAAATGATTCGGTGGTAGATCGAGGGGTAATGGGATGAGTGGCTATAGGGCTTCAGTCCCCCCCCCCCCATCTCAAATCCAGGCAGCAATTATGACATAAAGTCGCTTGAGTCAGAAGTATGGGTCTAAATGGGGGCCCCCCTTACATTTTGTTTCTTCACCGACTCTGACAATTGTCTTTCTGTATTTTCCACAGTATTTACCCGCTTGCCCATGATAATCAGGGAACAATCATATTACATTAAATTTTTGAGTAATATTTGACTTATTTATTAAGATATATTTTTCAGAAATTTGTATATGAATGCATTTAAAATTATTTCAGATTTTAAATGCAAAAATTATGTGTAACAGATAAACAGTGATAATTCGCAAGTAATAATATATTAAGATGCTAACATATCAAAAATATATACTTGTGCAATATATATGAGGAATATTTGAAATATACACCCAATATTATGGATACATTTTAAATAAATTTAATTTAAATTCATTGACAATATAATGGGTAAATATTAATTTGCTACAATTTACATTAGTATTTATTTCCAATTTAATGATAATATTGAATAATTAAGTATATGAATATGAAAAAATAAAAATACTATAAAATTAATTACTTGTCAATATTAGGAATACATTAGAAATATTACCAATGTTTACCTAATATTGTGGATACATTTTAAATACATTTGGGCTAAATATTAACTTGCTGCTATGTAAAAATACTGGTTTGGGTTTTCAATGTTTTACAATCCTGTGAGGTGCTATTTGAAAGTTTATTGGTAATGGAACTACTTCAGAACTACTTCCAAAATATAGCCAATATTGCAGATACATTTCATTTAAATTCAGTAGAAAAAGGATTAAAAGTATTTTGAATTTTTAAGTAAATTTTACCAATATCATAAATTTATTTACCCTTAATGATACCCAGTAGAAGACCCAAACTCTGAAATCCATGCTGTCTGCTTTCTCAACAATGTCAATAAATAATGAAATCTGTTCTGCTACCTGCAAGTTCAGAAAACCACAGAATAATATTAAATACTTGAAAAATATAACATTAATGATATGGGCACCCATAAGGGGGGGGGTCTCAAGGTAGGGAACTTGCTCCCCCCCCTTAGGAGAGGAGAGCAGGGGCAGGGACATACCCCAAAAAAAATTCTGGGAGGGTCCAAAAATTTCGGAGGGGGTCCAAACGATGAAAAAGGCAGAAATTTTCACAAAAAGACTTCACCATTATTGCTTTGTTAATAAAAACTGAAATTTCGGAGGTGTTACAGACCCCCCCCCCTTCCTGGGTACGTCCTTGGCCAGAGGGTGACTGGTGGGGCTTCAGCCACCCTCGAAATAAGTAAACATCAGAGCCTTATTATCGCATGGGCAAATCGGGACTTTGCCCAGGGCCCCCGGCTCGAAAGGGCCCCCAATATCAAATGTTGTTCTGAAATAGTCTTTTTTATATCAAAATTTTATGAAAAATAAAACAAATTTCATAGATAGGGGCCCCCAAATTCATCAATGCCCGGGGCCCCTGTTGGTCATAATCAGGCTCTGAATCAAGCATAAGAAATGGAGAAAATTACATATTCGTGGGTAATTTTGAAAGTTCAGCTTGAAATTTTTAAGGTTTAGATACGTCCCTAAGCCAAACTCACTCCCCTCCCCCCCCTCCACTTAAGTATGTTTTTTCAAGCTGCAAAGATATGTTCTGATTAAATGAATTTAAAATGAAATATGCTAGATAAATTTTAAGTTTATGAACATTTCCTATGCAATATGTGAAATAACCTTTATTAAAAATGAAGTCTTAAAAAAATGCAACTCAAAGCATGGCTTTTTCCATAACATTACAGAAATAATTCAGCAATCAAAATTAATTGAATGTCAACAATATTATTTGAATTGTCTTAGACTGAACAAGTGTAAAGTGAGCTTTATTTAAGGGGAATAGATGAAGTGAATATTATCAAATACAATGAAGAACCGTTCTGATTATACCATCTTTAAAATAAAACAAACTACATTAAAATCGGCTCATCCATTTGGGATCTATTTTGCCACACACACATGCAACTTTTAGAAAAAAAAAAAACAGGCATTTAGTATCTTAGAATGAAAATTTAATAAACTAAATTCATATTCTGAAAAAATTTAAGGACCCCTTAAAATGGGATGTCTGGGGCATGTACCCTCCTTGCCCCTGTGATAATCATGGTCTTATCATCACAGGATTTTCAGTAGTATTTGACTTAATTATTAAAATATATTTTTCAGCAATTTGTACATAAATGCACCTAAAATTATTTATCAGATTTTAAATTTTGAAATAATGTACAGTAGATAAACAGTCTTAATTCACCATTACTGTGATATTAAGATGCTGACACATTAAAAATATTTGTTAGTACAATATGAGGGAAATTTATAATATACACACAATACTGTGTGGATACATTTTAAATATATTTAATTTAATTCATTAACATAGACAATATAATGGATAAATGTTGCTAATTTTTACCAATATTAGTTTTTATTTCCAATATAATAACAATGTGAAGGATTGAGTATATTAGCATTAGAAAAATAATAAAATGGTATAAAAATATTTTTAAAAATTACTTGTCAATATTAAGAATACATTATAAATATATATTTCGAATTTTTACTTAATATTGTGAACACATTGTAAAGATATTTGGGCTAACTACTAACTTGCTACTATTAAAAACTTTATCAGTAATGGAATTACTTCAGAAACATTTCCAGTATATAGCCAATATTGTGGATATATTTCATATGTTAATTAAATTCAATAGAAAAAAAATAGCATTATTTTGAATTGGTATCTAGGCTAAAAGGTAAGTTTTACCAATTTGAGAATTTTATTTACCAATATTGATACACAACAGAAGACATAAAATCTACCAAACCAAAATGTGCAAGGCTCTAAAATTAATACTGTATTACTAAATTTAATATTGTAACACTTACCTTTATTACCAGTAATATTAAACTTATCCGTTACTATACTATTGAATTATCCTTAAACAGTATACAAACTTTTCAATTCCAAAAATCTCGCATTTAACACCAAAAACAATAACTTTTTTTCCGCGTTGAATCAGTTTACCAGCACAAGTTCAAGTATCCCTTGTGTTTTTCGTACTACTAATGAAAGCTCACACATTCTGAATCACGTGCTACTTTCAGCTGGTTTCCCTGATTTAAAAGTGGACTTTCCTGAGGCCATCTGGGGTGTTCGATCGTAAATTATCCACTTTACCATATGAGAGAGAGGTTTGTGTATGTGTAAAAAGTGGAGAGGGAAATATTACACCACAACAAGAGGGCGGTTATTTTGATCTAATCACGTATATATGTATATTCTAAGCGTGAATCTGTGCTAGAATGTGCAATAAGATAAAATGATGCACATAGACATATTGAAATTTAATCACAAAATATTTTTTTCCCACGTTTATAATTTATTTCAATATAAATTGCATACAATATATAATTGATCATTATTTTCTGCTTTTGATTTAAAATTTTGTTTATGCTATTTGCAACAGGCGCGTAAGGTTTTTATAAATTAATCAAACATTGCCATTAAAATGGTAATTAAACTGGCTTATTTATTGTTTAACTTCCTTCGTATAATTTGTAGTATCGTGACTATTTCAGGAAACAGGTATCTTAATTACTTTCTTTAAGAAATTACAAATATTTACTTTAACGTTAAATGCAAACAACATCGATGGCATTTGTCGCGTGTTAGAGAAAGTTGAACAATTTTCACCTTTTAAACAACTTCTCATTCAAGCAAAAATTATGCTAATAAATCTGTGCATGTTTATATGCTCTTGATGAGTAATGCTTACGCAAAAGTGTGGTGTGTCTGTTGAAAGAGTTGTTTCTAGAAAAATTACGTTTTGCTTTTGTTTCATTAGAGTTTATGGCATGTGCATGAATATATTGAATAAATGTTGGTTGGTTGAATGTAGGTTAAGGCCAATGTTTAATAGGGCAAGGGTCTCAATAGCATATAAAGCTCAGAGCGCAAGATCCCTATACTAGTAAAGGCGGAATGTCAGTATGTTTGTATGTTTGTCCGAGTGATTTAGAAAACGGCTCTGACGATTTTCTTAAAATTTCGTGCCTGGAGGTTTTTTTGGGTCCACAAAACGATTGCGCTAGGTCACGTGACTGAAAACACTCTGAACGGCTCAAAACTTAAAATTTACTGTTTGGGACGGTAGCGCCATCTATTGATCGCTTGTGAAATACATTTGATGAGATGCTCATAAAATGTACACTTAAATAACTTCGGGGCACGTTAAAAAATAAACATGACCAATGTATTATAGTAAAACTGATTTCGCAAAGAAACAAAATAAATGGAACTTCATTTCCAACACACTGACATACTGATGAATATTTTAATCACTGTATACTACATCTTTCAGCTACATAGCATTTTTATAATAAAAATATTTCTTTTATTTAGAACTGTCGTCTTGTCAATCAGCGAAACAAAAAGAAAAACCAATCCGGGTTGCCAATTCGCATGCACGAAAAGTGTTACAGGAATGTAGGATGCCACTAAGCATTCGCAACAACAGTAGTGTTGTGTTGGAATATACGTAAATAATTTAAGCATTCGGAACAAGAAAGACAAACACAGCACACTCAAGATTTACGATGCACATTCCAAACAGTATGTAAATGATGAAGTGTAGTTGGAATATGCTTGGCGAAGATTGTAAAACAGTTTGAGTAGGCGATTTTAAGATAGATTTCGATTCCAAAGATGCATTTTTTGGAACAAGGGAGAAAAATACGGCACACTCATGAATAATGATAAACTTTCCAACTTAAGGAATAAGGAAGAAATATAGGTACGACGAATGGATTATGATACGCTTTTAATATATAACACTTTGGTGCGTATTTAAAATATAAAAGTGTTTCAGATTTTATTTTATTTTCAATTTCTTTTTTCAATTCTAATTTAGCCGTGGATTAGATTGTGTTGTTTTGTATTGTGTACTATTACTAGACTAGAGAGTGAAACCCGTTGTGGAGACAATTACAACGGGCGCTAGACACTGAGAATACTTAATATTTACCCACTTAAAATAAATAACTTCATATTCAATTTTATTATATACCAAAATCGAAATTTTCATACTCTGCAAAAACTTTTCGAATTCAAAACATTTAGTTTGGTAAGAACATCCTCCCTTATATCAATGCTTAGAAAGCCATTTCATTTTTGAAAAAAGTTGAACTGAGCGATTTAGATAAACTATTTTAAGCTAATTGAAATCGTAATTTTCCCTTCAAAGCCTGGCAGCCATGACTTCAGTATGGCGTCAATGTCACTCTCAACACCTAATTTTAACGCAAAAATTATGAGCTTTTTTTTTTTACTCTCTGAAATAAAATGGAGCTGAAAATAGAAAAAATAATATTCTCTTAAAAGTCAGGGGGATTTTCAGATTTTAGAAGCATCGCAGATTTCTTCCTATATGTGTATACATATATATATATATGTACATTGCATATGAAAATTTTCAGTCCGATCGCACCAACGGTGTGAATTTTATGTTTTTAGACAAGAACTTTTTCATCTGTTTGGATTACTGACGGTAAAAGTTCTGTTTTTGAGTGTTAAACCGGAATTGTGACAGAGTCAGTGAGTCAGAGATGAGCGTAACTATATAGTAGGGTACGATGTATTTTTGATTTATTCCAGGTTACAAGTTTTTTTTAGTCCATTCGATTGTTCTATTATTGACAGCATTTAAGTAGTTGTTAAAGTTATTATAAAGTTACTGTAAAAGAATACTTTTTATCTATTATGTGGCTGATTTCATATGATTTCGAAGTGCGCTTTTATTCTTATAATTTAAATTGCGTTACGCTTTTTTTTTCGAAGTGTGAGTTTATAAAAAAAAAATCATGTTTCAAGCATATTTATGTAAGATTATACTTTTATAGCATTTATATATTTATGTAATAAAGATTGAATTTACGTTTATAGAACTTATTTACGTAAGATGCATTTTCTTTGAATTAGAATAAATAAGTATTTTATGTTTAAATTGGAGCACTATAGAGAAATTTACAATTTCAGCCGTAAAGAATTAGCATAAGTGTTAACATTATAATAATACATCCCATCATTTTTCACACCTTTAAAAACACATTTTAAATAAAAGCATTTTACTATTAATGAAATAAATTTCACTGTGAGTTCTGAATAATATCCTAAAACCGTTCTTTCAACTTTAGCAGACGTTCCCAGAAACGGTTAGAAGGGAACACGCGAAATTGTAAGCAATGTAACTTTAAAAAATGTTCAAAATAAGTTGTTAAAAAAGACCACGCTAAGAAAAATTTCCCCTCACTAATTTTCAAAACAATGTAACACTTGTGATTGTTACATTGTGAGTGTAACACTCACAAGTGTGAGTGTTACACAAAAAGTGACACTTTTTTTTATTTGTATACGACCCCTGTGCAAAAAAATTCACAATTATTAAAATGTGCCCTCATACACTTATGACAAAGAAGTGTCTGGGATATGATGATAAATATATGCTGACTTAAACCACTTTTCAGTGGTTCTCGAAGGGGAAAAAAATCACGTCGGGTGATCGCGTTTCAGGAGGCTTGCAGGAATCAAGAATGAAAATAATTTTTTCGCTTCTAGATATAAATATTTATATTCAAATGTATGTATAAACACCGACTATCTTTACTTAAAACTACTTCTCAGACGGGCTGAAATTTCGTATATCACCTCATTAGTGAATGGGGCACTTTTTACTAATCGGGAATTTTTTTATGGGGTTATATACAAATTTAAAAAGCATAACTTTTTTGAAAACTAACGAGAGGAATTTTTTTCTTAAGGTAGTCTTTATTCCCTACCTTATTTTGAACATGTTTTTAAATTACACTGCCCACTTATCTCTAATAGATAACAATTTAAAGCGTGTTACAACCTTATTGGGACACCCTGTATTGTCTCTTCGTGTAAATAAAAACACTCAAGTACGGACTTCGGCTGACGCAGTACACACCCGGACACGTAATATACAGGACGTCCAAAATTAAACGACCCTATTTTAAGTTGTATACAGGTGGAACTATTGTTGTCCAAGTTATAAAATTTTGTCTAGGAATGAAGGTAAGGGAATTAGTTTGAGCGAATTAAAAAAAAAAAAAAAATCAAATGTTCGTCACCAGGGAACGTTTTTTAATGAATTACACATTTAGCGTACATTTACGATAATTTACAAATATTATTACCGCAAAATATGTTCAACATGACGGCCATTACTATCAGTTACCATCTGGAATTGTAAGGGAGCATTTCCCACAGCTGATTGCAGTGTGTTTGGAGAAATGTTACGAACATTTTGTGAAATGCTCTCTTTAAGATCAGGGAAAGTTCTTGGATTATCACGACTTACAAAATGTGTTAGAGTGACCTATGGATTAAAAGGTGGTGAAATCTAAATAGAGCTCCAGTCGTAAGTAGGTAATTCATTAAAAAACACCCCTGGTGGCGAATATTTGAACTAATTCTTTTTATTCTCTCAAATTCCCAAACCTTCATTACGTGCTACACAAGTTTTCATAACTTTCTCATAACTTCAATAACATTTCATAACTTCTAGCTTAATCTGTAGACAACTTTAAAATAGGACAACTTTAAAGTACCCCTTTAAAATAGGGTTGGACACCCAGTATATATGCATATACATAAAATTTTCTACAAAATCTTAGAAATTAGTTTTTTCACTATAGCTATTGTAATATGGGCGGAAAATGCGACCAGACTTATCTGTTATATATCAACGCAGATGCAATATGGAATCCCTATTTATGATAGTAAGTTAGTAAATACCATACCTTAAAAAACTACTGTTACCCATGTATAAAAGTTGACTTTAGACGAATGATCATATAATTTTTTTTTCTTTCTAAAGGCCTGGTCAACGACCTACTTGAGGCTTGAGCACAACGGGGACCTCGGATGTTGGTCAATTCATTATGGGGATGGCAAGTAGTCAGACCAACGTTGATCCCTATGAGTGGTCTTCTAATTTTGATCCACTTCCAGATGAGAAACCTAACACTTGAAATCGGCACCCTTAGAGGTATCGCTTGAACGTGGAGGACGTTGGAGCCACGAACATTTTACATGCATTAGCTCCCATTAGCGGACACCGTTCTACAGTAGTCCAACCGAGAGAGGAGTTCACCTTCCCAAGCACTGGCCGAGCCGGTGCTGCTTCATTTTCCGTGTTCATACGGGAAAGGAAATTATCACATAAGTAAGCAGATTAAATGTATCAAAAAATA
Organism: Cheiracanthium punctorium; assembly: GCA_038373885.1. NCBI lineage: Eukaryota > Metazoa > Arthropoda > Arachnida > Araneae > Cheiracanthiidae > Cheiracanthium > Cheiracanthium punctorium. The sequence continues at coordinate 1,201,702 of JAWZYV010009056.1, read as the reverse complement.
GTATTGTGCAATTTTTAAAGTAAAAACAAAATAAAAGCTTTTACAAGCATTATTTACGCCGATAAACTTTAGCAAGGTTATGAATTATTATACCTTTAAAACACATGTGTGTCAAATTTTTAGACCTAAATTTTGCACATATATGAATAATAGATATAGAACAATATTTTCCAACCCCTAGTCCGTGATATTTTAGATCGGTCCACGTATATCAAATTTATTTTAAAATATTCAGCAGCAAATTTTGTTCTAACTAAAAATTATATTTGCGAAATACTTGATTTGATAAATAAAATACGTGTTAATATAATATTTATTATTTTTAGCTAACGCTGGTCTGCGAAATATATTCCCTATTTTTGCCAGTCGAAAAAAGCATAAAGGTCTGTAAACATGTATAGAGCTAATAAATTATTACTTTACCTACTAAATCTATTGAATTTCGCGAGATGTGTTAATTCCTAGCCAGTTAAATCTGAATATTTAATTAGACAAATTCACATATTCTAAATATTAACAACTAAATGCACTAATTTTATAAGACGACTCACGCATTATGTTATTTGCTGCTTAAATACAAAAATAAGTTTATCCATATTGCGTCTAAGTTTTTACTGACGAAAAACAAATATGAACTCATATTCTTTATCACTCGAGCGTATTTTCTTTGTCAGGAAGAGATTATACTCTATTGTTTTACAGAGTCTATCTTAATAAGATAAACTCTTAAATAAATTATTTTTCCATAAAAACATCTTTGTGTACAAAAAAGAGAAAATCCTTAAGCTCATATGCTGTATATATATTTTTTTTTTCTTTTGTCGCACAATATTTTTGAGTGCTCACTTCCCAGTATTTTAGTGAACGTTTTGTTCAGCTAGAGGATCAATATTTTTAGGAAGTTATTTGGATGAAAATATATTTTACAAAAAATTGTGCATTAAAGCATGCATTTAAGCCTATAATATAATAAAATTTCTCTAGCAAACAAAACTAGTTCTATTAGCTAACGTTCAATTTGAGAGAGTTTTAGGAGTTTTCTCCGTCTTTCTCTCATATATTAATCTATTTATTTGTTTTTCTTCGTTATTTTCGAAAACAAGTTTACTTTAGGTTTCCTGTAGATCGAATAGCTCACCTACATGGGGACTGTTATGTTCTAGAAACAAATCATTTGTTTAAAAGTATAGATATATTTATTTATTTAATATATCATCAAATAGCATTTGCTATTTTCTTTTCCATATTTCTTATTTGAACTTACATTTTTTATGCACGAACATATCTACTTGATATTCATGTTTATAAGTTCTTTACACAACAATGTACAAATAATGGTTAGTTGCAATATGGAGTGGTTTAGCTCATATGTTAATATGTATTTTTTGTGTATAACTACGTAATATTAAAAAATACCACGCGAAATTAATATGCAATATTTTGAAAAACAGATATAAGACAGAACATAACACTTATTCGGCTATTTATAAAAATAATAATAATCGTTATTCACGATGCAGAATGTTTTATCAAAATTAGGCAAAAACGAACTGAAAAGAATATCCTACCATAATTAAGGTCCCAAACCATACTTTCTACAAAAAACAGTCGTTAAGCCTTTAGTCTTGTTAGACAGAGATTAGTTTATCATTATAGTGCTTGCATTATATAGGGCTAAAAGTTTAGTATTTTACTAGGCTTTCGCAATCCAGGTTTGTGCATAATTTTGTACTCTCATCGGAAATCCACCACTGTGCTGAATTTCAAAGTTGCAGCTTACTTGGTTAAAATTCAATCACAAACACTTTAAAATATGCAACAGATATCGATAGAGAAATGAAGTTATGCAAGTGCTTTTTAAAGAAAAAAGAAAAATCTCTACAGCAAATAGCAAAACATGTAAAACTATGGTTTGATTTTCTATTTCACACAATTTTTAAATCATTCAAAATCATACATTTTTAAGAGTTTAATGACTGCAATATCGAAACATTAAATTACACTAAAATTTCTGAAATTTTATGTCGTTGCAGTGTACAGAATATTCTCAATTTCGTACATCGATTCTTCTGAATTCTTCACTGAAAAGAATTATTGATGGCTTCATATATAAAATTCTATTGATGCAGTAAAGGTAAGAGTTTAGTTACTATGCTATGCATTCATATAAAATGCAGTTAAATCGATGAATTGTAAGGTGAACAGAAATTTTTGCATTTAGAAACCATACTTAGAACTCTCGAGTTTTGCGAAAGATCTTCTGAAACCAAGAACAGATTGAAGGGAAGGTAGCCCCCGAGAAAAAGCAAATTAATTAGATCCTAGTTTATACTTTCATAAAATGATTGTACATGTGTATCTTCCAAACTAGCCACACCCGGGGGCCGTGGTAGCATTTTGGTTCGTTAAAGGTTTTGGACTCGTAAATGGAAGGTTGCGGATTCGATTCTGACGTACCACTAAAGACCACATGTACATGCAGTGTACGTGTACGTTAAATCCGTGATTCCGAAAGTCCTCTCGGCGGTCGCTAGCAGTTTCCGAGTGATACCAATATTCAGAAGTAACCCCACATTCTGATGAGGATCCAAATTGTGGCGGGAAACTCCGGGTGGGGCGCATGTAGCTCTAAATGACACATTCAGTAACGTGAGCTGTCCTGTCCTGGTAAACCAACTAGCCATCCCCGGGGGCCGTGGTAGATCTCTGGTTCGTTAAGGCGTTGGAAGGTTGCTGGCTTGATTCCGATTCACCCCAAAAGACCACCGTGTACATGCGGTGTACCTGCACGTTAAATCATATCTCCAAAAATCCTCTCGGCCGTCGTTAAAGGTTTCCGAATTATGCCAATACACAAAAGTCCGCCACCTCCTGATGAGGATCCAAATTGTGGCGGGAAACTCCGGGAAGGACGAATATAGCTCTAAACGACACAGTCAGTGATGTGAGCTGCCCTCTCCTGACAAGCAAACAAACTAGCCTCCCCCACCCACAAAATTGCATTAATCTGTCACTGTGTAAAATAAATAATTCTAATTAATTAAATTTTCTGTCGTTATAAAGTTCAAAAATTGATAGATTTTCGTATAAGCATTCACGATGCTAAAGATTTATAGAGCTGTTACAAGGGAATATAAACAGCTAAGAAATTACTGTTACAAAGAATGCAACCAAGACAACCAAATTGTTGAACCGAAGGCAAGTTTTGTATATATCTCTTTAAATAAACAAATTTCATATCTTCTCTCATGTGAAACCTCCTGGAATCTTCTGTATTCTATCGAGGATTTTCCGTAGGAATTTACTTACATTCACGCTGCAGAAAATGACACAAAGAAGCTACCAATAATGAAATATTTAGTTTAATTTTCCAAACAATGAAAGTTCACAGTGCTATAATAATATTGTACACATTCTCTGAAATGTGAGGTTCGTCACAGAATGCTTTTCAATAAGAAAGTAAAGAAAATAGTCAAAAAAAATTAAGGGCGGGAACTTGCCGATTTGGCATTCGCCACTGCAGAGGCCCGAAGAATTGGCCATTTTATTGTGAAGCACGCAGTAGGCAATGAACGTTACTCCCTATGAAGGAACGTTCAAGTTAATATGCAAGGCAGGAATAGAACGGTTACCAAAATTTGATGGAATGGTTCTTTAGCCACTACAGCCCCGGGCGTCCAAAAAAAGAAAGTATACTTTGAGTATAAAAAATAAATTTTGTATTTCCCATTATTTATTTTTTTTAATGCAAAAGCTTTTAAATGTTGCTTAAGCATGCATTTCAATAATTTGCATCAATCGATTACTTGATCCTTTTATATTCATTTCGAAACAGCCTGAAAATATTTAAATATCACTAGAAAATTACGATTCATATTTCAAAATTAAAAGTAGAACTTTTTTTCTCAAAAGATAACTAAATTCGAATGTAAATCCATCAGAAGAAGTGAAAAAATAAGTGTCATTTTGAAATATCGGTTCAATCTGTTACTTAGTCAATTAGATCATTCAAAAAGATTTTTTTAAATACGTACTTGCAAACTTGTTAATAAAAGATTGCAAATTTGATATTTTTATTTAATATTCTTAAATCCCTCGCGTCTTTTCCATATCAGTCTTGATAGATAATTAATTGGTTTATAAAGATTACTTTGAGTAAAGCTGTCTAAAAATTACATTATCTTATCAGTTTCTTTCGACTCAACAGACGATAAAACATTTCCTTAATGACTGCTTACTTTTTTTCCCGCATTACTTGGATGATACTTTCTTTAAAGCTCTACTGTTAGTTAATTATAAGCATGATGAGCAAGTAAAATTACACATACTACTTATGCCAATTAAATTTGTACAAGATAGTTGCTTTTTGTAGACATGTTGAGACAGTACGCCGAAAGTTTAGTAGTATTAAGATGCAATGTATTAGTTTTTAATTTTTTTTCTCTCTCTGTCTGCTCGTGCTCTAACTGCCGTACAATGGAGAGCTATTTTAACATTACTGCATTAATTTTAAATTCAAAATAAAAATTATTTTTTTTAATGGTTGGCTTATATATAACTACAGAAAGAATAACGAAAAATTATTACAAGTTAAAAATAATAGAATGAAGTGAAGTTTTATTAATGTTTCAGAGGTGATAAATTGTGCATAAAGACACTTTCCCTGGAGTATCATATACGACAAAAAGTGCAAGAATATCATTAATTAACTTGTTCAATATAATTGGTATTTCATATTTTATATATGAACTGTTTCGAACTCATTAATGTTTTTATTGAAGTATAGAAATACATCACATTTCTCACACTGCATGGATGTCAATTTCCTACGCTTAGGATTTTTGTATCACCTATTGTCCAAAATCATTGCAAAATGACCAATTGTGTCTTTATGAACACCACTAGGAGGTATGTAAGGGCTTGAGGCTTTTTGTGGCAATCCGGCATCAACAATATTATGGTCACATTAAGCAAACACTTTAACAAACAACTCCAATTAATGCTTAGCAATTGGAGACAAAATGTTAATCAAAAGATTTTATGTCAAAAATTGCGACATAACGAGCAGAGAAAATATTAGAACAAACGATAAATTCCAGCTGAATAATGCAGAGAAGAATATCGCGACCGGACAATTCGCACCAGAAGAGCAGCATTCGAAAACCTGGGATAAATAGTCAAGTGTAACTCAAGTTGATGAAACCCCAAAACCACGAAAGATACTAACAGCACAGAGTTCCAAAACACTGTTTTGCACTCAGCAGGCAAAGCAAAACCATTTAACAAATCTAAGCTCTCAACCAAACTGAGTTGAAATAAAATGTGTAATTTGTAGGGATAATGAAAATCCCGATCACACATTGAATGCATTTCCTGTAATCACAGTTTTCACTCAAAGTGTATCAGAAACTCGCTTGTCTACAACGAAATCTATGTAGAGCCCCATTAATTGACTATTTCACTGTAATTGAAGCGCTTAAAAATATGGCAAGATTATATAAAAATATTTTTAGTACTCATTCAGAGACAACTCAACTCAGGCATATGGATGAAATAGAAGCAAGTAAGCAAGTGTTCACGAATTTGTGAAAGAACTGTTCAACAATGTGAAACTCTTAATATTTGAAATAACCCTATAGCATTCGCAAGATAGGCTGGAAAAAGTGTTTATGTATCACTTATTATTATATATTTTCCTTACGACTCAAAAAGTTATATTTTGGACTGTTGATTTTTATTCTTCACACTGAAAGTTCTTTTCCCGTATACACACCCTAATAATTTAATGCGTAAGCCAGTATATAAAGTTGAGTAAGAATTCTTCTGTATTTTAATATGAATACACTCTTTAACCTTTTGAAATGTTAAGCATATTCATGATTCTCAATAATGAGGTTTTACATTAAAATCCTTTGTTAATAATTGGAGGTTTCCAATTATTAACTAAGGCCAATTATTAACTAACTTCCACCAGTGGCTGTTAACAATTTTAGCATAATAATTTTTGAAAGTATTAAAACATGCACAGACTTTTATATACATTTTGAAATTCATAAAAAAGTCCATTATATATTCTATTTCTCAAATAACATTAAACCTCTTCAAAAAGTAAATGTATATGTATATATCTTTTATAGAAACATTTTAAACAAAAATTATCTAGCGCATAACTTAAAATTACTTTTTTTTATTCCTATTACAGACTATACCAAATAAATTATTAATGGTTAGGTATTTTATATCTTCATCTAACTTTTTAAAAACATTTCAATTGTTTTGTTTTATCATGATCTACATAATAGAGGCAGCAAAGTATAAGTTTTATAAATATTGCTTAACAATCTTCAATATCATGAATATTTGAAATGATTTTATGTGTGCTTTATTTTAAATTCAATGCAGAAAAATATTTAATCAATTCCGAATAAAGAAAATCATTCATTATTCATGGAGTTAGAATTTATTATTTTGTTTCGTTGAAGAATCGTTATTAACACTCTTTTAAATTATTTGTAGCTATCTCTTTCGAACATTTTTACGTACTCCAATGAGCGATAAATTTGCTTTTGCTTAAGTCAACAGTAGTCATAAACTACAAAAAGTATTTTTAAAAATTAAACTAATTGTTCTTTAATCTGTTATTTTAAAGCTTTTGCATTAAACTGCATTCAAATAAATGTAAAAATTAAATTAACACTATGTAGATTTTTTTATGGTAGTAATAATAAGTTTTAATTAAAAGTTATTTTGTTGTTTACACAATAGTGAGAAGTATTCTTTAAAATTAAAGCATTTTTCACGCATGCTTCTTAGAATTGATTAGCATAACTAATTACTAAAAATTTGTTGTAAGTTTTTAAAGTCTATAAACATTTTCTTATTAGTTCAATATGCAAAAAATAAAATCTTTGGTAAGATCAAACTTCATTGCAAGCTGTATATTTATTTTTCCTACTAAGAATTTAACAATAGGTATGTAATTCCCCTAATGTGGAATGCATAATGCCCATTGATTCGTTCGATCACACAATTATATTTGAAACTCTCAAACAATTATTTATTTATGTAATTTTGTAGACTTATTTTTTAAATTTTTTAAAAAAATGAAATGAATCTCAATTTGAGAAATTTCGTTTAAGATTTTTTTTTTAATTCACAGCAGTAGTCATTCGATTGCAAGCACGTATTGAAGTAGGTAACCAGAAAAATCTAGGCTTGAAATTTGAATTATGGCTCTTAGCCGAGAATTCCCGTGCATAGTAAAAACTAAGAATCTGGAGAGACACAAATTAACAGAGAAAGCTGTTAACTAACTAAAGTTGATGCCTTGTTTAGAGCTACGATCTCTTCATAAGATTTTAGCGGCTTCACACAGGACTACATGTTTAAACCCAAAGAGCGAAAAAAACGATACACTGCGGAGCGATCTGTTTCCTTGGAAACCGACCGGTTTTCCGCGAAAGGGCTCTTTACGAAGTCCTTTTTCTGAGAATCCTCTCCTCGCTTCCTATCTTTTCCGAGAATTTCCCCTCCCCGCTAATTGTTATATTCCGCTCCGCTCTTGTGATCAAAAAACGCTCCTAAAGGAGAAGCTCAGTTTCGAAAACTGGCTCACAATTCGCTCTGACTGATCTAATTTTGCTCGTTTGGTTTAAGCGTGTACTTCTTTATAGCGTATGATTTTGTATCTTTTTTCTCAATGTAAAGGGGAACTACCATAGCTGAGTGAATGACACAGGAAATGCTTCATGGCTGAAGTATGAAGGTACAGGGTTCTGGCCTACAACGCGGCTATCTAGCTAAAGCTGTGGAGTTTTGGGTGGCTTTCTTCAGACCATTGAATAAACCTTTAGTACTCCTTAAAATATTCTCCTCCCAGGTCAACTCCTAAGGCAAACACCGCTTAAGGACAATCACGGACGTGGATATAGGACGATCATCGACGTATTTTAAAAGAACTAAACGAAATTTGCCTAAGATGGCGATGTGAGTCGTAATCTTTAAGTTTATTCTGTGCTCATGCGTGTGTTAGTAGTAGATTGCATCATGATTCTTCACTACGCATTGCTAGAGGGCACTTATGTAGCACTTTAAGAGGCTGATGATATTTCGTTTAACTGCCGCAAATCGTTAATCGTCCTATATCCAAGTCCGTGAATACAATATACATATTTCCTCAATGTACAGCTGCGGAAAAAAAAGTCCCACTTGTACTTTTTTCGGCTGTCGATCGTCGTACAGCAAAGTTACAGATACCAATCGTTTTCGATTGACGTACACTTTAATTTGCTATGCATAAAAATTGCATAAGGAGCCCTCTACATATTAAAATTCACACCAACTTTTTTTCCCAATAGCAACCCCTAGATTTCACTTCATATTTCAAAAATTTAGCTCATTTTAACCCAGGATACCCATTTTCAATAAATTTGAACTGAAAATGGGTGAGTTATGAGCACCCAAAATCCCCCTCCCCATATGTTAAAATATTTTTTCATACTTCAATTCATATCTCATATAATATTGATAATAAGAAGCTGATTTTTATTCGTACTATTAGAACTAAACGACCCAAACATAATTTAATGTTATTATGATTTTAAATAAAATATTAATATGAATTATGAATTATTAAATTAATATTCAAAAAAATTATTAATAGAAACATAGCCAAATTTCGATGGAAGTCGATGCAGAAAGTAATATTACATGTCTGTGCAAAATTTCAAATTTTTACGTTCGGTAGTTTAATTTATATTAAATAAAATATGTTATTTTCATGAGTTAAGGGACCATATATAAATTTATTAAGTGACAATTTTTTGAAAATTGCTTAAAATAAAAGTAAATTAGATTTCTTTTGTGCAAAAACACAGTAAAAGGTAGCGGTATTAAAAAATATCAAATTTTGAAGCAAATAAATTGAGGTTTTTACAGTTTGATGGTGATTCTATAAAGCGTCTATAGTTGCGCCCGCTACCATATTCCCCCAAATAAAATATTTTACAGGTATAGAATTAGATGCAGTAGATGTATGTCTTCTAATACAACGTCCTATTTCAGAAAAACTAACATCCTCAATATTCGAGGCATGAATTTGACCTTCTTTAATATTGGAAACATTGGGTCTTTGGACTTCTCCATATTTTATCAAACATTCAAAAAACAATCAAAATCACATTTTTCTGTCTAAATTTTCATCTCACAATAAATTAAAATACCACCAAAAGTCTTATAAGAATGTTGCACATTGCAGACGATAATATTAAATGAAGAAAGTGAAATAACAAACACAGTGATAATATTGGCTCAGCAAAAAAGTAATTGCATTTTTAACATGAAATTCAAACAAATAAATTTTTAACCATGAAACCATTCTTCTAGTTCGACCGTAGCTGGGTAACATTCATGCTTGCAGTCACAGGAGCAGAGAACAGCCTCTCACTCCTGCCAACATTTCACCTGTCTAAGAGAACCATCAAGTTAAATACTCAATAACAATTTCAGAATTAGAAAGATTTTCAAAATCGTGAGCAGTCCTTTAAGTCATGAGTACGAGCCATGGAAGTTATGAACTCACGGGTCTTTGGACCTCTGACTAAACATTCTACTTTCTACCCTTGATATTCTCAGTACAAAAAACTTTAAGAGAGATGGTAACAATATTTTCCTTGAAAATAATATTTATTTCTTTTAACTCTCTTGAGCGAAATGAATGAAAGGCGAAAAGTTCGGAACCTACAAATAGCGTTTTTCAATTTGCAGAAAGTCCCTTAAAAACGCGCAAAAAATAATTCGCAATATCTCCGGAAATTATCGCAGAAAATGGGTGAAAATTTATATTCAGGATAATTTGAAGGTTTTCTTTCGTTTAATAAAGTCAAAATATAGTGTTGCCATTGAGAAAAACGAAGTTGATGCAGAATTAAATAGGAAGACGGCCCCTGATGCAAATTAAATTAACAGCAAATTAAAGTATGCGTCATTTGCAAACGAATGGTATATATAACTTTCCTGTATGACGAACGACGGCGAAATAAAGAGCAAGTGGGACTTTTTTTTCCGCAGCTGTGCATGTAAACTGTGTATAAGTTAAAGACGGTTGCGTGAAAAGAAACAATTGTCATTATAATGTGTATATTTTTAAATCATTTTTAAAATTTTTCGTTTATACTTGATTTGCCCTCGTACTTCGTTAATATTTTCTTTGTTGAAATGTTATGTATAGAAACCATAACACATAAAAATCTCATAAAAACTTCACTTTAGCGAATATTTCAGGTTAACGAATGAAATATTTCAGTTAAAAGAAAATCCTTTGTACCGATTCAATAATACTGAAAGCGCACTTTTTAGTGGTTTTAATTTTTAGCATTCATCAAATTCCACGAAGAATTAATGATTAACGAGTTAAAAATTCGATCTTCAGTCTCTTTAAGTTCGTTATACCGAGATTGTAGCCAGTTCTGGTCTCTCCTTTGTCATTTCTGTCACACAAAATATAACATTAAATTCTATCAGAAGGGCGGCCATATTTGTGAAATATAAAGCTGAAATGTGTATCAAAAGGCATTTATTTTGTAGCGCGTGGCAAGAGATGAAAAAGTTTTTCTCTGTGAACCTCTTAAAATGTTTCCTACTTTTGGTAAACTCTTTTCTCAGTGGATTAAAGTTTTTTGAGGGGTTTTCTTTTTCATACATGCACACAATAACTTCTTTTAAGTTTCTAAATCATTTGGGCATTTTACTGAAATGCATAAAAAATATATAGGTTGAACTTTTCGTGAAAGAAGTTATTTCCCTTATAAATTTTAGATAAAATTTCATTGAGAACATTACACATTGTATGCATTTAATTTTATTTTCACGCTTTTCTCTCTCTCTCTCTCTCTCTGTGTGTGTGTATAGGGGGGGGGGGGTGAAGGGGGAAGATTAATAGTAGACGCAAACATAAGATAGGTAAATTTAAATGGGCGTATTCCCACTAAAATCATTTATGAATACTCATCTATAATTTGTAAACGTAGAAACAGGAAATGTCACAGATGATTAGTTCTTACACTTAATAGATTTGACTTTCAAAATGATACAATGGCTAGATTTTGTATGATGTTTGACTGGTAGAAGATAAATATTCAAAGCTTATTATTTATGTTTATTAGCAACTGAAAGCAGCAAGGTCTATAAATACGCTTAGGCGGTGCAGTGGCTAAAGAAGCATTCTATCACATTTCTTGGTACGGGTTAGATTTCCAGCTTGCGCTTCTGTGTTAATTCATCCGTCCCTAAAGGGGGATAACATTGGTTGTCCCCCATAATAAAATTGCCAATATTTTGGAGCGTAGTAGTAGCAATGTGTCATCCACAACTGCCCACCTTAAAAAAATAAATAAATAAAAATTTAGGTTGTATATTTTTTTCTGCGCTTGATGTGGGTTTGGACTGTTCCATACTCATTCCATGGCTAAGTACTTGGTTCAGATTATTTAAAAAATTTAATGATGGTTATTTTTTAGCTTTTCAGTGCCTCTGTGTGCTTTAGAAGAATTAGAAATTAAAATACGCAGAATAAAAACTTTCACAGCTTGCCATGGTCTACTGTTTCTGCCACATACTAAAAAAATATACCATCTATCATGCATACAAAAAACATGGAAAACATAGTTGTGAAACATGAAACTGAAGTGTGTATAGAAAGTGGGATCATTCATTTTGTAGCGCGTGTCAAGGGGGAAAAAAGTTCTAAACTTTTCTTTCAGCTTTTCAAGAACTTTACTACAAAGCGCAAACTCTGAAGATTAAATTTTTGTTCAGATTTTTCCTTTCTTCTATTAGATTTGCACGCAACAATTTTTCTAACTTATTTGGATATTTAAAAAGTAATAATAAATGTTTAAGAAGATACATGTATGTTGAACATTAAATTAGATTATTTTCATAAACGTCAGGAGAAAGTTTAAAACTGAGAGTTCAAAGTTTGAATAACTGTTCAGATTTTTGTAGGATTTTCTTCTGAAACAATTTAATGTTTAAAAAGTTATTTAATTAAAATTTAATTCCGTATATTTGGATACGCGCTTTATTTTGTTTTGATACTGTTCCTTGAGTATTTCCTGAGCATATGAAACTTTTAATTTCATGAAAAGTGCTCACGTTTCAAGCTGATTTATTAAAACATTGTTTTAGTGTTACTTGCCAAGAAAAGTTTCGACTAACATCGGTATTAATGTACTAAAGAAATTAAAATAACGCATTGTTTCTGAATTTCTTAAGGAATCTAAAAATCGTTTTAAGGATGCTGATTAAAATGTATGTACAAATATTAAAGTTTTCATTTGAATACTCAAAAGTTTAAAATTAATATATGGTGAATAATTTAATTCTGGATAGTTCCGATATCATATTATTGGAATATTTTTAAAAGATAATCATTTAATATTTCACCAAAGTACTTAAATAATATGAAATGCATTGATAATAGTTTAACATGAAAATATGTCTCATACAGTAAACAATTAAACCAAATAGAACATCCCACAAAAAAAAAATTTCATTTAGTTACAGTTTTTGAATAAACTGACGTAATTCTTTTGAGTGTGCCTGTAAAAGAGGTCTGGCACATACATCAAATAGTAACTCTTTTCAATTACTTCAATTTTTGTGATAATCCATGCTTATTTACGGAAACTGGAGAGTGTGCAAACATACAGGCCAATACAGAAGGTCCTTTTCATTTCATGAAAAAGCATTTTCATGTATTTTTTCTCATTTGCAATTTGAGAGAAAAAATTTGGTTTGTAAATAATCATATGGGATTTTTTTCTTTTTTTTTAATGTATTATTAAAAAAAATATTTTCAAAAGGGCTAGGCCATTACATAACTGCTCGTCTAATGTGCTCCAGTTGCATACAAACAGTAACGAATTAAAATAAATGATGAGCACAACATTTTCCACTGTAAACATTCTATAGAAAATAGTGTTGTGTGAAACTAAGTACCTTTATTACACTGTGCGCATCTGCTAGTGCGATCCCTAGTTTCAGTTGCATACTAAATTTACTGCAGACACTGAAGTTTGCCAGATGGTATCGAACAGATGAAAGTTGAATCAATCTTTTTGTTTGGTTGGGTTTTTTTTTTGTTTGTTTAAGTGGTGGGGTATTTTATATTGTGATACCTGGCGATGCTAACTTATTTCATTCCCAGACAGAAAATTACAGTCAAAAAATACGAATTACAAGTCGAAGTACTCGTATCTTTAATTAATGTTTCCTATTTAAATTACTGAAGGGCGAGTAATCTATATCAAGCTCAAATAAACCTTTCCGAATCTTATAAATAAAAATGAAATTCTGTTTGTTTGTTTGTTTGTTTGTTTGTGGATTTGATTCGTATACAAATCCACAAAAATGGACCTATCGGCCTGAAATTTAGCACAGATATGTAAAATAATATAGAATAAATCATAGTCCACTTTAAAACTTTGAAAGTCCACCCGTTCCCGGAATTTAAGAGATTTTTTATGCTCTTCACGCAAAAATCTTTCCGTAATTGTAACCCCTGTAGTGAAAAAAGTGTGAAATAAGGATCGTGGTTGCCATGCGTGGCGATTTTGCCGAATAAAATGTCGTTCGTATACAAATCCACAAAAATGAACCTATCCGCCTGAAATTTAGCACAGATATGTAAAATAATATAGAATAAATCGTAGTCCACTTTAAAACTTTGAAAGTCCACCCGTTCCCGAAATTTAAGAGATTTTTTATGCTCTTCACGCAAAAAGCTTTCCGTAATTGCAACCCCTGTAGTGAAAAAAGTGTGAAATAAGGATCGTGGTTGCCATGTGTGGAGATTTTGCCGAATAAAATGTTTTAAATTCTCAAAGTAAAAATAAAAGAATAATAATGATTTTTTTTGTTAGTTTATATTCGTAAGGTTATTTTTTTTAATTATAATATCGTGTGCATGGGAAATCAGAGCAGGAATGTAATGCTTTACACGCAAAACAATAAGAATTGAAGATTTCCGAGGCTAATGTGTAAATTTTTTTAGTTTGGCGAAAAATTAAATGGCTGAAATACGGATTTTGAGTAAGTGAGTTCTAGCGGTTTGCACAGTTTTCGGCTTGGCGCAATTTATTGAGAGCTTAAGGAAATAGATTTTTGAAAACAAGTGCAAAGGTTTTATTAGAATACAGAGTTAAATTTTAATGATCCGTGAAGAAATAATGCAGTTATTAAGGGATTTCAAGCGATCTAACTTCAGAATTCTCGCCAATTGAGTACATTGATTTAAGTTGGGGGAATTCCGCCAAATTTCAGAAAATTGAAATCTTCTCATTTAGTACATCGGAGTAATGATGAATAAAACACATTATAGTTGATAATTTAAAGAAAAATCGGCTGTATTAAGGGATTCCAATTTTCAAATAAATGCGTGCTACTCTTTGGCGGTCGAACCATTTCCCATATTGATTGCTGCTAAGTCAATGCTTCGAATGATTCCCTGAAAAAACTCTTGCAAAATGGCGTATGTTGGTACTTTGGCGAGGCTTAGATTTGAAACTGGATTTTATTTGAGACTGGTATATATAATAACACTGTTTATAGATAAAAATGAATGTTGGTATGTGTTTATGAGGTTGAAAAACTCCAGCACCGTTGAGCACCGTTGCACGATGAAATTTGGTTCACCTAAGTCTTATGATGGAGAAGCTTTTTATGCTATCCGTTTTCCTTAACTTGCCACTTGGTGCCGCATCACAACGTTGAATTCTATTCCGTTTAGCCGTTTGCTATGCGAATATTGTCCAACCGATTTCGATGAAATTTGGTACACGCGAATATTAGAACACGGAGAATATTTTTCACTATCCATTTTGCTGTAACTTGCCGCTAAATGGCGCTGCAAAGCATCAACTTCTATACCGTTCGACCGATTGGCATAAAATTTTTTATACTTACACATTTGAGCACGAAGAATATATTCTAACTGCGTTCCTTTTGATGTTACTCACCACTAGATGACACTACAATGCATTATTATTTTAACTCGCCACTAGATGACGCTGCGGCAGGCCAAATTCTTGACCATTCAAACGGTCGCTATGAAAATCAGTATACATAGCTATTTGAACAATGAGAATATTTTGGCGTTATCCATCTTGCTATAACTCGCCAATTGACGGCGCTGTAGCAAATCATTACTTTATTGAACCACTAGATGGCCCTGCAGTTTATCACTTCTTGACTGTGCAAATAATCGCTATGAAAATAGGTATACATAGATATTTGAACACGGGGAAGAGTTTGGCGCTATCCATTTTCCTATAACTTGCCACTAGATGTCGCGTCAACACATGAACTTCAGGACTGTCCCGCCGATAGTCATGAAAATTCGTATACATCGATATCTGAATGCGAAAAATATTTTCGCCGTATCCGTTTTGCTAAAACTCGCCACTAGATTGCACTACGCCGCATGGTCTTCTGCACCGTACAAACGATTGCCTTGCAATTCGGTATGCATGATTATTGGACACAATATAACGCGATATCCACTTTGCTATATCTGCTTATTACAATGAATAGTAATCACCACAAATCGTAATATCAAAAAGTCCATTCATTCCCGTGCGAAGAACGGGTACTTCAGCTAGTTTTATATAAAAAAATATTTATTACTAAAATGCATTTTATAGACATAAATTTTGCAGAACAATCCTAATAGTAAGATATCATATTTATACATATACAAACAAGTACTTCTTTTTTATAATAGTCACATCATTTTAAATTTTGAAGAATGCTTTCTTTTTCTACACAATCGGCATTTAGGTCAATGCATAGATGTTGTGATAGTTTTAAAATGGCCAAACCAGCTCGCCGCCATGTGTTTCAGGAAGCCTTAAAATTACTGTTATTTCACTGCGTCATCGGAGGAGAACCGCAGTACAGACAAATATTCCTTCAACTTGGGGAAAAAGTGGTAGTCGTGCAGTACCGAGTCCGGACTGTATGGAGGGTGGACGTTCACGTGCTACTCACTAGTTTTGCAGGAGATCAAAACCATTTTCAGAAGATTCTGAAATACCTGCACGACTGGGGATGCACTTCAACCGACAGGAAATTGCCAGGAAAAAATGCCTAACATACGGTATTTCGCAATATTTCAAAAAAGGAGCAAATCCTCGACCCATGTTTGAAGGTAATTTTTGTGCTCATAAATATTTCTGAAAGTTGCATGAGACAACAGCTTTACTGTTAGTGCCAGCCATACTGCATAGGGTGAAGAAGTATTACACCGGTCAACACGATTTTTGGCTTTGACTTCTACATGTTAAATTTTAGTTTCTCCTACGCCAAAACTAAGGAAAATATTTTTTTAATGAAAGTTTGCTTTTTTAGAAATTAAAGCAATATTTCAATTTTTTGGCGAAAATCACTGATTTTTATTTATTTATTTTTTATAATTCCACTATAAATGATGAGTTTTTGCTGGATATAAAAGTATCTTTTTATTCAAGATTTGTGATAAACAATAACATATAAATGTAAAATAATTATTTTATTGAGTATTCTTGCTACATAAATCACCATTTTTTCACACGCAATCAATTACAGTTTTTATTATATTACTTTGCATCATTGTGTTCATAAAATAAAAATATTACATGCAATATTATTATAATAATACAGTTTACTTTCGGGTTAATCAAAGTGCTGCCATCTTTCGTTTATGAAATAAATTAAAATATACTTATCGACGTAAATCAGACAAAAGCAAACTTTAAGAATTAAAAATGAAAATTTAAGTGTTTTTCAATGTCTAGAATCAGAATGTAAGCATGAAAACAGAACCCCCCCCCCCTCCAAAAAAAATTTTTTTTGACCGGTGTTATTGATTGTTTCGAGTGTTTAACATGACGATCGCTCTTCCGGTTCCTAATTCAAATAATTGACCTAATAATTTTTCGTATCACAAAGAACTCGTAAGTTAATTCACTCCTATTACCCTCAATATACCACTATATACAATTATGAGTAAAAAAAAAATGTTCAAATATTTTTACTCTGCTTATATGAGTAACTGTAGTAATGATGATAATAGAAAACACCTTTCGGAAATCTTACATTTATGTGAAGTTTAAACTGAATATTATCTGTAAATTTCAAACTTTAACTTTTATAACACGGGCGTTGTATTTTTCCTGCGAATAATCTCTTGCAGATCCATAAAATTCTCAATCCAAATTTTGTTAAATCACCTTTTATTATTTTTTTCTTACTGTCATTCTTTACCAGATAAAAGGCAGTCATAAGCGTTAGCCATTTTATTGCCCATTGTTTGTGAGGTTCAAAGACTTTTTTAAGAAGTTGATTATAGGACAAGGCAAGATTAATGGCGATCGGCGTGGATCTTTGAGATATTAAACCGTAAAAATAAAAGATGGCAACAAAAAATCCAGATAAAATAAATATAATCGATAAGTCCCTAGAGAAAAATATCGAAATTCAATTTCACTCGACAACTATTCTATAAAATATCGATTTTCTACAGCTTTTATGACTCTTTGTTTTTATTATAAAGCAGTGTCAAGAATGCTCATTCGCCTTGGTGCTTTAGTCAGTGCAGACACAACGAAAGTTTTCCGGTATTAGTTTTATTGTGATTTCGTCTGTCTGGAAATGTTACTATTTGCATAGGGAAAAAACAAAACAAGTGATATCCTTAGTTCTAATTGTTGCATAAGCTCTTTCAATCCATGTTTATGATAAAATATTTTCTGGCGTTCTATTTAACTACTTTTTAGGTGCCATCTAAATGCTTGTTTTTCACTTTTACTAATTTTTCCCCCTCTCATGATTTATTTAACCTAGGTCATCCAAGATATGAAATGTAGGAAATGTCATTTAATTTTGATCAAGTCAGTAACTGCAGACTGCATTAATATTTAGTTACACCATTAAAAAATTGAATGTGACAATTCGTAAAAAAGCACAATCTAACATATGATCCATTAAGATGTGTTTTTTAATATATTAGATAGCATTTAAAACCACTGGTCCAATAGAAAAAAAATTTCTTTGACTGGAAATTTTAAGTACAGTACCCGATGCCCTATAAAATAGTATTCTTTCCGAGCCAAGTTCATTTCAATAAGCGGCTGATTGAACCTAAAGAGGGTGTGTTACCTGATGTCACCTCCCAAACCCTTAATTATAAAAGAGAAATTATAAATTAATAGAATTATAAAATTAAACTTTTATGTGATTATTAGCTAAATAGTCGCTCAAAATTTGATATAATGTAAACTTATTAGCACATGCTACGTATAGAAAGAATTTACTTATTGCATAATAGGCTTCCCGAAAAACTAAATATTTTATTGTTTGCCCGAAGCAACCATACTTTCAATGTTTCCAGCAAGGGAATAACATTGGGAATACATTTTCGATTAAATCCTTCCACTTAGGCATGAGTAGTGGGGAATGACGGGCACCAGACCAGCGGCGCGGCGGCGCTGACATTGATGGATGAGGGGGCGTGGTTGACATTGATGGATGAGTGGGCGTGGTTTGTGACGTCACGAGTTGAGTTGAGTTGTTTTAAGCTGGATGTTGAGTTGTTTTAAGCTGGATGTTGAGTTGTTTTAAGCTGGATGTTGAGTTGTGTTAAGCTGTATGTTGAGTTGTTTTTTTTGCTTGATATCGAGTCTGCTAGATATTTTTGGTTTCGTTTTCCATTTTTTGTTATTTTATGATTGGCAACACTTTACGAGTTTCGGAATCGGACTTTGAAAATTTTCCGATTTTTTTTTCAGAATACCGGACGATTCTCGCCCGTTATTGGTCGAAAAGTTTCTTTTTGTGGGAATGGCAACGGATGGGTTGAGTCTGCTACAAGTTTAAGTTTCGAAATCGGACTTTGAAAATTTTCCGATTTTTTTTTCTAAAATATTGGACGAGTGCCACCAGTCATTGGTTGAAAAGTTTCTTTTTCAAGGAATGGCAACGGATGAGTTGAGTTGTTTTGGAGCTTGCTGTTGAGTATACTAATTTTTAAGTTTCGAAATTGAACTTTGAAAATATTATCTTAATTGAGTTTAAGGTTAAATGCAACGTTAACGGTAACCGATCCCGATAGAATTTAGAAAAGTACGTTGGCAACAGAAACTAAATTCAGTCTCCCAGTTTTACCTGGTCGGTGTCGCACGTGCGTAAGTTTTAACTAGAATTTTTGTCTTTTAAGAGTGAAATTTTATGATGGAATACTGTAATGATAATTTATGTTTTAAATATTCTAAATTATACGATGATCAAAAGGCCTGGAAGTATTTTAGAGCTTTAGAAAAGGAAATTAATTATTTAGATAAAAAACGCACAACTTTAAATCTCTACGGAAAGAAGTATACTATTCCACGTAAGCTCGCAGCTTTCGGAGATTTTGGACTTTCATATACTTTTAGCGGCATGACAATAAGCGCAAGCAGCTGGACTCCACTGCTTTTAAAAATCAAAAAAGAATTAGAAGATGAAACTGGTGAACATTTTAATTTTGTGCTAATTAATCGATACGAAGACGGAAAAGACAGCATTTCTCCGCACAAGGACAATGAGAAAGAACTAAAATTTGCCTCGCCGATCGCATCTATATCACTAGGACAAAAAAGAGATTTCTTATTTACTAGAAAAGGTTATAAATCTAAAAAGATCGTTCTGGAAAACGGGAGTTTGTTGTTGATGAAACATCCTACAAATATTTTCTGGAATCATTCAATACCGAAATCCAAGGCGCTGTTACCTAGAATAAATTTAACATTTAGACAAATGAACAAATAAAAAATAATAATAATAGTTATTTAAAAAAATTTAAAAGAATAAATAAGATATATATATGTTTTAGCGAATTTTTGAAGTGGAGAAAATATTCGCAGAGAAAATAAATAAATAAATCTATTGCTTCAGTTTGTATGAAACGGCATTCGTTATCAGTCTTGCTACAGGTGGAAGGAAGTAAAGGAATTTCTAAAGCGGATTATCTGTCTCAGGAGACCAGGGTGCGAGGAGCTCCTATTGATAACGTTGCACTGGACATTGTAAACTGGTACGACATGTGTGATACAGGTTTCCTAGGGAAGGGGTATTGCATCTATAACCGGAAAGCAGTACTTGTGAGCACTCATTTAACGCGTCTTGAGTCAGTTAGATTTTTCTACTTGCTTCTCTCTCTCTCTGTTAGTCTCAGCCTGTAGTTGAAACAACTATTAGTCTAAGAGTTGCTTATTTGTTTTTTACAATTATGGAGAAACTCAGCGATAGTGATTTGGATTTTCTCGATAATTTACCTGAGCTTGAAGATCCCATGGATTTCAACGGATACCAGGCCGAACACTTGTTCGATCCTGCAAGTTCTTTGCCGCCGATGCCGACACCTTCTCCGTTCCAAGTGCCCGAGCCTTCTCCGCTGAGTGTGCCAGCGACACCTCCAGGAACTTCATCCCGAGTTTTAGACCTCGATCTATTGAGCCAAGAAGACTGGGAATTCCTGGATCAATTAGTCGAGAAGGAGCAAACCATAGAATATAATGGTTACACCACCTCTCAGCTGTTTGATCCCGAAGCCAGTTTACCAACATTTGAAGTCCCGATGGATGTAGTGGAAGAGGCACCTGCTCATATGGAAGGAGCCGGATTCATAAAGAGTGTTCTCGAGACAGCTACGAGTTCAAAGGCTGTGAAAGAACCCACACCACCGTCCAAAACATCTGAAAGACATGTTTGCGATGCCTGCGGTAAAACGTTTTCCAGAACACGGGATCTGAAAAGACACGTGCACACAGTTCACGAAAAATCAAAGGAGCACACTTGTGTCATATGCAAAGAGAGTTTCGCAAGAAATGACAATTTGCTGCGTCACATGCGAACTCATGAAAAAAAGCGCTCTAGAGAAATTACTTCGCAGGATCCACCAGCGAAAAGACCTCCACCCGAATCCCCACCCGAATTTCAGTCTTCAGAGCCGGAATTAGAATCTCATCCAGAATTGCAGCAGACGGAAGAAGCTTTCAACGGACTCATGAGAACTTTCCGATTCGACAATACCGAAAAGTTTAAGGACATAAAGTCATTCTTAAAAGATTTAGAACCTCGAGTAATACGAGAACTCAGTAAAGCGAGTTCCACCATGGAGATCAAAACGAACTTTCGCCTTTTTTGTCGGTATCAAAAAACATCTAACGAAGAAACAGTCAAAGAAATAAAATGCTTCAAAACCAAAAATGAAATGGTTCTTTCTTCGCATGATTTACCCGAACTCTACTCGCGAGCATGCGAAAAACTCGAAACAGAAGCTTCCGAATTTGAAGGAAAAGATTCTGGATGGAGGTTAATCGAAGTTAATTATTTAGAATTCAGGACTAACAGATACAATCCTTTAAGAGCGGATAATTACATTCCTCTCCCTGAAAAAATTAAAAGAAAACAAGCGGTGATAAATGTTAAGAATTCCGATAACATGTGTTTCAAATGGGCGGTGCTTTCAGCTTTACACCCCGCTAGTGATCACGTTGACAGAGTTTCAAATTATACAGCGTATTCAAACACGCTGAATTTCACAGACATTTCGTTTCCTGTGCAGATATCGGACATCACGAAATTTGAAAACATGAACCGCATATCCGTAAATGTGTTCTACTTGAACAACCAGTGTCAAGCATGTCCTCTGCGAATTAGTTCGAATAAATTTCCGCAATTTGTTGATCTTCTGTATTTAAAAAATCAAAATAAAAGCCATTACGCATGGATCAAGGACTTATCTAGACTGGTATCGTCCCAAATTTCAAAACGCAAGGCGAAGAAATTCATATGTCGTCGCTGCATGAATTCGTTCGGAACACTCCAGCTTCTCACCAAGCACGAAATATTATGCTCGGAACACGATGCTGCTTTAGCGAAAATGCCATCTGAAGATGGAAACATGCTGAAATTCAAAAACGTGAAACACCAGCAGATGATTCCGTTCGTGATAGTGGCGGACTTTGAAGCCCTCACAAAAAAAATTGATAATTGCGAACCCAGTGATAGTTCGTCTTACAACATGGTGTACCAAAAACACGAGGCCATTTGTTTTTCGTACTATATAATTTACGAGAATGGTGTCTATAAACCCCCCGTGGTTTATCGAGGTGAAGATGCGCCGCAGGTTTTCATGAAAATGCTAGTCGAAGAAACGAAGGAAATTGAAAGCATGTACAAGAGTACAAAACCTATGGAAATTCTTAGGGGAGAAAAAAAGCAAGATCACGAAGCCTCCTCCTCTTGCTATATTTGCGGGGGTGGTTTTTCAAAGGAAAACGGGAAAGTCGCAGATCACAACCACTTGACGGGGGAATACAGAGGAGCTGCATGTAACAGCTGCAATTTGAAGTTTAAGCTCCCACATTTCATTCCCGTGTTTTTCCATAATTTGTCTGGCTATGACTCACACTTTATAGTTAAGGAATTGGGATTCGATGAAAAACAGATATCCGTTATTGCGGAAAATGAAGAGAAATACATATCGTTCAGCAAAACAATCGGAAAAACTCAAATTAGATTCGTGGACAGTTTTCGGTTCATGTCTTCAAGCTTGGAATCGTTAGCGAAATACCTAGATGCTAATGAATTTAAATACATGAAAAAGTTTTTTCCACCTTCCAAAGTAGATCTTTTGCTTCGGAAAGGAGTGTTTCCATACGATTACATGGATAGCAAACAGAAATTAGAAGAGACCACACTCCCACCTAAGAAGGAGTTTTACAGCATTTTAAACGAATCGGAAATTTCCGATGAGGATTACGAGCATGCTGTTACGGTCTGGAAGGAATTCGATA
Source organism: Cheiracanthium punctorium (assembly GCA_038373885.1). Taxonomy (NCBI): domain Eukaryota; kingdom Metazoa; phylum Arthropoda; class Arachnida; order Araneae; family Cheiracanthiidae; genus Cheiracanthium; species Cheiracanthium punctorium. The sequence goes on along the minus strand of JAWZYV010009056.1, from coordinate 1,178,828 downwards.
TTAAAAATTTAGGAGAATATATGGAACTGTACGTAAAAACCGATGTTTTACTTTTGGCCGATGTTCTCCAAGCTTTCAGAAAAAAATGCTTCGAAACGTACGGGTTAGACATGGCGTGGTATTTTACAGCTCCGGGGCTTTCCTGGGATGCCATGCTGAAACATACAAAAATTGACATCGAGCTTTTGACGGATTACGAAAAGTTGTTGTTTATAGAGCGAGGCATTCGAGGAGGCGTCTCGCAGTGCAGCTATAGATACGCTCGTGCAAATAACAAATTTATGTCCGATTTTGATCGCGATAAAACGGAATCGTTCCTTATATATCTAGATTCCAATAATTTATATGGTTGGGCAATGTGCCAATCGCTTCCTCTAAAAGATTTCCAGTGGTCTTCCGTCGATATTGATGTACAGAATGTTCCGGACGATGCGGAAACGGGTTACATTCTCGAAGTAGACCTGGTTTATCCCACTCATCTCCATGAAAAACACAACGAATACCCGTTAGCTCCCGCAAGTGAAATTCCCCCAGGTTGTAAAGAAAAAAGACTCATGCTGACATTACAAGCTAAAAAAAGGTACGTGGTACATTACAGAAACCTCAAATTCTACCAGAAGCATGGATTACAAATCGAACGCGTATACAGAGTGTTACAGTTTACGCAGAAGCCCTTTTTAAAGCCCTATATCGAGCACAACACCAATTTGAGAAAAGCGGCGACGAACAATTTTGAAAAAAACTTTTATAAGTTAATGAACAACAGCGTGTTTGGCAAATGCATGGAAGACGTGAGAAGAAGGAAAGACATACGACTCTGCTGTAGTAGTCGAAGCGCTGAAAAGTTAATAGCAAAACCCAATTTTCAGGACAGAACAATTTTTTCTCCCTCTCTAGCTGCTATACATATGCAGAAAAATGAAGTCGTTTTCAAAAAACCGATATCGATAGGCATGGCTATTCTGGACGTCTCGAAGACATTAATGTACTCATTCTATTATGAATTCATGATGCCCACTTATAACCGAAATTTTAAGTTGCTGTACACTGATACCGACTCCTTCATATTTAAAATCGACACTCACGATTTATATGACGACATAAAACACAACATAGAAAAGTTTGATACGTCGGACTACAAAGAAAATAACCCGTATTCAATACCTAGAGTGAATAAAAAGATAGTAGGTCTGATGAAAGACGAGTGCAATGGCGTTATTATGACAGAATTTGCGGGATTACGAAGCAAAGCGTACAGCTTCAAACTCATGAATGATGATAAAACCTCCAAAAAATTAAAGGGAGTAAAACGAGCAGCTCTTGAGAAAAGAATTAATTTCGAAGACTACAAAGAATGCGTAATGCAACGAAGTGAAAAAATGACCTTTATGCGTAGCATAAGAAGCATCAAGCATGACATATTTAGTTGTAAACTAAATAAATTAGCGCTTTCGTCTCACGACGAGAAAAGATTTATCTGTGAGGACGGCATATCTACATTGGCTTGGGGGCATTTTAAAATCCCACTGTAAGTTAATATGTATAAACATTTATATATATATATATAATAAATGTTTTTCCTTTCTTTAAAAAAAATTATAAAAATGTTTAAAAAAAAATAAAATAAAAATTTGAAAAATAAGAAAAAAAAAAAAAAACATTTATAACTCCGCCATTGCCGGTCCACAGCCCGGATGCGAAAGGAGGATGGTAAATGACCACTTATTAAAAGTTAGAATGAATCTTGCTAACGGTGATTGTGAGTGATTATGGCAACGCTGCACAAGGGCGATCTGCCAATGGTGGGGGGGGGTGCCTTGGTAGGAGGACTTTCTAAGGGGTTCTAACGCGTATTCACGTTACATCTGGAGAAAACCTACCAAAACTCCAGACCGTTAGATCGACAGCCGCGCGATGGGACCCGAACCCGGGACCTTCACACTTCGGCCGTCTACCATTTTCAGTGGCATAACCGCTGTGCCATGGTGAGGCCTTGCTAACGGTGAATTGCCGCAACATCCTTATTTGCGAATTTTTTTTTTTTTCTGTTGATGCATAATATTTTATAGCGATATATATAATGAATAGCGAATCAAAAAGAATTGATAGTCTAATGGCTGTCGACTTAACCATTAGGCTACAATCCTTCGTGTCTGAATGGTATAAAATTGATTTATGAATGGGGGAAAGAGGAGGGGGGAGGATCTTTTGTATAAAAGCGAAAAAGTTCAGCGTTCGATTTTATTTATTAGAATGATTTTGGCTAGTGAAGGTGCGCAGGCGATTAATGAGTGATGGTGCGTGATGAGTGTGCGAATGAAAATTAATATATCTAACAATCGTATATTATGTTGTAATGGAGAAAACGTATCAAGATCCGAAGCACGAGGCAAGTTTTGGTGGTTTAAATGCTTTATACCGTTCTGCTCGAGGAAGAGTAAGCAAACCGCAGATACAGAAATGGCTACAAGGCGTAGACGCGTACACGCTTCACAAACCGGCCCGCAGGAAATTCCCGACAAATCGTGTGATTGTCCGTTCAAAGGATCATCAGTGGCAAGCTGATCTTGTGGACCTATCTAGTTTAAAGCAATACAATGACGAATACAAATATTTATTAAATTGTATCGATATTCTAAGTAAGTACGCCTGGTCGGTTCCGCTTAAAACAAAACGCGGGGAAGATATCGTAAAGGCCTTTGAATCTATATTTTTAGAACGCAAGCCGCGCATTTTGCAGACTGATCAAGGTACTGAATTTAAAAATGCAAAATTTCAGTCCTTTTTAAAACGACACAACGTACGATTTTTCACAACGTATAATAATACGAAAGCATCTGTTGTAGAAAGATTTAATCGTACTTTGAAAACAAAAATGTGGAAATATTTTACAAAAAATCGCACTTATCGGTACTCGGATATTTTAGAACAACTCATGCATAGTTATAATCATACCTACCACTCGAGTATCAAACGAACGCCCGCAGAAGTGACAGAGTCTAACGAGCGGGATGTGTGGTTTACCTTATACGGTCGTATGAAAAATGCAAAGGAAAAGCCTTGTGTTTTTAAAGTGGGAGATACAGTACGTGTATCCAAGCATAAATTGACTTTTGAGAAAGGATACGAAACCAACTGGTCGGAAGAATTGTTTATCGTGACAGAATGCGTACCGAGAGACATCCCTGTTTATCGGATCAAGGACTTAATGGACGAACCTATTCTGGGAACGTTTTACCCGCAAGAACTTCAAAAAGTACAACCCAAGGAGAAATTTAATGTAGAAAAAATATTGAGAAAGCGAACTAAACAAGGTCGATTAGAATACTTTGTGTCGTTTAGAGGTTATCCTAAAAAGTTTAATCAGTGGATTCCATCCGAAGATTTGTTTGCGGTATAAATAAAGGAATCTTCAAATAAAAAAAATCATTTGCCACGATGTCCTTCTACCTAACACTTCCGAGCGATAGCTCTATGAATTATTTTCCCGAGAATAAAATTTCCCATTTTATCACCCGCTTACCAGTTCCCATCGAATTAAAAGGGGAATGGGAAGTCGGCTTAACAGAATTTATGTACCCACATACCTGGTACAATGTGAATCCTCAAAATAATTTGATCGGATTTGATTTGGGCGACGGAAAAGTACTCGGCAGACGTGTACCACCTGGATTTTATGACTCTGTTTTCGACATTTTAGATGCCATTCGCATTAAAGACATTGAAAATAAAATATCTTTTAATTATAACCCTATAACGAAACGCGTTCGTATTGCAGTGAAAAATAAGGCGAGAGTCATTCTAGAAGACGGTTTATCTCAACTCTTAGGTTTCGATCCCTGCGAAATTCAAACTTTTGAAGAAAACATAGAAACGACGGAAGAAAGCCCCTACGTTGCAGATCCTTGCGCTCATTACCGGGTGCTGATGGTGTATTCAGACGTTGTAGAACCTCAAATAGTAGGTGATGTATTAGCACCTCTGTTGCGTATCATTAATGTGACCGGGAGAGACGGCGAAATAATTAATTCACAGTTTGATCGACCGCATTACTTACCCATTAGCAGAAAAACAATCGATACTCTCGAAATCGTTATAAGGACCCACACTGGCGAATTAGTACCATTCGAACGTGGGCGTTCATACGTGAAGCTTCATTTTAGACAGAAATATCTCTCCTAAAAATGTATGTGCCTTACCAGTGCTGTCAAAAATCTTTTGTGGATTATTACACGCATCAAACAGGCAGCGGACTTAATTTTTACCAAGGTGCTCCATTTCAAAAAGGATACGGATTTGGTGGACTATTTCGCTCTTTCTTTAGAGCGGCTGTACCGTTGTTTAAGTCGGGAGCCAAAGCTGTAGGTAAGCAACTATTTCACAGCGGAGTAGATATATTGAATGATTTGTCTAAGGGAGAGGACATTAAAATGGCTGCAAGACGGCGAATGAAAGAAGCTGGCAAACAACTAACCGATAAAGCGGCTGCTAAAGTGAAAACAATGATCGGATCTGGACGCAATAAAAAGAGGAAGCTGTCTGCGAAAATCGTCAGTCGGCGTAGAGCCAAGAGAGTGAAAGGACGCGATATTTTTGCCTAATCATGTTTGGTTTAATTCATAAAGACTCGGTAGCTTGTGCTAAATCCGAGTTGGACTTGTTCATTCTCCCTGGAACACAGGCGGCAATAGAAAAGGGATTTTTCACGGAATATCATCCAATTGCTAACATACGTGATGGAGGACCGGTCGAATTTAACATTCCGGGATCAACAGAGGAATATATAGACCTCTCATCTTCCCACATCTACGTAAAGGCAAAAATTGTGAAATCGGATGGTGCCGATCTGGAGGAGAAGGATGATGTGGCTCCAGTTAATTTATTTTTACAAGCACTTTTTTCCCAAGTAGATGTTAGTTTGAATGAACGCCTGATCTCAACATCTAACAATACTTATCCGTATCGAGCTTACATAGAGACATTACTGAATTATGGCGAAGACGCAAAAAAATCAATGCTTACGTGTGAATGCTTTTACAAGGATACAAATTTAGAACAGGCATCTTCCAAGGCCACGATCAACGTAAATGAAGGACTCAAGAAACGTTATGAACTAACTTCCAAGAGTAAAAGCGTGGAGATGATCGGGCAATTACACTGCGATATTTTTCAGCAAAGTAGACTTTTATTGAATATGGTCGATGTGAAAATAAAAATGACTCGAAGTAAACCGAGTTTTTGTTTAATGACCCCTTCAGCTCAGGAATATAAAGTCATATTAGAACATGCATCGCTCTTTGTTAGAAAAGCAAGAGTGAGCCCTGGTGTCTCACTGGGCCATGCAAAAGCTCTGGAAAAAACTTCTGCAAAATATCCGATTGATCGCGTGATGTGCAAGTTATATTCCGTCTCAGCAGGCAGTTGGTCTTTTTTACAAGACAATGTGTTTTTGGGCGTCATGCCCAAACGTGTGGTCGTGGGATGCTTGGATAACGCCGCAGTCAGCGGGCAGTATAATCTGAATCCGTTTTTAATTGATCACCACAAAGTGAATTTTTTAAGTATTTATGTGGACGGACAACCTGTTAATAGCAAACCTCTAGAATTAAATTTTGCGAATGGCAGTTACATACGGGCTTATCATCGACTATTTCAAAGTTTCAATCAAGATAAGGGTATATTTTTAACTCGGGAAGAGTTTGCGAAAGGCCATACGTTATACGCTTTTGATTTGAGTCCCGACTTATGCGATGGGCCCCATTTAAGCTTACAACATCAAGGAAACCTGAGATTGGAAATTAAATTTGCCGAAGCTCTAAGCAAAACCCTATCAGTACTCATTTATGCTGAATTTGAAAACGTGATTGAAATTTCAAAATCACGTCACGTGTTATGTGACTATCCTAATTAAGAAGAAGAATGAATACAGTTCAACTGAGACAAGTGCTTTCTCAAGATGCGTATACTAAAAAATACTTTTTAGGCGTATATGCAAGTGATCAGTTACCTGAAAAAATCACGAAGTATCCCTCTTCTATCGTCGTCAATGTTGATCCGGCGGGGGCTAGAGGTTCCCATTGGCTATCAATCTACGTAGAATCACCTAATTCAGTAGAGTTTTTCGACTCGTATGGCAATGCGCCAAGTTTTTTTACAGGTCCCATATTCAGTTTTATATCCAGATATGCCAATATAGACTTTAACCCGATGACGTTGCAAAGTAACATTACAGCTGTTTGCGGACAATATTGCGTGTATTACTTGTATTGCAAATGTAGAGGTCTTCCTCTAAAACAAATTGTTTCTCCCTTTGTTACCAAAAGCATATGTAATGACAAGCGTGTGTATAATTTTGTGGCAAAACGATTTAATGTCAGTGTGAATTTTTATCAATAAAGACTATTTAAACCGTGTACAGTGTGTCTGTGTCTTCATTCACGATGGAATTTCCAAAGTTACAAGTCCCATTTACCGCGGTTATCTCGGGACCGACGCAAAGTGGAAAATCTCATTTTATTAAAGATCTAATTAGATTCAAGCGGGAAATGTTTTCGGTTGTGCCCGACAAAATCATTTACTTTTATGGTATTTATCAACCTTTATTCAATGAAATTGAAGATGCGGTATTCGTGGAGGGTTTGCCGTCCAGTTATCGCGAGTACCTAGGAAATAGCACATTGTTTATTGTAGACGACCTAATGCATGAATGCGGGAGCAGTAAAAACTTATCCCAACTTTTTACAAGAGGTTCGCATCACTTAAATATAAGTGTTATTTTTATAACGCAAAATTTTTTTCACCGAGGAAGTGAAATGCGAGAAATAACATTGAACGCTCATTATCTTCTATTATTTAAGAATCGAAGAGATATGAGTCAAATCAATCATCTAGGTAAACAACTGTTTCCCAGACATGTCAAATTTTTTCAAGAAGTATATGAAGATGCTACCAAGAAACCTTACACGTATCTATTCATCGATTTATGCCCTCAAACAGATGAAAAAATGCGTTTGCGCACAAATATATTACCCAATCAAACGCAGTATGTGTATCAATTAAAACATATTTAAATAGAGCTCGTATCATTTCTTGTTCAGTTATCATCATGTCAGTGACGAAAGAGGACCTTAAACAATTGGAACTCCTAAAGATTTGTCCTAACAAGTTACGAAAAAGTCTTTTAAAAAAGATCCCTCAATCTTGTCTCCGATTAATTTGTAATTGTTGTCATAACTTGCTGAAAGGAAACATCCCACTTTCGACTCATCAAAAGAGATCTTTACAAAAACATAAGAATACATTGCGAAAATTAGCTGCAAAATCTCCATTGTATGTTAAACGCAAGCTCATCGTTCAAAAAGGAGGTTTTTTAAATGTACTGATACCCGCTGCATTGTCGGTACTTACGAGTCTCATATCCCGTTAACAATACCTCGCTAAATAATGGAACATGCGAAAAAATATACGCTCGTACCTGAAGAGGTCTTAAATAAACATATTCCGAATCCTCAGCAGCTGAGCGAATTTGATAAGCAAATGATGCAAATTTTAAACAGCAGTTTAAACGAGCATGACAAAGTCAAGCGGTATTATTCACTTCTAAGAAAAAAACTGGACCTGGAAAATTATAATTCCTTATGGAACAATGTACAAGAAGCTATTTTACCAGCGAATGAAGAAATTAAAAATCCGAAGGAAGAACCACAGGAACAGATCATCCGAAGCGATTACGACGATATTATTTTGAACTCTGTACCGATGGCGATGAAGAAACAGGCAAAAACGGTAGTAGATTTATTGAAAAGAAATCCCAATACGATTCGGTGGAATGAGAAGGGCCAGCTGATATATATGAATGAACCTATAGCATCATCAAATGTCGCAGAACTATTTAATATGATTTTTAATCCTCGGCGAAAAACGGATGTTAACGGTAAAGAACCCTTCTTAAAGGCTCTGGAAGACCTGAACATACCGAAGCACTTCATAAAAAATAAACAAGTACTTCGTAAAAGTATGGCTATGAACCATCCAGAAACATCCCCATCTGTGAAAAGCGAGTCTCCTAAACTTGTAAAACATGTTAGTCGTTCTAAGAAACGCTCACTTAATGTAAATTGGGAAACTGTATTGTAAATAAAGAAATTGAATGAACTTTGATTGTCCGTCTAATTATTATTATTACTCTTATTATACCATTTAATACCTAATTTATAAAACCTATGTATACATATAACATAAAATAACCACAAAAGAAAAAAAAACAGGCAAAATATATCAAAAACAATTTTTTTATTTAAAACAATCTTAAAGGATAAGGATCAGAATTTACATATAAGTCAAGAGCAGTTTTAATTATATTACACATATTCAATGATTTAACAAAACGATCATTTATATAATTACATATCTCGCTATTCCTTTCTACATAGTCTCTGACAAAGTTGTTTAGATTAATCATTAAAAGAGCTCTATCACCATAAATATGAGCTCTCATATCGTTGTTCTGTGTAACACACTCGTGTGCTAACTGATTTCCTTGTTCTGTCTCACAGCCACTACACATAAAGATAGATCCGATATTTGAATTCAGATAATCACATAAAAGTTCAGACATGGAGGTAACTAGAAGAATTTCGATGTCTGCATTGTCTTCAAGCGGAATCGCAGGTGTTGGAATTCGGTTTTGCACTTCGCGCAACAACAGTCCTTGAAAAACACGCCCAAACATGGTTCGAACAGCAAGTGAGGTTATTTCCTTACGTATCCTCTTTAACTCGTTCCATTCCGATTCTGTAATTAAACAAATGGTTGGTGCAAACTTATACGAAAGATCCTTTTTCTGAAACAAACGTTGAATAGAAATGTATCTTGCATCATTAATGAGTTCAATGGATAGAGCCAAGCTCTTTTTGATGATAATAATTTCATTCAATTCTGATGGCGAAATTAAGTCCATTGAAGCTGAAAGTTCTTGCCACAGGGAAGATGACAAACTGATGCCACGTTTCGTGGGTTTTAAACAACCCGAAAAATCCGGCTTGTAGAACCTTATGTGGATCCGAATCACATCAGAAAAATCTGACACTACAGCATAGTTACTTTCACCAAGATGAAATAAATTTTCAGGAACATTATCCGGACTGAAAGTCGAATCCTTCATCGTACTTTCGCTAAAGCGTACTTTTTTCGTTATGGCACAAGAGCTTGTATCAGCAATACGTTTCATACTCATCTCACTTAGAAAAAAAAATTGTAAAACTCGATACACCCGGACTAAGAGAAATTCCACCGTAAATTCTATTTAAAAACTTACGCACGTGCTACACCAACCAGGTAAGACACAGAGACTGAATTTAGACTGTGTTGCCAACGTACTTTTCTAAATTCTATCGGGATCGGTTACCGTTAACGTTGCATTTAACCTTAAACTCAATTAAGATAATATTTTCAAAGTTCAATTTCGAAACTTAAAAATTAGTATACTCAACAGCAAGCTCCAAAACAACTCAACTCATCCGTTGCCATTCCTTGAAAAAGAAACTTTTCAACCAATGACTGGTGGCACTCGTCCAATATTTTAGAAAAAAAAATCGGAAAATTTTCAAAGTCCGATTTCGAAACTTAAACTTGTAGCAGACTCAACCCATCCGTTGCCATTCCCACAAAAAGAAACTTTTCGACCAATAACGGGCGAGAATCGTCCGGTATTCTGAAAAAAAAATCGGAAAATTTTCAAAGTCCGATTCCGAAACTCGTAAAGTGTTGCCAATCATAAAATAACAAAAAATGGAAAACGAAACCAAAAATATCTAGCAGACTCGATATCAAGCAAAAAAAACAACTCAACATACAGCTTAACACAACTCAACATCCAGCTTAAAACAACTCAACATCCAGCTTAAAACAACTCAACATCCAGCTTAAAACAACTCAACTCAACTCGTGACGTCACAAACCACGCCCACTCATCCATCAATGTCAACCACGCCCCCTCATCCATCAATGTCAGCGCCGCCGCGCCGCTGGTCTGGTGCCCGTCATTCCCCACTACTGGCATGGTGTTTTGAAGCAGATCTAGAAAGTTTCAGAAAATGCAGAGAGCAAAAACCGGAGGGTAGGGGGGGGGTGAAATAAATCGTGAATAAATAAACGACTTTTACACAACACAAGTATTGCTAATTGGGGGATATATCCCGATAGCCACCACCTGGTAACGCCCCTGCTCATGGTCAAGGGCCAAGTATTTATAAGGGACTCCTCACACACATACACACAGCGAAATTTCGATTTTAGTTAACAAAATAATAATGAAGTCTTTTGTCAAAAATCCTCCTTTTTCCACCGATTGGAACCCCTCAGAAATGTTTTTACAGATCTGTCCCTGCTCATGGTTACTGTCCAATCTCATACGATAGACATAGTGCAAATCCTCAGAATAGTTTTTGCCGGAGATAAAAAAAAATTGTTTTTAACCAGCCAGCTATCTTATAGAGAGACTCACGGGGCTAACGGGGCTAACTAGCAGTTAGCAGAACTCAGAAAGGTCTCTTTTCCTTCTGCTGGTAGGATCACTATCTAAACAAATTGCTAGGAAAATTGGTGGGAAGGCGTGTGTTTGTTCCCCACCCCCATCCTCCACCTTTCTTTTAAAAAATTTATTTTCGCCTGTTTACGGGTTTCAAATTTTGATTCTATTAAGTTTCGATGCTGATTTTATTACAAGATTTTAGCACACATTTATATTGATTTAAATCTGTCCTTGGCGATTTGATTAGATTAAGCAGCTGGTTTTACTAACCAGTTATTTTATTAATCGTCTGGAACTGTGTACGATTTCAATGAAAATTAAATTTATTTATTTTCGTAGTTATTACTTTTTCATATATAACTTTTTTTAAACAACTAATATGAAAATATAACTATGTATGTCAACAGTTGAGACAAAATTTATTAAAAATAATTATACGGAATGTTCACCTAATTAAAACGATACCTTCCCCCTTTTTTCTGCATATGAATTAAAAATCCTAAATGTGGCTTGAATAAGCATATCTTTTTCGGAGTATAGGGCGTTATTATTATGTAAAAAGTGTTGAGGTTCAATAAATGAAATAACAAAACCCTCTTCCATTTCTGAGAAGTTCCAAAGAAACAGATTCCTTTTCTTTAACCTGGGTTGCTTCCCTGTGATCTTCTCGTGGTGAAAAATTGCACATTTCTGCACTGTATAGTGAAAAGGACGTACAGTACGTTTCTGAGAAATTTAAATAGTCAAAACGATGTACAGTACGTTTCTGAGATAGTGGTTCTGGTTCTGAGTTTTGTCCTTATTACGTATTATGTAATTATTTATTCAATGTCTTATATTTTCTGATCGTCAACACAAAAAAGGTTCGGGAACATTCAAAAATTTTGTTCACAAGCTACGGTAAGCACTCCTGGAAGCAGAAAATCCTTGGAACGTGCATTCACGAAAATTCTCCAATACAGAAATATTTTACTAAGTCTGCAATGAGCTATGCCTACTGGCAACTAAAAATTTTTTCCGAAAATTTTTTATGTCAGTTTTTTTATTTTATGTGAGATAATATAGTATTAGAACTCACGATATATTTTTAGTTTGTTTAGTGATTATTTTGTTAAGATTTATGTGATATGCCTAGTTATTTTAAATAACAGTCTTAATGAGCCAGCGTTAACCATTAATTAAGATAAATTATAAATGTCTCTTAACAGATGAGCATATTTTATGAAATTCAAAGTTTACTAATTTGAATTCACTTAAGCGATGGCGAAAGTTTTAATGCCTAAATCATATAAACATACACTAAGTGTTAGTGGGTAACATTTTAAAACAGCCAATATATTAACGAAATATATCACGAGGAAACTACTGAAAATTTTCTTGCATTAGCTATTTCTCGGAGGATGCATGCCAATATAATTAAGACAATTATAAAGTTTTCATTAAGAAACTGCTTGAATAATTGGAATTTCAGACACTAAGTTGTGTGTGCTATCGCGTCTTTAAAATTTACTGGAAATTGGAGTAGGCAATACTAATTCAAATACGCACCAAACAGACACTAGTGTTGCGTGCTGAAAGGTAATTTTGAACTTCAACTTGAAAATTCAGTTAAAAGTGCATGCGTTTCGTCGATTGCCAAATTAAGAGGAGGAAATTATTATGAAACTTCCTTGAATATAGACTCGAAAATTATCTTCAAAACGCAAATTTAATTAATGTTACCCTCAAAAATTTTCTTGTGTTTAAAATTTCAGGACGATTTATGCTCATGACTGAACTATAGAGTCCTTATTTTAAATCTCATTTAATGTCAGATTATGACATTGAAACTAAATGGGAAATTTTAAACATTTTAGTAAATTTAGGAAAAGTATATGTATTTAAAATGATGTTTTCTTCATTTTGTTTTCAAGTTAAACACTGATTATTTATTTAAAAAAAATTAATTGTATTTTTGTAGTAAATACGATTGAACTTTTAATCTCATTTTAAATTGTAATATAAAATAATATAATATTGGATTTCTAACAATTTTTACGTTGTTGTCGCTGTATCAAGAGTTCCTTTTTCTATAAGAGATAAAAAATTCATTGCTCACAACATGTAAAGATGACCGTGCATACTCTGCAATTAAAGGTTTTTAATGCTAACAGGGCTAAATATATTTTGAAAATAGAAATTTTATGTGATTAGACTTCCGTAATTTTCACAGCGACACTGAACTAAAGTAGACAAAACTTATTGTTAAAATAGTAGTAAAAGAAAAAAAAATGTCTTACTCTAGAGAGTATTTAAAAAGAAGAAAAGATAAAGTAAAGAAAAAGCTATTACAAAAAAAAATTTGTTCGTGGTGATTCTAAAATCGATGTGTTGTATAAAATGATTAATTTTGATTGCGTTCGCGAAAATGTCTCAAATAAGCGTCTTTTTTTAAGTAGTCGAGGGAATTTTTTGAAATAATGATTCACTTAATTTCTCTTCTTGTTACACATAGTTAGCATATTTAAATACATTCTTATTCACAGCCTAATTAAAATCCTATATTTTATTATCTTATGCCGTATCATAAATAAGACATAGTTATTCTTTGCCGATATATACGATTACTCACAACATGTGGAAAAGAAATATGGTTAAGTGAATTGTTGAACAACAGTATGAAAAGGATGCATGGCGTTCAGTGACTTGTTGAACAGCAGTACGAAAAGGATGCATTACACTCAGTAAATTGTTGAACAGCAGTACAAAAAGGATACATAATACTCGGTGACTTCTAGAAGAACAATGCGAAAAAAATACATCACACTCAATGAATTTCTGAACAAGTGATAATTGGATGCATCGCTGAATGAATTGTTTAACAATGATAGTAAGATATATAGGTGAATGTATTTTTAATGACAATGTAAAAAGAAAGGTTGATTCCTACTTTAGGACCCCCACTCTCGCCAACGCGACGATAAATATTGATATACAGTTGCCATTACGATTTTTTGTATTTATATTGCAGCCATACGGCAAAGGGTTTATTCGTAAATTTCTCTCAGTAATCAGCCGGTATTCCAGTTGATTTTGCACGTGATCCGTCATGAGTTTTGATCTTTGATAAGGCCGTTGCCTACGAAATGCTCATAATATGTAGTATTACGTAGGCAACGATAAGGTTTAGTATCCTTTTACGCATTTTCGATCTTTGTTTAGAAAATTTCTATTGGCACGTATTAATAGGAGCAGACGATTTCAACTCATTTATATTAGCATCGTCAAGCACAAATAAATCTGATACGGGAAATTTGGTTGCTAGGGTAACTTTAAATATTAAAGTATACATATGTATTTTTATTTATGCATTAATGATATAATTTAATATCACTGACGCAAAAATTTCTGGCATCTGAAAATTGGTTTCTAGGACAATTTTAAATGTTAATATTTTAAGTTATAAGAATTGAGTTCTTTTCGTATTTACTAGTTGATAACTATTCCTAAACAGCGGATTCGGTGAATTTATCTATTCTGTTTCTTAATTTGGTGACGTGTTTTAAATTTGCCTTGCAAATTTTTAAAAATCATTGCAGAATTAGTTCTTTTGTTAATTATTTTAACATTCTGATTCCATTTCCTAAAATTGTTGCGATTCAGCCTACATCATAGGTTAAAATAAAGTAAAAATTCACGAATCCGCTTTTAATAAAGGAAATACATATGAATTTAAAGAATCTGCTCATAAATTCTTGTCAAATGAAGTCATTTGGAACATGTAAGTACATCATTACATTTATTTTACCTGTCAACTAATTAATTTTTAATAGTTGTCGTCAAATTCCGTATTTGGTGCGTTTAATGCTGAATTGTTCACATTAATTTCATCCAGTTTCTCTGGGAAGCGTTGAAACTTGTGCGCATGCGCGATCATGGACTATTGACAGGAAGGTTCGCCAAAACGCGGCGATTTTTTACGTTGGCGAGCGTGGGGGTCCTAAAGTAGGAATCAACCAAAAGAAATCATCGCAGGTGACTTGTTGAGCAACAAAACCAACAGTAGGCATCTCTCAATGAATTGTTGCACAACAATATGGAAAAAAATGCATCTCTCAGCCATGTTTTCAGTAAGAATAGGAATATGTACTACTGGGTGAATACTTGGTAGCAATACAAAGTAAACATAAGTACATAAATTTCTTTAATATACCAAATAAATAAGCATACATATTAGGGTGTCTCGGAAAATACGAATGTCCGAAAATGTTTGCTCCATGGGGTTTTTCTGGTTCGTTTTGGTGTGAAATTACAATGTGTGAAATTTGAAGTCTCTAGGTCACCGTTAGAGTTTGCCTGTAAGGCCTTAAAGTTTAAAAAAAATGCGAAAAACGTAGATTTTGTAATAATTTAAAAAGTTTTATAAACATGTTCCTTGAACTTAAGGAAATAGTTTTTTACTCATTATAATTTTAAAAAATTATATATCTATAAAAATATAGTGCATATCAAGTGCAATCACAACAAGAAATGATTAATTTATGCGGAAATTGAAGACAAACAAGTGATACTACTATGCATTTAAATCAGTCTCCAGACTTTTTGACCACCTACTTTTTATGATTACTTTATGAAAATAATCATAAAATGTTTTACCTCACTAGTCGACACCATGTTTTTGGGTTAATTGAGTCTGCAGTGTGGAAGTCTATTTTAGGACAATCTATGAGTCCAGATAATATAGATTTTAAATATTTTCAATCCCAATGGGAAACTACTACAAACAATTTAGATAATTTCAAAAAGAGTGAAGTTTGTGACATAAAGCTAAAAATGACATAAAGCTTTGAAATGACATAAAGCTGTGACATAAAGCTTTGAAAAAGGAAGCCACCCCATTCTTAAATTTTTTTTTCGGTAAAAGAAGCTCTTTCTTCGTGGACACTATGAGAAATGTGCGGAAGTCTTACTTACAATATTAGGTGAAATTCAACCTCGAGAAATTCGCTGACAGAAGCCTGGAGCTTTCCACAAAGCGAGATGGATGTTAACAGCAATTTATGGGCAAGAATGTACACATTTAATGAGCAATTGGGTTATGATCCAGAAAAAGTTGAAAAACTGCGTAGAATCTTCCTTTTTCATTCTCTTATTTATATTAAGTGCTGCTTGAATGCTCCAAAAGCTGCAGATGCTCCTGTGTATGACATTATGCTTTCGCATAGTTTGAACAGCAACAAAGCTATCGATACTGAGGTTGCTCAGGCAGCTCTGACAGCCTTAAATCCACACTTGTGGTATTTGGCAGAGGAGACAATACCATTTTTTCTCTTTTCAAAAAAGATATCTGTAACCAAAAAAAAAAAAAAATCGCCGCTTCATTGACAAAATTCAACAATGAATTGATAATGTTATCAAAGGGCGTTCCTGTATTCCAAATTTAAATTTAAAAAAATAGTAGTATCGCTTGTTTTTCTTGAATTTCCGTATAAATTAATTATTTCCTATTGTGATTGCACTTGATATGCACTATATTTTTATAGATAGATATTTTTCTCAAAATTATAACGAGTAAAAAACTATTTCCTTAAGTTGAAGAAACATGTTTATAAAACTTTTTAAATTATTACAAAATTTACGTTTTTCGCATTTTTTAAAAAAACTTTAAGGCCTTACAGGCAAACTCGTTGACCCAGAGATTTCAAATTTCACACATTGTAATTTCACACCAAAACGAACCAGAAAAACCACATGGAGCAAACATTTTCAGACATTCGTATTTTCCGAGATACCCTAATACATATACAGGCATACAAGTACAAAACATTACCGGGCCCCAAATCATGTTTCGCAAACTTCGTACAACTCAAACAATCCGAAATAAAAATAAATTTAATACTTATTTCAACAATGAGAAAGCACATAATTTAACATTTATTACAATAATATCAGTCTGTTACATCAAATGGTTTTTTAAAATATCGTGTTGTCAAATTAAGGTGCGTAGTTATTATCTTAATTAAATGATTTTCATAGCAAAATATTTTGCGTGTGGCTCTGCCTGGCTTTATATGATTGAAATAAACTCGAAATCTGTGAAGATAATCGGAGAAACTTGACAAAAGCCTTCATTATTTTCATTATAATTAGCAATCAGGAAAATAGTTTATTAATATTTTTCCCTAAAATAATGAATCAGAGATATTATTATTATTTTTATTTTCATAACTGATAGTGCGTTAGTCTTGTTAGGAACCTATTTGTGAATGTTAACTCGTACATAGAAAAACGCTTGCATCATATTTCTCCTTTCAAATGCTTCATATTATTTTTAGCGATCCCCCCCCCTCACTTTCCCTGCATTCACATATATTCTTTTAGCTTTATCTATCCATTCCTTTCGCAAACGCATCTTCTCTAAAAGAATTTAACTCAAAAAATCCATCCCTCCAAGTCCCTGGAAAAAAATTGAAGAATTATTATTAATTAATAACTAAAACTTTGTAAAATAACATACATAAATTGTACTTATCGAACTGGACACTTTCTAACATTTAATATTATTAAATTACGATTTTGGCACACATGAAAATCCGATATGCTTCCTCATTATCTAACTATTTAGATTTTAAGACACATTTTCATTGATTGCATAGCAAAAAATTTTTAAGATATTAATTTTAAGACATTGTACATAAAGATAAGTTTATTGCGTATGATTTCTGTTCTGTTAAACTGTAAAAAACCGAACTCATTATTCGATGTACATGTAATGTAATTTGATATTAGTCAAATTTAATTTCATCTTAATGCAATTTTCTTTTAAACTATCGTATGATAAATCATAAACAACTATTCTTTCTATTTTTGCGAAAAAGAAATTATTATGTAAATCAAAATGTATTTCAGTTATAATTGCAGGCATTTATAACTCAAATTGTATTTCACTATTTTGTATTGCGAACATTAAAAAAAAGTGTCATATTAACTCTCTCGGGATTTTTAATAATACGGTTTATTTCACGTATAATAAGTTTAAACTGTATCGTATTGAAAAATACAATTGACTAACCAATTCTCCTTTTATCACATATTGAATTAAATTCTACTTGAGTAACAGTAAAATACCCGAGGGTTTTCTACTACTGAGAATACTATTGTCAAATTCAATCTCATCGCATTAAATTAATGTAAGTTAAAACACGAAGGTTGCCTCTTTTTTCTTCTCCTTTTACGAGAATTGAATTAAAATTTCCGATGCCGCAAGTGGGAGGTTGCGAAATCTGAAAAACATCCCTAAATGGTTATGTATTTCTTCATTGCTTGTTTATTAGCGTTGTTTATTGAATTGTTTACTTCCAAAGGGTTCCATTAATGTACATTAAAATTGGTAATAAGGTTCCTTAGGGGAGTTTATGAGAATATCAAGCATTTAATTTGAAACGTAAAATTATTTAATCAAACTTACATAATTATTCTTAATGTTGATCTTTGAAAATTCAAGGATAATCGTTATCTGAAATAAACTGCGATACCTTTTTGTCGTTTTATATCAATGTTAAATGGATACCATATTTTATCTCAAGTGTTTTTATATTTTATTAACAAATCTTTCAAAAGTTTTCGTAAAGCGAAAGCCTTTTTAATATCTTTTATTATCTTTAAAAAAATGACAAAATTTTCTGTTTCTAAGAGTGGTACGAGCTGAAAATTTAAACATTGTAATAGTAAGTGAATTTATATTGGTAAATTTGCAGTCTTAAAAATATTAACTAAAATTGACCATACCACTTTAATGAATGACTTCGAAGGTTTTACTAAAAACATATGCTTTGCATCACCTTTCAGAATATGTCCTGCAGTGGCCTAGTCACTAAATTCCGCTGGCGTAAGAACACGGAAAGTAAAACAGCTACTGCTTCGCCAGTACTTGAAAGAGTTTACTCCCTCTCGGCTGGCTGTTGTGGTGGGGTCGTGTTCGCTAATGGGAGCTGGTGCACAAGCAAAATCTTATTTTGGCTACAATGTCTTCCATGTTAAAATGATACTTCTAGGGATGCCGATTTCGAGTATTAGGTCTCTCATCTGGAACTGGTTCAAAATTAGGAGATCCCTCATAGGGGCCAACGTTGGTTTTCCTAATGATTAATAGGCGCCCCGATCATGAAATGACCAACATCTGCTGCCCTCGGTCGGATCAAGCCTCAAGTAAGCCGCTGACCTGGCCATTAGAAGGGAAAAAACTTTCAGAGAAGCAAAAATTTTCCTGTTCCTTTTAAGAATGGTACATAGGTAAAAATGAGGTCATTGCTATAGTAATCGAAATGGTAATGGTAAATTTGCAAATGTTTATCAGAAATGTTAACTAAAAATAGTTATTTTAATGAATTTTTTGGGAAAAAAGTCCTTACATTTACTTTTTTCGTCTGATAAAAACGTACTCTTCAAAACTGTACATTTTAATAAATAACACATCTAGATATATTATGCACTTATAATGGAACTGCGAGCTGTAATATTATCCAAGCTAGATCTTATTTACTTATTTACTTTAGCTTCTAGCTGCTCATTCGAGTCCGATTGTGTCATAAGTTCTCATCCTGTTCAGTGAACTGCGAAATTAAACTGGGAAAGTGATATTATGTTACAATGTATCTCAGAAAGTAAAAGGAATTCGTGTAAATCTATCCTGAAAGACGGCACAGGACAAATAAATTAACAAAGGAAAAGGAAGGTACCATTTTAGAGGAGAGAAAATGTGAAAAGAAGTAAAGTTTCAGCCTGGTAAACTGGAAATGTATTTTCGAAGAAAAGTTAAATCTATCAAATTTTCTCCTGATCTTTTTGTTCTTTTCCTAATCTGTTCTGGATTTCTGCACGAATTCTTTTCGAATTCTATTCTTAAAATTTTTTAAAATCTGATTTTCTCAACATCTTGTTAAGTATTCCCTTAACTTGTCATTCATTTACACTTATTCTACTTAATGGATAGTTCCATGGGTTGTTCGGAAAGTCATTTCAATAACACGAGAAACCCATATGCTGCGCTTTGATGCGTTTCAAATGATCATGAATGACATGAATTCCATAAATTTAATCTTTCAGCTATCTCACGAGTTGTTGTTCGCCGGGTTACATCCATGTATGCTTTTATTGTGTCCTCATCAGCTTCAGTTGGCCTTCCAGAACGTGGTTCGTCTTCACCTTCAATATTGCTGGATCCAAATTTTGAAAACCAGTTTTGCCACTCGCGTTCTCTGAATACATCTTCTCTACACATCGGATATTTTTTTTCTTTTCTTAAACAGTGTATTTACTTTTTCGATAAAGCAAATCATGTCGGAAATTCCGCTTTTCAGTTTTCATGTTTGAAAGTGTACTAACTAAAAACTACTGCTCAGCTTGCTATACAAGCTGTCAAAGTATATAATGATTATGCTGCTTAAGTTCGCTGTGGAAAAATATAGCTAAGACCGCTGTTTCGAAAAAATGAAATTACTTTCCAAACAACCCAATATCTTTTAACAACATTCATTTATTATTAAGTTATAAAATGATTATTAAAATGAAAGTGCAGTTCCCATGTGTTCATGCAGCTCACCTTGATGCTCCATATGGAATCAGGGCTGTCTTGCTGGTATTGAGTGTTTTCTGTTATGGCAAGTCTACACGAAGGTCATCTTCCTACCGGGATGGGTGCCTTGGGCGGAGGAGTTTCACAGGGGTTCTAATGCGTATTCATGTTATATCTGGAGAAAATCACCTCAAACTCCGGACCGTTAGATCGACATCCGTGCGTAAGCTGTAACTCGGGACCTTCACTCTTCGACCATCTACCATGTTCACTGTCTTTTCCACTCGGCCATGGTGGGGCAGTCGCTGGTGTTGAAGCCGAAACCGAAGCATTTTCTTGATGAAAAATAGGTCATTTTTCAAGATGGAGCCAAAGTTTGAATAGCTTAATGTTGAATAGTAGATATTTATCTATACTTAGTTTAACCCTTGAATGGCCACTACATGGATTCTTCTTTTATATTCGATATTCAGTGTTAAACATGAACTTACTGCAAAAATCTCTAAATCGGATGTGCAATTGCAAAAATACACAAAACTATTGTTTCATCAGTCAAAGATATGGAAGCTCAAATCACTGTCCGGATTAAGCAAGCTAACCATTATTCCATCCATAAGAATAAATTTATTTACGCACGAAAGCTTAAGTGCGTAAGGTTGCAAGTTCAATATTATCAACAGGATGGGGTCATGTTTTCGGTCGATCTAAAATTGTTTCCGTCTAACCAAAGGCTGCTACAAAATCACTACTAAGTCTCTGATATTTGACCAGGAATCTAAGAATTTTCTTTTGAAGTGGCTTCGGATACCAGGGACAATTTCACGTACGCAATGCAATGGTATATTTATATACAACTCATTACACTAAACAATATTTACTAAATACAAACTTAACATTTTGAAACACTTAACTATACATTTTTATACAAACTTATCAACAAGGCCAATAATACCCCAGGCGATTTGAACTGAATGCAAGTCAGGGTTGGGCGGTATTTACCGTCTGATGGTATTTACCGGTTTTTACTACGGTTTTTACCGTCTTTGGAAAAACATGTTTTTACCAGGGTTTTTACAAGCTTTGAGAAAAACTTATTAGTTTGACTATTTTTTGTCACTTTTTTGAAGATTTATCTCTCCACCCATGGCTGAGAGTTTCTGCTCTCGAAATGGGGGTGGGAGGTGCCAGGTTCCTGCCTGTTGATCTAGTTGTTTGGAGTTTTCCGTGTTGTTTTTTTTCAGAAACCACACATAAATACTGGCTAGGATCCCTTAGAAATAGGAAGGTATTCCCCTATAGGACTGGGACCCTAGTGCAGTCAATCGGCCTTAATCCACAAGCAAACAATGAAGATTATCTGCTATTTTTCATTTTCTCAGGGATAAAAGTTCAGGACATTTAATATCACTATTTCCATTTCCATATAACAATATTCACCTAATCCAGTGTCTGATTTGGTAAGTAAAAGAATGTTATATGAAAATAGTTCATTTTGAGGCATATAATAAACACAGTAAACTTTCATCAATGTTTTCATCTTACAAGAATTCAAATTTATAGATAATGTACATTTATCATTATGAAACTTATTAAAACTATTATTATAAGAAGGCACATTACAATATTTATTACAATTATGTAATGCAGGCTAGTTTAATAATTTTTACTTAAAGGAAAATTGTAAATATACTTTTATTACACTGAACTTATCTTAACCATTTTAATGAAAACCAAATGCTTACAAATATTACTTAATGTAGTTTGCACAATCACATAATACAGTTTGCATTATCAAGATGTCCTGATGATGATATATCTACATCAATTACATGAAAATACAGTTTTATAAATAGCATTAATATACAGTTTATGACTTAGGGAGTTTTTTGTATCATTAGGTTTTTACCCCTTTTTCCCAGGTTTTTACCGGTAAAAACCTAGTTTTTACCATGCCCTGGTAAAAACCAGTTTTTACCGGTAAAAAGCCAACCCTGATGCAAGTGCACAAGTTGTTCGCTTTGCTAGTTCTACATATGCGTGCAGCGTTTCACTTACATGAGTCCGTTGGCGAATGGAGATAGCAATGAAAATGAAAGGCCCACGTTGCAAGCCCTTTAAGCCTGACGAACTTCAATAGATGTAGCCAAAATCGTAAGAATTTTTTTTTTTAATTTGATGAGAGGAAGAATTGATTTGTTGTTAGAAAACTAGCAAAAAGAAAATGTACAAAGCACAATAACGATGAAAATACAAAAATGCACTATGAATTCATAGTGTTGAAAGCAATTTATGTCTCTTTTACAGAATATAAACTGAATGATAAAATGCATAGTAAAATTTTAACTCAACCCTTCATGTTTTAGGGGTTCAAGACAAGATAGAAAATACACTACGAAGATCTACACGTTATGGAGTTAAGGCCTACTGCCCTGGGCACTCCTACAAGAACATTTCGTCAGTCAGTAAGTCATAGTAAAACTAAACTTTAATAGATCCACTGCAGGTACTTTGTCGAAATCCCTCCTCAATACTTCCTTGATTTTTCATACTCTTTAGTACCGCAGTAGCCTAGTCTGCTTAAGATCGGTTCCCATAAGAACGCCGAAAGTGAAGTGCCGCCGACCTTGGTCAGCGCTTGGGAGGGTGACAACCTCTAACGCCTGGACTGCTGTAAAACAGAGTACGCTCAAGGGAACTGGTGTACATAAAACCTGACTTCGCTCCAATGTCGTCCATGTTGCCAAATTATACCCCTAGGTGTGCTAATCCAGATGCTGGTCTCTCATCTGGAATGAATTCAAAATTAGAAGACACCAATCTGTCTTCCTCCCACTAAGGCTCAATTGAACTGAAGTAGCTCAATTTCACCGATCGCCGTCCTTTATGAAGGATCTGACGCCGCAGGTGGTCAGCTTGATGCAAAGCCCCCCAGTGCTTAACTCACATGCAAACTTGTTCCTCATTTTATCGATCCACTCAAGGGATGAAAGGCTGAGTCTTGCTAAGAACGGGAATCGAGCCCCGACCTGAGTCACTGAAACTCAATGTGCTAACCATTACACCAGTGGCCTAATGGGAATTGATTAGAGTAAAATTACTTTGTTCGAGCTGCAGTTTACATAGCAAACGAGGTTGGTAGTACACACTGTGCGCCAATGTGACATTCGACTGTTTCACATCCAACGTACTACCCTAATGTCGCTCCATCAAATACCCTTATCTTACTTTTAGTCCACTTGGGCGTGGATGTCATTGTGTCCGTCCCTTTATAGGGGGCAACGCTGGTCCACCTAATAGGTGCCCCCATAATAAAGTGACCAACAATTCCGGTCTTAGTTGTGGCCAATCCCTCCAAGGCATTGTTAAGGCCCACCATTTGAAAAAAAACTTTCAGCCCACTCAAAGAAGTGCTAAGTATTCACAAATTCAGACTCTATGATTAGATCCAACAGATGGTACAGATGTAGCTTTGTAAGCTGGCAGTTATCTTCGAGGACAGCTTGTAGAAGTTAACTGAACGATAACAAACGTTTATTAAAGAAACAATAAGTGGAAAAGACATGCGTGGAATACTTGTGGAAATAAGAGATTGTGCGAGAAAATCCGTTATTTTTTAATTTATTAATCACACTTATAAACAAATGCAAGGGTCATCTGTTTGACACTCTTCAGTAGCAAAAATTTCAGTAACAAGAGACTTAAAATAACTTTTGCTTGGGTACGACTCAGTATGGGAAATGCTTTATTTCTTGATTTAAATTGTGTAGTATAATAGTCTTTCAAAAATACTTTTAAAAATACATTTATTGAAAAAACTACTACAATCATTTTAAAATACTAGTTTTATAAACTCGTTTAGAGTTATAATATACCAGCTCAGAAATCAACTGCTAGTATTTCTCCATAAAGGCTTGCGTTATTTTTGATGCATTACACTCTCTACATTTATCAGTAGTGGTATATAATTGTAATAAATTTTGTTGCGTTTAATTTTAATAAATTTTAGTACCTCAAGACTTCGTAAGTTCCCCCACTGCATAGCTTTTAGTTTTGCCGTAATGTTTTCTGAAATTTAAGGGGGAACACAAAAAGTCATTTACGTTCTGCTTTGTTTTTCCGGGTTTTAGGATCGTTCTGCCATGACACGGATATACATCAACACTCCCCACATCTGCTCTTTTTTCCACATTTTGAATATCGTGGAACGTGGATTTTTTTTTCCGTTTTCGCCATTAGCGATGCATGAATTTTCAAAAAGAACTGCAAAACATGGGCGTGATGTATGGATGAGAGTTAAGAACGCCACTGGAGATTTGAGAAACAGTCGATTACGTACCGCAAGGATGGGAATATTCCATTTATTCATGATTTTGAGCAATTTTGAAAAAAAAATAATAAAAACCTAGTGAATCATTTTTATACGGTGAGATATTTCATCCGTAATTACATAACGCATATATTGGAAAGCAGATATTAGAAGAAAAAAATTCGACTGCTATATTTTTTTCACAATTGTATCGAAATTTTCGATTCTGCGCATTGTACAACATCAGTACAATTTCTCATGATCGAAATATGAACGAATGTCGGCAGATTCAAAAAGATACGTTTTGAAAGGCTTCTAAATTTAAAAATTTATCACAGTAATTGTTTTAAAACACTGCTCAAAACAATTAAAGGATATTGCGGTTTTAGGTGGATCTTGTGGCTGGGAAACTTTTTAGCTGATTGATACGTGGTCGACAGACGTAGTAGGTTATATGAGAATAAATTACACATGTTTGGCAGGGAAAAAAAGCATTTTATTTCGCATTTGTGTAGAAAAGGGAAAAAACACAATTTGTGCATATGAGAAAAAAAGAATAAGAAAAGGTGTTTTCTTCAAAGGAAATCATTTTCAGTAGGAGGTATGGTTTCCACGGATGGCCAGCAACGTTGAACACCTTTGAGGCATGGAGTCAATGAGGCTATTAATCACGAGTTGGGGTATTCAGAGCAATATGAGGTGGTGCTCCATCTTGCATAAAGGTGACTGTTTGTAGTGCCTGTCACGCTTGCAGTTCAGGAATATTGCTGTTTTTTAACAGTGCTGCATATCGCTGACCAGTGACAGAAACTGTTTTGAAACCCGTCTGTGTGACTTCCTCGAAAAAAAATGGACCAATTATGAAATCAGCAGTGAAGCCACACCAGACTGTCACTTTAAGCTGTTGCAAGGGTTCCTCAAAAAATGCATGTGGATTTTCTGTGGTCCACACCCGACAATTGTGGGTGTTAACAGTGCCAGAAAGTGTGAAATGCGCCTCATCAGTCCAAAGCACGGTGTGAAGCCAATCGTGCTGCTCTTCCATTTTATTGAATACCCTATTGGCAAAATCTCGACGAGAGTCGAAGTCAGGAGGTTTCAGTTCTTAGTTATGTTGCAACTTACAGGCATAACGTTTCAGAGTTATTCGCAGTGCTCTCCACACACTTCCGTACGACACTCCTGTCTGCCTCGAAACTTCTCGGACACTGCTCTCCCCATGTGCAGAAATCGCCGACATGGATTGCACCGTCTGCTCCACTGTCGTGACAAATGCAGCGGCTATTGAGGGACGACCATTTCTTGCAGGTGACGCCATAGATCCGGTAGATCCAAATTTCTTCATCCTTTTGATCAATGCAGAAGGCGTTATTGGTCCTTTTCTGCCTCGCATGCGCTTCATGTAGCGATGTGCTCGCAATGTCGCTGTGGCACTTTCCGCATTCTTACAATAAAGTTGACTAAGAGGGTTTTCTCAACTATGGGCAGCATTTCCATTCGTATAAGCTTCGACTACCATTACCTGCTCCAGTTGTTCCGTTTTATATCGCTTGTCACTTTGCATAATCCTATATCAGAATTTCTACAGCGCCATCTGTTGGACACAAAGAGAGCTATTTTCGTTTCGTTGCTACACAAA
Source organism: Cheiracanthium punctorium (assembly GCA_038373885.1). NCBI lineage: Eukaryota > Metazoa > Arthropoda > Arachnida > Araneae > Cheiracanthiidae > Cheiracanthium > Cheiracanthium punctorium. The sequence continues at coordinate 1,152,799 of JAWZYV010009056.1, read as the reverse complement.
ACCCGGTTTCTTTTCCATCCGGTTGGTGCAAACCGTATCTTTGTATCTTTGATCCGTTTTCGAATTATTAATTTTTAAGTTTGTCCTGACTTTTGGATCACCCGGTATTTATCTGTGTTATGAACCAAAAGATTCGCAAAAGTTCCAATTCTAGTTTTTATATGAAAACTCAGTATCTTTTCTGAAAAAAAAAGCATTTTTTTGTGAAAACAAATATCATAAAATCAATAAGTAAGCTCAAATGTTTTATTCTGCTTCATAACACAGCTAGTAATGATCAAAATATCGTGCAAACATAGATTTTTTTGGGGAGTCTCATACCTTAGAGAATAATAGACTAACTACAGGCAGTAATTTACCAATAAATTAAATAATTTTCGAAATTGTGTAAACCTACAGCTAGAAAAACTTTTGAACATTTGTCACTAAATGTATATATCTCTTTTAATAAGTAAATATTGGTGTGGGCTTCGTAACATTTTTAATAATTTATGAATACTGTCTAAGTACTTTTTAAAATTTAAGAAAATATGCTATTCATTATTGATTTTTTTTATCGCGATATGCTCTTCATACGTGCTCTTATTTCTCAAAGAATGTTAATTTTCGATTATTTATTAGTGACTTAAATGTTATACCAATATGTTAACATTTTGAAAATTAACCATGTAAGCTTTCATTCTAGCAAATGAAAGCTTATGGTTACTCAATATATTAAGGAAAAAATATGAGCTATGCCTTAGTGAACATGCTGATATTGTAGAACTTACCTCGCGATTGCTTTGCTTCATCTCACAACAGAAAAAAAAGTGTTTCAAATTGTTAGAGTAATAAATGTGTGTTATTATTAATTCTACATTAATGTATGTGAACATAATTTTGATAAATATCCAATAAATTTCCAAATTACAATTCAATTAAATTCAAATTAGATTTTTTTAAATTCTGAGTTGTTTTTTTTTTTGAGCGTTCACAAAGCGTTTCTTTTTAGTGATCTGCATACCGTTCTGACATTCTTTAGGCTTTTCATATGAGCTGAACACTTTGCAATGGAAAAAATGGGCATTGCCGTTTAAAAATCTCGAGTTCCTGTACCTATAACCGTAACCGTGAACGCCACTTTGTTCCTGAAATCATACCTCTCAATGACTAGGTCCATACACCGGCAAAGTTTTTTATGACCACCCTGTAGTTGGCCTCGTAAGCCATTTGCTTCCTTTTGAGTTTAATATGTTAAAATTACACTCGCGACCATTTTCGTAATCTAAAATCATATGAATGTCTCTAAGTGGTTTTAGTTGAGCCACATTTTTCTGGATTCCGCCATTCCAAACAATCTTTACACGGAACCCTAAGAAGTCCTTGATGCAGCCTCAAGGGTATATATACCCCACATTGGAATCAGTTGTAGAAGAATAAACACAAACTGAAGCAAAAATTCTTGAAATCACTCTTTATAGCTCGTATGCTCTAGGAAATGCAACACAAATCAATTCATACTTATTTTTATGTCAAATTTTTACGGTGCATGTCAAATGTCTAATTGCGCTTCCAAAACAGACTTTAAAATAAAAGACTTCTTTAAATATTTTAGTTTCCTTTAATTGCTTATTTTATGAAGAAAAAAAAACATTTCCTCATAATAGCATCAAAATATAAAAAAGGAAGTCTGACATGTAGAATAATGTACTTCTTTTTGAATATTTTAATATTCGGATGCACTTATTACACATTTTTACGTAAATAATTAAAAAATAACTGAAACTGACAAAGAGGAAACTTATTTTTTAAATCTCCGTTGAAACATGCAATTATTTTGCGATATAATTAAATTCCCTAAGCTATAAGAACTGTATTTATACATCAAATTAACACTGAAGAATTAGTTCTGCTTGTAAACATTAAAAATTAGAAAGACTCTCAGATAGAACAAATCCACTACAATCTCAAAACACAAACTTTTTTGAAGCATACATATTGTTTCATGTTTATTTTATTTATATTTTTTAATCTGTGTATTGATATTAATTAACAAACTTTAGCCGAACAAATATTAATTGCCTTTTATGATTTTTAATTAAAATTGACGCACTTGATCAAGCTTTTTCTGCAGTTCACTGAGAAATTAATTACACGCCAGCGTTTGCTGGATGACAAATTGCTAAAAAACATTTGTCATACAAAACTTAAGGACACAGAAAAAATCGTAACTATTTTAATTATAATAAACCATTTATTTGGAACTGTCACATATTGACCAAGCTTTACCGGTTTGTTTAGCTTTAAAACAAAATATTTTGAAACAACTTGTCTCTCAAGTTTTTTTTTACACCTGCAGTATTTAGTTTTCTATTTAGTTGTGATTATAATGCAGTAATAACATAAAGCATTATTTCTGCTAATGAATATTTATTAAATACTAAATTAATAATAGACGAATGACGGTTTTCAAGTAAATTATTTTAATATTTATCTTCTAATTAAAAATGAAAATATATTTGTGGGTTCATATATTTGGTTCGTATACAATTCTACACCATTGAACAGATCGGTTTGAAAATTTGAACATGAAAGCGTTAACTTTAAAAATCTGAAAATCCACCTGTTCCCCAATTTTTAGCATTTTTTTTTTCGTTAATTATCGACTCCTGATAGCTTCAATATGGAATAGAGTAAGAAAGTTAGATATCGTACGTCAGATTGGCGACGTTTTGGTGGTCAGGATTTTAAAAAAACGCATTAAATTAAAACATCTGGCTGCAGATTGTGGCCAAAAAAATTGTGAAAGAGGGGATGATGGGCCAAGCACCTGTACCCCCCTATGTCCATAAAAGCTGCGTGTTAAGACACAGCACCTCTACTGCTGCCGCTACCTCCGCGATAGCCTCTGCCTCTGCCACGCCCCCATATTAATGCTCACATTATGTCTTATTTTTCATATCACAGATCAATGTTTAAAAAATCGTGGTCTTTTATTATGTACTACACCCTCCAAAAAAAGTATTCGAGCAAGAAAGAAATTTCCTATTTTAGATTTGCGAATAATAATTGGGTTTTTGAAAAATGCACAACCTGACAGAAATATCAAAATTCATATTTATACATAGCCTAATTCATATTCTATGATAAATAATTTTTTATATACGAAACGAACGTAGGAAATTTCTCTCTTGCTCGAATACTTTTTTTGGAGGTTGTACCTATTCAGTTTCAGTATTTTATTAAATTATTTAGAACGAAGTCAATCCTGTTTTCATTTCAATCTTTAACACTGAAATCGACTTGAAGACATAGGCGTTTCACGTTAACCCTTTGAGGGGCACTATATTAAATTTATCAAAATTTTACATAAAGATGGTCGTTATCTAATGTTAAGAGTCTAATAGCATATATTATGCATCGAAGAAACAGTTTTACGCATAACATATTTGTGGGGTCGGTGTTGGCATTTGCCAAAACCGCCCCACTAGAGCTCATGATCTTATTTAAAAGAGTACATTTAATCTAAATATTAAAAGTATAAAAAATGTTGGAAATAAACAGAAAAAAGGGCTCTATAAATTATAAATCATGCTAAATATTCAAAAATTAGTATTTTTCTAAAAAAGTATTAATTTCTGACTATGTAGCAAATTTTTTTATTAGTTATTTATTAAATATTATGAATGAAAAAATGAAATAGCACTTATATGATAAAAATATATTAACAAAATGATAAAAATAATAAAAATAAATATACACTTTTTTTTACTATAAAAAAGAAATTCTAAATCTATAAAATGATATACTGAATAAAATTACCATACTAATACTAATATAGTTGAAAGCTTTGCTAAGAAAATACTGCACGCACAAAAAAATAATTAAATTGAAGATCATGATAATCAATATTTAGAGACAGAAAATTAATTTAAACCTACGGGCCGTGTGCCCTGAAACATCCCCACCCGATTCCTTTTTACACATTATGATTTTAATTATTTCCTATTCAAAATGAACATTAGCCAAAAAACTACAATACAATTTTTGAAGCCTCTCTGCTTACTGTATACTAATAATACTTTGCAACCGCTGGCTAAGTTCTTATTCGCCTTCAAAATCATATTTCTAAGTCGGAAAGTGGAGCGATCGCTACTTTATAGCTGAATTCGCAGGTTCAGAAGCAGTTATTTAAATATCGATTAAAATGTAAAACAAATTTTATCGCATGGAGAATTGTTTATATTTTTAATTCAAACTAATTCTGTTATTAAATTGTTTCGATGAAATATTTTGTTTATAATTTCAATTACCCATACCATATGCATATTTTGTATACCCAAGACCTTTCAAATTATTTTCTATGCCCGTATTAGATATAATTCCTCCTTCTTATCAGCCATTGCCTCCAAGTGAGTGATATTTATAAAATATTTTAAATATCTTTTTAAAATTCATTTTAACAACCCTTAAATGAACTTCTCTATAATCTTAAAATAAGCTTGAGTATAACGATTTCAGTTCTTGAATATGAAAACTTTCCCAACGATTTGTCGCTAACTCTATGTCTAGAGCAATTTTTTAAAGTGTGCCGCATTAATATCACATTGCCACCACCTTGAAATTTTTTTGTACTTCTTTGTTTTTGCATTTTGCGATTTTTTTAAACACGCAAAAGGATACTTGGTACTTACGTATTATTCCGGTGGTCATTCCGCCAAACTATTTTTTCGTCAAATGAGTTGTCACACTGTTGCCAATCGTATTCAAAACCATTATTAATTTCATGTGCCAGGCATTTATCTTGGCAAAAAATCGCTCGTCTTGGCGGTCCGCCGGGATAATACGTAAGTACCGGATCGGGTAATGTTGTGACTGCTCAACTTCATGTATATTCTTTCGAAAACACTTGGATATCTTTTGGAACACCATTATAGCGAGAAGAAATCTTTCACGGTGCTAAATACGCCAATCTACCAAAGATTATGCATGAGCAGAATATATAGAGAACTGTTTTAATGGCAACCATGATAGAAAATGATTATTGATTTTGCGTATGTGTAAATCGCCAAAAGATAAAAAGTCGCCATAGGGGGCAAATATCCAAGCTATTTCCATCTTCCTCTTTAAAAAATAATTTTATGGTAATTTCATGTAGTAATAAAAATATCTTTAAAAAATTGTAACAGCTTGGATATTTGTCACTAAAAGGCAACCTTTTATTCGCTGGTGGTTCTTTGTAAATTCACGCATGCGCAAAATGATAATCATTTCCCATTATGGTTGCCATTAAAACAATTCTCCATATGCATAATCCTTTGTAGACTAACGTATACACGGCAGAGAAATATTTTATCTCGTCGGGGTGACAAATATCAAAGCTGTACAAAAATTTATACTTTAGTCCAATCAAATGTTAGTATTTTGGGTCAAACCTGGAAGGGTTTTTTTTTTTTTTTTTTTTTGGTGTTCACGTATAATCCTGGCAGTCCACCAAGACGAGCGATTTTTCGACAAGAGAAAGGCTGGATCATGGAATTATTGATGGTTCGGAATACGATTGGCAACAGTTCGCCAAAATATTTGACAAAAAAATAATTTGGCGGTAATGACCGTACATAAGTACCGTCTTTTTCCCCTCCTGCACGACGTTTAATATTTTCTGGAGTGTTGAAGACATATTCCAAGTTTACTGCCTTGTAGAAGTTCTGGTTCACAACGAAAAGCGCAAAAAACCTCAAGATTTTTGCACTTTTTATAGTTTTTCACTTATATCTTGAAAACTACATTTTTTTTTAATTTCTAAAAAACTATCATTTGCAGAGAGTAAAGCAGAAATTACGAAAAATGACTTCTGCACCCAACAGCCAAAATGACCCCGCCCAATTGTCTATCTGTGATAGGCGCAATACTTTCAATATATCAAGCTTGAAAGAACTGATAGCAAGGGATATTTGGTGGAATCATTAATAAATTATTTTCACAACATGACACTGAATATAAAGTTGAATGTGAAATCTGTGCGTTATACTATACACTTGTTATGAAATGAATGAAAGTCGCTGATTAGGCCATTACTTAGAGTAGGTTTTTCATCTGGAAAATAAAGCAAATAATTTAGCTTAGAACATAGTTAAGTTTTATGTACTGAAATAGCGACGAAGAAAAGAAATACCTGATATTATATGCGCAGTCACTTTATTCGGATAAGTTTAGTTGTTAGTAGGCGTACAATGACCGAATGGATAAGGCACTCAAAATGATAGGCGGTTTAAGTGTGAACGTCCCGGGTTCGAACCTGTCGCGAGGCTGTCGATCTAACGGTCTGGAGGTTTGGTCGGTTTTCTCCAGATGTAACATGAGTACGCGTTAGAAGCCCCTTTGAAAGACCTCCAACCAAGACACGCCTAGGCAGATGCTCCTCGCGCAGGTTTACCTTAATACACACAATACACAATTAGTTGTTGGTAGCCCAGGCAATGTTTCTTGTTCGCTAGAAGGTCCTGGCAAAGGTTCAGATGCTGTAGAAGATTCAGGCTGAATGGTGAGTTGTTGATGTTCTTTATTCAAAAAAAAAAAAAAAAAAAACTGGAAGTAGAATTTTAATTTACGCCGGTAAATTACAGAAGTAGTTAATTTACGCCAGTGTTCATATTTGCAGTATTTGGAATGTATAAGAGCGTAGCGTAGTGAGGATTTTGTTTCGGGGGAGGGGGAGGGGCTCATTAAGTCGAAACTAAAAATTATTCTTCATGAAAGGGATTTCAGGAAAATTCGAATTTAATAAGGGAATAAAGAATTCACTTTCACAAAGGGTTTTCAAATTACTTTCATAAATGTTGAAACGGCTTAGTAAGTTATCTTTTTTTTTCTTTCTTTCTTAAGTAGGGAACGAGAAAAATCAGTAAAGGTATAATTTTCAGATATTTTAGCAGCCAATGTATCATGAAATCATCCTTGTTTTTCAAATCTTTGTCAGCATATTTTAAAAAATCAAAACCGATTGGTCAAGTAGCTTAAGAGTAAATGTTCAACGTACATTTGTGAAAATTGAAATTAATATCTTGTCAACCCAGTAATTTGATTATGTTAATAATAACTGGACAACGTTTATTCACAAATTTCAAACTGTAAACTTCACAAAAAGTAATTCCCCCATCCAAGTCGCATGCTGAGACTAAAATAACCTTCACTTCAATGTTTAGTCATCCGTGAACAAGTCGACTGTTGTCTCTTGGGTAAGAGCAGCAGTATCTCACTCCGTGGGTCGAGGGTTTGATTCCAGGTCGGGCAAAGTGAATAAATCTTGAAAATATTGTTACGAATTTTCAGGGCAACCCACTGCTCTGGGGCTTAAAGTGGTTTAAAGTTCGTATTCTACGCTTCAAATAGATAAATTTTGCTTTTTGTTGCATCAAAATCGGCCAATTAGAACCGGAGATACGGAGGTTTCGGTTTCCCATTCAAATATATGGGATTTCTAGGAAACTCGAGAAATATTGGTCCTAGATCTCTTCACTTTTGGAGACTTATTTTTGGCGCCAAATTTGACGATATTTCGCCAAAAGTTCCAAGCTTGGCGACATTTTGGTCATTTGGCGCGATTTTCCCTATGGGGCCTGTAAAGCTGCTTTTGCTGAATTAAAAACACCTAATAACCTAACATTTCTCTTCTATGACGAAATCAATATTCTCGCTTTATCTAGAATCTTCGTGAAATAGGCTTTTCTGGAGGCTTCTTGTACCTCCTGCGTCGGCTATAAATAGAAGTGCCTTTAAAGCCCCAGTTCAGTACGAGTTGAACGCTCAATGTGTGAAGAGCTCTCAGTGAGGGTACGCTTGCTTTGTGAATTGATAGTGCTATAGAAGCTGTGTTTTAGCTTGCTTTATGAAGCTGTTTTTTAAAGTGCTGTGTGTAAATTCTTCATTGCTGTGTCTTAAGGGATTGTGTACGATATCCCTTGAATATTTCCACTAAATTTTTGCCTGTGAAAGTGACTTATTTTGTGTGAGAAATACAGCATTTGTGAGAGCTTCTGATCTAAGCGGACTGTTAAAAGCACGTTACAGCTAGATTGTGCTTTGTGAATTGTGTACAGCTGATTGTTCTACGAAGTTCTAGAAGCAATAAAGTTTGTGTTCTACCCTGACAAGTGACTTTTTACATGAACTTTTTACACCAACAGGACTTTAGAACGACGAACCCTAGGAGTAGCAGAGTAGTTCTGCAACAATATTATTATGTACCGCAGTTAGACAGCATCCAGCTGCTTAAAAATTGTTAGTTCAAAATGCCTTTTACGGTATATATACATTTTGCAGTACATATACTATGAAATATTTTACGGTACATATATCATATATGAAATTTACGGTATATATACTGGTCCCACTGCTGCCAGTATATATACCGTTATTTTGGACTGAAAAAACTTACGTAATATGGAATCCTAAGTAAAACATTAAGTGATAGCAAATAATAACAACTATAAAACTGAAACCATGAAATAATAATTGATAATCCAGAGGCTATAAACATTGTAAAAAACAGAGCTATCAACGCTAAAGAGAAGTGGGAAAGCAAGCCAGGTGAGAACACGTTGGCTGAAGCCTAACTGCACGAACCCAAGCAATAAAGTGGAAAATTGAAATGGAGTACTCCATTTTCAAGTACCACCGTACTCACATTTCAATTTAAAGAAAAAATAAAAATAGCTAGGTTTCTGCAGGTTACCTGACAAAAGAAGTCGCTTTACGTAACCTGGGGGTACGACCATAGCTATAAGTTAAAAAACCAGCATGGATGCTAACCTAACATGAAGGTGGAAGCACAGACAAGACTAGAAATCAATGCCAACCGAGAAAATAAATCGATAAAAATAAAAACAGCTAGATCCAAGGAGTAAAAAGTAGGAGAAAGAAAAACAGACAAAATGCTGCCAAAACCATGTTAATTTATTCATAAAATGGAAGGGAAAAAGATAGATAAATAAATAAATATTAAATATTTAAAAAAAGAAAAACTCGAGTTTAGCTAACCTATGAGCAACGTAGTACAAGCTTTGATAGCTAAGAAGTACTAAGGAAAGATGGTAAAAAAAGAATTAAGGGAAAAAACTATTGTAATTAATAATAATTATTATAATAATATTAAACATGTATTAATTGTTATTAGTGCTAATATTATTCTATGCAGTATAAGTAAAATTGCACTTAGTAAGGCTTATATATGGTACAGTAGAGTAAAAATAAGAAATAAAAATATACCTCAAAAAGAAAAAGTACCAGTAATCAACAATTCTACATTGTATTTTATATATATATATATAATTTTTTCTGTATGGTATCCTAAAAACATTGACCTCGGCTTTTATTCCTTAAATAGCTATAGAAATAATAAATTTCAAAGTTATGTCAAAAAAGGTACAGAATTTTATCAAACCGATTAAAATTTTCAGTGAAAAAAATTTGAGTAAAAAAATCAAAACTTTATTTAGGCCAATACAAAAAAAAAAAAAAAAATTGCAATGTACCCTATACACTAAAGAGGTGATGGACAAAGTTTGAGCCTTACGTCATAAAAAGTGTCAAAGGAACCTTTATACAAAGTTAGTAAGGGGTTATACATGAATTTCTGTAGAAAAATGTATAGCTATAAAGTTATTATACGTCTTCGCATTATCCTCAGCATGGTAATCCCTTTTCTTTTCTTAAATGCATCTACACAAAACATTTAAATAGACGCAAAATACATTTTGATAACGTCTCCCATTCCGCTTTTTTTATCTTTCCTTTTTTTTTCACGCTCCACAGAATATGAAGGACAATACAATTTTTTTAAGTGCCACACGAAATCATAACTTCTGTTGGAGTTTTATCCCCTGTGTTCACTCAGCAAAAAAGCGGATTTAGGGATGCTCGTAAGAGGGTGTGCCCCGAACACAAAATCCCATGGGGAATATAGCCTAAATCTTCTTCAGAGAACACACATTTTGTTTTAGAACAAACAGCTCCTGAAAGGGAGAAAAAAAAAGCAGTGAAAGAGTTCTCTCGGGACGATGAGAAATGAAATATGCATTTATTTTCGAGACTTGCGTTGCAGAAAACATTTCGGATTTACGTGTCACGGTTTGTAAGGAAATATGATGGATTAGCCGTACATGGCGAGATGGGTGCTTGAAAATATCCTGTCTTCGGCCTGTTTTTGTTGGTTGTAAGTGGGATGCAAAAAATTTCTTCTGGAAGGAGATAGGCTATCTGTTTCAACAGAGGTGAAATTGAAAAGCTGTATTTGTATGGCTAGAGCTTATTTTAAATTTCATAATCTATCAGCATTAAGAGCGCTTTGAGAAATTTTCAGTTTTCTTTTTTTTTTGGAAGATTCGGAGTAATGTATAATGTATTTTTCGAATACTAAGCGTTTTTCGACATAGGCATCCTATTTGAAAAGGAACACTTTTTCTTTATGACGCGTAGATGCTATTTTCGTAACTCGAGCTAGTTTAGCTTAAAAATGATAATAATAAAATAAAAAGAATGAATAATCATGACTGACTCAAATTTATAATCACCACACTTTTGGGGGATTTGTGTTTATTGATTATTTTTCTTTTGCATAAACACGGACTGATTTTAAGAGCATGCGCTGTTTGATACAAAGATGTAGCTTGGTAAGCATCAGTCATCTAGCTTAGTGTGGACGTCACTGCTATCGACAGAAACTTACTGATATTTTTTTCTGTTGAAAAGGTGCACAGCTGCCACATTGTACAGTTTCTCTAGAACATTTCCCACCACTATATCCTAAGTGTTCTATCATACATTAAAAGTCTAGATCTATTGTAAGATCAAATTATCAAAAAAAAGATAGTGATGGATTGATTATCTTCCGGAGAAACCGTCCAAGTTGGAAGCTATGCAAGTGGTTTGAACTGCAGCCTAATAAAATGAATAGACTGGTCAAAACGAATTCAAAGATTGAAGCTAAAGCCTTTTATTTTACGAAAAAAATGCAGACGTTTTCCTACAACGAAATTTATAACCTTCATAATTATCGATAACTATAAATTAAATTCCTATTTTTATGGAAAAGAATTTAAAAAAGCCTTTAATTAAAAAGTAGCTTTACCTAAACAACTTATGATTGCATGTGTGAATGTATAAATTTACCATAGCAGTACTAAAGTTATTCCAAAAAATGTACCTGAAAATGTTTTTGTTTTTTCCAAAATCATTTTTTAAACAACCTTTTACTTAATTAGTTTTCAATCTCTCGTATCATTTTCTTTACATAAAAGATAATAATAGTAATAATAATAATAATAATAATAATAATAATAATAATAATAATAATAATACGTTCGAACATTCTTAAACATTGGACACATTCCATAAAAAGTTTACCCAATAGATAATATTAGTAAACTTTTTTAAAGAAATCTTTTACACGTTGCCTGTGTCCCAAAGTTTTCTTTAAATATCGTGGTTTTTGAAGAAATCTTTTAAACGTTTAGTCTTTCTTAATTGCTCGCTAATTGTCTTGCTCATTAACTTATGCTAATATTTTGACAACCATTTAGTGCAATTCCATGTTTATAATTAACTATGCTGTTTCACTGCCAGCTACAAAAAAAGAAAGGAAAAGAAATAATACTCGGCTTGATCAAAAACATCTGAACTGAAGTAGCACGACATTCAAATCATTTAAACTGTATTCTGTTGTTTCATGGAAATTCTTAACATTCCTTCTCAAAATTCTGCAAAATGCTGCAAAATACCCAATTTCAAATATATTAAAAAATGGATTTATCAGGGGGGGGAATAAGTAAATAAAAATGTAAAACTTAAAATAATTCTCTGAAATATGGTCACATAATTAATTTACTTCACCTAATTCATCTACTTTAATTTTTATTTTAAGCAGCACCTAATTCTTTATTTTATGAGAATTAAATTCAAACGATTAAAATAATATCTTTTAGCGAGCGTGATTTCTTTTCTTCAGCAGCTCACATTTCTTTGAATATACGGAGTTTTCAGTAATATTGAGTCATATTACTGAAAACACCGGTATTAAGTGTCATTAATAATAGATTAAAACAGCACTTATTATTCACTCAAGTCTTTTTTTTTTCTGAGCAAACGGAACACTTAAAAACAATAAACAAAATACTTGCACCAAAGAAATCATGAATTTTCTTATTGATTTTATTCAAGGAAAAATTGAAAAGTGTAACAGAAGTATAAAAAAAAAAAAAACAGAAAGACAAAAATAAAATGTTGTACTGAGAAGATAAATTTTCTCCGAAAACTTCTTTAACAAGCTGTGTAAAAACTAATGTTCTAAGAAACCACCACTTTTAAATCTTTTATAACTCTTCTTCTTTTATATTGTCCCTAGTACCTTTTATTAAATAGATATTTTATGCTTAATTAGAGAGTTTTAGTGAAATGCTCTTATTTAACTTTTGAAAATTAGACTTTTTTCCAAGAAATTTTAAGTACTTTCGTTTTTGCATAAAATTATTTTACAATCTAGAATTAATACACTGCTTTAATTGTACACAGCATTTTTGACTTAATTATACACAAAAAAAATTCACAGCACTAAAAACCTATTTCTTAAATGTGAAAAATCTGGAATGACTCCACTGGACTTTCCGAATACTTTATCTTTACCAGGCATGTAAATAAATTTTATTCAACTCAATCGGATGTAGTATTCAGACGCTAGCACACTTCAAATAATTTGAGTGCGTAGGCTGCAATGTATAAGAATACTGTTTGGTAGCCCTGTAAAAAATTGTAAGACCTACACGCACCAAAATCAATGCATTATGTAAATTAGTGACCTATAATATGCGTACCAATTTGAGCTAAATTGAATGCACGATAAAAAGCACTTTCAGAAATTTGCGCTGTAATGTATAAGAATTTTCTTTTTGTAACTCTCTACAAAAACTGTAAGTCTTACACGCACTAAAATCTATACAGGCTATGTGACAGTGACCTATAATATTCATACTCAGTTTTAACGTATTCAAATGCATCATTTAGATGCTAGTATATTTTTAATGTTTTGCGTCCATAGATCGATATGCATAAGAATTATTTTTTACAAACCCGTGAACATACTATCAGCTCTACACACCAAAATCTATGAAGGCCATCCAACCGTGACCTATAATATACATACATAATTTATGCTCCATCGAATGTCTTGTAAAAAAAATCTATAAGTACTTTACACACTAAAAGCAATACCGCTCATTCGAGGGTGGTCCATAAAATATATACCAAATTTGAGCTCAATTTAATGCACCGCTTAGACGCTAGCACACTTTCAAGAATTTCTGTCCATAGGCCGTAATGTAAAACAATTCTTTTTTGCAGCCCAGTAAAAATCTGTAAGTCACCAAAATAAGCACACACACGTACATGCACACACACACGTACATGCATACACACAGAGAGAGATACTTGCATACATCTCGTAAAAATAGCGTAGATGAATTCAGAAGACGTCAAAATCTTAAAGTCGAATTTTTTCATGATTGCAATACTTTCCTTACGTGATCCATGTTCGGAAAGTAAATATGCTATTTTAATTTATTCTTTTTAAATTTAAACAATGCTTTCTGTGTTAAATTTTGACTGCTTGCAAGCTCTTATAAACAGGAGCATTTAAAGCTCACTTTTTTATACTTTAATTCATCCATATAACAAAACTGCATTTTATTGCAGTTAATTATACTTGCATTAAAAACACTTAATATCTGTGATATTAATTCTCTCAACTAACTTTCTCCGTTAGCTTGGATCAAACAAATATAATAGAGAATAATGAGAAATATCCTAACGAGTTTTAAATATTGTGTTACGGGTTCGCCAATATCCCTGCTTGCTTACAGACGTATCTTACTTGCAATACACTCTATGACAAATTATCATAAAAATCCCAAAACTACTTCTACTTTATTTAAGACTTTAGAAAGCTACACCTAAAAGAATGTAAATTCTACTAGCCTAAAAAGCACCCTGAACTATTTTTAGCAGTTTTGAGGGGTGCCATCATACTAAAGTTCCTTGTAGAAGTTCTCAAATTAATTTTGTTCTGGTGACAAACCTCACATCAGATACATCTAATGGTAAAGCAACAATAACGATATTATGTAAGTCTATTCAAATTCCAACATTAACAAATCACAAGTTGACCAAGGATTTATGTTTACGTTACCATTTCAAAATTATACTTGATAGAACCTATCAAAATTTGACAGCTAATAGTAGTAACCAGACTGTTTGTAACAAAATGTTTCTTTAAAAGTTACATGAAACTTTTCATATTATTTTCATCATTTTTCCCATTGATATTCATAAGAATATATCTTCGTTGTCAATGCTTTCTACAGATGAAGCTTTCACGAGCTATTAGACTCTAAAAGAGACTACAGGACAATTATGTACACATTCTTTTTTATTAACATTTTCCAACAAGGTTGAAAAGTGTTATGATTTCGGTTTGTCTGTCTGCCCGTCTGTCCGTCTGTTTGTCTGTTCGTGCTCTCGTGCTCTAACTTCCGTAAATATGCATCGATTTCTACGAAATTTCAATATGTTATTCTTATTTGCTGTACCATGTACCCTATTGAAAATGGTCTATGTAACATTTATAGCTTTTCTACAGGAACATTCAAAATATTCCAAATACATTGCGCTCTATAGGAAGTTTTTCTTTAAAGCGTATCATCCTAACTAATATTATAAATGCGAAAGTGAGTTTGTTTGTTTGTTTGTTTGTTTATGACGCTTTCATGCCTAAACCGCTGAATCGATTAGGATGCATTTTGTTTTAGATATAGATGGGACCCTGGAGATGGTTATAGGCTACCTAGAATTTTAGATTTTTAATTATTAATTAAAAACCGTTTTTAAGTTGCCATGTTTGGCGAGTTTCGCCCGTATCAAATGATTCATGTTTTGAGCTAACAAGAATGCTATTACTTCAATAAAGAAGCACGTGCATCTGAAAAACATTAAATACCACGGAAATTAAGCCAGTTTTATGCTAAATATATCTATCTGTAATAATCAAAATGAATGTTCTCCAGGCAAATCTACAGAAAGCAGAGCTTTGAAAATTTGAGCATGACTGAGCCCATAACTTCGGTAAAGTGCACCTGAGGCTCAGAATTTTAAAATTTTAACTACTTTTCTAACTATTAATTAAAAGCCGTTTTATCGCCCGCACAAAATGATTTATGCTTTTGAAATAAAGCAGAAATTCTATTTGCAAAATCACATGCATTTGAAAAACATGGAAATTATGTTGATTTTACGCCAAATTAAAAAGCATAAGTAAAGAAAGGGGTACTTACGTAGTATCCCGGCAGTCCGCCAAGACAAGCGATTTTTTGCCGAAATAAATTCCGGGCACATGAAATTATTAATGGTTTTGAATACGATTGGCAACAGTTTGGCAACTCATTTGACGAAAAAACAGTTTGGCGGGAATGATCGCCGGGATAATATGTAAGTACCAAGAAAAGTCCAGATGTGTTTCTTAAAGTTCATAAATTTCCAAATCCTACCAATAATATAAATGTGTACGTTTGTGTGTTTGGATGTTTTTGACTGAATCACACAAAAATGGTTGACTGGATTTGAAAAAATTTGTAATGAAGATAGCTTATGCCCTGGATTAACATACACGCAACCTTTCAAGCATATAGCATAAATAATTCTTTTACAAAGACACTCAAAATAATTCTAATGCATTGCGCTCTATGGAAATTTTGTAGCTACTAAACCGATTCTAAAACTTTTTTCACTGATTGAAAGTTACATTATTCCTGAGTATCATTGTTTGTTTTTGGATTAAGACCGATTGACTGCACTAGGGTCCTAGGCCTATATGGGAAATTCCTTTGTGGGGGACTTTCTAAGGGATCCTAGCCCGTATTTATGCGAGGATTTTTGGAAAGCCACGGAAAACTGGGAGCGGCTAGGTCGACAGGCGCGACCGGGGTTTGAACCTGGTACCTCCCGCCTTGCAGTTTTGAGAGCAGAACTTCTTAGACACCAGTGGCATCCTAAGTGTTATAGGCTACATTTAATGCATTTGTATATATCACAGATAGTTTTCTTACAGGGATGCTAATAAGAATTACATTACGCTCTATGTGCATCTCTGTAAGTACTGAACCAATTCCTAAACTTTTTTTACTGATAGTAAGCTACACTGAGTATTATAGGCTAAAATTCATGCATGTAGCGTAAATAGTTCCTTTACAGGAACACTAAAAATAATTCTAATACATTACGCTCTCTGGGTATCTCTGTAACTACAGAACCGATTCTAAAACTTTTTCACTGATAGAAAGCTGCTCTATTCCTGATTAACATAGACTAAAATAGCATAAATATTTCTTTTAATAGCATAAATATTTCTTTTACAAAACAGTTCGCAAATACTGTCATAACTGTCTCTATTCGCCAAATGCCTGAAAAAAATCTAAATTTAGTAACTCTGCATATTCTCTTATTTTAAATGAAGTATACTACCATGCATTATACTTCATTTGAAACAAGTAAAAAGCAAATAATATTTAAATGCAGTTTCTTTTGTCGCAACAATATTTGTTATTCACACATGCTACATTTCTCTCGGGATCTAATTCTAAAGCCGACGCGGACGAAGTCGCGGGTAGCAGCTAGTCCTACTGTACAGTTACGTTGATTCTTGACTTCAAGATAAAACTTTTTCCGTCATTACTGCAAAAAAGATTACAAAGTTAACACAAAAAGCCTACTAACTTCTTCACCGTTTGTAGGATCCTCTTGAAATCTTTCATAATTATGTATAAAAATATAGAAAACAATCTGCACTACTTTAAAAATTTGAAAATCCACCCTTTCCCTCATTTTTTAGCGATTTTTCACTTTTTTCAGCACCATTTTATTTCCGAGAGTAAAAAAAGTGAATCATTTGAGTAACAAAATTACCTATTTCAAGTGAATATGACGTCATACAATTGGGATTCCAATTCGTTTAAAATAATTTTTCCAGATTACACAGTTTATTATTTTTTTTCACAAATAAATCGTCTGCATGATTATGAGAATAGCTGTATAGGGTCATTCCATGGTGACTGACGTTACAATTTGACTACATTTGTAACCTTTGAAATTCGCCAGTGGCTTGAAATATATATATTTATTTATTTAAATTGATCAAGACTATCATGAATAAGTACTATACTGTTATCCATTCTCAATATGAAAAATCTTTTTTTTTTTTTTTTTTTTTAATTAAGGGAAATCAAAAAGCGTGACTGATGTTACGCAGAAGATTCTTCTGTGTAACATAAGTCACGTTTTTTGATTTCCCTTAATTCAAAAAAAAAAAAAAAAAAGAAAAGAAAAGGAAAGATTTTTCTTATTGAGAATGGATAACAGTATAGTACTTATTTATGATACTCTTGATCAATTTAAATAAATATATATATATATTTCAAGCCACTGGTGAATTTCAAAGGTTACAAACGTAGTCAAATTTTAACGTCAGTCACCATGGAATGACCCTATACACAAAACGAAATCTTTCTACTGCGAAAAGATTCCGCGCGTTTCCAGAAGAGCATGAAATCCGATTTGGGTATATAATAAAACTTGAATATGAACTTATTTATTTTAGGTGGATAAAAATTAAATTTATTAAATGTAGACAAATTTTCGCCAAATGTTTTTTTCTAGCGCCCGTTGTAATTGCCTCCACAACGGGATTTTAATTCTAGTCTAGTGTATAATAAAAATTGAGTATGAAGTTTTTTATTTTAGGTTGACGAAGATTAAATATATTGAGTGTAGACATGCTTTCGTCAAATGTTTTTTCTAGTGCCTGCTGTAATTCTTCCGCAACGGGTTTCTAGTTTTAGAGATATTCTGCTATTTGAACTGAAACAAAATTGATATATGTTATTAAGGATTGCAAGATGGAGCTTTCCATCAAAAATTGTGTCTGTATAGTTTTTCTACAGGAGCACTCAAAATAATTTCAGTACAATACGGTCAGTGATAATTTAGAGACAGGCACCTATTTAAAGCCTATAATACTATGCTACAGTATGATTAGCTAATAATCCGACGACGATCGTACGCCTCCCTCAAGAATTGCACGAAAAGTCGCCACTGTCGGCGATTTTTGAGATAAATTGCCAAATAGGGGGTGAAAAAAATGCTTTGAAAAATGAACCGAGGTTGGCAATATTTTCATTATTCGGCGATAAATGGAAAAATGTACTTACGTATTATCCCGGCGGTCATTAACGCGAAACTATTTTTTCCTCAAATTTCCTGGCAAACTGTCGCCAATGCTAATCGGAACCATAAATAATTTCATGTGTCTGGCATTTATCTTGGCGAAAAATTGCTCGTCTTGGCGGACCTCCGGGATCATACGTAACCTCGAAAAATATCTATTCTGATTATATTAAGCTATGACGATTTCATTGGGAATTTTGAAAATTCATTACTCGCGCTGTAATTAACCTTTTTAGTGGATTGTGTTTTGTTGAGGAATGGCCAAGGGCAGGGGCGTAGCCAGAAATTTTTCATGGGGGGGGGGTTACGACTACTACAACTCATATATATGTATGCGTGTGTGTGATAATGTAGTGAAGAATATGCATTTTGTATGGCAAAAAATTTCTCATGGGGGGGGGGTTATGACCCCCCTAATCCCCCCCCGTGGCTACACCCCTGGCCAAGGGCTATCTGCCTAGGAGTGGAAGGGTGTTGCCTCGGAATTTCTCCGAACGACGAAAACCCGTTAACGTGTTACAACCCAAAACGGGTTAATTTATTTACATGGAACAAAATAGCAAACTCTGAATCTTTAGGACGTGGAAAACTAATTTTAGACTGCTAACCCTTAAAAAAATAAATTTCTCGATCGCTGTGTTTATCCGATACCGTTATGTTGTATAAAAGGAATATTTATATTTTTAACTTACCAGCAAGTTTGAGAGGTGTTTATGATTTCGGTTTGTTTTTCTGTTCTGTTGTCCACCCGTCCAGTGTGCTAACTGCTGTAAATATACACCGATTTATGCGAAATTTGTGTTTTTTCTATGTACAGTACCATGTATCTTATCGAAAATGGTGTAAGTAGCATTTATACTTCTTTTAGAGAAAAATATCAGAAAAATACCATAGGCGTAGAGTTATATGTGCCCGTGGGGCTCGAGCCCCCCCAATAAATTGTGAATAGGGGCTGAGCCCACCCAATAATTTAACACTAAATACAGAAAACTAATTTATTCTAACATAAAAAAAAGTATTCGCGTCATTTACAAACGTTTTAAAAAAAACTTTACTTTTAAAAAATTTCTTCTTTTGATTTCAATCATGATTTAGTATTCATTGTGACGCCACGTAACACACAATGTTACTATAAGCTGCCTTCGCCAGGATCTGATTAATTAAAATCAAATTATGCAATGTAAAGTATGAAATGAAGAAAAGTTCAGATGTGTCTAAAATGCACTATCTCATCGAAAATATTTTTTTTTCCTCCTTCGGATTTTTTACTTTGCTTCTATTTTTAACTTATAACACGGTAGGAAGATACTAACATGGATACTTACCTTACATTGGTGTAGAATTCTATTGACCCATAGAGCTCGAGCGCCTCCAATAATTTACACTTATATATGCTTAAGTTAAGTTATATATACGTGAATCAGTGGCGTAGCCAGAAAGTTTTCATCCCCTAACCCCCCCTCCCTTGGCTATGCCACTGAAGTGAATATGTGTGGTTGTGGGGCCCGGCCCCCCCAATAATTTTGAAAACTTTACGCTTATGTCCAATACATCGCATTCTATGGGCAGTGTGATGCAGATCATCACATATCTTATTTTTAATTATCAATTACTTAATTGTTAATTTTTTCTAAATTTAATCTGTGTTCAAAATTTATTCTTTGCACTTTCGATTTGGATTTCTCTTCCCTTCGCCTGTAAAGTTTTTATTTCTGCACCTACCGTATTTAAAAGCAATCTTCCGTTTACATTTATTTTTCATTTTTATTTCACTTTTGCATTGGTAAACCCTAGCATTTCTGTTTCCATGGTTTGTTTATGACCATATATGGTATCAAATCTATAAATAACATTGGCTTTGGGTTACAATTTAGCTGATAGATTGTTTGTTTTATCCTGTTGGACGCATCTGGGATTCAAAATAATTATATAGAAATGTTCTTAACGCCTACTGGCGTCACGTTACTTTCGGGCTTTGTTTGGCGTGTCCTGTAGCGTGTTTTTGCTTCTGTAATAACCTCTTGGCTTGAGTTTCTCATCATTCATTCACGCCTTAGCAGTTGTCTAGTGAACCTGCGTTTTTTTGAGGGGTCTGCTCAACCACCGTAGGACTTTATAATTTTGATGTTTATGTGTTGATATGTTAAAATAAAATGTAATTGCCACTATACGAAGTCTTATTCTTTCATCACGGCCTGGGGTGTGAACCTGGGGAAAGCTGTCCCACAGGCAGTCATTCTTGAAAACGTATTTTATAAATATTCGGTTTTTTGAAAAAGAAACAAAGTTGGCATACATATCATTAAAGCTCTCAAAATAATGCTCTTCATTGAGAATAGTGTATGTATTATTAATAGTTCTTCTACAGGATCACTCGCGACAATTCCAATACATTACAGTCTGTGGCATTTGAGAGACACCTATACATTTCCAGCACAAGAAAATGAGTATAAAAAAAATTTAAATTCTTCAGTTAAACGCTGGAAAAAAAATTAAAGATTTTTTACAGGATCTCATAAAATTGCATATAGTGATAATACAACATTACCTTATCTCCAAAATTTCGCCAGTTTTAAGGAAAATACATCGCCAAATTTGTCGCAAAAACATTTTTGTGTTGGAAAGTGTTTTATAATCTGTGGGTTTGGCGTGATTTATCTTTCTTGTTTCAAATGCAGCAGGCACAAAAGATATTATCCTTGGCCAATGTACACATTCTTGTATTTAAAAAATCACTTCAGAATATCCATTTTATAAAACGTAAGTCTGAATTTCTAAGTCATAAACTTAAGTTTTTATAAAACAAACTTTCTAACAACAATTACAGGTATTTCAAAGTCAATTCCTACTTAGGCCAACAAAGAAAAAATTTATTTTAGTTACTTTTTATTAAATTTAATTAATTAATTAATAACTATAATTAATTAATGCAGGGCCGTTTGTGAAGCAAGAGTCGATACCATTAATCCAGTTTGTTTGTTTAGTTTATTGTTTTCATTCATTTTTAATCCCACGTAACATGATTTAAAATTAATTAATGAATTAATATTTGAAAAAAACTGTATTAACATCCAGTGTCATCCACTACAAGTTTAAAAAATTGTATTTGAGCTTGAGTTGATGAATAAAATATATTTTATTAAAGATTGAAAATTTGTACAAAATATATAGGGAGAATGTGAGTTAATAATAGGAATTGAATAATTACATAAACTAAATTTGTATTATTTCTGAAATGCTATCGTTCATTTATTAATTGTTTATTGACGAAAATGGGGTCTATAATTTAGGGTTCTAGACATTCCAAAAAAATACATTCGCATTTTAAATACATAGCTTGTCTATCAGTCCAGATGTACAAGGTTCCTATACAAAAATCCTGTCACATAAAATGTGTCAGTTAACGCTGACTTTTCTTTCTTTTTTTTTTTAAAATGCCTGAGGTTCCATTCCTGAGAACGACTGAAATACTCTTGATACAATTTCGCTAGAATATTCAATGATCTAAAAGAAATAGTTAAATAACTTTTATTTTTCAGTTGCCACCGAAACAAGTGATAAATATCGATGGCCAGCTTCGCACACAAGGCGTATTTCCTTACCTTTGAGAGACATGTTGCCAGTGGAAGGACTTTGCCAATCTCCGCCACCTAAGCCACGTCTACGATACCATCGTCAGTCAACGTACACCGATGTCTTCACCAAGCAGAAACCGTTCCAGATACCTACATATGATACGTCTTTTGGGCGGAATCCTATTGGAAAACACTGGGATTTTTTCGGCTCTTCTACTTATGAAAGAGATTATGTGTGGCCTGACATAGAATCAAAATTGCCCAGGTTACCGTTGATGTCCACAATTGGTTTGGGAATTCTGCCACTGCTCGGGAAAAACGGGGATGATATATCCAAGACAGCCAATAAAGTCAAGAGAACTACTGTTCAATTTGAACCTGTTTTCGATAAGGAAAAGGATAAATATTTCAAGAAGTAAGTAAACTCTTAACTAAATCTATTTGTTTTAAAAGCATTCTATAAATCCATTTATCTTCTCAAATCTATTTAAAAAAGTTTTTTTATACTTTACTAGTATACGTTATTAAGTTTCAATTTCCATTGCCAACAAACTTCGACATAAGTTTTTCTTTTAATATATGAATATTAACGCTTACCTATTGACCTCAGTGAGCAGAAGCTAAAAGAAAAATTGGTTTGTACTTTATATGAGGTTTTGTAACACCTTCTATAAAAGCTAGCTTTTAATTGTGAGAACAGAAAATGAACACATTTTGTCACACAACAGTCGACATAGATAACAAGTTCCGGTTAAGAGCAATTAAGTTGCACTGTATGTATATTATTCACTGTAATATTGCAATGAGAGAAAATAAAACTTAACTTTTTTACTTAGTATTTCGTAAAATATGATCTCAAAACTAAAAGATTACAGTGATACTGATAAAAGTGAGGTTCAAACCAGAGCCCTCTGTGAGGACCTCAGGTTAGTTCTCGAATTTTGAAAGTCTGTGCTATCTTGAAACACATCCAACATGAGCTTATTCATAGGGTATGAATTATATAGGAATAAAATTTTGATATATTTTTGCTATGTTTAAAGAGGTATAAAATAAATTTTTTGCATAGTATTGTGTTGCCAGAGGAAACTTAATCACTATGCTGCACTTCAAATCGCTAGATATACTGGAAGTGGATAAAAAATCAACTAGAAATTTTAGAAAAGCGCTACACAGAGTGATAAAGCAGTGAAATTAAATAAAAGGTTTTAAAGATAAGAACTAAATTATAATCCCGCATTTAGTCGATTGATAAATAGTAAAGTTCTCCAAATACGTTTTTATCACAAGTCATACATGATTTCAAGCTTTTAACTTTGTCACTCTACAGAAATTTAACTTAAGAAATTTATGTAAATAACTTCATTAACTTAAAAAATTTTCGTTTGTAATTTGTTTACAGGAAGTTCACCACAGAAGATTTTGTCCCTTTGCAAGAAATATGGCCAGGAGAGACAACCCACCGAGCTGACTTTCTGATACCGCCAGCCGGGTGGCGAACGCGGTTGTCTAAGCCACCTGATTCGGAACTAAAGTTTACTGGAGATGTTGAAACATCTACGACATTTATGCGGGATTTCCAGAATCCAAAATACGTGGTAATGGTTTAAGAATCTTACGCAATACATCTGCAGAGAGAAAAAATGTTTGATTTCATTTGAATGTGGTCTCATTTTCCGATCGTGAATTTTGAAGAATTTTTTCTTCTGAATATTGCGTCTGCAAGTTGCTGTTCATGGCTTGTGATCATAAAACATTTACAGGGTGTTTAATACTAACTGTTTTGTTTATATTCATCTTTCATCCTTATAACAGAAAAGTTTTACCTCACGGTTTTATCAGTAAGCCGTTATTTCATTCAATTAACACAATTTAATACGATCGGAACTTATCAGAAACCTTTCCTAACAATCTGATTACATTTTATATCAGAACTTGCTCTCAAATAGTTTCAATGTTCACTAAATCACAATATATCACGATAAGACATTAGCACTCACAGAAAGTATGACTTTCGTCGAAATAATTATAAAATGATATTATTAATTAATTACAATTGTAAATAATTTTATGAGAAGTGTTATCACTGCATTTATAAATCATCTTTCATGTTTTCTGGTTTCCGGCACATGTGTTCGCCACAACAACGAAACTCTTTTAGGCTTCTAGTTTGCGTCGGGTACAGCTGATTTTCGTCACTGCCACCTGATATTGTCCTCAGAATTATATCTCTAACTTTCATCCAATATTATTGCTTACGGGATTCATAACCTGCTCAACTGTCTTCAACTATTTTCTTCCTTCCGATCTGCCGTGTAGGTAAGAGTGGGATCTCAGCCACTCAATCTCCCAGCATCATCTGATTGATTGTGCCGATGAAATAAATTTTTATTTGAATCATTTTGATTAGAGTGTCGATATCTTTTTCTTGGTATCCTTCATGTGTTTCTCGAAAAGACTACAAATTTACGCAACCATAAATATTAAGTAAGATTTTTTTTGAGGATGGGGGGGAGGGTGTCAGCAATCGCATCTTGCAATTGTAGTCAGTCTGACAGGTCTTCCGATGAATTTTCGCCTTGCGTTTGTTTTGATTGATTTTTTTTTTTTACTTCACTACTTGAGTACCCCGGCTTATTAAGCCAAAAACATAGTTTATTTTCTTAAAAACATTTTTTTTGAAGAATTTATTTCGATAAATTCTGAATTTTTTAACTATTTGGGAGGAATTTGATTTTTAAGCAACTCGGTCGAAGGGAGCAAAAAGTGTTCTTTCCCAGGGTGAAAACTTCATTAATCACATTGACGAGGAAAAGATATTCGTCAGTTCAAACATTCCGCCTGCGAAAACACGTCGTATTCGATTTCGAAGATCCAGAATCTTCTGGGACAATCTGGAACATTCTTAGTATCTTAGAACATTCTACAGCATTATCAAATATTCTTCAAAATGTTAAAACTCGATTGACAACTGCTTTACCAACTTCCCATTAGAGGCACTTTCTCATTGAGGAGCATTTCGACCAGCCTTGGTCACTTCGTCATTCGAGTTCCAGCTTCTTCACTGACTTTTATTTTGAAGTTCATTTGTCTAATGCTCTCTTTTGACCACCATATCTCGAGCCTCAACCCCTGAACTTCCAAACCGAAACGTATGTATGTATATGTTAGATTAGATAGATAGATTTCATTCTAGACTTCCATTGGTTGTTATGCCTTTTGACCCCTATATCTTCGTTCCCAACATCTGCTAAGCTCCAAACCGAAATCTTCTTTATAGATGGTAAGTGGAGGGCTACGGTTTTATTCTCATGGGCCTCTGCTCAATAATTGGGGAGGTTTAGTGCACACATAGAAAGCTGCACTTACATTTATTGTATAGATTGATTGATATATTTCGCTACTTTTTATTAAATTCATTTTATTTTGGTCCCTCATCAGGAATAGATGCGTATAATTGACATTTTTAAAGGTAATAAGAGTACATCCACGTTGTACTAGCAAGTCTGCTAGTCTGACCAAACATTTAAGTAAGATTTTGATGAAATGTTCAAGAAGCGTATAATCCCCATACAGCCCTTATTACTCTCATTTTTTAGTACATGTGACGCTCTTTACGTTTAGTACATAGTAGATAAATTGCTAAAATTGGGCATTATCTTAAATACCCAAATAAGTCGATTCATTACGAAGACTGTTTATTTACAATGAACCTGTAATTTTAAATGAATGGGATGAATTACAGAAGACTTTACAAACATAGCTGCTTTAAATTTGTCAGTGAAAGTATTCAATGATCATAATTTTAATGTCGTGCGCTGGCAATTTATGTGAAAGTTACCAAAAGTAATAACTAAATTTTAAAAGTAAAAAGCATCGATATTTATTAGATTATTGCATTAAAGAATGAGTTTTCACATTTGAACTTTGCGTTATAATCTTTTCCTTTTGTCAATGTTTAATTAATTCAATAGCTTGAAATTTTGAAAATGCGTAAATTATTAGTATTAATGATTTATATTTAGCAACTGAACTTCTAATACATGTATGTGTCTTGAATTAGTGACTCTCCAAAGGGCAATATTAATAACTAGCAATCTTTTGACAAAAGAATTAAATCAACAGTCACGTATTAATACTTACCCAAGAAAAATAGCAAATTATTGTCTTTATTTTATTCCATTGTCTTTATTGCTATTAAATATAGCCCATTTACATTACTTCAGTTTTATTTTATTAAAATTGCACTACATTACGCACACAATAATGCAACAGTTAACAAGGTGTATTTTAAACGGCTATGGAATTGAAAATTGAAGAACTATTATTCATTGAATAACGAAATAACGAAATAAATAATAACGAAATATATATGGATAGAAAGATTTACAGCGGAATATTTTTTATTCAAACATCTGCTTTTTGTCCTGGGATAAATTTACATTTTTAAAGAAATGAACTGCGAAGTAAATGCTATATATATATTTTTTATTTGCTCTTTAAATTAATGCATTTTGATAAAATTCAAAGTAAAATAATTTTTGCCTGATTTTGTTTTTAGATGCAAGAAGACTATTTCCCAGAGAAGCAACCTAGTGATGGTAAAGATAAAATGGAATCACGCTAACCGTTTTTTCTGTTCTAAAATAGCAAGCGAGTAATTGGAACGTGTAATGCTTTTTATGAAATAAATTTAACTGCAATATTTCTGCAGCTGTTCCAATTATAAACACATGTTCAGTAAATTCATAGGCATAACTACTAATTTTTATTAATAAACTTTGCTTTTCACGATCTGAGGACAATTTTAAGGATAGTAGCTTATTTTTAAAGGTAAATTTAAAAAAAATCTAAGAAATATGGTATAATCATAAAACATGGGTGGATTCGATTTTCGTCAGTTCTTTTTAGTGCAAAGTCTGTTACCATTTACTGATGCCAGAGCACTGCCATCTACCATAATGCGCAACTGTGCAAACGTGGGGAATGATTAGCTAGAACACACCATCAAAGAAAACATTTTTCCTCTGCCTTTCATGGATTACTTTTTAAGTACATTTGGTGCCCTTTACCTTCATTGCAAGGTAGATAAAGGTTAATATTAGATATTATCTAAAATACGCAAATAAGTTGATTTATTTACTAATAAACCTATAATGATATAGATTACGGAAGACTTTAGAAGGATAGTAGTTTAAAAATTGTGAGGAAAAATATTCAATGCTCACAATTTTACTGACTTAGACTAGCAATTTACATGAAAATTTCGCCAAATTAACAACCAAATTTAACATAAAAAATTATTTTCAAGAACCTTGTGAAATACAAAGTCTTTTTAGTGTATAAAGTAATGAGTTTTAATATATGAACTTTCTCTTCTTTTCTTTTATCTTCAAATGTATAATAGATTTCTTAACATGATCCGAAAATATCCATCTAATTTATATTTAGAGGAAAACTGTACATCTAATGCTAGTTTTGTTGTCATAAATTTTGTAGTACTAGAATTATAGTAATGTTCAACTCATATAAGAAACGTATAAATTAAGCAGTATTTAAAAATAAATAAATAAATAATACCACCATATACATGCATAAAGGCTTGAGCTGAAAATTCATTAAATGGGCATGAGTAGTGCAGTTGACCAAACGTCTTTGATTCCATATCGCCAGCAAATCAAATATTTAGGAAAATCCATAACAAATATTTTATTTGCAAATAAAAGCTGTCAAGGCTGCCAGCGCAGTACTGAATATATGTCACTGAAATTCAATAAAATGACGGGGTGCATTACTTTTATAACATTATACAGGAAAATAAACACGGAAGGTTATTGTCAAGCTAAATTCTATCTCCGTCGACTCAGCATCGTCAGGCAAAATGTCTTCCCCGTCCCCATTTCTAATTGACAGGGTTGTGCAAGGGAGAAGATATCCTGGAAAATGCCTTTCTCGTAGAAAAACGGGAGAAAAACTGAATCGTGTGTCAGCGAATCTTTGACGAGGAATGACATACATGAAGCGCCTGCCCCAGAAAGTAACTAATAATATTTGCTGAGGATACTTTATTAGCTTCTTCGTGG
Organism: Cheiracanthium punctorium; assembly: GCA_038373885.1. NCBI lineage: Eukaryota > Metazoa > Arthropoda > Arachnida > Araneae > Cheiracanthiidae > Cheiracanthium > Cheiracanthium punctorium. The sequence continues at coordinate 1,124,841 of JAWZYV010009056.1, read as the reverse complement.
AATTCGAGAGCAATCTTTATCTTAAGGTACTCTTATGTGTATCTCTGTATATATTTACTTTTGTTGTTGTTATAGTTATTTTTTAACACTTTTCAGCATTGTTGAAAAACTTTTATGTATTTCTGTATACATTTGTAATTTCTTTGTTGGTTGTTATCATAATAACACTTTTCAACATTGTTGAAAAACTTTTATATATTTCTGAGTACATTTGTTATTTCTTTTTTCTTTGTTATCATACTAACACTTTTTAACATTGTTGAACTGTGTTAGAATGCTTTGGGTATTTCTTTTTTGTTTCTCTAAACTCGTTTAGAAAATAATGCGCGGCTAGAAATTGAAAAAAAGTACATAAGTGAAATGGACAATTTTTTTCAGAGAATGTAGAGCAATTGTGTAACATTTACCAATTTTCAGATTATAAATCTTGTTTTAATGTACATCTGACTAAAAGATGAGCGCGACTAAGTAAATGGGAATTTGGATACAGAACTTCATTCCGGCTCCGGAATTCTATTGAATTGGTTGTGACATATGTCAAAACGTTAAATTTCTATTGACTTCACAAACTTGAGCGTAGCAAAGTGAGTGGCGTTTCAACACTTAACTTTAGCCAATTAAATGACAGCTCAAATATAGTCACTCAAGCAGCACACCAGTTTCCCTTCAATAAGCCCAAAAAAGTATAATGTACTCACATATGATACTATCATCTTCTGTACAAGAATATTTGTTAGGTATTAAATGATACTGATGATACATGGCGCTATATGTGGAGCAAATGTAATGACGGTTACACTGTTTTAGATGCACATGCCTACCATGTCCGAGCAGATAAGACATTGAACATGGCAGGTTTAGTGGACATTTAAAAATGCAAAAGTCAACAGGTGATGCCAGAAATTGGGCAAAATCTAAATACTTTGAAAATATCTGTTAGAGTAACTGTTAAAGTAGGATTGCATCTATTTTTCTCTTATTTAACTCACATTGTATGTCTGGACCTTCGAATTAAATCGTGTAATCAATTTTTGGACAACTTATCAATCTTATATTAACTGAAACTTTCAACTTGAAACTATGCCCCACCAGTGGTCGAGCACAATTGCGCTGTTAACTGGGAGACGGAAGATGCCTGGTTCAAAGACAGGTTGCGTCAGCCGACCTAGCCGTTCGGAGTTTTGTGTGGTTTTCTCCGAAACTTTGTGTAAATATGGGTTAGGAACCCTTAGAAAGACCCTCACGGAGGGCACCCCCCTAAGTCCCTTGAGTAGATTAATCGGTCGTAATCCTCAAATAAAATAAAATCAAACTTGAAACTAAATCAAAAATCCGTGACAGTAAAATAGTACTGAAAATTGTTACATACGAGCTTTAAAAACCCTATTTCAGACCTATATAACCTGTTTTAGCACTGTATAATAATTTTGCAGGCAGCCATCTTGGATGGGACTTGTAGCTGCTGATATGTGATTTCGATGGCTAATCCTTACGAAATTCTACGTAAAAGTGTTTGCTTTATTTTTTTCTTTTTTTACATTAAAACTGTCCAATGTTACTTCGTTAATACAAAGTGCTCTAACCCTTAGCATTGCTAGCATTTTTTTTTAAGACTTTCTGGTTTTCAGCCAGTTCTCCTGTTCAGGAAGAAAACACACCACTGGATTAAATTGAATTATCTATTAAGAAGCTTCGCTAACATTGAGATACTCTTTTAAATGTTTAAAAAAGTGCATTTTAGCACAAAAGTTTTCAAATGCTTCTTTGTGTTTTCCTTTTTCAATTAAAAACAGCAAGAAAATCACACAGCTACAATTTTTTTCTACAAAAAACGATACTTCTTTTCAATTAGATAATATAATTAAAATCCTGTGTAAAAACTTCTTCAAAGTTTAAGGAGTATTAATAAAACCATTCATAAAAATGTCTGTTATAGTTGAAGAGCTTTTACTTTTTCTTCCTTTAATTAGACGCGGTTTCTGCTCAAATGAGAAAAATATTCACATGGTTAGTGAAACATGAAATTGCTTTGGCGGGTCGAAGCTTATTTAAAAACAATTTTGAAATAAAATAAACAGCAGGTGAATATAGTGGATTTTTAAAAGAAAATTATTTTTTAACGTATGATGCATGATACGGATTTTATTTACAAACTTTATAAGCATGATATGTATAGATATTTATACAGTGACGGCTCATAATTAGAAGTCGGAGGATCTTGATCCACCATCAAACCCTTGTCAATCAAAATCACTTCATATTATGTAACATAGTTCTTTTGATAATTTAGATCTATTGAAAAACGCACGTATTTTATTTTATGTTCAATACTATCCATCAAAAATAACATTTAAAAAAACCGCTACTAATGTCTTCCCATATCTAACGCATGACATGGAGACACTAAACATGGTAGATAGCTAAAATGGGAAGGTCCCGGGTTCGGGCCTATCGCATTACTGTCGATCTAACGGTCTCGAGTTTGGGACGATTTTCACCAGATTTGACGTGAATACGCGTTATAACCCCTTAAAAAGCCCTCCGCACGAGGCTCCCTCCCTAAGCAAATGCCCCTCGTGTTGGCTTGCCATAGCACACAAACTTACAAATGAACGAAGGCATGGCACGGCTATGGGCTTGAGTGCCCTGAACTTGTCGTCTTTCTCTGTTTACGGTATTGGCATGTTTGGCATTTAGCACAAAAACCATGTTGGCGGGATATCAACTTGGCTTTAAAACGGATTATTTAGCGCTGATTTTGGGGCACAAAACTTCGGGCCCTGGCATGATATCCTTGATTACTGCAAGAGGAAATTTCGCCAATCGATAGCTATTGGTGAAATTTTGATTGGTAAACATTGATTTTAAAATAAAGAGATCATTTAAAAATTATGAGCGTGCAGCTTTAAAGAACATACATTCTACAGAGAAATTGAACCTATTGAGGAAAATGGCTATTTTTGGGAGCCCACCACTGAAACTCGCCACAAGCCGCCACTGTTATAGTATACATATGTATATAGTATATGTGTATATCCTATATAATATTTACACTCATGTATTTATCGATAAACGGTCCGGCCGGATCCGGTATTGTCAGCCATTTCGAATTTTTTATTCTGCTTGCGTTTCTCCGGTGCATTTTCATTGCGGGCATACAGGCCGTTGCACGGATCGGCACATTAATTAATCGATATAATTAAAATATTCTAGTTGCATGAAAAGAAATTCTAGCAATGAATTCTAGTCTCGAATTCTAGTTGCATGTAAAAGAAAAAATCGTATTATCTTTTAAGTTTCTATTTTTAACACTTTTCAACACTTTACGATTTCGGTTTGTCTGTCTGTCCGTCTGTCCGTCCGTCCGCCCGTCCGTCCGTCCGTCCGTGCTCTAACTTCCGTAAATATGCATCGATTTCTACGAAATTTAAATATGTTACTCTTGTCTACTGTACCATGTACCCTATTGAAAATGGTATATGTAGCATTTATAGTTTTTCAACAGGAGCACTCAAAATACTCTATTGCGTTCTATGGGAAGATTTTCTTTAAAGCGTATCGTCCTACTATACAGTTACGCTGATCCCTGACTTCAAGATAAAACTTTTTCCGCCTTTACTGCAAAAAGATTACAAAGTTAACACAAAAAGCCTAATAACTTCTTCACCGTTTGTACAATCCGCTTGAAATTTCTCATAATTATGTATACAAATATAGAAAAGAATCTGCGCTACTTTAAAAATTTGAAAATCCACCCTTTCCCTGATTTTTTAGCGATTTTTCACTTTTTTCAGCACCATTTTATTTCCGAGAGTAAAAAAAGTGAGTCATTTGCGTGACAAAATTACCTATTTCAAGTGAAATGACGTCATACAATTGGGATTCTTTTAAAATAGATTTTCCAGATTGCGCAGTTTGTTAAATTTTTTTTCACAAATAAATCGTCTGCATGGTTATGAGAATAGCTGTGTGCACTAAGCGAAATCTTTCGATTCTGCATGTTTCCAAATTCAATTTGGGTATATAATTAAAAATTGAATATGAAATTATTTATTTAGGTAGACGAAGATTAAATATATTGAGTGTAGACATACTTTCGTCAAATGTTTTTTCTAGCACCTGTTGTAATTACCTTCACAACGGGCTTTGACTTCTAATTTCAGAGATATTCTGCTATTTGAAATGAAACAAAATTGATATATGAAGGATCCACGGGAAGAACGATGAGAGTCCACTTTTCGTCAATGTTGAGGTTTCTACTGCATTCTGTTTTGCCTTAGTGGCACTATTAATATGGCACCGAACCCATAAGGGGAAAGAACGATGAGAATACGCTGAAAAAATAGCCCAAAGATACAGTTTGCTGGGGAAGAACGTGGAAAGTCCTGTGCGCCTTTCGATTTTTTGGAAAATCAGCTGTATTGAACTCTCATCGTTCTTCCCGTGGAACTGTCATATGTTATTAAGGATTACAAGATGAAGCTTTCCATTGAAAATAATATCTGTATAGTTAATAGTTTTTCTACAGAAGCACTCAAAATAATTTCAAAACAATGCGGTCAGTGGCAGTTTAGAGACAGGCACCTATTTAAGGCATATAATACTATCCTACAATATAATTAGCTAAAAATCGATGATCGAGTGCCTTCCTCAAAAGTTGCACCAAAAGTCGCCAACATTGGCGACTTTTGCGTTAAATTGCCAAATAGGATGCGAAAAAAATGCTTTGAAAAATTAACCGAACTTTCCGATATTTTCATTATTCGGCGATAAATCGAGAGAGGCACTTACGTATTATCCCGGCGGTCACTAACGCCAAACTATCAGGTTGTAACGAAAGTTCTCCGCCAAATCTGCTTGAGTCAACTCCTGCGGCACCCAGCGATTGAACTTGTACATGAATTTTATGTGATGCATAGCATGGCATTAATATCTAATTCTTTAGCTAGCTCTCAAGTGGTTAAATACTTATCTTCTTCCATAAGTTCTCGCAGGTGGCCCTCATCAACATCAGTAGGCCAGCCAGAGAGCTCTGCTCCTTGAATATCATAGACCCCGTTTTTTAACTTTCAGTGTGCAAACCTTCACAGTACCATATGATACAACAGTAGAATCTAAATTACACACGTAATTCTTTGACATTCTGTAGCACTCTCTGCAACAGAACTGGAAGTAACTTATGGTTCTAATCCAGTAACGTGATAGCTCCATTTCAGACACCTTGTATTTAATGATAACGATATTTTTTAACAACACAGTCTACTAAAGCAAGTATCTTTCTTTCAAATGACAAATATTGTTTGACAAAATATGAGCAAACACACCAACGTGAACTGTTTTCAGACGATATTTGTAGTGGCGGGAAACTTTCGTTACAAACTAATATTTTTTCCTAAAATTTGATGGCAAACTGCCGCCAATAATATTCCGAACCATAAATAATTTCATGTGTCCGGCATTTATCATGCCGGACACACGCTTATGCTTATGCTTATTAATTTTCTCGTAATTCTCTTTTTTATTACATTAATGAATATTTATCATTCACTGCCAAACTATAACAAGTGAAAACGAATACATTCAAGGTGGTATTCCTGGCAATTCTTAATTCGGTAGATAAAGGGTTAAACAAAAATGTTATTAAGAAAATGAATCGATATTCAAACTTATGAGTAATTTTTTACGTTGCAACAGTGCTGTTATCTCTTTTGTACGGTAAATCAACGCCATCTATCGACACCTGGATGAAAATTATACAGACTTTTATATATTTATAGATATACTAGCCGCCTCCCGCGACCAGATGGTTCGACATCTTAATAAATTTTGTGATTCTCACCGGCTTCTTGGCACTGAAATATCTTAGATTCCGAATGGAATTTAAAATTAAGACGGTTACAAATAGGGGTGACCCTAGGGAAAGTGGCGCTCCCTGCTAACGTAAAAAAAGTCGTACCCTTTTATGCTCTACTTAGTTTTAGAGTTCGACATGACGCCCCTTCGAAGCCCGATGCGATGATTACCTTGCTTACCGTGACGGGCTGTCCCTGGTTACAAAAATAAGATGGTTTAGTGATAAAAACCTACAAAAAGATAGAAATTATTTTCGTCCTATATTAAGTCTGAAGAGCTTCTAGATATATCAACACTTTCAGATTTTAAATACGCACTGAATTGCTATATATTAAAAGCGTATCGTATCCATGCGCCTTCCGTATGTTCTTTCCTTATTCCATTAAGTTTAAAGTGCATCATTATTCAAGAGTGTGATTAAACAAAATTAAAATTGATATTTCTAACATCCTTTTTCTGGATGTAATACATTAGAAATAGAAGGGGGAGAAGACACTCAAAAAAATGCATAATTCGAGCTGAATGAAAGTTTCAAAAATTTATTTTACGTTTGTTTGTTGGTTTAACATGTAATACGAATTTGTGTGCTTGGGCCTAGGCCGCTTATAAATCCACGTCAGAAGGAAACACTTATTCAGGTGATTTTATTTACTAAAAACTGCGCATTCTATAAGTTTGCACCATCTATCGACGGCTTTATAAAAAAAAGCTCAATTGTATTCTTTTTTTTACATAAAAGATAGTTTTTTGTATATTTTAGGAACAGTATTTTTTTCGCGTGATGAAAAGTAGCCTGTTTGTTAATCCAGGAATTGAACTGTCTTAATTCCAAATTTCATCCAAATCCATCAAACTGTTTCAGCGTGAGAGAGTAGCAAATATACATACAAACATTGACATTTATAATATTAGTAGGATATATAACAGATAGCTTATATGTTAATTCAGGGTATAAGCAATCGAATTTCATCCAAATCCATGCTGCCGTATTAGTATGAAAGAGTAACCAACAGACAAACTTTCGCATTTATAATATTGGTATGATAGACTTCCATTTTTAAAGCAATGTAAATATAGTCACTGAAGCGCAAGTCGTGAGCCACTTTTTACTTTCATAATTATTTTTCATTGTATTAAAAAAAAATGTGCCTACTTATCGTGAGTCGCTAAATTGTTACTTTAATCCGCTTCCTTTCTCTTCAGACTTTAAAAACAAACACGGTATATAAAGTTAACTTGTCGCTGTGCTTCAACGATTTTTTTTTTCTGCGATATGATAAATATCGTTAAAAGTGAGGCTTGATTTTCCAGCTCGCTTCCTCGCTCGCATTATCCACTAAGCTCTGACAGGTGTCACTTTTCCTTTTTAAAATTCTATAAGCTTATGTCCACCTATTCACTTTAATTCTTTTCTAGACAGTTTTTCATTTTCTTTCTTGTCTAAGACTTTCAGAGTAAGAAAAAGAAAAAAAATAAAGATTTTCTTTATTTTATATTTCATCGTCAAACTCGTGAAAATATACTCACTTTGTGGAAAGCAGTAAAATTCAAAATGAATGCAGAAGAAATTTTATTGCAGGTTTCGCAGTGAATTGTACGACGTTGTTATTTTTTTCATTAATAAGTTTTCGTGGAGAAAATACGTTCTGTGTGTAAATTTATACATCTTTTCTAGCAAGAACTGTTTTCTGGAAAAAATTCGTAACGTAACAATAAAAAAATCAGAAATGAAAATTATAACATAATACAGTAAAATCCCTCTATATCTTAAAGCTAATATCGAAAGCAGTTACATTTTAGCGAGACAATTTTTTCATTGGATTAATATTAGAAATTCTGAATAATGGTCACTTATTATGTCATATTACTCATAATCTATCCACAACATGCACACATATTAACAATCAATTTTTAATTACATTCATTAATTTTCAATGTTCTTTAATTTTTTTTTCTATATTAAGTTCAACCTTCTTTTTGGTGCTTTTTATGATCTCTTAAGGGGTTAGGCGTAGTCAGAGGCGTGAAAAAATGCCATTTTTTATTAATTTTTTGTTACTAGTAATTAAGTTTATTTCACATAAGTAAAAACATAGTATCATTTCATCATACTTTAACATTACTTCACTTAAATTTCAAAAAAAAAAAAAATTATTTTACAAGCTATGGCGGTCTAAGTTGAACAGGTTTTAATAATGGGTCCTTGCGGTGACCATTACAGCTCCTTGGAGATTCATCTAAAATCAATGAAACAAAAAGATTATTTTTATGGATAGATAATCTTGTGCCTGATCGAAGCTTTTTTTGTTTTTTTCAAAATTAACAAAATGGCGGTCTCTGGAAATTTTTTTGCAGATTTTCGGGAAAAAACCAACAATTAATTGTTTATAAAAAATCGAAGTTTAAAAATAAAAAAAAATCCTTCGATCAGGCACTATCTTTTTATGTTTTCTAAAAGCTGTATAAGTTTCATTCAAATCTATCGAGCGGATTTTAAGTTACAGTGGTCACCAGTTCAAAAAACATAGTTTTGAGAAAAACGCATTTAAAGTTTTACAGTCGATTGATGTACAGTAATACGAATATTTTCAATACTTACACTGAGTCATCTATTCCTGGACCATATAAGAGTTCTTCAGCCGTTGTAGAACTTTCTAAAACATCAATTTGTTGTTGTCTACGTCGCATTCTACCTTCGCGAGTGTTGTCGTTAGCGCGCTGATCAGCTACTTTTACACGTGCACTATCGGATTTTTCAGTATACCGATGCGAATTAGGCCCACAACTAAGTCCCAGTGTGTTCATTATTACTAATAATGACTTTGTCCCTTCATTAAATATACTCATAGCTACGTATGCAGCAATTTGAACAATGGTAAAACTAGTATTGATAGTTTTTGGGCATATTTTCCACACTAGTTGGTTGAAGCTCTCATTATTATTTTGATTAAATCCACCTACACATCTTGAAAGTAAATTTTCATTACTAAGATCTTCATAAATAGGCTTGATTGCTTTTAAAACTTCAGGAGGTAAAGGAGAATTATGCCGCTAGCTAATTGTTCTCGGAAATATTAGACCGCTCGAGAGCCTTTTATTCTTCGCTAAATAACTCGAAAGATATTTGTCGGATTCACTTCAAACTTTCAGAGAATATTTTTAAGATACTATACTTTAAGAAAATGCAGAAAAAAAAAATCAATTTTTTGAAAATTCTGACTACCCCTAACCCCTTAAGCCTTAAAAGTAAAATAGCTAAAATTTTCTGACTCATTTATTCCATAAATTCGGCTTTCAATATTAGTATTCTATTTAACATGCAATAGCTTTATATCAAGTAATCACTTTCAGTCAAAACAGCGGTACCTATGTGTCCTGAAATTAGATCTTATGTCGGTAGTAATCTTAACGTTTTCTCTATTCGTTTTACTCCCCACAATGGGCTTTTGTTTTGGCACGTTTTATTTCAATTACTTTTAAGCCATGAACCTACTTTCAAAATTATGCAATAACTGTTTTGAAATAATTTGTAAAATAATACACATAAAAGGTACTTATCCTTCTGTGTCGTTCGTATATTATACAGAACGACAAGTACCTTTTATGCGTGTTATTTTACAAAACTTTAATTATTTCAACTTCTAAACGCCAGTTTCTTTTAGTTGTTTTCGGCCAATAGCTGTTTTTTTACTTTACTTTTTTTAACTAAATTCGTTGTGGCTCAGTAATTAACCCTTGTTCTTTGTTTTAAGTATTTATTTTCTCCAAATAGATGTTCTGTTGGAATTTTTTTTCGGGCACTTTACCTCTATTCGACTGTACCTTAAATGCGTATTTTTCACACTGACCTATTTAATATTTTAGTCTTTAATAATATTTTTTAATAAAAAAGAGGCTTAAAGCATTTAATGCTTATGTTTTTTTTTTAGAAACTGAAATGCACAACAAACCTGTGGTTACTTTCACCCTGTGTTATTTTAGACCGTTAATAAAAGGAAGACTTCAAAAACAGATTGATTAAAACAATTTCTTCTGTATATGCAGTGTGCTTCAAAAATGACTGGTCTATTTTATAATTGATCAACCAAACATCCTCATTGCAAAACTTTCATCTCAGCATATAAATGTTTCGCCATTTAAACATTCAATATATTGCTGTGGAGATCACCTGCCTTTTTAATATCCAAAGAAATTCCATATCTGTATGACGCATATCAGAATTTTCCAACTTTTCAAAAAAAAAAAATATCTAGTGACTGAAATTATCAAAGTATTTATTGATAGTGAACTTACATGTTGTTGTTGTTTTTGATGCCCCCTGACACCCGCAAACGGCGGTGTCCCCCCCCGAAGAGAGGCGATGGGCAGAGGGGCTGCGCCTTCCATTTTTAGGGCCCCAGTGGGAATGAATTAACCCGTTAGAGTTAACTCGCTCCCACTGGGGTCGTCTTAAAGTACAAGTTAGCCCGTAGTTCCTTAATTTTGTACCCCCACCCCCAGGGGGTACCGTTTAACAACTTGGAGGACATTGGAGCCACAACAGATTTTACGTGCACCAGCTCCCATTAGCGTACACAGTCCCATAGTAGTCGAGCCGAGAGGAAGCTGGCCCTCCCAAGCACTAGCCAAGCCGGATGCTGCTTCACTGTCACCGGATGTTCTAATGGGAGCGGAGTTTAGCGCCCAGACCACTGCGTAACTCGAACTTATATGCATTTGAAGATTGCAATTTTAAAATGGCAAAGTTACATACTTCCAGAAATTACTACTCAAAGGCTCTTGTAAAGTTTTCTACTTTAGATGACATGATCCACAAGGCACTTCTCTCACTTACTCTCCTATTTTAGCAATTAGAAAGCTCTGTATATTCTACCACCCCTTAAAGATTGAGCCCGTCTTTCATGTCGGCTCTTTTTTTGCTGTTTTTTCTTACCATGCGTGTTACAGGACCACGAATGAACTGAGACATATGCAAACTTTTGTTTTTGTTTTGTTTTTTAATTGAGAAGTAAACTTATTTCCCCCTAGCTCTGTAATGTTCCAAATTATCTCTAAAACTCAGACAGCAGTAGTAGCTCGAAGAGGGTAAATAATACGAGAAATTGCAAAGAAATAATTTTTTTTTTCCTGAATCTTCTATTGACCTCTGCATTTTGTATTTCTGTTTATGTCTACACAAAAACAAAAGTATGATGGTCATAAAATGCTATGACGTTCACAAAAATACCTATTTACAACAATAGCAAACTATTTTTTATGGTCTGCTACCATATGCTTCGCGTAATTTTAACCGTAAATATGATCTGCAGTTATAAGCAATATTTTTTCCTTGAAATATTTGGCGGAAAAATGTATATATGTTATTCATATTTCTATTAAACTTGTACTTTTCTCGAAACAAAACACTGACAAAGGAATCTCGGCTTCTAAAGCAAATTTAAGAGGTGCTCTCGATAATATCTGACTTTTCCTCCGATACAGATACCCTGGAAATTGCGCATTCTCCAAACAAAAACTGTCTTTTCTGTCATAATTTACAAAAGGGTCCTTTTGTGAATGAAATCATTCTGATCTTCGAGACTTTTATGGACAGCATTTCCTTTTAGCATCCCTTTCAAAAGAGATTGAACAAATTTGTTTATGTTCATCCTAAAGTACACTCTCAATATTGTGTTCCGTGCATTATACAGATTCAAAAGATTTATTTGACATTTATAAAATCTTTGTTCTGCCTTTCTTTCAAGCAATTTTTAAATTTGAGTAGTTTTTCTTTTTCCTTAAGATAACTTTTTTGAAAATTATATATGATTTTCTATACTGCAGCATATTTCACACAGAGTGTTCTAGATAAAAATCCTGTACTGCCAATTTTAGCTGTTATACCGCACTTGGCAGTAAAATTGATTTACGGCTGCTTAACAGGAAAACAAAGTTCTAAATCCTTATAAAATAAATTCATTTTTCGGAGACCTGCGACTTTCTTTGGATCTTTTACAAGACTCACCTTTTGATATTTTTGTACTGTCCCTGAATCATTTCCACTGTTCTTGGGGTAATTTCTTTTAGCATGATCGATTTTCAATAATACTGCATAATCATGCAGCATTAGCATGCCAACAATGCCATATATCGTCACAAGTCATAGAAGCAACCATGAACAGTAACTCACAATTATTCTTTCTTTTAGTTGAGCTTGGCCTTATTTGCGGATAACAAAAATTTGCATAATTTACATTCGCCCAAGTTCGCTCTTAAAACAAATTGTACTTTGAGAAAAAGTACAGAAACTTTCCTCAGAAATAATGGTCATTTGAGTTGCCTTAGAATTTCAAGGAACGTTACATGAAAATACCAGTAATGTTACTGGACAGTTTATATTGAAATAACATTCAGTGGAACTTTCTTGGGTTGTTCAGTAAAATTCCTGGTATTTTCATGGAATTCTCCGTGTGATTCTAGAGCACATCAGATGCCTATTATTTACAAGGTATTTTTTTTATTGCATGTATTTTTTTTTCTTACAGTGTGGGTCATTTTCCAATGAATTGAGTCATTTTTAAGCAAATCGTGAGGTCTAGAAGAACGGGTTGAAGTAAACAAAGTTCTCAGATGGGAATGTTTACTTTTGTATAGTAAGTGTAACCAATAAAAAATAAATATACAGTGTAACCATTAAAAAACAAACGCACGAGGGTCGTTCCGAAAATAAGTTTGGACATTTTTCTTCACACAAAAACTGTATTGCCAAAAAAAAAATTAAACCATGGCATCATTAACCATACAACTTGCACTATTTTTCCTCATAGTCACATCGAACATTGTGACATTTGTCGTAGAGAGCAATCAGTTTGAAGAAACCACTCACGTAGCAATCAGTGCCCTGCGAATCACAGGTGCAAAGGGTGCAAAAAAACCCGGTTTATTCCCGGGAATAAACCGGATTTTTTGGGGGAAGGAAATTTCGAAAAATCCCGGGAGTTTTCAGAACAAAAATGATCTATATCAGTGGAAGAACGATGTATTTAATCGTAGGAAATAAGAGCTGTTACGGTTTCTAGATTTATAAATTATAAAACAAAAATATCAGCAAATAAAAACGACTACTATAAATTTTACAGCTTTTAATACCTCAAAATACAGGTATAAATCAGAAAGAAAAGGGCAGATTTATCTGTTTATTGTAATTATATTTTAAAAACAAAACCGTAATCAAACAAAATATTAATTTCATAATTTGTAAATCTAAAACTTTACACACATATTCTTTTTCAAGTATGTTTCTAAAAATTTTCTTTTTCGTATTCACATTTTTTATAGTGAAGTATGATTTACAAAAATCAAAGCTAGTCGTTAAATATATATATATATATATATATATATATATATATATATATATATATATATATATATATATATATATATATATAATTTATAGTTAACGTGTTCAATTTCATTCCATTTTTTTCCCCGAAAATTCTTGAAAAATATAAGAAAATTTGAAGCTGAAATTTTTTATTTATTGAAATTTCTAATAAAATCCAATCTGACATTCAACTAGGAAAATTTGGTCAGAAAATCTGAAGCATAAAACTCCATTTTGATTTTCTTTTCATTTTTCCATAACATAAAATGCATATTTCTACCCCCCCCCCTTTTCTTTCACAGAAAAAAGATCCGGGTTTTTTTCCCTTATTTTATAGCAATGCTGATCTTCGAAAGAAAGATTGGAGTGATATGTTCTACTAATGGAAGGGGTTTTGCTTTTTTTTCTATAGTACTTCACGATATAGAGCGTTTTCAACTCTTATACTATCCTCATTTTTTTTAAAGTGGCATTATTTTTTTTTCAGTCATTTCTGCTGAATAAAATTATGTTAAGTTCACGTTTCATCGTAAAGAATTTTAGAATGTACATTTTCGTTTAAAAATATATAATTTATTAGTTTGTACCGACAGAATATATGAAAAACAATTTTGGAAGTATTTAAAAATGTTCTATAGGCCAGCTTAATGGTAGATTTATTTTTCTATAAATTTCAGTAAGTATTACGATAGAATCTTAGGCTACTTCTGGAGAAATGGAAAAAGGTCAGACAAAAGAACTTAAAAATTTTGGGAAAACTTTCAATTTTGTCAATACAGTATCGTGCTTTTTAAAATTAAGTATCAGAGATTTTCAAGCGAAATAATCATTTTTTGTTTTACTTAACAAACTTTCATAACTTAACATCTCATTTAAGTAAACATATAAAAGTGTTTTAAAGCACATTAGCCAATTATATGAAACAAATGTCTATTAATGAAAAAAATGAAACCAGGTTTTAAACAATCCAGTGTCAATGAACCCTTTTTATACCCTCCATAAATTGCATTTGTCTGAAAAGTTGGCCTGACTTTCCCCTTTTTTTCTCTCTAGAGAGATTTTCTGTTTTTAACGTCTTTTAACTTTCATTTTTTTATTTAATGAATGAATGAGAATAATTTTGATGTTGGCAATTTCAATATGCAATAAAATGTTATCTCGCAAGTTTTGACATATGTGTGATCTATTGAATTGTTTTGCCTAAGAGAAAAGTAATAACTTCCCAAATTTGTTTTATGTAAAACATATTCTAAGTAGGATCAGAAAATAATTCATAATCTTAAGAAAAAGCGTCAAGTAATACTACAGATGTAAGAGAGCGATGTTACAGATACTACAATTAAGCACTTAAGACTTGAATTAAATGAACTAATCTGATTTCTAGATTTTTATTGTGAGGAACCCCTAATGGAGCATAAACTTTGAATTCAATTGTCACTGCGATCTTTAAAAAAAAGGAGAAAGAAAGAAACTGCTCTGCTTAGCTTTGGTCAAATGTCTGTATGTGGTTTAACGTGTATATTTTATATAATTGATTACAGTATAAACTATTTTTTTAGTAGCGTACCTAACTAATGTAATACAAAATTTGAATCGTAACTTGTTTTAAATGTTATTTTAACTTTGGTTTTTTATGATTTTGACTTTTTTTCAAATGCATGTTTTTAAATTTTCATTATTTTTGCACTTTGAAAAAGCTGACTCTTTTTAAAATATACGACGGATTCTTTATAGATTTTTTTCTTTTCGCTACGTCAAGAAAATAAGATTCAATTCATCATTTTAAAATCATTTAGTCTTGAAATTTAATAAATTCAGCTATATCCTTTAAAGTAAGTCTAAATTTTAAACCTTATCGACAAATATAACTACTGAAAAATAAATCGTTCAACTTTCATCTGTTCAACACCTTATACGTCAGTGTGATTCATACCAAAATTAAAAAACTTAAAAAAATTATTTAGAAGATAAAAAAGAAACCATTATTTCATATATAAAAAAATCTTCTTTATCTGTGAATAATCATAAATTCAGTTACCAAATTATTGTTGAACAGTGTAAATCGGTATCATATTACGGGAACATTTTATTCAAAATATTCACGTAATGATTCCACAGCTGCATTGTACAACCCTTTTCTTATGCTTGAAAATGAAATTTTGGTTACCGAAAAATAATTAGAAAATAAACTCGAAGGTACATTTCTGTCTTTATGTCCTAAGAAATAAGAATGTTGCGTCAGCTGTCAAAGAATATTCATAAAAGAAAAGTATCAATTATCTAGTGCCATCAAACTTTTCTTAAATTTTATGTAAAACATTGTTTTATCATAATCTTCTCTTAACGTTTTAATATCAAGCAAAAAAAAGGAAAAAACAGATAAAATTATTCCAGAAAACTTAAACGTTTCGATCTTTCATCTGCGTTGTGCACGATCTATTTTTCTCTTAACATTTAAACATATTCTCTCATCATAAACTGGCAGAAAAATAAAGGATAAAGAAAAGAAAGGAAGAAAGAATAAGAAACAAGCGTTTGTTGTTTATTAGAACTCATTCTCAAACATTTTTTGTGCACATAAGTGTCGTCGTTCCCTTTCTTTCTGAGCGGATAACCACTTTAAAAACAATTTTCTAAATAAACAGCTCCAGAATTAAACTCGTATGATAAGCTTCGACATTTCCTGTCGGTTTTTTTTCTTCCCTCGCAGATGGAGGATAGTACTTATGGAATATTTTGGAAATAAAGATCACTTCTTTCCGCCATTTTGCGAGGAAGGCTTTTCCCGTAACGAGATCATTCTATGCTCCGAACGTTTTATGAAAGACATTTCAACCACAGTTATTGGAGATGCATTTTCATAGGAAAGAAATAAAAAGTTTTATGTTTTGCTGAAAACACAACTACGGCCCTCATTTGAATAAAGAAAATGGATTTTCTTTGAAGAACTACAGTATAATTTCACAGTAAGCACAAATTACGAAATTCAGTTAGTGTTTAACTGGGCGATTTTTTATATTTTTCACACCAAAATGGAGATATTTTTTTCAACTTGAGAGCCAAGAAATACATGTACTTTAGTCACGCAAAATGTGAATTGGGTTAAGTTTTTCTAACTTTATTTCCGAAGGTGAAATTCCTTTTTAAATAGCAGTTCTTTAATTATTGATAAAGTTTTCAATTATTTATATATATATCGTATTTATATACTTGATATTTTTAAATTAAAAACATCAAAGTGTATGAAAGTTAATCTTTCAAGCCAATTATAAATAGATCTATCTTATTGGGAAAAATGTAACTTAGAACGAAATTAACATTGCGTTACTGAATTGAGTACGCTAATCACTAGAGTAACTGTAAAATTAGATTAGTTCAATTTCCCAAAAATTTCAGGGATGTGGGGGCATATAAATTAATGATAAGCATTTTTATGTTGCCGATATTGTTTTCGAAATTCTTAAGATGGTAAATAGCCCTTGACAAAAAAAAATCAAACTAATACAAAAATATGCTTCGACGAAACTATTACAGTTGAGTACACTATCACAAAACTAAAATACTAAAATACTGTAAGTTGTTTAGCAGACAATTATCTATATCGAAATGTTTTCGTTTTATACATAATCTTTTAATGGTAGAGTTAAATTCAATTTTAAATTTTGAAAAATCAGGCAATCGCAGATATATGCAGTCAAAAATACTTCCGAATTTCAATATATTTAAAAAATGAAAAGATTTCTGCATATATAATTATCTGCTGAACAACTTACAGTAATAACATTATTAAAATAATTTAAATACACCATTAAAGAAGGAGAAAAATTTTCCTACATATTAACATGGAGCTAGCGAATAAAAAGATGGCGGCCGTCCGACAGCCTTAATGCAAGCTTCTGCATTGACTAAAAGATATGATGAAAATGGCTTTCACTCAAAGGTTAGCTGTACATATTTCTATATACATAACTGATAAATATAGCTGCATCTACGCAATCTGTATTCATATGAGTATACTTTTCTCCTAAGAAAAGAGAAACTTTGCATTGCTCAAAAAAGAATCGTTTAAGTATTTTGGTGGTATTTAACTCATTCGAACATATTTATTTTGAAAAAATACTATTAAAACTGGAGTTTATACAAATTTAAATATAAACACTTTTTAGAAAAGGAAAAGAAGAGAATAAATATGGCCATCTACCACATTCAATGCCTCCATTATCCACTCAGCCATTGTCAGCTCCGTTGGAATGGAAAAAAGAGGGCGCCGGAAGAGGAGACAAAATTAAGGCTTGTCCCGGGCCCCATGCTAAAGGGGATGCCAAAACTAAAGTTCGCCCGGGGCTAATTGCGCCACTGGCCGCACATTGGCACAAAGCAGTTCAACTGATAACATGGTAAGGTAGCGTAACACAGTACAGTATTATTGAAAGCAACTTGTAAACTAATTATTGTATCATGAGTTCAATTATTCTGCGCAAAGGTGTGGTAATGAAGAAGCACGATTGTTGTCGGTAAAACCACATGCAACCCAATAAATAAAAACCTTCCATGTTTTGTTTTATTTTAATTGTCATTACGAACTTCTGTAACATGCTCATTATATATTTTTATATGAACAAATTTTTTTTTTTTTTTTTGTATTTTTTCTCCTATATTGTGTTTTCGAATTTGGATGTTTTAGAGGGGGAAGGGGAGCATTCACCCTATACATCAATGCTGTCAATCTCTATAAAAGAATAGAAAAAGCTTTATATTCCAGCGATGCATTAGTCTACTCACCAGAAAAAATAACTATTTCTTTAAAAAATGCAAGGACTACAGTCAAAATAAACAAAACACAATATTTTGAGTAAAGCAGAATGCTTTTAGTATAGACATAACATATGCATAGTTATATCTATCTCAAAACATTTGCTGTTTCTCTTTGCTGGTAAGAATGTAGACCATTTTTATGTTTACCGCACACGTTTTCCCGAATGACATTAACTTTAACTGCTCAAAAGCAAACGCCTTATGCATCACATCTCGGCCACGAAATTTCTTCTGCATATAATCCCAACGCAGAAAGCATTTCCTTTCTCCTTAAAAATAACTACTTTAAAAATAAATTTTAGCCCATTCAACTACGAAAATCAATTTTGTCGTAACGTGCGCCCTTTGCCGACCTCCGCGTTTTGTTTCTTCACAAAGAACATCTTGGAATATGGCCGTTCTTCAATACTCTCGTTTGTATCATATTTTGGAAGGAGCTCTTCTTAAAACGACTTTCTTATGTGATCTGCTTTTTTTTTCTTCTTCTTCTACGGTAAACATGCCAGTTGCAGTTTTAGAAAATGAATTTTCATGTAGGAATGAATAAAAAATATTTTTAGAAAAGCAGAACATCTTTTTGTATAAATCTAATAGATTTTCCGAGGGAAACTGCGGTAGAGTTCATTTCATATTTATTATAGAAACGTTGTTAAATGGAATTCGATTTAATAATATGTTATTATTAAATTTTGTCAAATTTGAATGAAGAATAACGTATTATATGCAGCGTATCCACATCTAAGTTGGCGGACCTTCGTTGTCGCAACCGTTAGCCCTAGATACATACTTCCAGTTACGAAATTGGTCAAAATTAGATGCACAGTGAAGACATTAAGAATTTGAAGCGAAAAAATGCACACCCAAATTAGTATAACCCATCAGGTCTCTACATTCATATTTAGGGAAATATTACTCTTACAAAACCGCTGCAAGCACAAGAAGTTTACCATTGATACGATTAATATTCACAAAGTTTTAACGCATAGTGTGGAGAATGTACACGAATTGATATCGCCCAATCAGCAGAACGAACTTTTAGACGTATGATCCTGATGAAAGTGTCGTTGTAGGAGGGGAAAAAAAGTACAATATTTGTCTAATCACTGGTATTAAAAAAAAAGATATATATTTTGTATAATAACTAAAAACATAGATAAATCATAGAATTCTAATAGAGTAATTTGAAATAATAGTATAGTAAGCAATTCTTTCTCGCAGGCAAACTCAGACAAAAAAGAAAACATAACAGAAATTAACAAATTGTAACAGATAAATGTCCTGTTTCGTAATTTCTTATCACATGTGTTCCAAGTAACTTCCTTGGACTTTAATACATTGGACTGAAATTCCTTTGACCTTTAAAATGCAGTTTTACTCTCCGCTGATCGTATTTCCGAATAATTTTCAAGACAAAATTGTCTTTTTTTCAGTACTTCGTTTTGTATATGGCCCTTGAAAATATTTAAAAGTATATATATATATATATATAATGTACGAAGAGGACATTGATCCATATATATTGTATTCAGATCAATATTAGTTGATAAATAATGACCTTACCTGCGATGCTAATGAGACAAATAAAAATTTCCCAACAGATATTTAGCTGCAGATGAACCTAAGGCCATCATACCTCTTAAAACGAACACAGATTTGTGTAAGACTAATTTTATTTTGCTGGTAACCCAACAATTTCTTAGAGTATTTTTTTAAATCAATATTTGCTTTACTATTATTTTTCTTTCAAATTTATACATATTAGTAATAGAAGTTTAAATAAGCTCGATGCACTCTCTGAAACTTTTATCTTCATACTTACAAGAGTATAATAATTTAGTAAACTTTCTGATCTTTTCTCAGTAAAGTAGATAAAAAATATTCCTTTGAGCAGTTCAGTCAGTTTGTTAATTATGTTATTTAGTCTAAATGAGATGGAGCCATATACTTTTTATTGATCTTCACTTTAAGAATAACCGTTTAAAAAATAAATTTCAGGCCATTCAAATACGAAAATCAGCTTTGGCGTAGTTTGCGACAAAACTGGTATCGGCGATGGAGGCAACATTTCGTCGAAGTTGAAAAACGTCTGATTTTATGAGCAAACTACAGATTGTATGATACATTAATGGAACAAATGCAGAGTTAAATCTGATGAAGCACATAGCATCTCTATAAAAACTGCAATAAACATTAAAACACTAAATTAATTGTTGCGCGAAATTTTGGTTTAAGTACACTATTTTTATCAAAAGTGGAAGATATGGAACATGTTGACCAGTATTTTCAATAAGAAAATTTTTTTTCATAAGCCCTATTCCATTTTCGACTTTCATTTGAAAACTTTTTTGAGAGAGTGTAGATACAATTGAATGTTAATACATATCCTCAATTTACATTTCAGTATGTTACATATCCAAACTGATTACATTCACAATACAAAACGATTAGAAACACTATATTTTATTCTTTTTCCTCACAATAGAAATGGTGAGGAAGTTATTGTAAGCCTAAGATCGAACCGTTCAGTATAATCTTTCAGGGAATGAAAACTTTCCATGTGAAAGACATGAGAGTCGCGAGACCATTTGATTCATTCTTCCATTACGAGTTCAGTTCTATCAAACAATGTTTCAAACAATTCTAGTTCGAGGAACGGACGAAAATTCTGTCCAATGGAACTCAATTTTAAACAGCTAGATTGAGATAAGTTCCTAAAAAAGCAGAACGAGAAAAACTAATAAAGCAATCCCAGAGATATACATACTTCTACTAGAACAGTACTGTTTCACTTGGAACATCCGATAACCTGTTGATGTGATGTTTCAACGTGTTCAGACATGAAAACATTAAACGAGCACTCGTGAAAAGCAAGATAATGACATCCAAGACAGAAGACTTGCATAGCGTTTGGAAATATTGATCTGTAAACAACAAAAAGCATCAAATAGGATTTTTTTTTTTAAATACCCCTCTAAGACTGCTTTTCTAGAATCAACCAATCAAAAAGAATGTGGGGGGGGACGCAAAAAGATAACTGTTCTCATCGAATTTCGTTTAAGCAATATAATCAAGACAGATTCGAGATAGAATATTTTCTATATATAAATCCTCGATTCTCATTCGATTCTGAAGTTCCAATAAAAATCGATCTCGTGGGAATTCGATTTAATCACGAAGCCAATGCATCGCAATTATTTGACGAATTAATCAATGGATTTCTCTTAGCAGATAAAATTTAATTAGCGGTACTTAATTGATGAACGTGACTGATCAAAATTCATTGCTTATAAGGTTGGAACAAAGTTATTTCGCAAATACGTCGTTGGAAATGTGTGTTTACGAATGACAGTAACTGGTGAGGAGGAAGGGAAAAAAAAGGGAAAATCACAAGTAAAGAAGCGAAATCTATTTGCAGTGCCATAGGCTACATGCTTTCAGAAGAACTCAGATGATTAAAATAGTGTGTAGTTACCGTAAAATAATGCTTCGCTAGGAAATTTTTAATTATTAAATGCAATAAAATTGTTTTCGATTTTTATTCAGTATCGAAACGACACCGAAGTAGCCAAGATGGTCTGTTACGTTGTTTTACACTCATATCATAAAATGTTCATAACTTCGAAGATTTATAATGCGCATACTGATATTGTTAATTAATATCTGTAGCTAATGCATATGTTTTCGTGCAGTGTGAACATTTATTGAGCCATGTAGCTTTGCAAGAAAATCTGAAAAATTATTGAGATCATTATATTATGAAAAGAAAATTGGCCACAATTTTAGTTTCTGAAATAATGCCTTAAATAGTCTGAATAACAATGTTGAGTAAGGGCATAAGTTTATAAAATATATTAAAAGTTGTCGAGTATTATCTTTAATATATAAAAGACATTTTTATAAACTCCTCATAATAAAAATTTCCAGTGAGTAAAATATTCCTCATAACCTAATTAGGTCTTGTGGAAAGCTTTGACTGTGTATAAAAATCCTAGCGCGATATGTTAAAATCGCTAGTAAAAAATTCCTCATAACCTAATTAGGTCTTGTGGAAAGCTTTGACTGTGTATAAAAATCCTAGCGATATGTTAAAAATAAATACAGTGTTGAAATACAAAATTTTTACAGTATATTTTCATCTAATTTTCTCTAGATAATTATCTCTGTATAATTTTTCTAGTATCATTACAAATGATACTAGAAAAAGTTTCGTATTTCAATATTGTGAAAAAAAAAATCATGCTTGTGCAAATAGCATCGCTAATTATCGGTTTTATTTCAGTTTAAATTCTAAAACTAATGCTTCCAAATTAGCCAATTAAAATCTTACTTCTTAAAAAATAATATGTGTAAATTGCAATTCAGACTTCTATTCAAGAGAGAGATATTTACTAAGATTAAATATTACTTATATAATAATATAATAATAGTTCAATTTTTTGGTGCAATTTGATGTTTATAAGAATGGAAGAGTAGTTCTGTAATTTGACACTGATCAACATGAACAAAAATACGCCATTACGGTGATACACATTTGAAGGCAATAAAATACAAAGTAAATCACGGAATACCGTTATAGTTATAAACTAAAGGCAAAAATATGGTTAAAACCCCCTGTATTTACTGGCATTGGGAATAATATCATTTAAAATGCATCAAAAATATGTGTATTTTTTTCAGAAAAATTTAACCTCTTGAAAATACTTATTTCAACACTTATAATTAATAAATACTTAAGTTGCCACAAATTTTCTTGGTTAAACATCATTTTTAATTTCTTTACATTTACTGCAGAACAAATTTGAAAATACACTTTTTTTTCCTTTCTCTCATAAAAATCTATTATCTAACATTTCCAACCGACTGACATAAAATCACTAACTAATAAAATTAATGAAATCTTTTGTAAGCCTTCGATTATTTTTATTGCGGAATTTCATCGATATTAATTAAAAATTAGGTCCATGCGGAAACGGATACTTTTTAATTTATTGCTCATTAAAACTGGAGGATTCTCATAAAAGTCGATCCCAGCAGTGAATTCCTCTTAAATTATAAGGCACGAGATCGCAATCGTTTGACAAAGTAATCAATAAAATTTTCTCTTCCACGAATTCCAGATAAAACTCAAATAGTCAGATAAAATGTAATTAACAGTCTCCGATTGATCTATGTGACAGAGTAAAGTCAGTCATAAAGTTACAGTGTTCGGAAGATTATTCCAGTGGATATATTAAAGTGTCAGCTTTGCGGTATAGATGAAAAATGGAAAAATTTGCACAATTGCTTAAGTGAAATTCATTTGTACATTGTATTTTCATTCATTTGTACATTGTATTTGTACATTGTATTTTTTACATTGTATGTAGAAGATTGTTACATTAGTTATTGTGAACAAAGAATATGTAAGACGATTGTAAAGATTTGCACATCTTACAGATTTGCCTACGTAGTAGATATTTTAATTTTATTATGTTCTTCCATGTATTCCGACATATTACTGCTTTATGAGTATGTATTTGTGTTTTCACACTTAAATGTAACATCAAATGCGTTAAACCTTTTGCTTTATAATGTTTGTTTACTTTCTATTTGTTCGTAATTCAAGATTGATGACACTTCTATAATAAGTTAATTTGCCTTGAAATAGTTAAAATCAAATCACAATCACTATTATCATCGGCTAAATAGTCTTACTCTCTTCAAGTGATTACAATACGGCATCTTGCTAAGGACTTGCATATGTTTTACGACAGAACCTATTTTGTCACAAATTACTTATATACACACCCCATTATGATTTGTGTAATAAAACCAATGTAGATAGAAATAGATAGTGAGGAAAATTGTTTTTTTTTTTTTTTTTTTTTTTTTTTGCAAAAATAAATTGTTTTAAATAATATTTCTGGCCTATATTTTCAGATATTAGTTGGCAAGATTTACGCTCATTAAAATACTTATTAATTGCAGTTGGAAACATAATATTAGCTTTTATCTGCTTATGGAATCCACGTTCTTTTCTTGTGTATCCAAAAATCTTTCAAGAAACTAATACACTTCAGAAAATTTTATTTTATATATTTTTAAGTTATGTTATTATTTTCAATTTAGAAAAGGTCTAAATAGTTTATTATCAGAAAAATAAGGATTTTAAAAAATATTTTTCGTTCTATGTGTGTTTTAGTGTGGTAGGGTAAAATATCTTTACAGTTAGGTTTAGTTAATATTATGTTTCCAAATACTCCTAATAAACTTTCTAATGAGTATAAATTCTGCCTTCTAATACCTGAAACTAAAGGTTAAAAGGAAAAATCATTTAAAAACAAATTACTTCTATTTTTTATTTAAAAAAAACACCTACTTCGTTTACCGCACCTTTCAATACAACCATCAAATGTCGGTATACGCCTAAATCAAACAGCCCCGATCATAATATTTTTTAAATTTGAATAGTTTCTGAGTCATGATAGCAAATAAATAAAATATGATAAAGTGTATTGTTATTTTTTATGTTTTCTACTATGCTATATTACCCAATTTACCTCGGCTTTATGAAAACAAAAAAAAAACCTGAATAAAGGTCAATTTTTTTTTTGCAGTTAAAAGAAATATAGTTATGTAAAATCTTTTCAGATGTGAAGAGCATGAATTTATTACATAAAGTAACACAAAAACGTTCCTGTTCAACATTATTAATAACAGTAAACAACCAATGAATAAAAAAATGCTATTTGCATTCCCATTTTACCGCCCACCTTAACCTATTTGTTTATTTTTCACAAAATTCTGAAAGCATTTGCATATTGTAATTATAGAGATTGCTCATAATAGTAGAGTGTAAAAACTTATAAAATAGGGTGCCAAACGAAGAAATATAAGTCCTAATAAGTAATAAGAAAGTGTCCTGCGTTTTGTTATTATGTGTCCTCAGCAGTAATAGAAAGCTTACCACTGACCTATTGCAATCTGTTTTGTTCTTGGAAAGTAAATACTTTTAGCATGCTAAATTAGTCCTCAGAATCACATCAGTAATCTAGTATTTTACGGCGTAAAATTCATTACACCACATACTTATTTCCTTCTTGTAAATTAAACATTAAGAATCCAAACATTCTACTCAAACTAATTAGTCCTGAAGATTTCACTTTTCGAACTTACTATCAATATGTTCGAGCAACTTTCTCTAATTTAGTACACTGCTCAAAACAATTAAAGGATATTGTAAGTTTTATATAAAATAAAGATATAAGCGAAATTTTTTTGCCGAAAATGAAAGAAGAGAATCACAAATGCAAATTTTTCTGATTTTCAAACTGTGGAGTATGCTAATTTTGAGTTCGACGTCAAAAACGTCGCTTCAGCGGCAGCGAATGAAATTGGACTTTCAACTGAATAAAACACAATGAAGACAAGGATGCATTCAGTGACTGCTTTGTTTCGATGAGTACGGTGTCTCAATAAAGTCATTTAACCGATTCAGAAGCTTGGAGAGTTCTCGATAGATTAGAAGGGCGCCAAACTCAAGACGAAGTAGCGCAAACCATTGGAATGTCACAGTATCATTTTGCAGGATCTGGAACCAGTTTTTGGGGACTGGGAGTGCAGGCCGAAGACCAGGGCAAGGTCGTAAACGGGCAACAACGCCCAATGAAGATCGTTATTTAGTGTTAACGGCTCGGAGACACCGGAATATGAACGCTACTCTTCTCCAACAGCACCTTCGCTCGGCTACTGGCACCACGGTTTCAACTCAGACTGTCCGAAACCGGCTGGCTCCATGGTGTAGGTCTGTATGCTCGCCGACCGATGATATGTGTTAGACTAACATCAAGGCATCGTCGAGACCGCAAGGAGTGGGCAACAGAGCATGTGAACTGGAGGAGAAATGAATGGAGCAATGCTCGTTTTTCTGACGAGTCCCGTTTTTCAGTTCATCCTGATAGTAGGCGTATTTTCATCTGGAGGGACCGTGGCAGTAGGAATAATCCTGCATTCGTGCACGAAAGTGTCAGCTTTGGCGGTGGGGGAGTGTTGGTGTATGGTGGCATCTCCATTAACGGGCGCACAGACCTCTACATCATTCGAGATGGACCTCTGACTGGTCGCCGATATAGGGATGAGATCCTCAGCCCTATTGTAGTCCCTTACGCTGCAGCAATCGCAGATGACTTCATTTTAATGGACGATAACTGCAGGCCACATCGTGCTAACCTGGTGGAGGATTTCCTTTTCGAGGAAGGGATCGTACGAATGAAATGGCCAGCGTGTTCTGCAGACATGAATCCAATAGAGCACGTTTGGAACGCTCTAGGAAGACGAGTTGCTGGCCGCCAACTACCCCCACAAACTCTCCAAGAGCTGAAAAGAGCTCTTCTGGAAGAGTGGGACAGAATACCCCAACTCGTGATTAATAGCGTCATTGACTCCATGCCTCAGAGGTGTTCAACGTTGCTGGCCGTCCGTGGAAACCATACCCTCTACTGAAAATGATTTCCTTTGAAGAAAACACCTTTTCTTATTCTTTTTTTCTCATATGCACAAATTGTGTTTTTTTTTTTCCTTTTCTACACAAATGCGCAATAAAATGCATTTTTTTCTGCCAAACATGTGTAATTTATTCTCATATAACCTACTACGTCTGTCGACCATGTATCAATCAGCTAAAAAGTTTCCAAGCCACAAGATCCACCTAAAACCGCAATATCCTTTAATTGTTTTGAGCAGTGTATTTTAATAGAGATTTAAGTAAGAACGTAAAAATTTGACACTTGTCATCTCTCTTCCTGCCTCTAATGACTCTTCGTTATTGTTATGAAGGTGTTTTTTTAAATCTTTCATAATAACGCTAGTAGCATTCTATTGCTAATAATATTTTAGTATCGTTTATCCACAGATTAAGAAATTCCAGTACAAATTTGGACGGGGCTAACGGGGCTAGCCTCCCCATCCAAATTAGCTGAATTGCTACGATTTGTAAAATGCATACGTTTAAAATACAACAGCAAAAAAAGAACTATACAATAATTTTTAAGACTTGATAATTAGTGTCATAATTATAAGTATCATTTCTAGAAAAGAATTACGTTGTTTTAGAGACTATATGCAATTCCAAGCTAAATTATCTCAAGTTAATGATCTCAGATTAAAATTAATTGGCTTTTTTCTACACAACATGTGATTTTTCAAAATTTAGTAGTTTTTAATGTATTTTTATATTAAGTAGTTTTTAATGTATTTTTATATTAATGCTCATCAAATAAAAGTACAGATACGATACCTTCAGATACGAAATTTTTGAGTTACGAGAAATCATTACGTCGGTTTTTTGAATGATACACAAATCGGAATTCGGGATATGAGCTTTTTATAAGTGAAAATGTCAAGTTAAATGATCAAAAATGTGATCTGAAGATTTACGAAAAAGTTTAGAACCGCATGGCTCCGGGAACATATGTTTGGATTTTCTTTTTACAGAATGCACAATATATATTATATATTTATTTATATATTCATTTATTTATTTATCTAAAGCTTTGTTATTGAATTATCGTACTTTAATATTTCACTTATTTTTCGTCCTTTTCCGATCTGTCTACAGTTTTATTTATTTTACACTTAGTGCTGTTTTTCATGTCACTCTTACTTTTTCATGTCAATCTTCCACCGGGAAATGGAGATTATTATTATAATAAGTCTCTCCTCTCGGTACTTGACATGTATGGTTCTTTTGCGTTCCTACTTCTCTGCTCTTATTTTAATTCTCTTTCTGTTCTTTTTTCTGAGTGTCTTATTTTTTAGTACTTTGCCTGTATTTTAAACAGTATGGCCACTAAAGTCCTTTGTCACCATCTTAATTTCGAAACCGCTGCTGCTATTTTTATAAACGTGGTGTCTAGGTATAGTAAATTGGATATGCACTACCGAGAGCTCACAGCGCCACCTGGTGGAAAACTACGGAGTTAGCTTTCGTATCTCGAAAACGGTACGAGATAGGGGGAAAAGTGAATTGCAAAGTTGTAGCGCGTTATCGATTCAGAACGAAAAGACACCTCATTGACGCGGATGAGAAAAACAGAACGGTTAAAACATGCATTTGTATTTTCGTGATTTCTTACACTGTGACGTCACGAAATGTGAACAGAAGGGGAAAATATTGTCTTTCGGTCTAAACACAACGCCGCAATGTAGCACAGTGGTATAGCTTGTGAGGCATCTCCAGTGAAGCAGTACCTCGTCACAGAATTCGGGAACCAAATAATTTAGTATGGCAGTTTCGAAGAATGTCCTCCACGTTTGCCTGATCTGTCTCCACTGGACTTTTTTCTGTGGGGATACCTAAAACAGCAGGTATATGCGACCCCTCCATAGACATTGCAATACCGTAAACGGCGCATTATGGACGATTGTGTCAACGTGTCACCCGCTATGCTCCAAACACGTGCAATGTGAAATTCAAACTAGGATCCAAATGTGCATTGCAGCTGACGGTGCGAAGTTTGAACATCTTAAATAAAGGCATATTGTTATAAATAATTGTTTTCTTCTTTCTTTGATCGTTTTTTCATCTTCGCAGAGTAGGTAATCGCGAAAATACAAATGCAGGTTTTAACCATTCTGTCTTTCACATCCATAACAATGAGGTATATTTTCGTACTAAATCGATAACGTTCTACAACTTTGTAATTCGCTTTTTTTCCCTATCTCTTACCGTTTAAGAAATACAACAGCTAACTCCGCAGTTTTCCACCAGGTAGCACTGTGAGCGGTCTCATGTGGTAGCGCATATCCGATTTACTTATACCTAGACACCACGTTTATAAAAATAACAGCAGCCGTTCCGAAATTAAGAGGGTGACAAGAGACTTTAATGGGCATACTGTATATGTGTGTTTAATTAAATTAATTTAACAAATTCTGTATGCTCAATTAAGGTATCGTGTTTTATTAAGTCTAGCCATTTTCGGAATTTCTAGCCATTTCGCAGTTTGTATTTTAAATCATTTTAAAGTGCGTTCTTTTAATTCTCAAAATTTTTCCAGAATCGTTTCGTCGAGAAACGGAGAGATTGTTCTCGAAGTTATTGCTAGGGGTAACTAGCAAACAGAGAGTAAACAAACTGCCCTCAGCTCACCTAAATCTCCCGTCACGATCTCCAGAACCAATCAGCGCATAATGACGTAACTGAGTTACGGACCTCACTAGCAATGGCAACCTCTGGAACTTTCCAATGTGCCATGTGACTTGCATTTATACCAATGCTTTTTACTTCCTTGTACGTAGTATAAGGAAGTAATGTGATCCCGAAAAATTTTGGGGGCCAAATTTCGACATAAAAACCGATTTTGACTACCTCTAAATTTAATTTAAAAACTTTTTTCGATGCATCTCATCGTAGGCTAGCATGCACGATCATATTAACGCGTCTGCAACTCATTTTGACCAGTGGCGAGTCTACTGTGGCCAGTTTTTCCATGCCGTCTGTACGTACGTACGTATGTATGTAACTCGCATATCTCAAAAACTCTTGGTCGTAGAATGTTGAGATTTGATATTTAGGATTGTTCTATGATCTAGTTGTGCACCTCCCCTTTTGGTGGCAATCGAATGGATAGTTTATGTACAGGACCGCCCAAAAGATTCGAAATACATTACGCTCTATGGGCCGAAATTCATTAAACTCGCCTAACTCAAAAGCTATTAGGCGTAGAATGTCGAAACTTCATATTTTGGATAGTTGTAACATCTAGTTGTGCACCTCCCCTTTTGGTTCCATTCCACTGGATAGTTTATCTACAGGACTGCCCAAAACATTCGAAATACATTACACTCAATGGGCCGAAATTCATTAAACTCGCATATCTCAAAAACTGTTAGGCGTTGAATGTTGAAACTTTATATTTAGGATTGTTGTAACATCTAGTTGTGCACTTCCCCTTTTGGTTCCATTCGACTGAATAGTTTATCTACAGGACCGCCCAAAAGATTCGAAATACATTACGCTCTATGGGCCGAAATTCATCAAAGCGTTTTTTAGAGGTATTGGGCTATTTCAAACGACTCAGAAGTGATGTATGCTGTAAAGAGTTAGAAAATGAATTTCTCCATTAAAAAAAGTGTCTTTATCATTTATAGTTCTGCTACAGGAACACTCAAAAGATTTCCAATACATTACGGTCAATAGCAATTTTAGGGGCATTCATCCATTTCAAGCATAATACCGTCCTACCACATAAGTTAGGTAATGGTCAGACCACGGTCACGTGCCTCCCTCAAGAACTATGCCAAAAGTCGCCAAGCTTGGCGACTTTTGGTGTACGTGTGTGCATATTTAACTCTCAAATCTCAAAAACTATTATGAAATTTCATATATAAGAATGTTGTAACATCTAGTTGTGCATCTCGATTTTTGGTTCCAATCTACTGGAGAGTTTATTTACAGGACCACCGAAAAGAATTTCAGTACCTTAATGTCTATGGACATCTTCATTATAATACAACTGTAGACAGTCATTGTTTGGTACATACCCAAAATCTCGCCGTCTGTCCTCGACCTTGGCGAGTTTTGGCGAAATATCGCCAAATTTGGCGATAGTCAGTCATTTGGTCCATGCCCAAAGTATCGCCATTTGTCATCGTTCTTGGCGAGTTTTGGCGAAATATCGCCAAATTTGGCGATAATCTGTCATTGTTTGGTTTATGCTTAAAATCTCGCCAAATGTCGTCGACATTGACGAGTTTCGCCGAAATATCGCCAAATTTGGCGCCAAAAATTATTTCCTATTTTGTATAACTCTAAAACTTTAACCAATAGATTTTTTAACTTTGTATTTAGAACTATTGTAATATCTAACTGTTTTCAATATCTTTTTTGACAGCAATCGACTGAGAATTTATTTACATGGTGAGCCAAATGACTTTAAATACATTGAGGTGTATAGATGCATTCAATTCATTGAAAGTCTGGGGTCAATGACTACTTTGGCTATCCCCAAAATCTCGCTGACTATCTCAAGTTTGTCGGCTTTTGGTGAAATATCGCCAAATAAAGTGTCAGAAGGAAATCTTTCAAATTGAACTCAGCTTGGCGATATCGAAATATTTGGCTAGAAATCGCTAAACCTTACTATTATTGATATTTTATCTCTTTCAAACAAATAAATTTAGAGGAAGTGCGTCGAAAATATTTTTGATCTAATGGACGTGCAAGGAAGTCATGTGTTGGACACATCAGATTTTTTTCACATTATTTCACTTCAGTAATTAACTATATGTGAAGTTCGTCTCCCCGTTTTTCAGTTCTTTCATTCCATGCAACTGTTTAGCAAATGTAACAGCACATGAATGGATTTCCCTGGACTAGTCTCTGGGTTCTTTTTTTCAGAATTCATCAATTTCCGACATATATTTCAGGGTCAGGTGGGGGAAAATGGTGAGAAAATTGCGTATTTTCAAAGTATTATAGCGTATTTTCAAGGTCCTAAAGTACAATTGCGTATTTTCAAGGTCCTAAAATCAAGCTGTTAAATTTATGTTAATTAAATTATTGACGTATATTAGATACATTGGTCTTATATAGATTGAATATGTAGCATCATAAAATAAATAAAAACTTTGTGAAAAAAAACACGCATAAAAAGTTACTTATAAGATTTTACAAGTTTTTCCTTGTGACAACATGCTTGTTTGTTTATCTTTTTCAGTTCCCTCTGCTCCGTGAGTCGAAGGGCTTGTCTGACGAAGACCGAAAGAATTTTTTGGTCGAAACGATCGTAACATCTTATAAGTAACTTTTTATGTGTGTTTTTTCACAAAGTTTTTGTTTATTTTATCATTTAACACCAGTATTTTGAGCGTTTTTTTCAATGTAGCATTATATTTTTATTTTATCAAAATACTTTTCTCGAGGTTATTTTTAATTAGGCAAGTAACCCCCATTTTCTCCCACGATGGGGGAAAATGGGGTAGTACAAAAGTACGTGTATATTTTAATAAAAATCATGTTAATGCTATGGATGAAAAAAAAAAGGCACTCAATTTAATGTATTCTTAATATAGTTCAAGGAAAAGACGCACAGAAAAGGATTATTTCCCAAAATGTTTAGCTAAATAAATAATGTTCACGATTATCAAATTCAGGTTTACTCAGCATATGGCAGATGTTACTTGGTTAAACGCAAGGCTGTAGGCAGGGGATCTCTGATAGGGTTGTAGCTAAACCAGAAATAAGTAAACATAAGCTATGAAAAAGATTTCGTATTTGAGGATAAATTTGAAAGTTCAGCTACCGGCCTAAGAAAAATTTAACATTTTCTTTAATGTATGTTTCTCCAACTGCAAGGTTTCAAATTCGATTAATGAATTTATTTTTTCTTTCATTTCTTAATTCATTTTTATGTGCGAACACTTGTAAGCAACGTAAAGGGGTTCCATTTACTTCCCCCCCCAAAAAAAATATATGTTATATCGATTTTCGTAAGCTATATTGATTATAACTGCTGTCTCATTAATATTTAACTAAACGAGACATAGGAGTGTCAATATCATATAAAACTTTCAAAGTTTAACCATACCTCATTTTACCCCACCTTAAAATAAAAAATTTTAAAAATAGAAATTACAATTTTACTCTTAATTTTTTATATAATCCAGTTCTTTTGAAATCTCTCTACTAATATGTATGAAAACATAAATGCTTTATCTAATTATAAGGAATCTAGACGAATATTTTTCAATATCACTTGTTAACAGGCAGTATGTTTAGAGCAAAAACAAGAAATTTCGCACACATTAATATTATTTAATTATTCTAAAACTTCATTAAAAGTACTTGTTATGTTGTTAAAATATAGCTCCATAGAAAAAAATATTGACTCATCTAAATTTTATGTTGATAAAAGGTATTTTTCAATATACCTCCATTTTCCCCCACCTGGCCCTTTGTATTAAAATGTGTATCTGTAAGATGTGTGTTTATAATAAACATATTGTTGTGTGTAAATTAATAGGGCTTATCTCGACCTGATAAAGCTTAAAAATTGATTCGAGACGGGAATATTTCGACTAATGAGCTCGGTCAAGGAACAAATTAAACTGGTATCTCAGAGTACCACTACAATTTAATACTTTAATGTTTAATTACTATAATAAACACAAATAAGTCCTTAAGAAATTCCCGTGTTTGTGTATAGTATTGCACAATTTTTATTGATTCATATAAAGTTATCACTTAACGGTGTATTTCGAAAAAATAATGGGATTTCAGAACATCAATACAAAAAAAAAAGTATGTCAAGCACTTCAAACTTTTTATAATTGCTCTTTACATGCTTTACCAAACACCTTAATAAACCAGAAACCTGTATCAGTAACGAAACTTTCAAAAAAAAATCTTAAAATCGAAAATTTGTCAGGATATGTGTTACTCCTCGAAAATTTTTGCTGTTCAGTTCCATGTTGAAGAATTTTTTTCAGAAAGATTCATAAAAGGCGCAGTTTTTTTATTTATTGAGGTATGTAGTGCAGCTCAAGAAAAACCATCCTAAATGTTTTCGAGGCTCTGGCGTAATCAGATAACTTCAATTTGTGTACAAAGACCGTGAGTGAGATTATATTTCTTCGAACACTACCCTTAGAAGTGGTTTTCGGATTACATAATAGATTACCTCAGGTCAAATTAATCATTACAGCTTTACGCTGTGAAGACCCGTATTTGTAAGTCACCGTAAAATATCAAGTCATGCAGATCTTTTCTATTTCCGAGCATTTACTGTCAAGATAACTCCTGATGCTTGTATTATTAACAGGGAGGCATTTCTGAACAAATTCTAATCAACTTAGTAAGAAAAATCACATTTTCTGAGCATCGGTAAATATTGACAGTTGACACATTAACATTTGAAATGAAATTACGAATTTTTAATTTATTATTAATATTATTATTATTATTATTTGCGTGGGTGGGTACATTTCATCGAATTTTACTCAGATATTGACGGAAGAATCGATGAAAGTTATCTGGTCAGGTTCATCGGCGAACTGAGCATTTTAATTTGGGGCAGAGCGTGATACAGAGATCATCCTTACGGATCACCGGGAAAATGTAATTAAAACGATTTCCCGGGATAGGGAAACAGATCACGCTTCATATTTGCTTTTGGCGCCTATTAATTCTGCTGCCCCCGATAATTTTCATAATCCGAGAGAGAGAATTACACGATGCATCATTAATTATCCGTATTAATGAGGGCAAACTTTGATCACGATAAATTAAAAGATGAATTCTTCGTCCGTCCACTTGCGTGCGATGCAAATTATTTTCAAAGGGTGCGCAGGGAAAATGTATAGCTGAACAATTTCATCAAATGTTAGTGTTGAAAGTTAATGCAATACTTAAAATGAACGAAAATATTTTTGTAGCGTAAAACCCAAAACACCATTTTTTTTTTTTTTTTTTCTGTTACCAAAAGCTACTTGGCATAGTACATGATCTCAAATATAAATTCTTCCAAGCTTTAGTAAAAGGATTTTTCGGTTGCTATTAGTAAATTTTTCTAGTTATAGAGGCTGAAAGTGTACTTTTAAACTATTGAAACTATTGTCAGAATGACTGAAAATTTGACTTGAATATACACAAAGCTGTGGACAGTACCAGATACAAAGAGGGTGTGCCATAGACGTAACCTATAAGTTAAGAAGCCTCATACTTTTTTTTGGAAACCATATATGTTTGGGGACGAATCAAGCATGTTTACAACTTTTAGATGGACTATTAAAAAACAATCAAAACTATTATAATAATGGTCACTGTTGAAGACGAATAGCCTCCTAAAACTGGACATATTGCAATGAAACAGCTCATTGCATTAACATTATCATAAATGTAAATGAAAAGGTCATATATCTTATAGCCGTAATGGCCTTTTTTTTAAGTGTTCCAAAAGTGGCCGCTCTTCGGAGGTTTCACTTTACCTCTCATTAATGAAGGAAAGTGTTAAAAATCGCTCTTCAACAATGATATAGTTTATAGCATTCAATAACATAAGCATTCAATTCGCTTAATGGACTGTTTGGAGGATTAATTCATATTTTATCTCTTCTTAGGATTTTCTTTAAAGTCAGCTGGAACTTCCATTGAAAGGTTGCTGCTGGCAAATAAATCGAAATGCAGCAGCTTTTATGTTTTCGATTAATAATGTGCTTTACTATCAGGCATTTATAATTCTAGAAGGAGCAATGCTTATATGACATCATTAATCATTTGAAATAGCAGTGGCACAGTTTTATTCTTGGTAAATTAATAACAGCATTTGCAGATATTGAGATCATTTTTATGGTTCATGTGCAGTTCAAATAAACAAACTTAAAAGTGGTCATGTAATTTTTGCTTTTCTGATTGCATGTTTCACCATAATAAAAATTTAAAAATACCATCAAGAACATGCAAAAACATGCAAAAACATGAGGGATAGTTAATTTCAAACGTATTGATTACGAAAAGCTTTCAAACTTTTAGCTTAAACAAGCTTAAGAAGATATTTCTTGTGCAGCACCTCAAAATAATTCTCACGATAAAAGCTGCGAAGTAGGCATGGAACGATGTAAGAATAAACTGCATGAACAAGGTGGTCATAAATGAATTATATATGGAGCTCTAGTGGCCGTTCCATTCAACCAATCCAGATGAGATTTCAGCTGTAGTTACTCAGCAGTAGGAGGTCGGGACTCTCGGAACGACAACAAAATGGTGCTGACGGTAACGGTTATAAATACAGAAACTCAAAACTTTCGAAAGGCAACGACATCCAGTCATCCAGAGTGGGGCGAAATACAGCAACCCTACTCGCCTAAAGCTCTCTCAACAATATCAAATAACGAAAAGCAAAATTTTTGGTGTGTTAACCCTTTAACGCGCAGTGATCCCGCTCTGGGAACACCCAACTCTGGCGTTCTGACTGTTGCCAGTCACGAAGAATAGATTAGATTTCTATAAAAATAGTTGCGGGTGACATAGCTCCACGAGAACCCTTTACTTTTTAGTACATCATTTCGCGTAAAAAATGATCACGATTAATTTTTAACAGCACTGACATCTGCTGAAAAATGGAAAATTGCGAGACCAGCTCGATAGATTGCCCAATGCTGAAAAAAGGGCAGCCGTTGCCATCGCTCGACTTAACTAGCAGCTCGACTTAGCTAGAGTCCCTTTTCTGACGCAGCTGGCTGTGCCGGCACAGCCAGCTGCGTCAGAAAAGGGTCTCTAGCTCTGTGGCATGCGATGAAAGTTTCGATCGTCCGCCATCTTGCTGGTAGTTAAGTCGAGCGATGGCAACGGCTGCCCTTTTTTCAGCATTGGGAAAGGGTTGCGCCTCAAAGGGTTAAGATAGGTACTAAAAATTATATAAGTTACTTCAGTTATCATCGACCCACGTTTGCAATTGCAAGGAAAGATCAGGAAACCCTCTTACTTCCAGATTCTAGTCAATATCGTTTTAATGTGGCAATAATGAAACTGAGAAATTAGGGGGGTACAGGGGGGTCTCCCCTGACTGGGCTCGAACAGCCGAGTTATTGTGTGTGTATGTATATACATACATATATATATATATATATATTGTATGTTATGTGTATTTAGAACAAAATGTAAATGGTCCATCGTTTACAAAAACATTTCCCGGACCAATGTGATCTATTGTATCCGTCTCTGAAAAGTTCCTTAACTCTAAATTGCTAAATACCTGAAGCATGCTGGTGTTCTTAAGTTGGAGTTACTAATTTTGAAGAAATCTGTTCGTCTAGTTTAATTTAGTCAAAAATTGATATTCTACGTGTTAATTAATAATCAAAGTTCACACTCTATCCCATGTAAATTAGTTAATTAAAAGCGCGATTTATGAGCTTTTGAAATCTCATAAGGCTACTATTAGAGTTTAGCAATTTAGGATACAAATGTGAAAATTGTTTAAAAATTGCATTAAACATACATTTTAAAACTTTCCTAATTCGATTTTTTTTAATTGAGTTGAAATGCCGCAAAAGACCTATCCTAGTCAACCCCCAGACTAAAGTTACGCCCACGATCACTCGTCGCTGATTTACACGACACACACACATTTTTCATCTTTTTTAGACAAATTGAAAGAATACACAGTATCTCAGCTTTCAATTCATTATTATAAAGTACTATATAAAACAAATTTCTCCAAACTCATTACAAATTAAAGAATCTCGAAAATGCAAAACTGTGACAGATTGGAAACCTTTTAATAAATCTCTTAGCCGCTTAACTGACTGCATGTGATAAAAGCCTGATTCAAAAAACTGCCTCGAAAAATTTGATTGCAAAGTAAAAACTTTCCACAAATATAAAATTATATTTTAAAAGAAGTGCACTTTATTTAATGATAAAGAGCAATATTTCTTAAAATTTTCATGACGCTCCGGAACTAATAACCAGATATATAAATGCCTCTTCTTTCTCAATCTGCTAATAAATCTATCAAAAGCGTCACACTTTTTCCAAGAAAACGTATAATTCATTTTTATCTCGTTTAAAAAATTTTATTTCGCTTCGCAAAGACTCATTTCTTTTTTAACTTTTTCTTTCTTCTTGCAATAAACTTACCCTCAGTTAAAGACTTTTAGTGATTACTTGCTGGAAGAATAATTATTCATAAGTCGCATAATTAGAACATGCCATTTAAAGTGTTATTTTGCTTTTATTTTTTATATTTTTTTGCGTTTAGATTCCTAAAAGCCCAACCCACGTGATATATAATTATTTTAAAAACCCCTCGTGTCATTTTTCATTAGAGTAAAGCGTTTCAAACTTTTTCTTTACAAAAAATTAAATACAAATAAAGGCTTTGAGAATTAAAACGCATTTTCTATAAATATTTTTAAATTAAAAACTTTTTACTGTTTCTTTTTTTCAGATTATTTACTTCTGCATTTAGCTCTCGCATGGCATGCATCAGATGGGGTTAAATAGATTCAACGGAGTTTTAGATTTCTATCGTTTCCAGCAATACTTTTAAAAGATCACTCTGTTAGGGAAATTAAATAATCGCAAGTGTACCCATCAATGGATTGAGGTGTTACTAAAGTAAATTTCACATTTAGTTTTTAAAAACTTGTTCAGTGTACGAACTCGAATTATAAGCAAATTGTCCTTTAAATGATCCTACACAATCATTTTTTAAGGTTCTGATTTGCATTATCGTGTTTAACTGCATAGTATATTTTAACAAATTTGCATTTCTTTTAAATTTAATGAAACGCCTGTAATTTTAAGGTACCATAGAAACACATTATGTACACTATCAAAAAAATATATTTCTTCAATTCACGGAAATTTTACTGTCAGCAGTACTGCCGGAAATCTCCGTTAATTGACGAATATCAGCTTCTTCCTTTTCTCCTGTTAACTGAAGAAACTTTTTAAGATTCAACGAATATTTTTTTCTCTTTTTCAGATTTCAGGAGGAAAAACTCTCAAAATTATTACGTTTCCATAAAATGCGCAAATTATTCGTTGAGAAATGAGGGATAAATTAGCGTATAAAGAGATAAGTTTTTCTGTGAGTAATAGCTCTGTGGATAATGATTTCTTATAAACAGCGTAAAAGAATACTACTGCCTTGTCGCATCATGCATAGAAATACAAATCATAAAAGATTCGAGTAAAACTTCTTTCACACTATGTCTTTCGCGACGTTATTGTTCTAGAAATGTTATTGCTGCCGCTAAATCCTGTCAATACTGCTGTTAAAACCGAAATAAAAATTTGGCAAATTGCTTCGATACAGATGCTACTGCCATAAATATTTAACCAATCGGAATCTGATACCAGAGGTTTACGTCCACAAAATGGCGTACTGCAGGGCAAGACAAAATGTAAATAATTAGAACGAGATGAAATGTATTTTGATGAATGCAGGATATCACAATCGAGAAAGCCAATGTTTTGTTTTCTCTTAATAATATATTTCTTACACGTGATTCTGTTGCGAAACATTTAAGACAGCTGATTCTTTTTTTTTATTATTGTCTTAGTAAGCAAGCTTAACTTTTGAAATTTTATATGAAGAAAGAGTAAATCTCTTACTTTGTCTTACTTCTTACTAATTAGCCATAAATATTTTTCAGTCTACGTATTCAACTTTTGCTAAGAAACACACTCCGATATTTTAGTAAAACTACATTAAGACAATTCCAATTTTTTATGAAGAACTTTCAACGTTATACTATTTCTTACAACATTTAATAAAAAGCAATACCACCAATAAGGAATTTTAAACATGAACCATCTGGTAACGACAACAGTGTATTTAGAAGCTACGTAGCAGATGATAACAGTCTGAGTGGGTCTTAAAAGACATCTTGAAGACTCTGTGGTGCACTGAAAAAAAAGTCTGTCAAATTTACAGAAAAAAAAACCGCCAGCCAGTACTCCAGTTTATTTTTCGTTTTTTTACAGAAGTCTTAAGTAAATTTTACAGATTCTCAGTTTATTTTACAGAAATCTTCCGTATACGGAAAAAAAATACGGAAGACTTCTGTAAAATATGCCGAAATAAACCAGCGGCGGATCCAGAAAAAAATTCTGGAGGGGGCACAAGACAATTTTTGTCACATTTCCTTATAGAATGACTTGAATTTACAAAATAAGTCAATCTTCTATAGTGTAAACTTCATTCGTCTGGGGGGGCACGTGCCCCTGTGCCCCCCCCCTCTGGATCCGCCAATGAATAAACTAGCGTCCTAACTGACAGTTTTGTCTGTCAGTTTAACAGACTTTTTTTTAAGTGTGTGGAGAAGAAACTTCGGGTACTTTGAGTATCGTAAGTAAAGTGCATTTTTCGTAAAGTGTATTTAAAAACTTTTTTGCTGAACGGCGGCGTTAGGATTTTCCGTTATGTTACTAAACGTGAATCCGTATTTCATTTCATGGTACGTATCTGCAACTGAGTCCTATCCTATTCCTTAGGTAGCGAAATCGTACACTGCAAAAAAAAAAAAAAAAAAAAGTCTGCTAAACTGACAGAAAAAAACTGTCTGCCAGGACGCCAGTTTATTTCCGTATATTTTACAGAAGTCTTCCGTATTTTTTCCCATATACAGAAAATTTCTGTAAAATAAACTGAGAATCTGTTAAATTTATGGAAGACTTGTGTAAAAAAAATAAAACAGAAATAAACTCGCGTCCTGGCTGACAGTTTTTTTCTGTAAATTTGACAGACTTTTTTTGCAGTGTACCAAGTGTACTTACAACCATATCATTGTATCACGCTCTCTTGGTAGAGAGGGCAAACTCAGCGTTAGACTTTCTTTATTGTAAACACATTTCTGAGAACAATATCGCTTACTCAAAAACTTTTTCGTGCAGTTCATTCACTACTCTTTTTAAAAATAAATTTTTCAATAATTATTTCACTCCAAAAATAAACGATTTTTTCAATATAGGTAAACTATTACATTAAATGTAACTTAATTGTGCCTTTCATAATATGATATTATCATAAAGTTAAAGTGCTTTTTTTTTGTCTAATTTGTGACCCAAACTTAATTACGTTGCACAAAATCGTATCCTCTGAAACCTTTAAGTGAATCTTCCATCTTGCCATGTAAAACTTGATTCTTAAATGAAAACTGACAAAATGCCTCAAATTCTTTAATAATTTTGAGAAAACTTTTATCAACTTAACGCTTAAATTTTTGACACGCACTAAGCTCTTAACTAGTTTTGAAAGTCATAATTTAATAATCCACCCATGAAAATGCTTTTAAGAACAAAACTAATTTCACTTTACGCAACGGAGATATAAATAATACATGACAACTTTTAAAAGTTGAAAACTTTCACGTTATCTCAGTTTTGTTTGTTAATATGTATTTTTTATACGTGTTTTGCAAATTCACACGTTTTCTGACGGTTCTCTGGACAAATTAACAAGAAGTATAAGCCATGTCAAAAGTATCGGTTATAAAACAGTTTCCATGAGAATACGCAACAGACAGTTAAACTACGCGTCCCCTTCGTTACAAAGAAACAACGGCAGAGATCCACGTTCTGTAACCATCGTTGCTTACAGGTTGGGTTTTCAGAGGAATTGTTGTTGCCTATTCTTGTTCAAGCATATGGAGCAGAGATAGGCAAACTTTTTCGGTTGCGGGCCAAAAATCGAAAAAAAAATGTTTAGCGGGCCAAAATAAATTTTTCTAAAATTTTAAAAAATATATACAAGTATTAAAATTTAAATATGTTAATGAGATGAATGAAATTGCGCTTTCATTTTTAAAAGTTTCTTGAGGTTCGAAGTGAGATGTACTGATTCTAAGGAACGAGGCT
Source organism: Cheiracanthium punctorium (assembly GCA_038373885.1). Taxonomy (NCBI): domain Eukaryota; kingdom Metazoa; phylum Arthropoda; class Arachnida; order Araneae; family Cheiracanthiidae; genus Cheiracanthium; species Cheiracanthium punctorium. Next base: position 1,083,466 of record JAWZYV010009056.1, on the reverse strand, counting down.
AAATGGTCATCTGTCAGTCTACTTCTGAAAGAATTCTTATTAAGGTTCACAGTTGGAAACACTTGTTCACATATATAAGATGAAACAAACATAGCACTGATATTCTAGTCGTGAGATATTAAATTTGGGAAACTTACTTTCGATTGGTTTGTAAAACTCTGGCATATTTATAAACAACTGCTTGAGATGATTGTTAGATTGCAACTCAATTAATTCAAGCTGCAAATCTGACCTCACTGCTTCACAATTTACGATGAAAGGCATGGTAAAAATATCCAATTGTGTTTGAGTGGCACTAAAATCTTGAAATCTGCGTTCGAACTCAAAATGCAGTTTTTTTCAAGTCATCTTCATAATTCTTAATATGGAAATATAATATACAAATATATACGTATTTTCTTTTATTTTCCGTCGTACCAGCAAATTAAAATTGTATGCGCGGGCCGGATGAAACCTTCCGGAGGGCCGGATTTGGCACGCGGGCCGTAGTTTGCCCATCCCTGATATAGAGGGAACAAGTTTCTGCATACTTGAAAAGTTTTGTTCTACTGGATAATCATTAAAAATTCATCTTGATTTTAATTTTTATCTTCTATGATTTTTTCTTCATATTATCAGAATAAATCAGTAAATCAAATCATGTCTAGGCAAAAAAATATCCACATTTCTACACACCATGAAGTTGAACAGTAGCGGACCTTAAAAATTATGCTATATGTCTTCTGGGAAGTCGTACTAGCTCTACATTTTTCTCCTACACTTTTCCTGGAAACAAAAACACGCTAATGCAATTACTCATCTAATTAAGTCTATTCACGTTTAATTTTTTGCATCTGTAGAAAAAAAATGAAAATAAAAATGCTGTCTCACTTGTACCCAGGAGGATTAAAAACTCAATTGAAAGAAAACCATATTTGTACAAGAAAAATCCATGAAAGTGAAACCACAAAAGAATTGATGTTTTCCAAAAAAAAAAAAAAAAATTACAAAATTACAAAACCCATCTCTGAAAATGCTTTTTCGTACCCTCGAGTCATCAGCTGCGGAACACATTGTCTAAGACTGAAAAAAAAAATCTACTTATGGAAGATTATTTTTATAGGATTTCTCAGTATATTTCAAAAAATGAGCAAAAGTGGGCTTATGATAATTACCATTTCAAGTCGCATAAAAACTTTTTCTCACCCTAAAGGTAGAAGCATTTTTTAGCCGGTAAAAGTAATGTTTTTATGCGTTTTATCTAACCTTTATGGTACACAAAGGAATAATAAAAAGCGTCTCGTGCACACAAACGACTCTTGGAAGTTAATGCTTTTGGAACTTGTGTATCACAGCGGCTGTTTTTTTAAGATAACAAAATAAAAATTTGTCCGGGATTTGCTTGAATAAATTCGACGAATAATAGTGCTTATATGTGATTTTTAGATCAAGTACACGTTTGATTGAAACGTTAATTTTCCTACTTAATTTTTTTACACATAAAAAAGAAAAACGACTGAAATTTTTTACTAACTAATTAGTATTAAATATAAATAATTAAACTTTTTAAAAAATTCCATATTGCTTAATTTAAAATCTACTTCCTATTATAGTAATTTCTTTTCGTGTGTGTGTGCGCGTGTGCGTGTGTGTGTGTGTGTGTGTGTGTGTGTGTGTGTGTGTGTGTGTGTGTGTGTGTGTGTGTGTGTGCTAGAGATGAGTTCGGGCTCATTTTTTGAAGCCCGAGCCCGAGTACTTTTAATCCGAGCCCGCTCGAGCCCGAGCAATATTATTTAAGCCCGAGCCCGAAATTTCAGCTAAAGATTAAAAAAAAAATTCAATTACTTCATTGATAGAATACAATAAATTTTGCCGTTTGTGCAAATTAAAGACAAATGTAGTTGCAAACTCTCAATGCACTTTCTAATTCTTTATATCCATGTTTATCAAATAATGTCGGATCTCATGACTAACTAAGTAATATAAGCCGCCGTTCTTAAATACCCAAAGAGCTTCACGCACCTTCTAGGCGCCTGTGCCACTATTTTTTTTTTTATAAGTACTTTTATTTTCCTCATGAATCACTTTTTAAAATCTGTTTCAAGGAGTGTGTTCAATAAAGAAGAAATTTCTCACGAGCCCGAACCCAAACGCAGTTGTGAATTACAGAGCCCGTCTCAGTGTGTGCGTGTGCGCGTGTGCGTGCGTGTACGTGTACGTGTGTGTACGTGTACGTGTGTGCGCGCGCGCGTGTGTGTGTGTGTGTGTGTGAAAGCTTAATTCTGACTCTTAAAAACTGCAAAAATACTTACAGTTTAAATATTTTGGTTACCAGCTTTCACGTTATCAGATTTAATTAAAAAAATAATTTGAAAACAAACTATTTATATTTTTGATAAAAAATGAACACCTTCTCATTTTGTCTTACCTTGCCCTGCAACAATCAGATGCCGTAATGCTTTTTTTTTTTTTTTTTTTTTTTTAAATCTATTACCCATTTTACCCGCACCTTTATGGAAGAAAAGCTCTTTATAAAGTTCGATAATTTTGTAATTAAAACTAATACAATTTTACAAAATCTTTTAAGATGTGAAGGAGATAAATGCTTTTCATAAAACAATTGCATATTTAACAATATCAGTAAAAGGCAATGATTAAAAAATGTCTATTTTCACAACCCATTTTACTCCCATCTTAGCCTCTAATTAATGTTTATAAAACAGTACTCTTCATTGAAAATAGCATATGTACCATTAATAGCACTTTTAGTCGGACCAACAAGAGAGTTCTCATAGATGAGAGGGAAGTGACTAAAAAAATTAATTTAGTGTCATTTACTTTAGACCATTTTGTTCCCATAGTTATAAAAACATGGTGAAAAAACAAGGTGTATTTTTTGTCCTTAGCCGTACCCCCATTAAAATTTAATGTACATTAAAATTTAATGTACAATGTAAACAGTTTTACCATATTAAATGTTATTCATTTTTGGAAGAACGCATGAACATTGTTGAGGTTTTTTTTTTTTCCCACTGGAATTTAAATTTTGATGAGTGATGTGTGGATGTATTTTTTGTCCTTAGCCGAAAAGGATTACTCTTTCTTGCTAATCATTGTTTCCCTGCATAGGTCTTTGTATGCCCCGCGGTGGCAGACTTTTTCCATATCGGTAACGTCTTTGCAACGATGGGAGCAACAGATTAATGATTCGTCATGCAGTGATGTAAAAACTGGATCGTGTTTGAAAGTGGTTTATAATCGATGATTTTCTCATGATTTGTTTTTCTCTTATTTTACTCGAAACAGAAAACAAGAATCAAATAAAAACTGTTCTTTAAAGATTTCTGAAAAGTGATTGCATTCACATCTTTCCAGCAAACAACGATCGTGTAGGGGGAGGGGGGGGGAGAAGAGGGGAAGGAATTTTCCACATGGTCTTTTCCCAAATTTATTTTGACGCTCGTCTGTTATATTTCCTCTATTGTAAATCATTGGAAGTAGTCTTTTTTACTAATGTTTAAAAAATAATGGAGGGGATATGGTTATTTATAATGTTAGACGTATTTCAAACTCCCTTATTTTCAGACATAATTCAACCCCCAGAATGATTTGAAGATATTGCTCTGCTATCCGTTAAGAGTTCAGTAAAACCATTAAAAGTGAAACATGCCAAATGTGTGAATTATGAAGCATTTTCTAGGAACGTGTATTTTTTGTTCGTATATACTACTGCACGGCAAATATTTTTTTTAATGAAAGCAACATTACTGAATGATTTCTCTAATGTACCGACTTTAGAAAATAATCTGTGGAAGCTCTTTAGCTTGCACCTGTGAAAGATCTGTTTTAACCCTCTGATCGGCTGAGATTTCAGTAATTTTTTTAGAGTTTTATAAAAATTCACAATGTTCATTTTTTGATTATAAATTTAAAGTTAAATTTTGGTACACTAATCATATCTTTTCTTTAATTGGAAATAGTGACTACTATTATCGGTCCTAAGTATTTGATAGTAAACACTTAGTAGTTCTTATCAGAACTGTTTGATTTTTAGGAAATATATCTTTAAACTTTTTTCACGGTTGCTCAGTTTCGTGTATACTTGATCTTCACAACTTGGATGAAAAGGGTTAATTATTTAATTAAATATATAGAGTTGTGTGTGGTAATGTTCAGAGATATTGTTTGTCTTTTCTCTTCTATCGTCTTTGTCTCTTTTCTGATATTCTCCTAACTTCTGTAAGAGTGCTTGGACTGCCACTAAATTCAAATAAGTTATTTTTTTGTATATATATAGCAATTTTTCTTTTAAAAAATGAAATATTTGGAGTAATTATGATTACTTAGTTTTGTTCATTCTTATCATAATTTTTTCCTGCTTGATCTGATCGACACAAGTACAATTACGATTGAGCTGACTGTCTTTGTTTTTCATTTTTCCCCACAGCTGTGACACAAATAAGACTTATTGGAAATTCTCCTCGCATAAACCTGATTCGTTAGGTGTACATCGTCTTATGCTCTATAATCCTTTTATATTATAATACAAGCTTTCTGTTCAAACGAAACCGTTTATGTAAAAAATGTTTCACTGAAGGGAAAACGATATTTTCAATGATTATGTCACTGATTAAATTACTTTTCACACTGAGAAAATCCTTTGGGTTGCCAAAGTGCGACTTTAAAATACCATTTTACAGTCAATAACAGTATAATAATAATATAAAATTCTCAGTAATATCATGCATTTCTTATTCTATTCCGTTAAAACTTTACGAGATCATTCCTCATATATTTTATACCTCAAATGTGATACATTAATGTCCTCAATAAAATGTTGGCAATAAACGTGGATATTGTTGATTACTACTTACGATACAGAACGGTTAAAGCAACAGTGATAAATATAAACGAGAATTTCCCAAAAGAACAATCTAAACCTTTTCGATTGAACTGCAGTTCAATAACGTACCAATTCGTTCGCCTACTTAATGGGGTCTTTATAAGATACATAAAACGAACGTTATGTAAATACCTGATTTCCAGCCGACAGCTGAGATTAGATATGTAATTTTCTTTTTCAAACTTTCAAATGCAATTTATTCCATCTCTGATTTTATCAAATGATTTTTTTAAGCAGAAATTAAATTTTATTCTGGCTGTAAAAAAAGAATGGAAATTATTTAATAGTTTTTTGTATTTATTGTTTAGTTTTTTCTATTAGTAGTCAAAAAAAGCATGTTTCCAAACTGAACATTTATTCTAAGCTTTTAATTTTTACAATTAGAGGAGCACTGTTAAAATTATAAAGTTAGATAAAACTCGTGGAAAATTCGAGGCTAAAAGGTAAAAAAAATAGCAATTTTTTGCTGAAACAATGCACTTTTAATCCTGAAAAGCTACGAAAACAATATCCATTTTTCATATTAAACAATTTATTATCAGAGTAATGAGGATTTCTAATATTAGATGGCATAACATACCTGAATAAATAATTTTTACTGTGAGAAAAAAGGTGCAAAAATGTTGGGAAATGATGTTGCCACACATTAGTCTTATTTATTCTCAACAGAAATCCCAGAGTGGTTCTGAAGACCACTTCATTTGTCACTACATACAGAGGAATGAAAGGCAGAATTTATAAAAGCATCTATAGCATTGAGCAATCCGTTATGATCTTGTGCCTGACTAAGACTTTCGGTGGCCCTCATCCTAGCACTATTTGGGGGCCCTTATACTGTAACACCTTGTCAACACATACAGTCACAGGATACAAAAATTTGTTTGCACGGCATACATAAGTGGAGAAGAGGTGAGGGGTCCATAAATTTTTGATGTGCAGAAGTTTAATTTCATATGGCATCACGTACATGAATGCTCCATGGTGCAATGCTTTAAACCTTAAAATATTAACATGACATCTGTTCTGACTCTCTATACAGTGTAAACAAGGGTTGGCCAAATCGTGGTGCATGCGCCAAACTTGGCGCATTAGAAGAGTTTAAGAGGTGCTTTGCATCCTTGTGCGTACTTATTGTTTTAGGAGAAACTGATGACGTTTGAAATAACTTTATGCCCGGAGATATTTTGTTTCTTATAATTTATGATAGTACGTCAAAAGTAAGCATTTGTACGCTACAAAATACATTGCCGCTAAAAATCAAATCATTTCTGGTCCCTTAACAAATATTCTAAAAATTAATTCTTGAATTTTCTTCCTCAGAACAACAGTTTCAATCTCGTGTTTCCGCGTTATTACATTTTCCGCCTTAACTAAACTAAAGCTATCAGTATTTTCAACTCTACCTGTGAACGTAAGTAAGTGAAAAGGGTGCTTGAGTTGGATGACACATCTAAAGTCAGCGATGAGAAAAAAAAATGGCGCAGATATGCAAAAGGTTAGCCACCCCTGATATAAACAAATTCTTATGCAAGGGGGCATGTATTGTAAAAGTATATCTCTTTATTCGTGGTCATTAATTTTATTTATGCTGTCTTCAAGATAAGCCTTTGAAACGAAACCAAACAGAAAAAATAAAACCTAAAATTTGCAAAAGAGCAACCGACTTGAATTTAAATAAAAAGTCTTGTTCTCTTTATTTTGATCAAGAACAATTAATTTTATTGTTCCGCTCCGATTTCTGTTTATTTCATTTCAACATCAATTCTATAATAGAAAATCAAATTCTCTCACTTTGTGCGAGGTTTTCTAAAAACTTAGAAATAGCCACATTTTCATGAACTTGTTGTACGTTTTAAGTGTCATGATTTAATAAAAAATTGCTTCGAATGAGGAAAAAGTATTTCGATAAAAAAAAATCTTCCTGATAAATTAAATGTTTTTCAAAGACAGAAAAAAGAATTATGACGACGAATTTAGTTATTGGTGATGCAAAACGGAAACAGAACCAGAGTTTCAAAGTTTTAGTAAGCCAAAGTAAAAATATTTTCTGATCAAAGTTTTTAAATTTGAAAAAGGGTGGAAAGTCTGTACTAAAGTAAAATAACTCTTGCTCAGTCGTGCATTAAAGTTCAACGACAGTCTTTAAGACCATTGGTATTGATTTAAATTTTTTTAAGCATATACTTATGTGGAGCTATTTCAATGCTCTAATTTTTTTTTCAGCCGCCCAGGTGTAGTAGTGGCTCCACCCATCGAAAAAAAGATAAATAAATTTCAGAAGATGTACAAAAATTTAATACATATACTAAAAAGTTGAAATCACTAATTTTAGAAGAGTTTAGTTATTTTAAAGTAATAAATTATAAATTATGTTATAACAGTTATCTTCGATTTCCTTTTTATTTATTTATTTATTCGTGTTTATATTCGTTTCTCTCACAAACCTCATCGAAACATGTCTTCGAAATTCATTTCATAAAATTATTCAAGTGTGTAGATTAAAAACATTATCAGAAATTTTATACCCGCTTAACGAACAATATTGATTGGCAATAAGTATGGTTACACATTCCTCTGGGATGAACGCTAAAGGGTATTAGCGTTATTATACCAGTCAAATAGAACTGCGAAAATTAAATATCAGAACGCGTCTGTGTGATTACTTCCAGTTTACATTCAGAAAAGTACTCTAGAGAATAATTAGCATCGAAATTGAGAAAATTTCTTTTAATAGCTAGCAGCAGTTGCATTAAATCTATTAGCTGATATATTATGAAACTGAGTTGCTAAGACGTGCAATTTATCAAGTTTATTCGAGGGTTTACAGAGATTAGTTTATATAAGATAATCATTGAAAGTACGAGTATTTGAAGGCAAACATATTGAGAAATAATTTCAGCATCCGCAGTAATTCAGAAAATTCCAAAAATGAATGTACTTCTTTGTTATTCTCAGTTTACTGACAATTGGCCCTAAAATAAGTCAGATAATTTATCTTTATAAAATGATTATTCAGTTAATACAAACAGTTTAACGTTTAGTTTTACCAGAGCAATCGATAAAAAAGATATTCCGAGCCTAGTAAATTGCAGTCTATTTGAAGGTGTTTTTGAATGCAAATGAATGTTGAATTTCGCTGCCTAGTTCATATTATGTTCGCTGCCTAGTTCATATTATGCTAGCCATAGTTCATATCGCTGCCTAGTTCATATTCCTGTTTTTTTAAGCACAAAATCTGTTGTTTGACTAATAGCCGTTTTTCTCTTTCATCTTTCTCAGCTTTTTCAAACCTCAAAACTTATCAGGTAGCTTAAATATCATTCTTCTTTTCCTTAATTTAGAATCCTTCATCTTATTATAGTCGCTGAGGTTTAACTTTACACGCGACATCCGTTTAATTATCTATTTTATACATAAATTTGAACATGGAATCTGCCCAGGGTTCATCTTTAAAAATTATTAGGAGGACTGAAGCCCCCCCCCCACCCAAAAAAAAAAATGCAAAACAGGAATTTCAGAAAACGGCCTTTTAAAATTAGAATAATTTTAGACGGAAATCATTGTACAGGGTGTCCCATAAATATTGGTACGAAACTTAAGGGAAGATAGAGCACATTATAAGGGATCAGAATCACATAGCAATGAGGGGTCAAAAAAGCCGTTTTCACTTACTTGTTAATAATCACTCTGGGAAAAGTGTTGAAGTGTTCGTCTAATTTCTTAATCAAGTTTCATAAACAATAGACTCGCCTCCAAAAATTTAAACTATGAAATGAATTTTTAAGCTATCAATTTTAGACACGTGTTTTCTGGGAAAAGTACATTAGTTTCTGACGAACAATGGTCAGAAAGTTCGCCATTATTTAAACACTTGTTCAAAAGTGATTATTAGCAGCTACATGAAGACGGCGTTTCCGACCCCAGATTGGTATGTTATTCCTATTCCTTACTATGCGACCTACCTCCCCTTAAATTTTGTACCAATATTTATGGGACACCCTGCATATACAGGGTGAATCGCTACCAGACTGACAAACTTGCAAGGGGTGTAGGGGGTGCAGAGACGGTTCAGAATCACATAGCAATGCGGGATCAAAAACGTCGTCTTCATGTACCTATTAATAATCACTTTGGAAGAAGTATTGAAGTGTGTGTCTAGTTTCTTAACCAAGTTTCATAAATAATGGGCTTTCCTCAGACAATTTCATAAATGGAATGAAAGAAACAATTCTGAAATAACAATTTTTATCAAGCGCGATCGGTGAAAGAAGGATTCGTTTTTTAAAAACCATGGTCGGAAAGTTTACTATCACTTGAAAACTTCTTGAAAACTGTGACCGTACCCCCTACACCCCCTGCAAGTTTGTCAGTCTGGCAGTGAATCACCCTGTATATATGTATATGCATGTAGCATCACGGCTACAGGAAGGTGTCGTCATGGACGGTAGTGGTTGGCCCGGGTGGGACGACGCTTCGCGGACCGTGTGTCTCTGCGTTGGGCAGGAGAAACGGCTGATCAGTCATTGGCCTAGTGGAGACCGACCGATGTCATCGGAGTCTTGCGGGGCGCTGGAAGTGCAGCCCCGATTCCTTGGAGCTGTACGGCTGTCTTTCTTAGTACGGAATTACGGCTGCCTTTACATCTTTCACATTTAACGACTTATATACAAATTCCTGTGGCAGGTGCGGCCACCAAAAAGATAATCTCTCCAGTTGAGCGAGCCGTTTTATTAAATCTTGGGGTCGTGTCACATGACCCGTGCACTTTTTTTCATTAATTGGTCGAGAGTTTGTAAGATTACAAAGTATTTTTTAGGGATTGTGTAGTAGTTGCGGAATAATGCGATTTTAGATCACGAATTTCTTTTGTTCTCAAATACGCAGATTAAAAAACTTTTAGTACATTGGAATATTAACACGTTTTTGATTTAATATGCCATTCAATAATATATCCAATTTGTGATAAATAAAACTGTATGTCCAAATTAGATTATTGGATGGTGAGGATGGGGTTGGTTGTTGGTTATTTTAAAAAAAAAATCATAAAATATATATTTGTATATTTTATACAAAAAAAAAAAAATACAATGTAGAATTGTTGATCACTGATACATTTTCTTTTTGAGAGAGATATATTTCTATATTTTTTTCTCTACTGTACCATATATAAGCCTTATTAAGTGCAATTTTACTTATACTGCATACAATACTATCAGAACTAATAACAATTAATACTTGAGTAAATTATTATTATTATAATTATTATGATAATTAATGTTAATTACAATATTTTTCCCCAACTCTTTTTTACACTCTTTCCTTAGTACCTCCTAGCTATTAAAGCTCATACTACGTTGCTCATGGGTTAGCTATACTCAATTTTTTTATTTTTTTATATATTTACTACTACTATAATTATTATTCTTTAACCCATTTGTGCCTGGATATTTTTGCGACTTTCTTCGATTTTTACTGATAACAGAATATGTCGGTCTTATCTAATACTTACTTCCTTATACTCCGTACAAGGAAGTAAAAAGTTGACTTTTAAAGGCGCTGATGAGTGAAAAAGTCAGTAAGCAGACTGTGTTTGTTTTATGTTCACTTTATACCATGACAAAATGTTCGAATGTCATCACTTTCTTTAACAGAACAGGGGCGCGTCACGACGCCCACAACAACTCACAGCAACTCTGAGAGCGTTTTTTAACTAAGCCTGAAAAATAAAATTTTTCAGTTCCCTCGATATGAAATATGAAGAAAGGTACATTCTTTGTTTCAAATATCCTACCAGCAATCCGCTGGTGTGAGATCAGGTGATTGTGGATGCCACACAAACTAGCATAAAATGGCATTCTCGTAACATAGTTTCACATCCCAAACTTCACCGAGTAACAGCAATATGATCACAATAAGAACGTAATTGATGTTTTTTTATGGCCAATATCACACGTTTGGCATTCAAGCAGTGTAGCAGCACCCTCTGTAAGCAGTTTTTTTTATCCTAAAATATTCCACAGGAACATTTTCTCCTAAAATCTATCACTTTTTTTTTAAATAAATTTTTACAGTTATCAAAAACTTGTGACGAAATCGATATCGATATTTTAGTTAAATCTGAAGCTTCATTTGTAAACTGAATTCTAAATCTTTAAATTCCATTAACTTGATACTTATTTTTAAAAATGTTTAAGTATTCGAAACATGGAACGCAAACAAACAATTTATCTCCTTGGAATAAATAATTTTCTTCGAAAAGCAAATATATGTTTTTTATATTTTTGTAATTTTGAAATGACATGAAATCAAAACTTATCTTATGCCGAATGTTTTAACTTCTTTAATTAAGACACATTGTTTGCAGTAGCCGCAGCTCGTGTTTGCTCCAGAGACTGAATATTTTTGGTACCAGAAATATATATATATATATAATTTTGGATAACGTTCCAAAGTAATGCATATGAATACATAATGAAGTAATTTACATCCATTTTCATCTGGACTAATTTAAAATATCTCTACTATCGAGAAATAATCGAAGCATTCATCTGAAAATCTTAATTTGAATCAACTTTTCCTGCTCAAGGCTTTGTAAAATTTTCGCAATCTTTCAGATAAACTTATCATTGCTTTTTTTTTCTCGACACCAAGGGAAATAAAAAAAGTGTAATAGAGAAATAAAGATTTATAAGAAAACTACTTTCGTGCATAACAATTAGAGTGACGCAAAGGAAAAGCCAGAAATGAAAGGATAAAAATAAAGCCTGAGCTACTTTAGAGGAAAAAAATTAAATAAATGAATGAAACGTATAGCCAAACCTCGCCTACACACAAATCCTTTTTTGGTAAAGAATGTGAAATCAAACATTTCAGTAACACCACATTTTTAGACATATACCCTCGGGTATTTTAGGATTTACTTCGATGCCGTCGTATATATGCCGAGACAATTCAGAATTTTAAATAGCTCAGTGGCAGTGTACTTATGCGAAACTTATTTTTAGTAAAATGCTTTCTTTGAATCAAATTCTGTTTTTTTTTCTTCTGCCTTAAAACTTAAAGATAAAAAGATTTGTTTTGAACAAAACCGGTTTGTGCAGCTCAGAATCTGAAATGGAGATAAATCTTTGAATTCATCCACTTTTATATAAATTTCACAAAATTGTTTGGTGTGAGAGAGTATAAGATTTTGATTGAATTGGTTAGGTAGGTACTGAAAATATTTGGATTTTCTCGGAAAATAAAAAATGGTGAATTTTTATTAAAATAAACAAATCATCTTACTAACTTTTTAATTTAATAAAGTAACATTCACCGATTCTCGTTAGTGAGAACTATCAAGGGTTATCAATTTCGTTCGAAGCAACTGCAATCCAGAAAAAGAGGGTGGAATCATTCGAAGATTGCCAATTTAATCGCAGCTACCGCAGTCCAGAAAAAGAAAGTGAAAACTTTCGAGGGTTGCCAATTTCGTTCGCAGCAACCGCAATCCAGAAAAAGAGGGTGAAAACTTTCGAGGATTGCCAATTTCGTTCGCAGCAACCGCAATTCAGAAAATGAGGGTGAAAACTTTCGAGGGTTGTCAACTTCGTTCGCAGCAACCTCGTTGTATAAAAAGAGATGTTTGAAACTTAGGCGGAACAAAGAATAATAAATTAACATATTACTTTTAAAGCATGCACGTTAAATTAATTGAGTTATACAATAAAAGATAAATTGACTACACGTTTATCCTAAAATGATACATTTTTTCTTTAATTTAGTTAGTTTAACAAAAAAAATTAAGATATGAATTCAAATCGGGCATGCGTTTTTTCCCCTTACATGACCGACCGCGACCGGACATGTAAATATAACCTGAAGAAAGAGCAACACGCAAAATTAACAAATATTCCACTACTTACAGAAATTATGCTCTGTGTTTCTCCCTGTGCATCATCCTGTGAGAGAGTATTCAGTGCAATGGATCGCCCCTTTCGAAGGGGCCTTTTTAAGCTGGTGGCGTTGACAAGATTAATAGAATCAAGAAGACTGGGCCAGATTACTGTTTACAGACGAGTCTGGATATAGTCTGAACACTAATCCCAGATGTGTTTTGATCTAGAGGGAGGAAGGTACACGCAACTTGTCTTACCTTGTCCGAGAAATATCTCGTTCCTGCGGCCAAATGGTAAGGGAAATCACCAGTGACTGGGCCAAAGTAACGAGTAAGTATGGGCCATAGAAAACCAGCGTTTACGATAAGATAAAAAGAACATTTTGTAAATATAGTATTGATATATGACTACGTAATTTCATATGTCACTTTCCATAAAGAAATTTAGCTAATATACAGAATTTAGTTTTTTTAATATCTAATTTCGTTATTCTTTTCTAGGTTATGCAAAATTCAATAATTTTGTTTTCATTTTACAGATTGAAAACACATTTACCCATATCTGAAAACTCTCATTAATTTCTGCAAGCATATTTTATCCCGTGATTTACGATTAAAAATTAGAAGAAAAAAACGTTTCATATTATCGGCGAAAAATCTCCTGCAACTTCCTCTTTAAAAAATTAAAAAAAAAAAAAAATCCAGACTATAGTGTAGTAACACAGAACTGACAGTCCATCGCTCACAAAACTTTATTGGAAACACACATAAGAGAGCTTTGCGGTACCAAAAGAAAAATGATTGTTTGGGAAGTGTGTACAGTTTTTTGAAGAAAAAAAATATCGGTTATAACACAAAAAAAAGAAGAAGATAGACGCTGTTTTCCACCTCAATAGTTTTCTAAGTTTGCTTCCTTCATGTTACGGTGATAAAAGACTTTTCTCCCTTGATAATTGAAAATGATTCAAACAGAGTACACACCAGAATACGAAAAGCTCCCCCACCCCTCCTCTTAGGCCGCGTCTAAAAATGGAGTTTGATGACACTAGACGAAATCTGGGATATATATCAAAGCTTCCGGTTTGAGGCTAAAAATATCGCCAGGCTTTATAATCAGAACGTTACTTGTTAGCCCGGTTTTAGTTTGTTTCAATTTATTTTCATGAAGTAATGTCGGTGATGGATTCGAGATAAAGTACTCCGAAATATTAATTTTTCTTCGCATATTTGTGTCTAAACAATACTTTTTCTAATAAATAAGCATAAAGGAACAACGTACAATAGCACCAATACAAAAATTAAAAGCAGAGTAATATATAGCAGACCAATTTCGACATGCATGAGACGCCGTTGCATGTGCTAGAATGAGATTGGCAGAAATTTACCCTGCTTATATAGAAAAGGAAGTGGATTCAGGATAGTGTTTACGAGGACCAATCTTGTCTTTTTGTTTGTCTTGATTTTATGGATTATGGGGGCTTCGGCACCTTTGCTTTAAAGCTTTTTGTAACTCCGGATTGCATCGATTAGCCGCGTGCCTTCCAAGTGTGTTCATTTCTACCACAGACTCCCAAAAAGTTCATTTCTACCTCATTCATGAGTCGACAGATGGCAGCACTACCGATCGTTAGGCGCTCTTTGGCTGGTCCCAGGATCGAACTTCACAACCTTTCGGCTGCGAGACCGACGCCTCTCCCAGCTGGGCTACCGTGGCCCTTCGAGGACCAATAGCAAACCAGGGATTTTGAAGATTTTCTGAAAGCCAATAGGAAAGCAGGAAACTAAGGGTAACTGAGAACAGGGGTAGATTCATTTGTTACTAGCAATGTCGTAACCTAAGTTTTTCATAGCAGCCCGTAAGTTAGAGAAATCTGAATAGTGTAAGGCTTTGTTAACTGATGGTGAACTGACGAGGTTATAATTTACGCGGATAAAACTGGGAATAATCCTAACTAATATTATAAATGCGAAAGTGAGTTTGTTTGTTTGTTTGTTTGTTTATGACGCTTTCACGCCTAAACCGCTGAATCGATTAGGATGCATTTTGGTTTAGATATAGAGGGGACCCTGGAGTTGGTTATAGGCTAATTAGAATTTTAGATTTTTAATTACTTTTTTAATTATTAATTAAAAACCGTTTTTACATTGCCATGGTTGGCGAGTTTCGCCCGTATCAAATGATTCATGTTTTGAGCTAACAAGAATGCTATTACTTCAATAAATAAGCGCGCGTGCATCTGAAAAACATTAAATACCACGGAAATTAAGCCAGTTTTATGCCAAATCTATCTATCTGTAATTAAAAAAAAATGAATGTTCTCCAGACAAATCTACAGAAAGCAGAGCTTTAAAAATTTGAGCATGATTGAGCCCATAACTTCGGTAAAGTGCACCTGAGGCTCAAAATTTTGAAATTTTAACTACTTTTCAAACTATTAATTAAAAGCCGTTTTATCGCCCGCACAAAATGATTTATGCTTTTGAAATAAAGCAGAAATTCTATTTGCAAAATCAGATGCATTTGAAAAACATGGAAATTATGTTGATTTTACGCCAAATTAAAAAGCATAAGTAAAGAAAGGGGTACTTACATATTATCCCGGCGGTCCGCCAAGACAAGCGATTTTTTGCCGAAATAAATGCCGGGCACATGAAATTATTAATGGTTTTGAATACGATTGGCAACAGTTTGGCAACCCATTTGACGATAAAACAGTTTGGCGGGTATGACCGCTGGGATAATACGTAAGTACCAAGAAAAATCCAGATGTGTTTAAGTTCATAAATTTCCAAATCCTACCAATAATATAAATGTGTACGTTTGTGTGTTTGGATGTTTTTGACTGAATCACACAAAAATGGTTGAACGGATTTGAAAAAATTTGTAATGAAAATAGCTTATGCCCTGGATTAACATACAGGCAGCCTTTCAAGCATATAGCATAAATAATTCTTTTACAAAGACACTCAAAATAATTATAATGCATTGCGCTCTACCCTACAAGCAACAATTCCCAGTTTCTGCTCGGCCAACCACCGGCATTCATCGCAACTCATCGCTCACCGAAATTCGGTACTCGGCACAGACACGGAATTCCATCTAAAAACGATGATTGTTATGTGTGCGGCAGACACTGATCGGTCCGGTACCCATAAAACGATGCTCGGAACGATATCCGTCCTGAGTTATCGGGCCATATGCCTAAATTTGATCAAAATACGCTGAACTGAAAAGAAATTTCAGCCCGCATAACGGCCGAGCGGCATTCAGCTGATGAAAATTGGCGCATGCGCTCTGTTCATGCAACAGTCGAGCGATGGCAACATCCGAGTATCTACCGGCAGGCGCCATGTTTGTTTTCATAAGAATAGGAGACGAAAAAGACTGAAGAAGTTTTTTGGTGGTGATTAGTCTATATTGGTACGCATAACTATCATTTGTAACAAATTTTTGACATTCTTAATATAGTATTAGTCTAATATAAGTAAAGTACAAGTTCAAATCTCTGTAATTATTTTTTTCTCTCTTGATACTGTTGCATAACACTAATGGAATAACAGTATTTTTTATTAGTATGTATTTCCTATCTTTACACGGCGTACGGTGTGTAATTACACTAGTTCATAGAGTTAATCGCTTTTTAGTTTTAAAATATACGGGTAAATTCTTCATTGATTCTAATAAAAAAATCATACTTCCGACCAAAACAAGCTTATTTGGTACTTATGTATTTTACAGTCATTCAGCCAAAAAGAGCGATTTCGTGTGCGTGTGGAATACGTCAGATTCATTGTTACAATGTAGTGCATTGCAATCCTTTGGCGAAAAAACTTGTTGGCGTGAATTATCGACGGTAAAATAAGTACCGATTATTTGCACCCGTTGACCATAAAAAAAGGAGAAAAAACCAAACGATGCGATTACTCGCCAAGATAGTTTCCAAAGCCATAAAGCGCAGATCTTAGGGTTATGGGAATGAGAAGCTGTACAGCATTGATTTGATATTCAAACGACTGTTTTGTATCGCTTTATAAACTTCGAAACCCGCGTTGATGAATTTAGATTAGCTTAGAAATATAGTATACGTAAATACAGTGATTTTTTTTTCTTTTTTAAAGCAGACCACTGTTTTTTTTTTTTTTTTTTTTTTTTTTTTTTTTTTTTTTTTTAAGCAGAACACTGGTTAATGATGATTTCAGAACCTGCGGATACTATAAAGCAGACTGATACAGGGTGTCCCAAAAAAGTGGTAACGGGCTTTAATTCTTTATCTATTAGAGATAAGTGGGCAGTGTAAATTGAAAAAATGTTCAAAATGAGGTCGGAAGTAAGACTCCGTTAAAAAAATTCTTCTCGTTAATTTTCAAAAAGTTCCACTTTCTACGTTTTTATATGACCCTCGTACAAAAGCATTCCCAAACACTAGAGGTGATGTACAAAATTTGGGAATTATATTTTTAAAAATTACATTTTAAGATAACCCCTCATCCTAGGATGATCGCCCACCCTTAGCATTGCCATCACAACACAAACAAACAAACTGACATGAAATAAGACTTCAGAGGGTTCAAAAGTCGAAAAAAGAAGGGATATGTAAAAATCCGTCTTTGGGGTCATTTTCTGCATACTGCAGTCTGAATCATGGTAAATTCTGCAAACGCAGAACATGAAAATTGTTATTGTTGCTTCGAAACCCTCTGGCCAACTGCAGAGCGGGATCAGATCCTTTATATAAAACGAAAATGGTCTTAATTGGGCAGCTTCCTTTTTGCTGATCCCCAGTGAGGGGAATACCGACTTATCCCGGGTCTTCCTCTTAAATTTTGAACCAATTTCAGATGACAGCTTTATGACCTAAGAGCTGGATTGGTACCCCAAATAGAGATATGGATTGAACATGGAAAACATTGAAGTCATAACACATTTTTCGTGCATTAATTCCCTACAGCGTACACGGTTTACATCAGCCTCAGTCGAGAAAGGAGTTTACCCTTCTAGGCACTGGCCAAGCAGGTGCTGCTTTCCTTTCGGAGTTCCAATGGGAACCGAGCTTAACCAACTGTTCTACTGCCGGACACATGAAAAATTTCTTTCACCTAATGTTTTGCTGTCTTTGTGAGTGCATTGAGAAAATTATTCGAGATACCGATGTGTTGGGGAAAACGTAGGGGTCTATTCAGAAAAAAACGTTTTATAGGGAGTTGAAGTAATATAAAGGTTGGAAATCCCTGATATAGAAATTATGTAAAAAAACATATGAAGCAGACTTACTCTGCATTTCCTATTCTTTGTGTAAATTAAGTTCTGAAAATTTTCTTTTTTTCTCTTAGAAGCTGCTCATAAAATAAGATGTTTGAAGATGCTGCTGCAAAACTCAAAGAAAATACTTCTTTTGTAAATTATGTGTATGATATATTTTGTGTAGAATAATTTCAATAAAAATTTTTGGAATTTACTTTCTTTTAAAAATTATTATAGCGATCTTATGTCTTATGGTCTATGCTTTTTAAAAAATCTATTTTTCAAAACTGTAAGCTAGTTCTATAAAGTTCCAGTAGTCAAAAGTCAAGTAGTCCAGTAGTCAAGTCTTTTTTAACTTGTAAGCTAATTCAAGAAAGTTCGGAAAGTCGATTTCCTATCATTAAAAAAAAAAAAAAAAGTTCTGATGTGAACTACACAATTTTCTTGTATGGCTGTTAAACTTTACACATTCTGGATGCACTTCATTTAAATGTATTGGAAACTGAAATGGGATACTTCAATATCTTGTTAAGCGTAAGAGATATCACCAAGATGAGATTTCAGCATTGAAAACTTATTCCTGGCTGAAAAATTGGCATTTTTCTCTGCTTCGTCAGCTTGGCGACAAACGGCAAGATTTTAAGAATGACCCAAATAGTGACCCTAGCCTGTGGATTGTAATCAAAAAAGAAAGGTTAGAACCAAATGTTACGACAGTCTTAAATACAAAATTTCAATATTCTATGGCTAATAGTATTTATTTTTATTCGAAATACGTACTTATATTTGGTGCCAAAATTTGTGATATTGCCCCTAAATTTACCAAGCTTGGGGACAGTTGGCAATATTTTGAGCATGAGCTAAAAAGAGATAGTTCAGGTCTTTTTAATGTGAAAGGCATGTCCATAGACTTAAATGCACTGAAAGTCTTTCATATAACCTTGTAAATAAACTACTCACTCAATTGGAATCAAAAAGGGAAATGTATACTATGTTTCAAAGCAGTCCTAAATTTCCTATTTCTTCGGCTATTCCTCTTTGAGTAAATCGAATTACACAAGAACATACGTACATAAGTACATGAATACGAGCAGACGTCCTTCAAATTTAATCAAACTAGATCGAAAATGCAGCATGTGTACTTACAGACATTACCAAAATACTAGTTAAAGCGAGTTCTGGGATTAAGGTCTATTATCTACATGAGGAATCTAGGCCTGTGGGTGGGGTGCCCTCCGTGGGGGTCTTTCTAAGGGGTCCTAACCCGTATTTACGCTAAGTTTCGGAGGAAACCACGGAAAACTCCGAACGGTTAGGTTGGCGGACGCGATCTGGTTTTGAACCAGGCACCTTCCTTCTTCCAGTTCAGAGCGCTATGCACTCGGACTAGTTAAAAAATAAAAGGAAGAAAATCTGAAACACTTTCAGATTTTAAATACGCATAATAAAGTACTATATATTAAAAGCGTATCATAGTTTATGCGTCGTCCCTATTTTTCTTCCTTATTCCATTAAGTTGGAAAGTGTATCATTATTCATGACTGTGCCGTATTTTGCTTCCTTGTTTCATAAAACCCATCTTTGGAATCGAAATCTATCTTAAAATCGCCTACTAAAACTATTTTACAATCGTTGCCAAGTATATTACAACTATACTTCACTGTTTTAAATATTGTTTCGAATGTTCATCATAATCCAAGAGTGTGCAGTGTTTCTCTTTCTGGTTTGTTTCCTACTTTAACGCCCCGACTATCGCCAAGGTGGCGATCATTAAACATATGGAGCTACCACGTCGATTTTTTGTATTTATGTGGCCATCGAAATTTAGAATTAAAATGGCGATTTGGAACTACATGTAAGTAAAGCATTTCATTACATTTTTATTTATTTTGGGTTGCCAATTAATGTAGTTTTAATAATTAAGTATCTTCAAATTCCTCAACTGGTGCGTTTATCGCCAATTTGTTCAGGGTAGTTTTCATTTAGTTATTTTGGGGGTGTTGAAAGTTGTGCATAAGTCCTAGAGACCCATGACTGCAAAGCTCGCCAAAGTGCGGGATTTTTTAGGTTAGCGAGAGCGGGGGCGTTAAAATAGGAATCAACTCTTGCTTGTAGCGTAAAACACATCTTACGGTTTCAGTGGGCGATTTTAAGATAGAATCGAAATGTATCTTAAAATCGTCTACTGAAACTGTTTTACTATCTTCTCCAGGCGTATCCTACCTATATCCCGTAGACATTTAAATACTGTTTGGAATGGGCATCATAATCCATGAGTGTACCGTGTTTTCCTTCCTTGTTCCATAAAACACTTCTTCGGAATAGAAATCTATATTGAAATCACCTACCAAAATTGTTTAACAATTTTCGCCTGGCATAGTCAAACTATACTTCACCTTTATAAATACCATTTGGAAAGTGTATTATAATCTATCAGTGTGTCGTATTTGTCTTCGCTGTTCTATAAAACACTTCTTCGGAATTAAAATCTATTTTTAAATCGCCTACTAAAACTCTTTTACTATCTTCTCCAGGCGTATCCCACCTATATCCCGTAGACATTTAAATACTGTTTGGAATGGGCATCATAATCCACGAGTGTACCGTGTTTTCCTTCCTTGTTCCATAAAACACTTCTTCGGAATAGAAATCTATATTGAAATCACCTACCAAAACTGTTTAACAATTTTCGCCTGGCATAGTCAAACTATACTTCACCTTTATAAATACCATTTGGAAAGTGTATTATAATCTATCAGTGTGTCGTATTTGTCTTCGCTGTTCTATAAAACACTTCTTCGGAATTAAAATCTATTTTAAAATCGCCTACTAAAACTATTTTACAATATTCGTCAGGTGTTTTCTAGCTATACTCAAAATATATTTATAAAAAACGCCACACAATTCATAAAAAAAAAAAAAAACACATTTCAAAAGTGACTCGACGCGAAAATTGTACCAAAATCGTGTCTACACAAAAAGCAAGGTTGAAATTAATAGCACTCTGGTGCTAACAAATCGAACATGTAACATTAAGTATCTATTTCCATGCGTAGATGGAGTATACGACTATAGTACGTTAACGTATAGTATAGTTATGTATATAGTACGACTATATACGTAAATAGATGGAGTATACGACATACTACACCCTCCAAAAAAAGTATTCGAGCAAGTGAGAAATTTCCTATTTTAGATTTGCGAATAATAATTAAGTTTTTGAAAAACGCACAACTTGATAGAAATATGGAAAGTTATTTTTATACATAGCCTAATTCATATTTTACTATAAATAATTTTTAATATACGAAACCAACGCAAGAAATTTATCTCTTGCTCGAATACTTTCTTTGGAGGGTGTACATGCATGCATATGCGACGCGTAGTAAAAGTGTATTTCTTCTATTCTGTATTGCTTCTGCACTGCATTATCATATAAGAAAAATGCGATTACAAATACATCTAAAATATAAAAGAAATCTGCAAAAAACTTGTAAATGTTATCATTCGAATTGCATCGTAGGGACGGAAAGGTTTAAATGCATGTGTCAACACTACATTAGAACTTATCGAAAAGTGATACGCACCCTGGTGTTCGGCCAACCTCACGCATAAAGTGAACGGACCAGTTCCCTAAATCCGTGTCCAACCCGATGAAAACTCACCGGTTAGACTACTTCGGACGTTTCCACGTCCGAGGGGACATGAACTGTGTGTATCCGAGCAGTTTCACAGTGAACGGCCCGATTCCTTCTCATCGGCTCAAGGCTACGTGGCCGGTGAAGGCCCGAGCAAAATTGCTAGTAGGGTATAGACATTTTGTAGCTACTAAACCGATTCTAAAACTTTTTTCACTGATTAAAAGTTACATTATTCCTGAGTATCATTGTTTGTTTTTGGATTAAGACCGATTGACTGCACTAGGGTCCTAGGCCTATATGGAAAATTCCTCTGTGGGGGATTTTCTAAGGGATCCTAGCCCGTATTTATGCGAGGTTTTTTAGAAAACCACGGAAAACTGGGAGCGGCTAGGTCGACAGGCGCGACCAGGGTTTGAATCTGGCACTTCTCCCCTTGCAGTTTTGAGAACAGAACTTCTTAGACACTGGTGCCATCCTAAGTGTTATAGGCTACCTTTAATGCATATATCACAGATAGTTCTTTTACAGGGATGCTAATAAGAATTACATTACGCTCTATGTGCATCTCTGTAAGTTCTGAACCGGTTCCTAAACTTTTTTTACTGATAGTAAGCTACACTATTCTTGAGTATTATAGGCTAAAATTCATGCATGTAGCATAAATAGTTCCTTTACAGGAACACTCAAAATAATTCTAATACATTATGCTCTCTGGGTATCTCTGTAACTACAGAACCGATTCTCAAACTTTTTCACTAATAGAAAGCTGCTCCATTCCTGATTAATATAGACTAAAATTCATGCATGTAGCATAAATATTTCTTTTACAAAACAGTTCGCAAATACTGTCATAACTGTCTCTATTCGCCAAATGCCTGAAAAAAATCTAAATTTAGTAACTCTGTGCATATTCTCTTATTTTAAATGAAGTATACTAACATGCATATACTTCATTTGAAACAAGTAAAAAGCAAATAATATTTAAATGCAGTTCCTTTTGTCGCAACAATATTTGTTATTCACACATGCTACATTTCTGTCGGGACCTAATTCTAAAGCCGACGCGGACGAAGTCGCGGGTAGCAGCTAGTGTGACATAAAAGAAAACTGGGAGTGACGGCATGCCATACATGCCGAAACCAATCTGTTATTTTAATTTTTGTATTGGTGCTGTCATACGTTGTTACTTGATTCTTATTCATTGCCTTTCTACACCAAGCTACGTTTTCGCGTTTAACACTTTATCTGTTTATTTAACGTTTTAAAGCGGGTCCGACAGTAGCCTAGTTGGTTAGACTCGGTTCCCATAAGAACACCAAAAGTTGAAACAGCGCCCATCTTTGTTTGCCTTTGGAAGGGTGACAACCTCTCTCGACCTGACTGCTGTGGTACCACGTACACTAAGAAAACTGGTGCACTTAAAATCTGTCGTGCTTCCAATGTCTTCCATATTCAAACGATAGCTGTGGAAGTACCAATCCAGATGTTATAATTTACGAAATGATTGGCAAATTATCGTAATGAAAAATCGTAAATTCGCTTTGCCAAATCATCAATTCAGATGAGTTGGCAAATCATCTGAAATTAGCTCAAAAGTAGGAGAACACTCATTGTTGCTTAAACACAAGAAGACACGTAACAACTTTTCTTGAACTTATTTATTGGACGACACAAAACATCACTTCACATGCAGAACAATTGAACATTAAAAATACTATCGCCAACTCAGGGCGAACTAACTTCTAAAACTCAGCTTTAATTAAAATATATTTCATAAAAGCAATAAAATTCCTTCGTTTAAACTATTTCCAGAAAAGCAACAAATAATCATGCATGAATCAAATTGTCGCCAACATTCCCGGGCGAACTGAACACACGAGCTCAAGTCGAAAACTCCACCTCCAATTTAAATAACTTTTGTCCGCAACACCCGAATTCACTTCATATCCAACAATAGAAAAATACAGTGCTACCTAACCATCCATTGCTTAGTGCTGACATTTGTACTCTAAGTACATAACAATCGAATGCAGTCCAACAGGATTGTGCAGGAACACTCATAATTGCAAAGTTTGCCTGCCTACTATAGGCGCCCGTCTAATAAAATCCTCTGCCTTCGTAGGGGTCGAGCCTGTTATCGAAAGATGATCCGGTCAATGGAAAGAAAAATATTTTAGCGATGTGATTTTAAAAATCAAATTATAGTGTATTCTTCAAATGAAAACCTATTAAGAGCTGCAGAATGACTTTGTTCATAGTGTTCATCGGAAACATTTCAACAAACTTCACAATCTAACTTTCAACGTCAATAAATGTATATTTTTTAATGTTACAAATTTGCAGGTTGATCTGCTCTTTGGAGATTTCATTTGGCCTAAAATTCATGTTCTACTCATGAAATATTTATCTTTTACATGTCAGTTGGTTAACTAGAACGTAAGGTATGGATCTTTAATTTTCGCTTTGGATAACATTAGATTTCGCGATTTCTCTCCAAATGCTGGCAAGATCGCTGTGTTCAGTTTTAGAGATGTGTTTTTCGTTCCAAATTTGGCGATATTTGGCATGATTTTAATTGAGGGATCTGTAAAATTTCCATTCCTGCACAGCATTAATATCCTGCAATCGAATTATATGAAAGTAATGGAATATTCTCGTATAAGATAATGCTTGAACTTTCGAGAGAGCTCGCCAAAGAATATTGATGAAAATACGAGAGCTGATCAGCTCAATCAGTTAATTTTGAATCGGCTCTTCTCTCTAGTGAGAGCCATAGTACTCCCTCTTCTTCTGCTGTCAATAATATTGTTGTTCCGCCCGTTTTGTGAGCCATATCGGAGAAGCTGTTTGTGAATTCTGTATTGTATTCTGCGGAGCTGTTAAGGGTTTTGTCTGAGCATTCCACTGAGATCGTGGAATAATCTATTTTGCATGCAAATTGCAGAGTCTGGAGAAGTTGTTGTGTTTGGCTGAATTTCATCAATGAAATTACTCTTTGTGAATTCCTGAGAATTTTGCATTGAAGATTGTTTGTCGAGTTTCTTGAAGCAAAAATGTTTGTGTTTCCGCTTGAAAACTCAATTGGTTCCTGGAATTTTGTAGACACTCTGTACGTTCCAGCATTCGCACACGTAGTACAATCCGTCAATTCAGTAGTTTCTTCAATAAATGATATGAAATTAATTCACTCAAAGCATTTCGTTATGAAATTCTTCTATCCAATTATTATCATAAATGAGTTTTAGAAATATAGCTTCTGACGTTCGATTGAAATGATATTGACAATGCAAGCAAAAGAATCTGATGTGGACACCTCATGACTTCTTTGTACGTCTATTAGATCATAAATATTTTCTGTGCACTTCATGTAAACTCATTCCATTTGAAAAAGATACAACACTGCAATATTACTAAGGTTTAGCGATTTCTAGTCAAACATTTGAGGTATCGCCAATCTGGGTTCAGTTTGAAAGATATTATTGGCACACAATTTGGTAATATTTCGACAAAAACCGCCAAGCTTTCGATAGTTTGTGAGATTTCGGGAATATCCAAAATAGAGATTGACCACATAGTTTTAATGAATCGAAGCTATCCATAGACCATAATGTATTGAAACTTTTGGGTGACATTGTAAATAAATGACCCAATTAATTCCGTTAAAAAGAAAAAGGATTCCGTTAAAGATGCTAGATTATATGTTACAATATTTCTGAATAGAGAGAAAATCTGAGCTTTGCTAGGATTTTCTATTGAGAAATATTGTAACGTTTTTAATTCTACCGTTAAAAGGTTTAGATTTATGCCACATATGTAATTATTTTTGTCTGCAAATTTGGCGATATTTTGGAAAAACTCTCCGAGGTTAATGACAGTTGGCGATATTTTGGGCATGGCTCAAACAATGGCCGGCTATAGACATAGTGTATTGAAGATGCTCGTAGACCTTAATGTATTGAAATTCTTTTGGGTGGTCTTGTAAATAAATAATCCTGTAAAATGTAACTAAAAAAGGAGCTGCACAATTAAGTGTTACAACAATTCTAAACATAAAATTTCAGCATTCTGCGGCTAATAATTTTTGAGATATGTGCGAGTTACATTCATACATACGTACGTGCGTTTGCATGTACAGACGTCAGGGGAAAACTAGTCAAAATGGACTTGCGATTGGTCAAAATGGATTGTTCATGCATTTATACAAACATACATACTTATGTACGTTGAGACGTGTTAACAAAAACTCTTCAAAGTAAATTTCGAGATACTCAAAATGGATTTTTTTCATCAAAATCTGCTTACCGAAATTTTTCTCCATCACTGTGCTTCCTTTTACTTCGTACAAGGAAGTAAAAATTGAAAATGTAAATGATCACACACTGTTAATTTTGACAGATACAATTGTGAATATAAGCTTACAAACTTGTCTTCTTGTTTAAGTCTTTCTAAGACTAAATCTAACGTTAAAAATTTTGATATACAGTCAAATATTAACTACATCAGGACAATTTTAAATAATGTCAATTTTATAAAATTAAAGGGATATGCCAAAATATTTTATACACAGTGAACGAAAAAAGTCGGTCCGAAAAAAGTCTTCATGTTTCATCATTGTCTTGATCGCAAAGGTTTTTCTAGCATAACAATCACGGAAAAAGTAACTTCCTTTTCCGAAATCGCTGCGTATGTCTTGAGGTCACATGACCTTGCGTGAAACAATGGACGTGAACAAAGGCGATAAGTGTACAGAGAAGTGACGTCAGGGAGCGTTGCTTGGTTGTAACGTCGTCTTATGCTTATAAAGAATAATACTGGATTTTTTCCAGTTGGAACTATTAGTTTATTTTAATTTATGTACCAAGACCGTGAGGCAGATTTGGTTTCGTCGAACGACATCCTTAATAGCAGTACACGGAAGTCATGCAGTGTGGTGGATTTTATTATTATTATTATTACTATTATTTTTACTTTGACGAGTCCGCAGAAAATAGAAAACGGTATTTTTGTCTGTCTCAAACTTAATTGCTGTTT
The DNA here is from genome assembly GCA_038373885.1 of Cheiracanthium punctorium. Lineage (NCBI taxonomy): Eukaryota > Metazoa > Arthropoda > Arachnida > Araneae > Cheiracanthiidae > Cheiracanthium > Cheiracanthium punctorium. The sequence continues at coordinate 1,056,794 of JAWZYV010009056.1, read as the reverse complement.
AAAGTGTTGTGGTTGTAGAATTTACTACACGGCTACAAGGGGGGGGGGGGGGACTTTATTTCTACTGGCGTGCATATTCTAACTTACATTATTCATTCACCACTTGATGGAATATTTAAAAATAACACATTTGCTTCAGAAATTGTATTACAGTTGATGCGCGTTTGGCATAATTCATCGTAGCAAAAATTTCTGCTTGAACAACTCAAAGACCAGTGCCGATTGTGATTTTATTTGGAAAAGAACTGAATATGTATTATCAATATTTTCTCCAGACCCAAAGTATCGCCTGTAACAGTTCAGCTAACGTATTCGACGATTTCTGTAATTTTGACTGTTATAATAATAAATAACGAATTTGTCTCCTCACTTATATTCGCTAAAACTTTCTTCAGCGTCTTTTCTAGCAGCGTGTTATTTTCAGTACTGTGAGACATTCATATAATAACATTCTTTACTCGGATTCAAATGTTGACAGTTCCTTGGGCGTGAAAACAAACTGCAAAAGGAAACAGTTTCATCCTGCTAGCAAAGCGCTATGTGAAACCGTAAGAGAAAGTCTTATTAGCAGCCTGTCAGTTCGAGTAACACTTAATCAGAGTACCCCCAAGTGCTTATAAATAAGTGAGAATGGTAACTTAATTTTCTTTCATTTGGCAGACCCCGTTCATTTTCGCAGATTCTTCCGTCGGCTAACTAGCCTCCTTTCGGAAATTAGTCGAGAGATATGAGCTGCGGTTATTTGGTTTATTAACGACCCTGAACGATGAGTGTTAAAGAAAACGGGTAAAATATTTCCAGGTTATGCCGGGGTAAAAAAAGATACTGAGTTGAACAAAGAATAGAATGTTTGAAAAATGAATGAAACCAATTTAAACTAAAATTTGCAGACTTGATAAATTAATAGAAAGAATGAGATTTTTCCAATCGTGTGTTCTTTGAACGAAAAAAATATTAGTTTCTTCTTTTTTGTGCTTCATTGCAAGCTCACTTATCCCATCAATGCAAGTACCAACAACTTTTATTATATTATTTATTTATCATCAAAATAAATAATAAATAAATACCTTTGAACACCAAGCCATTATATTACTTGAAATAATTAAAATTAATAATAATTTTGCTTCTAGTAGACTAAATATTGCTTAATACCAATACCTAGTAGTAGTTCAAACGCTGACCAAAGACTACGCTGATTAACTGCCGGTTCTCTTATGGGGATCAAGCTTCAGGCCACTGGGCCGTTGCGGGCTTGTATTATATATCGAGAGACACCTGAATTCGAAGTATTTTCTTCTGTGAAATAAAGTGCTGGTCTCTTGATATACTTGGTTCTCGATTGAATTTTTGGCTGACATGGTCTAGGCTTATGTTTAGTTCATTCGATTGTACAGGGTGTACCACAATTCCTCGGACTGAGAAGGGCAGGTTGGTCCATTCGGCAAATCTCGGCAGACACACACCTGGATGTGTCCACTGTACGCCGGTTTTGGCGAAGATGGTTGGAACAAGGATATGTGGCACGTTTAACCTTTGTACCCTGTCTGGGTCGATTCGACCCATTTCTAAAATTGATCTTTCGATATCTTCTACAGACTTTAATTTAGATCTTTCAAACTTCATGTATTCCTCAAAAATGTGCACTCTTTTAATATGTGAGTTTTTCTTATTCGTAAGAGTTTTCTTTGATCACCCTGAAAAAAAAGTGACATTTTACCTGTCTGGGTCGAATCGACCCATGTTATTAGCATGCGTAGAAATACATAGAAAACCCATTCATATTTTGAATAGACTTTATTTTCTTGTGTGGTCAACAGATGGGGCAGTATATTGAAGGATAAATATGATCTATTATCTGTCTGGTATGCTTAGCCATTTCTTTTTTAGTTCAATAACATAGCAAATCGCAAACGTAAACTTTCTGAAGAAGAGATGAGAAAACTCTTACACGGGCTTTCTGATCAAGAGCTTTCAGATCTCTGACATAGGTGAAGATGAATGAGTTGAAACAGATGAATCAGATCACATATCGAATGAAGATATTTCTGATGAAGAGCTAGATACGTCAGATATTGAAGAAAGCATTCAACCAGCGTCTACGTTTGTTAGTAGAAACAAAACTGAATGGTGTAAAGTCGCTCCTACTTCATGCAAAGATCGATAAGTAATCTAATTTCAATTTATAGTTATTTTTCTATGTCTTTACAACGCTTTGAAACAATTAGGCAGTTCCTTAGGTTTGACAACAAAAGAAGCAGAACAAGTCGTCGACGCCTAGATAAATTACCACCAATAAGATCATTATTTCGAGGTAAGTGCCCATTTAGGCAATATTTACCAACAAAGCCAAGAGGGAAGTGTGGAATTAAATTATGGTATATGTCGGATGTAAAAACAGCATACGTGTACAACACTGAAGCGTATACTGGAAAGCCTCTTCATGGTGAGCGTGATATAAACGAAGGAAGAAATGTTGTTTTGCGCCTGGTAAAATCAGTTGAGGACACAGCTTGGAACGGTGGATAATTTTTTCACCGATTATATCCTTTCAGAAAAATTTTTAAAGAGAAAACTAACACCTGTTGGGACTCTCAGAATAAATAAACCGTTTATTCCTCCTGAATTTCAAGCATCACCTGATAGGGCTGTATTCTCCTCAGTGTTTGGATTTCAACAGGATAAGACTCTGGTATCGTGTATTCCAAAAAGAAATAAGTGAGTGATTCTTCTTTCCACTATGCATCAAGACGCAAGAGTGTCACAGAAAAATGAAAAGAAACCAGATATAATCTTATATTATAATGAAACTAAAGGTGGAGTGAACACAGATAAACTAGCTTCCACCTATACATGTAAGAGAGGAACAAGGGGGTGGCCAGTTTGTTTGTTTTATAATATGATTGATCTAGCTGCAATTGATGCTTTTGTTGTTTTCATGCACATAAATCCGTCGTATAATGAACGCAAACTTTTGAAAAGACGGCTTTTTCTGAAAGAACTCATAAAACAGCTGACAGACTCTCAAAGAAATCGCCGGGAAAAAACGAATGTGTCGGTAGCTATAAACAAGAAGTTACTAGCTGTAAAAGAAGGCGATGCAGATAATTTGAAAACACCTAAACAAGGAAGGTGAAAAAAATGCGGCCCTAAGAAGGATAGAAAAACTCAGACAAGATGTGGATCTTGCCTGTCATTTCTTTGTCAAGAGCATGCAATTACTTATTGTAAATCTTGTATTAAAAGGTAAAATAATATGTAATGTGCAATAATATTTCATATGTGAGTAAAATATGTAGAAATAAGTAAAACAGTAAGTAATTATTTCGTGCGTTTAAATATTTTAACAAGCCACATACGCAATCAAGGAATCGGTCGAACTGGGGGAGGAGGGCAAATTACAGGAAACCACCAGATGGCGTGGATGGAACGTCACAATGACGAGAGTGTAAGAGAGGGGTATATAAGGAAGGGTGGCAAAGAAGTAAAATTGTTCACGAACGCTGTGAAAGCCTTTCAGTGCAAAAACCGCATAGTTATGGCACAAAGGAGGCATTTGGATGATGTTTTACGTGGCAGAATTATCGGACGACTGGAATGTGGACGTACCCAGCTGGAAGTATCCGAGGAACTTGGAATCGCCCAGAGTGTCATCTCCAGGCTTTGGCAACGATTCCAAGATGATGGTAATGTGAGTAGACGTTACAGCACAGGTCGCCCCCGAGTTACAACGCCGAATGAGGACCGCTATTTGGCAGTTACTGCCAAAAGAAACAGACGGAGTACAGCATCAGACCTGTCTCGTCAGCTCTCTTCAGCTACCGGTACGACAGTTTCAAGGCAGACCGTGTACAGACGCTTAGGGCACATTGGTCTATATGCTCGTAGGCCTGTCAGATGTGTTCCACTTACCGCAACTCACTGTCGCCTGCGATTAACCTGGAGTAGAGAGCATGCATTGTGGACACCGCAACAGTGGTCTTGTGTGATGTTTTCCGACGAGTCCAGGTTTAGTTTGGAGTCTGATTCTCGCCGGACATTCATCTGGAGAGCGCCAGGTACCCGTTACCACCAAGAGAACACCATTGAAAGACACCGTTACGGTGGTGCAGGATGGCTCGTTTGGGGAGGAATTATTCTTGGTTCCAGAACTGACCTGCATGTTCAGAGTGTAACGATGACAGGCCACATCTATCGGGATGTCATTCTGGAACAACATGTACGTTTGTTTCGGGGCGCCATGGGTGCTGAATTTGTGTTTATGGATGACAACGCCCGTCCTCACCGTGCAAACATTGTAGACGAATGCCTTCAATCGGAGGATATCACCCGTATGCATTGGCCAGCATACTCACCGGACTTGAATCCAATAGAGCATGTGTGGGATATGCTTGGCCGACGAATTGCAGCCCGTCAACCCCCTCCCACCTGTCTACCGGAACTTCGGAGTGCATTGCTTGATGAGTGGTGTAATATTCCCCAAAATCAGATTGATCATTTGATACTCAGCATGCCTAGGCGTTGTCAGGCCTGTATTGCACCGTCCGGGAGGCATACTCCGTATTAACCATCCTACTAACCATGTTATACTGTTTTTTGTAAACAGGTTCTTTTTTTAAATTTGGTCAAGGGAGTAAAACTTGCAATTTTTATTAATTATGTCAAACATATAACATCTTTTTTGCTCTTTACTTTTTGTTTAATAAATAGACTTTACAAATAAGTCAAATTTGTTTTGCTTCTTTCTCTTTCTTTGCCTGAACTTCGTTATCCTTAATTTATGGACATGAGTGTAAAACGTAACTTTTTTTCAACAGGGTAGGAAGGTTAAGGGGTGCCAGTGCAGCCAGAGTGACGTCAGCACGCGTGGAGCGACGCATCCATCGACAAGCGGTGGCAGCCTCGCAAGCTACTTCAACCTCCGTTCTGCGACATATTCAAGACACCTTGAATAATCCTATATCGACCAGGACCATTTCCCGTCGATTGGTTGCTAGTGTCCTACACTCATGGCGTCCATTAAGAAGATTGCCATTGGCTCCGCAACATAGACGCCAACGACTGAAATGGTGCCAGACTAGAGCGACGTGGACGACAGAATGGCACAGGGTCGTGTTCTCAAATGAGTCACGCTTCTGTTTCTCCAGTGATAGGGACCGCGTGCGAGGGTGGCGTCGACATGGGAACAGGTCCAATCCGACAGCAATTGTAGAACGCCCCACCGCACGACAACGTGGCATCATGGTTTGGGGAGCAATTGCATGGTTTGGGGATGTGATAAGACTCCAGGTTACCTCTAGTTCGCATTCGGGGCACTATGGCGGCTCAACGATATGTGGATGATGTGCTGCGGCCGGTGACACTCCCCTACCTTCAAACGGCTTCCAACGCAGGATAACGCTCGACCGCACATTGCTCGCATCAGCCAACGTGTTCTGCAAGGTGTACAGACGCTTCCCTGGCCACCGTACTCTCCTGATCTACCGCCAGTCGAACACATTTGGGATATGATTGGGCGCCCTTTGCAGACCCTGCCACTAGCCCGTTCAGAAGACGAATTGTGTCAAATGGTTGACAGGGAATGGAGAAACATTCCTCAGGACGCCATCCGTACTCTCAGGGACTCAGTACCTAGACGCGTTGCTTCATGTATCGCCGTCCACGGTGGTCGGACAACCTACTAAGACGATGCTGTTCTCCCTCTGTATTATGCATATCATTTTGGAATAAAGATCACTCATTGTTCACTGCTGTCTCTCTCTGACTGCCGAGTTTCAACACTTTCTGGCCACTCCTAATGGGTGTTACATTTTCAATGTCAGGCAGTGTATTTGAAGATTTATTTCACAAAAGTCCAATAAGTGAACCTTTCGTGACAGCGAAGGATTAATGCAATTTTGTAGGGGGGATGCCGTTAGTTTGTCAGTGGGGCGGTTAGTTAGAAGATTGACTTATGCATTGATTTTATGAAAGTAAAATAGGATCTTTTACATTAATTTCCTTTTTCTCAATTGGGGCGGTCGTCCTCCCCAATTGAGAAAAAGGATTCGTGATGCTGATGATTCAACAAACTAACTGCCCACCCCCGACAAAATTGTATTAATCCGTCGCTGTCACGAAAGGTTCACATATTGGACTTTTGTGAAGTAAACCTTGTAAAATTTCTTTCTCCAATAAAGTCAACTTTGGTGCTGTATTCGTGGTAACATATATATATATTTATAAGTCTTCCAAACCCGGGTGGGAATTGGGATACACGCTGTATATATTTTCATGACGAATACCATTTGTCTTTCGTCTTTTATTTTACTGCGTTGTGGTGATGTTTCTGGTTCTTCGTTTTAGTACTCAGATACGAAGCAGTATTTCGTGGAGAAACGTCCGTTCTGCTACAGAACACACAAACATTTTCTGCAACAAAGCACACAAACTTTTTTTTCAACCGATATAAAACTAAGTATTCATCTAACCTCAAATAATCTGATTTGCTCAAAGTCAGTTTATTTTTATACTTAACTTTTCACTGTTCCTTTGTGATAATTTAGAGTTCATATTGATCAGGTTTAATTACTGAATGCCATGAAGATGGTTGCTAGCATCAGCACTTTATCATCAGTGAACAAGTTCCCTAAACTTAAGTTTTTCTCAAAAGTGAAAGAATTAATAAAACAATAAAACCTCCTTCGTAATTCTTCTTAGATTTTCTGTTAAGATAATTCTCCGCTGGGAATAACAGAACCAAACTAACCAAATTAAATTATCAATGCACCATTCATTAACAAAGACCGTACCACCGAATAGAAGATTAAACATGTGAGAATTTTAACAGTAAACTTCTTTTTTCGTTTGTTCTTTTTTAAGGTATTTACATTTGCCCCTTTGAAATGAGCTCTAAAAATTCAAACAAATATCAACAGTATTATTCTAAAAACTCACTCCAAGTGTTAAAACGTGACTATAGCTGTGAATTTACCCCGCAAATGCCCTCTAGATGCTTCATAATATTTGTGTGTTTCGGGGATAAATGCACCATACATTAAAAAAAAATGCTCAAACTTCTACTAATATAAAAATTTATAACGTTTGAAAATGGTAGTGTATGTGTGTGTGTGGGGGGGGGGGTGACTTTCTTGAAAACTACCGAAGCCCTGTCTAGACAGTTGAACTAGAACGACAAAAAGAACGTGTTTTTAGACGTTTGTAGATTAAAGATTCGTGTTTTCTTACACAGTGGTCTGATGCAGAGGATTTCGGTTCAAGCGGTCGGCTGGAAAAGCAATTTCAGTGAGATATTTGCTGAATGTTTGCGTAACATTACGCGAAATTGCAGTGTTGACTTTCTGAATTCGGTATGTTTGCTTTTAACAGTGACAGAGACTATATCCGCTCCACAAGAAATGTTTTCTTAGGCGCTGGATAAATTAAATTTTTTGTTTAACGTACAATAAAACCTCAGTAAATTCAACAACTCGATATCTCCGTACTTCAAAATAAGTTTTTTTTTTTTTTTAATTTCTTCCAGCTCTCAAAACCTCTCGTTTAACCCTTTGAGGTGCAACCCTTTCCCAATGCTGAAAAAAGAGCAGCCGTTGCCATCGCTCGACTTAACTACCAGCAAGATGGAGGACGATCGAAACGTTCATCGCATGCCACAGAGCTAGAGACCCTTTTTTGACGCAGCTGGCTCTGCCGGCACAGCCAGCTGCGTCAAAAAAGGGTCTCTAGCTAAGTCGAGCGATGGCAACGGCTGCCATTTTTTCAGCATTGGGCAATCTATCCGGCTGTTCTTGCCTTCTTCCATTTTTCAGCAGATGTCAGTGCTGTTAAAAATAATCGTGACAATTTTTTACGGGAAATGACGTGCTAAAAAGTAAAGGATTCTCGTGGAGCTATGCCACCTGCAACTATTTTCATAGAAATCAAATCTATTCTTCGTGACTGGACACAGTCAAAACGTCAGAGTTTGGTGTTCCCAGAGCGGGAACACTGCGCGTTAAAAGGTTAAAAGTTTTCGATTTACGTATAGAACTATCCCATAATATTTAAACAAAGAAAAATAGTTACGTAAATGTTATTAGAAATAGTATCATATCATATGAGGAGAGATAGCAAAGAAAGGGATAAAAAGCAAGAGGAAAGTTGAAGTTTGAACTGTAAAAAATATTTATTTCTAAGTTACAAAATATAAATATCTGCTTATCCTTACATCAGGTGTTATTGCATAATTTGCCCGGTAAAAATTAGCAGCTGATGTCAGTCACTGATACACTATTTTGTTTAAAGTTTTCATAAGTTTAAAATTTTTCATAAATACACATATTTTTAATGTCTCTGCGTTTTTTACAATTTCTAACCGTATATAACTTTGCGGTACAAGGCTATGTTTACTCAAGCATTTTTGGTTAATATTTAAATATTTCGTTTCATATATATGTATTTACATTCACACCTCAAAAGTGAAACTGTATAAAAGAATGCACGTCATGCAAATTTCAGGAGCGATAGTGGTGAGATGTGTATGCACATTATTAAAAACCAGACAAATAAAATCATTATAAGCCACTTTATTCAATGCTTAATATACCCACCTCGGACAGATATACAGGCCTCATGCCGGTGAGGCATGCTATTCTGCTTCTTACTAGCTGATTGTGTGTGCCAGCTACAGGCATTAGATGTAAGAACAACTTGCACTTGTAAACTTACTACAGAACATATACATTATTATTTTAGGTGATTACTAATACTGAGTTATTCATTTTTAGAATTAATATTTTATATTTCCTTTCTTGGTTGTGGAAACACTCTAAGTTCAAGTATTATTTTTCTCATCTTGGCATCAGTTGAAGAGCCATACTTGAAATTGCTTCGCTTCCTTTGTTATGTTTTTTGTAACGGGAAGGAGCCCCAAGTGGATTTTTGAGCCTTTTACTAAGCCACTTAGCACAATCCTGATACTTTTGCCTTCATACAATCTGCTTATGATGCGGTTCATAGTAAATTTTTGGTTAGTTCGGATTTTATTTTCCTTATTCTAAATTTAATTATCTTTGCCATTTTTAAATTCTCACGTTCTGGCCGCTATACTACCTTTATTCTGTTTTCTAATTTACTTTGGATTTTACCGTTGAAGTGTTATTTTTTCTTTAAATGGCGCCCATTACTTGGACAGTTAGCTGAGTATTTTACCACAGGGGCTTAATAAAACTGCTAGAGTTGAAAGCTGTCCTTCTCATCCCTTGCTGATGATCTTACATTTAATTTTTACATTTAATTCATCGGAAACATTTCAACAAACTTCACAATCTAACTTTCAACGTCAATAAATGTATATTTTTTAATGTTACAAATTTGCAGGGTGATCTGCTCTTTGGAGATTTCATTTGGCCTAAAATTCATGTTCTACTCATCAAATATTTATCTTTTACATGTCAGTTGGTTAAGTAGAACGTAAGGTATGGATCTTTAATTTTCGCTTTGGATAACATTAGATTTCGCGATTTCTCTCCAAATGCTGGCAAGATCGCTGTGTTCAGTTTTAGAGATGTGTTTTTCGTTCCAAATTTGGCGATATTTGGCATGATTTTAATTGAGGGATCTGTAAAATTTTCATTCCTGCACAGCATTAATATCCTGCAATCGAATTATATGAAAGTAATGGAATCGTATAAGATAATGCTTGAACTTTCGAGAGAGCTGGCCAAAGAATATTGATGAAAATACGAGAGCTGATCAGCTCAATCAGTTAATTTTGAATCGACTCTTCTCTCTAGTGAGAGCCATAGTACTCCCTCTTCTTCTGCTGTCAATAATATTGTTGTTCCGCCCGTTTTGTGAGCCATATCGGAGAAGCTGTTTGTGAATTCTGTATTGTATTCTGCGGAGCTGTTAAGGGTTTTGTCTGAGCATTCCACTGAGATCGTGGAATAATCTATTTTGCATGCAAATTGCAGAGTCAGGAGAAGTTGTTGTGTTTGGATGAATTTCATCAATGAAATTACTCCTTGTGAATTCCTGAGAATTTTGCATTGAAGATTGTTCGTCGAGTTTCTTGAAGCAAAAAAGTTTGTGTTTCCGCTTGAAAACTCGATTGGTTCCTGGAACTTTGTAGACACTCTGTACGTTCCAGCATTCGCACACGTAGTACAATCCGTCAATTCAGTAGTTTCTTCAATAAATGATATGAAATTAATTCACTCCATTTCGGTATGAAATTCTTCTATCCAATTGTTATCATAAATGAGTTTTAGAAATATAGCTTCTGACGTTCGATTGAAATGATATTGAAAATGCAAGCAAAAGAATCTGATGTGGACACCGCATAACTTCTTTGTACGTCTATTAGATCATAAATATTTTCTGTGCACTTCATGTAAACTCATTCCATTTGAAAAAGATACAACACTGCAATATTACTAAGATTTAGCGATTTCTAGTCAAACATTTGAGGTATCGCCAATCTGGGTTCAGTTTGAAAGATATTATTGGCACACAATTTGGTAATATTTCGACAAAAACCGCCAAGCTTTCGATAGTTTGCGAGATTTCGGGAATATCCGAAATAGAGATTGACCACATAGTTTTAATGAATCGAAGCTATCCATAGACCATAATGTATTGAAAGCTTTTGGGTGACATTGTAAATAAATGACCCAATTAATTCCGTTAAAGAGAAAAAGGATTCCGTTAAAGATGCTAGATTATATGTTACAATATTTCTGAATAGAGAGAAAATCTGAGCTTTGCTAGGATTTTCTATTGAGAAATATCGTTGTAATTTTCGAAATATTGAAACTCTTTTCATTCTACCGTTAAAAGGTTTAGATTTATGCCACATATGTAATTATTTTTGTCTGCAAATTTGGCGATATTTTGCAAAAACTCTCCGAGGTTAATGACAGTTGGCGATATTTTGGGCATGGCTCAAACAATGGCCGGCTATAGACATAGTGTATTGAAGATGCTCGTAGACCTTAATGTATTGAAATTCTTTTGGGTAGTCTTGTAAATAAATAATCCTGTAAAATGTAACTAAAAAAGGAGCTGCACAATTAAGTGTTACAACAATTCTAAACATAAAATTTCAGCATTCTGCGGCTAATAATTTTTGAGATATGTGCGAGTTACATTCATACATACGTACGTGCGTTTGCATGTACAGACGTCAGGGGAAAACTAGTCAAAATGGACTTGCGATTGGTCAAAATGGATTGTTCATGCATTTATACAAACATACATACTTATGTACGTTGAGACGTGTTAACAAAAACTCTTCAAAGTAAATTTCGAGATACTCAAAATGGATTTTTTTCATCAAAATCTGCTTACCGAAATTTTTCTCCATCACTGTGCTTCCTTTTACTTCGTACAAGGAAGTAAAAATTGAAAATGTAAATGATCACACAGTGTTAATTTTGACAGATACAATTGTGAATATAAGCTTACAAACTTCTCTTCTTGTTTAAGTCTTTCTAAGACTAAATCTAACGTTAAAAATTTTGATATACAGTCAAATATTAACTACATCAGGACAATTTTAAATAATGTCAATTTTATAAAATTAAAGGGATATGCCAAAATATTTTATACACAGTGAACGAAAAAAGTCGGTCCGAAAAAAGTCTTCATGTTTCATCATTGTCTTGATCGCAAAGGTTTTTCTAGCATAACAATCACGGAAAAAGTAACTTCCTTTTCCGAAATCGCTGCGTATGTCTTGAGGTCACATGACCTTGCGTGAAACAATGGACGTGAACAAAGGCGATAAGTGTACAGAGAAGTGATGTCAGGGAGCGTTGCTTGGTTGTAACGTCGTCTTATGCTTATAAAGAATAATACTGGATTTTTTCCAGTTGGAACTATTAGTTTATTTTAATTTATGTACCAAGACCGTGAGGCAGATTTGGTTTCGTCGAACGACATCCTTAATAGCAGTACACGGAAGTCATGCAGTGTGGTGGATTTTATTATTATTATTATTACTATTATTTTTACTTTGACGAGTCCGCAGAAAATAGAAAACGGTATTTTTGTCTGAAACTTAATAACTTAATTGCTGTTTAAAGTGTTGTGGTTGTAGAATTTACTACACGGCTACAAGGGGGGGGGGGGACTTTATTTCTACTGGCGTGCATATTCTAACTTACATTATTCATTCACCACTTGATGGAATATTTAAAAATAACACATTTGCTTCAGAAATTGTATTACAGTTGATGCGCGTTTGGCATAATTCATCGTAGCAAAAATTTCTGCTTGAACAACAACTCAAAGACCAGTGCCGATTGTGATTTTATTAGGAAAAGAACTGAATATGTATTATCAATATTTTCTCCAGACCCAAAGTATCGTCTGTAACAGTTCAGCTAACGTATTCGACGATTTCTGTAATTTTGACTGTTATAATAATAAATAACGAATTTGTCTCCTCACTTATATTCGCTAAAACTTTCTTCAGCGTCTTTTCTAGCAGCGTGTTATTTTCAGTACTGTGAGACATTCATATAATAACATTCTTTACTCGGATTCAAATGTTGACAGTTCCTTGGGCGTGAAAACAAACTGCAAAAGGAAACAGTTTCATCCTGCTAGCAAAGCGCTATGTGAAACCGTAAGAGAAAGTCTTATTAGCAGCCTGTCAGTTCGAGTAACACTTAATCAGAGTACCCCCAAGTGCTTATAAATAAGTGAGAATGGTAACTTAATTTTCTTTCATTTGGCAGACCCCGTTCATTTTCGCAGATTCTTCCGTCGGCTAACTAGCCTCCTTTCGGAAATTAGTCGAGAGATATGAGCTGCGGTTATTTGGTTTATTAACGCCCCTGAACGATGAGTGTTAGAGAAAACGGGTAAAATATTTCCAGGTTATGCCGGGGGGGAAAAAGATACTGAGTTGAACAAAGAATAGAATGTTTGAAAAAATGAATGAAACTGATTTAAAATAAAATTTGCAGACTTGATAAATTAATAGAAAGAATGAGATTTTTCCAATCGTGTGTTCTTTGAACGAAAAAAAATATTAGTTTCTTCTATTTTGTGCTTCATTGTAAGCTCACTTATCCCATCAATGTAAGTACCAACAACTTGGATTATATTATTTATTTATCATCAAAATAAATAATAAATTAATGCCTTTGAACACCAAGACATTGTATTACTTGAAATAATTAAAATTAATTATAATTTTGCTTCTAGTAGACTAAATATTGCTTAATACCAATACCTAGTAGTATTTCAAACGCTGACCAAAGACTACGGTGATTAACTGCCGGGGCTCTTATGGGGATCAAGCTTCAGGCCACTGGGCCGTAAAGGGCTTGTATGATATATCGAGGGTCTCTCGGTATACTTGGTTCTCTATTGAATATTTGGCTGACGTGGTCTAGGGGCTTATGTTTAGTTCATTCGATTGTACAGGGTGTACTACAATTCCTCGGACTGAGAAGGGCAGGTTGATCCATTCTGCAAATCTCGGCAGACACACACCTGGATGTGTCCACTGTACGCCGGTTTTGGCGAAGATGGTTGGAACACGGATATGTGGCACGTTTAAGGGGTGCCAGTGCAGCCACAGTGACGTCAGCACGCATGGATCGACGCATCCATCGACGCATCCAACCTCCATTCTGCGACATGTTCAAGACACCTTGGATAATCCTATATCGACCAGAAACATTTCCCGTCGATTGGTTGCTAGTGGCCTGCACTCATGGCGTCCATTAAGAAGACTGCCATTGGCTCCACAACATAGACGCCTAGGACTGCAATGGTGCCAGGCTAGAGCGACGTGGACGACAGAATGGCACAGGGTCGTGTTCTCAGATGAGTCACGCTTCTGTTTCTCCAGTGATATTCGCCGTGTGCGAGTGTGGCGTCTACGTGGAAACAGGTCCAATCCGACAGCAATTGTAGAACGCCCCACCGCACGACAACGTGGCATCATGGTTTGGGAAACAATTGCGTAAGACTCCAGGTCACCCCAAGTTCGTATTCAGAGCACTATGACGGCTCAATGATATGTGGATGATGTGCTGCGTCCGGTGACACTCCCCTACCTTCAAACGGTTCCCAACGCAGGATAACGCTCGACCGCACATTGCTCGCATCAGCCAACGTGTTCTGCAAGGTGGACAGACGCTTCCCTGGCCACCGTACTCTCCTGATCTGTCGCCAATCGAACACATTTGGGATGTGATTGGACGCCATTTGCAGACCCTGCCACTAGCCCGTTCAGAAGACGAACTGTTTCAAATGGTTGACAGGGAATGGAGAAACATTCCTCAGGACGCCATCCGTACTCTCATTGACTGAGTACCTACACCTATTGCTTCGTGTATCACCGTCCACGGTGGTCCGACAACCTACTAAGACGACCACCCTCTGTATTATGCAGATCATTTTGAAATAAAGATCACTCATTTTTCACTGCTGTCTCTCTCTGACTGCCGAGTTTCAACACTTTCTGGCCACTCCTTATGGGTGTTTCATTTTCAATGTCAGGCAGTGTATTTCAAGATTTATTTCACAAAAGTACAATAACTGAACCTTTCGTGACATCGAAGGATTAATGCAATTTTGTCGGGGGTGTGGGGGGAATGCCGTTAGTTTGTCAGTGGGGCGGGTAGTTAGGAGATTGACTTATGCATTGATTTTATGAAAGTATAATAGGATCTTTTACATTAATTTCCTTTTTCTCAATTGGGGTGGTCGTCTTCCGCCCTCCTATAATGCGTTCTTGTTTCGTGATGCTGATGATTCGGCAAACCAAACAGCATCACGACTGCCCACCCCAGTCAAAATTGTATTAATCTGTTGCTGTCACAAAAGGATCACATGTTGGACTTTTGTGAAATAAAACTTGTAAATTTCTTTCTCCAATAAAGTCAACTTTGTTGCTGTATTGGTAGTAATATATATATATATTTTATATAAGCCTTCCAAACCCGGGAGGGAATTGTGATACACCCTGTATATATTTTCATGACGAATACTATTTGTCTTTCGTCTTTTATTTCGCTGCGTTCTGGTGATTTTTCTGGTTGTTCTTCGTTTTAATACTCAGATACGAAGCAGTATTTCATGGACAACCATCCGTAAGACATTTTCTACTACAGAACACACAAACTTTTTTTTTCATAACTAATATATAAAACTAAGTATTTATCTAACCTCAAATAATCTGACTTGATCAAAGTGAGTTAGTTTATTTTTATACTTAACTTTTTCACTACTCCTTTGTGATAATTTAGAGTTCATGTTATTCAGGTTTAATTACTGACAACCATTAAGCTGGTTGCTAGCATCAGCACTTTATCATCAGCGGACAAGTTCCCTAAATTTAAGTTTGTCTCAGAAGTAAAAGAATTAATATAACAATAAAAACTCCTTTGTCATTATTCTTAGATTCTCTGTTAAGATTATTCTCAGCGGGGAATAACAGAATCAAACTAACCAAATTAAATTATCAATGCACCATTCATTAACAAAGACCGTACCACCGAAAAGAAGATTAAACATGTGAGAATTTTAACAGTAAACTTCTTTTTTCGTTTGTTCTTTTTTAAGGTATTTACATTTGCCCCTTTGAAATGAGCTCTAAAAATTCAAACAAATATCAGCAGTATTATTCTAAAAACTCACTCCAAGTGTTAAAACGTGACTATAGCTGTGAATTTACCCCACAAATACCCTCTAGATGCTTCATAATATTTGTGTGTTTCAGAGATAAATGCACCAGACATTAAAAAAAAATGCTCAAACTTCTACTAATATAAAAATTTATAACGTTTGAAAATGGTAGTGTATGTGTGTGGGGGGGGGGTGACTTTCTTGAAAACTACCGAAGCCCTGTCTAGACAGTTGAACTAGAACGACAAAAAGAACGTGTTTTTAGACGTTTGTAGATTAAAGATTCGTGTTTTCTTACACAGTGATCTGATGCAGAGGATTTCGGTTCAAGCGTTCGGCTGGAAAAGCAATTTCAGTGAGATATTTGCTGAATGTTTGCGTAACATTACGCGAAATTGCAGTGTTGACTTTCTGAATTCGGTATGTTTGCTTTTAACCGTGACAGAGTTTAGAGACTATATCCGCTCCACAAGAAATGTTTTCTTAGGCGCTGGATAAATTCAATTTTTGGTTTAACGTACAATAAAACCTCAGTAAATTCAACAACTCGATATCTCCGTACTTCAAAAACGTTTAAAAATAAGTTTTTTTTTTTTTCTTTCAGCTTTCAAAACCTCTCGTTTAACCCTTTGAGGTGCAACCCTTTCCCAATGCTGAAAAAAAGAGCAGCCGTTGCCATCGCTCGACTTAACTACCAGCAAGATGGCGGACGATCGAAACTTTCATCGCATGCCACAGAGCTAGAGACCCTTTTCTGACGCAGCTGGCTGTGCCGGCACAGCCAGCTGCGTCAGAAAAGGGACTCTAGCTAAGTCGAGCTGCTAGTTAAGTCGAGCGATGGCAACGGCTGCCATTTTTTCAGCAGTGGGCAATCTATCGGGCTGTTCTTGCCTTCTTCCATTTTTCAGCAGATGTCAGTGCTGTTAAAAATAATCGTGACAATTTTTTACGGGAAATGACGTGCTAAAATGTAAAGGATTCTCGTGGAGCTATGTCACCTGCAACTATTTTTATAGAAATCAAATCTATTCTTCGTGATTGGCAACAGTCAAATTGTCAGAGTTTGGTGTTCCCAGAGCGGGAACACTGCGCGTTAAAAGGTTAAAAGTTTTCGATTTACGGATAGAACTATCCCATAATATTTAAACAAAGAAAAATAGTTACGTAAATGTTATTAGAAATAGTATCATATCATATGAGGAGAGATAGCAAAGAAAGGGATAAAAAGCAAGAGGAAAGTTGAAGTTTGAACTGTAAAAAATATTTATTTCTAAGTTACAAAATATAAATATTTGCTTATCCCAGCGTTTACCGCTTACATCAAGTGTTATAGCATAATTTGCCCGGTAAAAATTAGCAGCTGATGTCAGTCACTGATACACTATTTTGTTTAAAGTTTTCATAAATTTAAAATTTTTCATAAATACACATATTTTTAATGTCTCTGCGTTTTTTGCAATTTCTAACCGTATATGACTTTGCGGTACAAGGCTATGTTTACTCAAGCATTTTTGGTTAATATTTAAATATTTCATTTCATATATATGTATTTATATACACACCTCAAAAGTGAAACTGTATAAAAGAATGCACGTCATGCAAATTTCAGGAGCGATAGTGGTGAGATGTGTATGCACATTATTAAAAACCAGACAAATAAAATCATTATAAGCCACTTTATTCAATGCTTAATATACCCACCTCGGACAGATATACACGCCTCAATCCGGTGAGGCATGCTATTCTGCTTCTTACTAGCTGATTGTGTGTGCCAGCTACAGGCATTAGATGTAAGAACAACTTGCACTTGTAAACTTACTACAGAACATATACATTATTATTTTAGGTGATTACTAATACTGAGTTATTCATTTTTAGAATTAATATTTTATATTTCCTTTCTTGGTTGTGGAAACACTCTAAGTTCAAGTATTATTTTTCTCATCTTGGCATCAGTTGAAGAGCCATACTTGAAATTGCTTCGCTTCCTTTGTTATGTTTTTTGTAACGGGAAGGAGCCCCAAGTGGATTTTTGAGCCTTTTACTAAGCCACTTAGCACAATCCTGATACTTTTGCCTTCATACAATCTGCTTATGATGCGGTTCATAGTAAATTTTTAGTTAGTTCGGATTTTATTTTCCTTATTCTAAATTTAATTATCTTTGCCATTTTTAAATTCTCACGTTCTGGCCGCTATACTACCTTTATTCTGTTTTCTAATTTACTTTGGATTTTACCGTTGAAGTGTTATTTTTTCTTTAAATGGCGCCCATTACTTGGACAGTTAGCTGAGTATTTTACCACAGGGGCTTAATAAAACTGCTAGAGTTGAAAGCTGTCCTTCTCATCCCTTGCTGATGATCTTACATTTAATTTTTATTACTATTGTTTTATCTTTCACTGCCAACTTTTTTGACACATTTGAGATTTTATTGACGGCCGTTCTTTGTTGGTCATAGCGCTATCGCCAGGCTGGCTTACTGTGCTCCCGCACCTTTTTACGTCACTTAATACTTTTGCTTCTGCCCGTAAATGCACGCATTTTTGGCTACGCTACCATCCACCGTTATGTTTGTTCGTATCATTTTAAATAAGCTACGTTAAATTTTTAAAAAAAGTCCACTCAAAAGAAACTGGTGCTTAAAAGGTGAATTAATTAAAACTTTATAAAGTAGCACACACAAAAGTTACTTATCGCTCTGGACACGCGTTTCGGATGAAAAAATTCGTCCTTCATCAGCGGTAGCCCATATACAGAGTGGGACTGAGAGGGACTGAAAGAGTAAACAGAAAACAAAAGAAGAGCGAGGTGCCAATCGAAGAAGAAAAAGCAAGAAACCAAGGAGAATAAGAAAAGGGGGAGCGGGTATAGAGAAAGTAAATAAATAAAAAGGAAAGTGCACAAAATAGAAACAAGTAAGAAAACTATAGAAAACATAACTAAAGAACAGCAACAACAACAATAAACATTAAATTATCTATTTTTATTTTTAAAAACAGGACAACCCATATTTTTTTTAAATAAAAGCATAAAGTAGATAAAGAAAATCACACGAAATAACAACAAAATTAATAAATTAATAAATTTAAAAAAGGGTGGGGTAAGGGGTATAAAGTAAAAAAAGCCTTACAACTGTTTCCAAGCAGAATGAATAAAAGGAATGGAAGAATCGTAAGTTCACAAGACGCTTCAAGTGCTGGGTAATAGAAAAACCTTCCAAAAAGTCAAGACAAAGGGGGGGGGAGTAATGGGACAAAGACTGAGGAGAGGGATCTTAGCTTTAGAAAATTTAAAAGATGTCTAAAATTCCAACAGTGTAAGGCAATAGAATATTTGGAAACTCATGCTTAGAAACTCTCATGCTCTTTGAGCCTAAATTTGATAGCTCTTCTGGTCTAACCAATGTATCCCAAATCAGAAGCTCCACAAGGAATGTAATAGACATCCAACGGCTCTCAGTAGAAATAGGATCTTTGCGAGAGGATAATTTAAGTTTATTCACAGTTTAAAGATGACTTTGAAACCGGGAATTTTCAGAAGTTCAGAAATCATGTAACATAAAGGTGAAGAAAAAACTCGTGCAAAAAATGCGAACTTGAGCAATTAGGTTAATCTTACACACTTACCTATAGATGGCAGCACTAAAACTTGTATTCACGAATTATCGTTCATTTGTAAGCAACAATTATATATTTTTAGCACTCGGGTGCAATTTCTTTCAAGCACGGGACTTTTGTCTACGCGGCGTACCTTGGTCACTTTTCCGTTTGATCCATATTTTCTGCAGAGTGATTTGATATTGCTAACGAAACATGGACTATCTCTTCAGATGATTTTCAAACACCAGGATTCACTTTGGTCGAACGAATAGAAAGTGGTTTCTAAAACAGAAAGCCATCTGGAGTTCTGATTTTTATAGAGGAAAACTTTATAAAAATCACTTTATAAAAAGAATATGAAACACTTTACCCGTGCCTACGCGAGCCAGATCAAAAGGTCATTGCGTATATTCAAGATAAGTGAGATTTACAGTTACTTACGCTAGTCCTCGAATTTCTTATGAAGATAAATTAGACGCTATATTCGGAACGTTACTGCAGGAGGATGATTGTAAGACAGATTTAGTGGGAGATTTTAACATAGAATTAAATTCCGATCAAGGATCCAATTTCATAACTGAAATGGATACTTTAGATTTTCCAATACGCACTCATCCAAAACATTTCACCACTAGGGGCGAAACAATAATGGATGCAATTTTCAGCGACAAAATTTTGCGAACAGGAGTCTATATGAGCACTTACAGTTATCATGTTCCTCAATATGGCAGAATTGATTGAATAGATTTTTAAAAAACTGAAATTCTTCCACCCGAGTGCGTAAATAAAATCTGGAAGAATTTCAGATTTTTTTTTTTCCATTTTCACTCATTTGCATGATTTCATAAAAATGTTATGCATGGATGCAATAAAAACTGGTAAAGCATCAAGTAAATGTATAGTAATGAGTTAAATGGGTTATATTTTAGACAAAAGCATAATATATTTTGTTTTTTGTTTTTACTTTACAGAAATATTTTAAAAAGATATCATTTTTTTCTCATGAGAGTTCAAAAGTCTTTATGTTTTAGATTTCCTCTTTTTTACTCTGTTAAGGCAAAGTCTCAGGAGGGCTATCTGTCTGAGGGTAAATACCTTGAGTGGAGGACCTTTTAAGGGGTTCTAACACTTATTCATGTTACAACTACAGAGAGCCGCTCAAAACTCCATGCCGCTAGATAGACAGCGATGCGATACGTTGACCTTCACGTTTTAGCCATCTACCAACGTTCAGTGTCTTACTACCACTCGGCCTTTCGTTTCTGAATTTCTCTTTATGTTTGTTTGTTGTGTTAAGGCAAACCTAGTTAGCACTATTTGCCTATAGGCAAATAGTGCTAACTAGGGGAGGGTGCCTTTATCTGAGGGTTCTCTAGCCTCTAACTAGGGGAGCCTCTATCCTCTAACTAGGGGAGGGTGCCTTTATCTGAGTACTTTTTAAGGAATTCAAACGTTACACCCCTTCTGGAGAAAACCAACCAAAGCTCTAGACCTTAATATCGACAGCCACGCGGTAAGCCAGAACGCTCGACTGTCACACTGCGGTTATCTACCAGATCCACAATCTTATCCACTTAGCCATGTTGGGGTGAATTCCTCTTTTTATATCATACACTAATTCTTGGGGAAAAGAAAAATAACGTCATTAAAATACATTTTGTACAATAATTACTACTATTCACATACAGTAATGTAGCGCAGTGCCTTTGTGTTCTAAAATTGTGCTTGTAACAGAACTACTAAATAATACATATTTTATAACATTTATACTCGACAACAACGTATTTTAATTTCTTTGTATGTACAAATAAGTTGAATACCACCATTCTCGCAACTCTTCTATAAAGTTATTTTTTTTTTATTATTTACTAGCTACGTTGCGCGGGGCATTAGGTATTCAGCCCGAAAAAAATTACGGCTAATTTACTACCATGGCCACAGCCATCAATGCATTAAGTGAGTGGGAATTTTAAACACATTAGAATGAATGTCATAAATTTTAAATTAATGTGTAAGTTTTAAAATCATAATTTGAATTTTTTAAATTATTCCACAAGTTTCTGTATCCTTATTTTATTTATTCACATTTTATTATTCTTTGAAAGATTTTTTTATGGGTAGGTGGATGGAGAAATTGTAACCTTGCAGGGTTTTGGTCTACCGTTCGGCTGTCGATCTAACGGTCTGGAGTTTTGGGCAGTTTACTCCGGATGTAACGTGAGTAAGCATCAAAGCCCCTAAAAAATCCTCTACCAAAGACAACCTCCTCCACTAGGCAGATAGCCCTCGTTCATGTTTTCTTTAAAACACAATACACAAGATGAAAGGTATTTGGAAATTGTGAGACACCCATGTAAGTTCTAGGTTTTAAGAAAGAAGAAAAAAAAGGGGGGGACAACTATTCAACTAATATTTCTTTTACTTTTCAATAGATGGCAACACCATACCTCTGTACGAAAAATTATTATTCCTTCAAGTTTTTCTTAATTATCCCAATAGATTTTTTTAATTATTATTTTTTTAAATTGTGTATGTTTTTTTATTTATGCATTAATACTAGGAAGTTCATGGAATGTATGAATTCGATAGTCTTATTTAGCTTTGTTTCTATTTTTAAGTAACGTGTCATTTTAAAAGCACTTTACTTTAAATTAAAAAAATCTATATAAAAATCAGATGAAAGTATGAGTCATTAGTTTGATAATCTGATTCTTTTTAAATTTTTCAAATTTTGCTTTCTTTGACGCTGAAGTTATGAGAATATTTTATTACTTTTAGTAATTTCACAAATTTATCTGTATTTTGTTTAAGAAAACAAATTCATAATTCACAAATTTTTGGGAATTACATATAAAATTGTACAGATATCAATGATTATTTTATTTCATGAATGTATTAAATGCGAATTACTAATGATGCGTTAAAATTTAAAAATCATAACAGAACAAAGTACATTTTCTTCTAAATTTGAGTGGGATACATGGTGCTGCCATCGAGTGCATATAAAAGTAAGTTTTCTAAAAATATTCTTTTATCAACAGGCTAAATAGGACCTGTGTGTACTAGTGAACCGAACCCTCATATTAAAACAAATAACCCTATTATCACTTATGTAGGTGATAAGCGACGAACACAAATATACATTTCATATCTTGCTTTATTTATATGGATAAATAGTACCAGTAACTTATAAAAAATGAGTCAATGCTAACATTAAGTAATAAAACACAATTAAAATAATGAAAAGACGAGATAAATATGAGA
Organism: Cheiracanthium punctorium; assembly: GCA_038373885.1. Lineage (NCBI taxonomy): Eukaryota > Metazoa > Arthropoda > Arachnida > Araneae > Cheiracanthiidae > Cheiracanthium > Cheiracanthium punctorium. The sequence continues at coordinate 1,034,305 of JAWZYV010009056.1, read as the reverse complement.
ATAACAAATTGGAAAGGTGGGGTAGGTGAGATAGAAAAATTGCATAATGTGACTTTAACATGTACTGCACCAATTGCAAAAGACTTGACAGCATTATTTTTTTTACCATACAATCCTCGCATCATCTGCCTTTCAGAAAATAGACATATTTGCCAACATTCAGAACTTTTACACTTGGGGGGATTAATAAATTCTTGTAGGGGTGCCCACCTGTCACCTCTGTTGGGTTAAGTAGACCATGAGTTAATACTTTTCATAATGCTATCGGTAGAATTTGGGTGGGTAAGTAGATAATGGTGGATAGTTTTTTAATACTAGCACAAAATAGTTGATTTTTATGAAGTAGTTTTGTAGCAAAATTGTTTATAGATTCAGAAATAGGCTAAGGAGGGGTAAGTAAGACAGCATAATTTAATTTTAACGTGGTACTGTAACTGCATTATTTTTTCAAGAGAAATACAATATAAGAAAAAGCATTCCTTTTTAAAAACTTATTTTTTATTGAAGGACGTTTGCAATAGAGTTTTGATTTATATTTTATAATACAATATTCGAGCATGAAAAATAGCATGTAACAAGGCTAATAAAACAGCTGAACTAAAACTTAAATTAGTCTAAATTATATAGGTAAAACCTAAAAATATCAAAAAAATGTAGAGTTGATCAAAAATGTTTAAAAGGTCATAATTAGACAAGTATTCAATATTTTAAAAAAAATTCAAAATACATGGTATCCTGAAATATCAGTTTGAAGCATGAGCTTATGATGCCTGTTTGAAAGTGTTGGTTCTCACCGTTTTGTCTTAATGTCTTCTAAAATAGAGAAGTGAAATTTAAAAGAAATGTATGGAGACTTTGCTTTTGAGGCCATGATCAGGAGCAAAATTGACATATCAAGTAAGGGCCCACTTGCCAACATTGTGGGGGCCTCTGGATCATCCAATTTTAAAATCTAATTAAAAATACCAAGAAATTTTCAAACATTAGGAATGATCTCCTTTTCATGCACTGTAAAAATATGTAACTTGTTCTTTTGAGCTATAATTAGTTTTCAGGGAAAAGATATTTTAGTGGGAAAATTCGAATTTTTATAAAATCGCTGCAAATAATGTATAATGGAAGAATTGGTAAGTAAGGGGATGGCCGCTGGCCCACTATAGGGTTAAAAGACATATATAGGGTGAGGTTGGGATCCCAACCTCACCCTATATATGTCTTTTAACCCTTTATGACCTTCCGGGACTATAAAGTCCCATTAGTAAAACTGCTTAATCCTACTAGTATTGTAAAAGAGAAATTTTGTATGTTTGCGTATTTGGATGTTTACCACTCAATCACGCAAAAACGGCTGAAACGATTTCGATAAAACTTGGATGAAGATAACATATACCCTGAATTAACATATACGCTACCTTTCATGCAAATAGTATAAATAGCTTTTTCACAGGAACACTCAAAATAACTCTAATACATTGCGCTCAATGGTCACCTCTGTAACTACAGAACCGATACTCGAACTTTTTCCTCTGATAGAAATCTACATTATTCCTGAGTACTATAGGCTGCCTTTCATGCATATAGCATAAATAGTTCTTTTACAGGGACTCTCAAAAAAATTACATTATGTTCTATGGCCATCGCTGTAACCACCGCATTGATTCTAAGGATTTTTTCACTAATAAGAAGCTGCATTATTCCTGAGTGACATAAGCTAAAATTCATGCATATAGCATAATTAGTTCTTTTTACAGGGATACTCAAATGAATTTTAATGCATTAGACTATATGGACAGGTCACAGGCATATTTTAAAGATGCAATATATTTTGTGGAATGAATAGATTGTCTCTCGCTCGACTGACAACGGAACTACAACTCTCCCTGCTGTGCCCATCTGCTTTTTCTTCTTTTATACTTTTCTATCAGCTTTCTTAAAAGCTTACCATAATTACAAGAAAGATTCCCAGATTTCCCATAATTTGATTAGATAATGTTAATGCTTTGTTGTGTGTGTGTGTGTGTGTGTAAAGCCAACCATACAGGAATCATTCCCAATGCCCATGACCCGTGCGGCAATACCAATGCCCAATGCACCCGTGTAATGCCGGGTACAAAGGCTATTTTGGTAAGTATTTTGGGAGGTTATTACCAGACCAAGTCGCGAGGTCGCTCTCATTGTTACACTAATGAGCTGGAATTTTTAAAGATTTATGTACAAAAAAATGAGGGAAAATCTTAATTTCTAAATAGCAGTTTCTCGGTATCTGATTGTGTACTAAGCTGCGATATTGCAAATGAGTTCGATGTCATTTTTATGTCACAGGTTGAATACATTTTTATATCACAGGTTGAATACTGATTTCGTTTAATATCAGCTTATCGGTGATGGGTATTTAGTTTGCACAATTCGTATTAAAGGTTTTAATAATCTGCATTCCCGTGCGAAGAACGGGTACTTTAGCTAGTAAGACATAAATCTGCAATCAATGCCCAACGAAGTCTCTAATTTCCTCTTCTATAATATTTAATTTAATATGAGATATAACACATAAAAACAATGCTTAATATTCAAGTTTCTGATACTATAAAAAAAAATGTTATGAACTTATTTTTCATAAGGTAAATTAATTTGGGACATAAAGGGTTAAGCAATGATGCAACTGAGGATATCGAAAAAACTGCCACTTTTGACGCAACGAAAGATAAGCCACTTTTTTTTTTTCCTAACGCTAATTTTTTTTAATATAAAAGCTAGCTTAATGAAAATGTACAACGAATTCTTTGGACGGAAGTCAACGAAAATCGTCGTCAAAACAAAATTTCAACAGAATAAAATACGATAAGAGCAAAGTTTTTGTGAAGGAAGGAGTATCTATAAAGTTCTATTGCCTCCATCTCTGTTACACAGAATCCAGTCGATATAACGATGAGTTTCCATGTAGAAATGACGCTGCAACAAAATTTGCAATTAATCAGTTTACAATATGCAAGCCAAGTAATTGGAACTTAATATGGAGGTCGTGTTTATAAAGGTAGAGTTGTGAAGGATGGAGTTATAATTGCTCTAACCTGTTAATGCAAGGATGTCCAAACTTCCTTAATGGCGTATACCCATGAGACGAAATAATTATATCAAGGCCGTACAGACCGTGGCATAGCTAGAAGCCATACTACATAGAACCCCTGGACGAATATAAGGTTGGGGAGGTTAGGGCTTCTGGAATCCACCCCCCTTTTTTTTCTACTCAAAACTGCTAATTTTGGATGAAAATATAAAAGTGTAAACTCTATATTTTAATAGGCAATAAAAAAATCACTGTAAATGTTAAAAATTCATAACGTAACTGAAATTTTGTACGAGTTGTTTACAGAAAAATTTGCTGTTAAGCAAAAAACCTTGCCGGCAGTAGATAAAAAGAGAAATAAATCATTCCCAGCACATAAATTACAAAACACAATCTTATTTTGGAACGCTCTTACTTAAGACTCAAAACATCCGCTTTTTTTCCATCGAAAAGTAATTGTATTGGGTATCTTATATAATAAAATCCGAGAGTAAACATTGTATGTATGTAGGTAGGTAGGTTTGTGACCACCGATCTTCTTGCGTGCATCTCTGGATCGCATTACGCCCAGACGGTTTGCCGCAGACCTACCGAATTTTGCATACAGCTTCACAAGGACAGAGCCTAACACGCCTCGGAGCGAGTTTTTCGAAATTCGAATTAGAAAATGTTTTATTTTATGTTTTGTCCGATTTTTAGCGATTTTTCTCGCTTAATACGTGATAACTCTGGTAATTACACTCGCAAGAAAACGAAATTTACATCATCGGATAGAGGAGAAAATTTTCTTTTAAAAATTGTTTGTTCCGACTGTGTAACATATTTTTTAGATTTTTGGGAGTTTTTCAAATAAAATTAAATTTGACGCTGACTTTCGTAAAATTTTTTTTAATTGCTGCATCTTGAATTCTATCCGTCATAACTTTTTTATATTTTGTCAAATGACGGAGCATACATTTCGCCCTCTTTTAAAAGTAAAACCAGAGGAAAATATAAATTAGGAGATTTTTTACGAATTTTTAAGTAAAGAATTATTTTCATTTCAATAGCGCAGCAGCTTAAAATTTTCGGTATGATATCTTGCGTTTTGGTTGTCTTGGAGACAGTAACAGTGATTAAAATTGCCAGTTGAAAAAAAAATTACTTTAAAATAACTGAGTTTTCGCATGGGAAAAGTGCGTGATTTTGATATCATAAGTTTAAAACCTCTTTCGAAACTCAATCAGAATAACGGACTCACACGCAAAACATACGCCACACATGAAATAATTCTATATTTTACTTTACGTACGTTGCCAGATAAATAATGGAATGCTGTTTTTTCACCAGTGAATTAATTATCCAGCATTATTTTCGATTGAGATTTTAAACGGGTCACGTTTTCGAATAGCAGGAAATATATTGCGGTATTAAACAGGGCCTGATTATGACCAACAGGGGGCCCCGGGCATTGATGAATTTTGGGGCCCCCCATGTATGAAATTTGTTTTATTTTTCATAAATTTTTTTGTAAAAAAAGAACAACATTTGAAATTGGGGGCCATTTCGAGCCGGAGGCCCCTTGGTAAAGTCCCGATTTACCCATGCGATAATAGGGCCCTGTTACTAAATACACCAATCTGACAAGAACTATGCGTAAAAATTTATGGAGAGCTAATTTAGTGGCAACCATAATCTGAAATGATTATCGTTTATGCTAATGCGTAAATTGCAAAGAATCACCAAAGAGTAAAAGCCTACATTCGTGGCAAATATCTAAACCGTTTCTTTAAATTAAGCATTAACGGTTGCAAAACGGCGGTATATTGTATTGGTATCAGTAAAAGATAGTATAATTAATACTAAGTAGATATGACAAGGCAATATTGATCAAACCACAATATACCGCATTAATAAATATTTCGTGAAACTATGTCTTCTATTCATTTTTCAACAGCCGTATTACATCACAGCTAACAAAACATTTAGTAATTCTACGTCGCGTTAATATATCCCGCGGTAGTTTCAACAGAAAAGACTGTAATAGAACTTTCTTTTTTCTTGGAGATTCTGTTTTGTCACAAGTAGTTGTGATCACATTTTAGGAAAATGTTCTTCTCTTGCCTTGCAAGGAGCGGGTATACAACTATTTAATTATAAAATAAAACGGTTCTCCACTTCATGTAGTATCTAAGGTATTAATGACATAACTTAAATCTAAAAAAGAGTATGATGCAGAAATGAGACATTTTGAAAATTAGAAATTTTCACTGAAAACCGTCACGCTTTTCTTTTCTGATCGTGAATGACACCGACATAGTATTTTGCGTCATAATATTAACAATGGTCACAGGTCAGTACTTATACTAACTATAAGTAATGAGTAACTTTACGCGAAGAGTCAAATCATTAAGCTTATTTTTAGATTCCAAATCTCTGGAATCAATTCGAACTATACATGTAAGAAAAAGTTTCGTTCCCTACCGTGCGGAGAACAGGCACGCAGCTAGTATCAAAATAATGACTGAGCAAGGTAATGAAAATAAAATGTAATTTCTATAAATTAATTAAGAACCGAAAGCCTAATTATTATTTTGAAACTAGTGGGGGGGGGATCTAGAAAACAAGATAGTTGAACGTATGATGGATAACATGAAGCTTCCGCAAAACAAGTTGAACATATAAAATAAATAAAAACTTTGTATAAAAAACGCACATAAAATGATACTTATAGAAAGATCGTTTCGACTGAAAATCCGTTCAGTCTTCCTCAGTCAAAGCCCTTCGTCTTACAAAACAGTGGGAACTGAAAAAGATATTTTATCTTTTTCAGAAAAAATTAGGTTTATCTTTTTCAGTACCCACTGTTTTGTGAGACGAAGGACTTTGACTGAAGAAGATTGAACGAATTTTCAGTCGGAAGGATTTTATCGTTTAACATCAGTATTTTGGGTGTTTTTTTCCGAAGTTGAACATTTTTTTTTTTTTTTTTTTTTGGGGGGGGGGTGGGGGGGGGGAGTCAATCACGTAATTCTTATTTTAGACTTAGTTCAAAATGTTCAATTTTACTGAATTGTTTAACATCATACTGCTGTTGAGCAAAATCTGCACATTTAAAGATTATTTTTTACATTTTAGTTCATATTGCTTTAAAAACGTGTTTCTTCATATTTTTTATTTTTATTTTTATTTTTTGTTTACTATAATTTATTTCGCATATCTTTCTCGAAAGAAGAAAGCAGTTTTCCACGATATCCTAGCTTAAAAATGAAAGTGCTTGCTTAAAAGTGCGTGAACTCATTCTTTAACGCACAAATTTTCTAATTAAAAACGTGTTAAAAAATTCATTTCTATGAAATTAATATAAAAAAATTATATTACTTTACAGAGTACACCTAGTATTTTACCCCCAACTAAATGCATTTTTTTTTAAATAGGTGAACCCCCCACCTTCGAAATTGCTTCCTGCTTCGAGCCGTGTCATCGCTGGGAGTTTTCCCACCAGGTCGCCCACAATTAATAAGCGGCGCCCACAGGTTACTCGAACCCTCCCACGCCAATGAAAGAACTGTTATTAACGCTCCGGGTCCATCTTGGGTTTTTTTTTTTTTTTTTTTCAAAACCATGTCTAACACCACCGCTCACTTTAACTAGATGTTTATCTCGTGGAAATAAGTAATTTATAATCACAATCCCGGGCCAACACATTCGTGAAAACACGAATATAGTTTTTTTTTTTTTGTTTTTTTTTGTTTCCTCTCGCGAGCAATCGAGGTTCATCAGCCATTTTCTTCGCTGCTTAACTATTGGTGGAGGGGGATTTTGTAGTCAGGTCTCAAAGAGATGAAATTAATAGATGTGGCGGTAAATGCGTTTAGGTCTAATTACATGGCAACATAGGCGCACGAAGGGAGCTGTTATGGGGGCTGAAGCTCTCTAATGCTATAGTGTTAGATGAGAAAATCTTTAAAAATTGATAACTGTCACTAATGAATTAAAATATTTACTTTTTTTAATTGTCTACAAATTATTTGTAAAATATTTTTTACCAAGCAAACAAACAAACAACGGCATCAAAAAGTGTTGGTTTTTTTAAATAGATACTTACAGTTAGTGTATGAAATGCAGTTACAGTTAGTTTACTGAAAAGATCCGGTAATTTTTACGACTCTATGACGAGTTACGTTGATAGTGGGCTTGTGTTCTATGGGAAAATGATACAGAATATTTTGACGTCATAACTGTATAGTCGCTTTCAATATAACCGAGTTCAGCAATATTTTTAGCTCAGCCCCCCCCCCTAAACTGAAATTCTTGTATTTATTTAATCTGAATCGCTTTCTAATGTATGAGGTCTTATATCAATCGGATGAATATACTCGGGTTGATTATTTTGTAGTTCTTCAATCCCTTTTATTATTTTGTTGCATTAGTTATTATTTTTTAATACCTATGCAGCCCACTGCTCAGTTGATAAAAACCACGTAAAAACTCTAAATAGAACTTTTTTTTTAATTATGAATTTATTAGCATTATTTCCTGACATAGAAATTCTGTTGCTGCTCTTATTTCGTTAGATTAAAAAAAAAAAAAAAACACTTCTCATATCGAAGCCTAAATTTATTTTTCAGTATATTATTATATGTATATGTATGCTTTCAAAAAAAAAAAAAAAAAAAAAAACCTTCTTTCTAAAGCACATTTTTGAATATTAGTTGTATTTATTTATGTTTAAATTTTTCAAAATTACTTTTAAAGTTTATCATTCTCAAGCCTATTGTTTACTTTTAGATATTTATTTACTTTTTTTAAACTTTCAAAATTGTAAAAAAAGAAAAAAAAAGAACGTGTTAAATATATGTATCTATGGTCAAATGTTACTAAGAACAATATTGTGAGCAATTGTAAACCATTGTAAACTAACTGCTTTTATATTGTATAACACTGATGTATTTTACCAATTGTAATCCAAAAATTGTGCTGTAAAAAAAATAAAATAAAAATGAGGGAAACCGCTGCTTGCTGGACCTGAAGCTAGGGTTCAGCAGGACAGTAGGACACTTCAGGAACTAAAGCAGGTTTTAAACCAAATAGGTAGGCCGTTCCTGAAGGTAGTATCCTATAGTATCCCCCCTAAACTAAGACCCTGGGTGCGCCGCTGCATAGCAAGTTATTTTCATTGTATCTGTTTTAACAGGTTGATGGAAGGCTGTAGAGAAAGAGAAATGTTAAGCGGGCAGACACTCTTAAAAACGTAATATTGTAAAGTAATTAAAACTTTAAAATAACACACATAAAAGATAATTTTCAGTCTGTACGCAGGTTTCGACCTAAAAACTTTCGACCTTCTTCAACAGACATCCACAAACAGCGTCGCAAAAAAGTGGGGACACAGAAAAGGGGAAAATTTGTCTCTGATGAAGAAGATCGAAATTTACTTATTTCCTCTTTTAAACACTAGTTTCTTTTTGAGTGTTATTTGTTACGGCAAAGACAGTCGTGTAATAGCTCAATGTTTATTTAAAATGTAATGCGTTATAGGAAATATAAGTAAAAAGCTTTTCTTAAAGAATATATATATATACAGGGTGTCCCATAAATACCGCCCAAACTCTGCAGAGCCAGATTCCTCGCTGGGAGTACATAAAAAATGCCCAAAGAACTGTACCTGTACGATCCATAGTTTTCGACAAAAATAGGAAAAGCAAAATATGACGTTACATCCGGTGCGACTCCGGGACTCGGTAGTATGGCCGCTACAATCTGGCACCTATGGATTGCTTTCAATGAAAACGATTGAAAGAATTGATCTGTCGAGTCCTAATTACAACAAATAGTGATTCGGTCCCTCCCCTTCGTGCTGGTGTATTTATGTGGGTACCAGATGGAACGTAAGCAGTTGGCCATTACCCTGCGTACGCATGCAAGCCTCGATATGCAGGGTGGACATTTTGAGCATCATTTTATGAAAGCATATGCAAAAAAATAACTATGTGCATGATTCCAATAAAGGCTCTTTTCGTGCACTGGAAATGACGTTTCTGCTTTTTTCTCGCACTTTTCTTGAAAAGTAAGGCCTGTACAGCTATGGTTCTTTGGGCACTTTTTATGTACTCTCAACGAGAAATCTGACTGTGAAGAGTTTTGGCGGTGTTTATGGGACACCCTGTATATATATATATATACAGCTCTATGGTCGCGCCATGTTTTCAGGCTTAATGCTTCGGTTGCTACTTCTCCATTTTCTCTTCATAATTACATTTTTTCTGGGTATGTCTTTACTATTACTTTTCACTTCATAACAGGATAGCCCCCTGCTAATTACATATTTAGCTTTCTTTGTGCTAAGTAACTGCATTGAAATCCTGTTATTTCGTTTTTTATCTTGGTAGCAAGTATTCGGTTCGTGGGGCCTGAAGATTTTAGCCGATGCTTGCTACCTATTGTTTTACTCCATCCAATTCCGTCTTCTTTTTCTGATTTACCAATGTTTGAATTTCAATCTGCTGCTTTTGTCTGCTTATTCCTATCTTTACTTAAGATTTTGAGTTCATTATTTTGCTCAACAATCATTCCATGGATATATAGAATTTAGTATTTACCAAGTGGATGCTACGTTGATTCGTAAGTTATGCTTTTTACTAGTAAATATATATATATATATATTTATATATTAACATAATGGCCATTAAAAATATTAAAGATAAGAAAAAAAATAGGAAAACCTGAACTACTTTTTTTATTGCATTAAAAATTTCTGATATGAAAGCTTTCTTAGAAAATATCACTAGTATGGTTTTAAATCTTTTCGTTTTATATTCACAGCCACACTTTGCAAATGCTACGCACTTTACCTGGATCTTTAACATACTTTTTAGAAAACATATTTAACGCACAAATAATAATAACAATAAAAATATCAAATATGTAAAATAGAAAGATGAGAAAACCTGAACTACATTTATCAGTAAAATATTTAAAATTTATGATATTCTTAGATTTTAAAACATTTATGTCAAGAAATAAAAAATTCTTAAATAGTTGTGAAAAATGAAATGAATGCATTTTTCATTTAAATTTGATATACTGTCTGCTTCATAATAATAAAGTACAACCATTTACAAGGCAGGGATATTTAAATACATTTAAAACATTTTTAAATAATTTCTCACGTAGCTACACAATTTAAAGCATTCATATATAAATTCTACATTTTTTGGTGTTGGGGGGGGGGGGCATCTTATCGGAAATTTTAGAGTGCATTCAATCGTCAAGGGTAGGTATATATATATATAACCAATTCGGGAACCGACAAAGAAAATGGACCAATTAATGGCATTATAATCTGAATTTAGGTATTGTTGTTTCTGCTTTGCTTGTAAATCGGTGTGACTGCTATTTCAGAAAAACATTATTCAGCTATTCAGCTTTAAAAAATTATTTACTTAAAAAGAAACAGTTAACTTGCTTCAGTGATATCTAGATGTGTGTCGGTATATTTTTTAAATATTTCTCACTGTCTATTACTCACGCTTTCATCTTGTAAACGAAATTAAACGGGAAAATTTTGCATCTAAGAGGAACTAGCCCCTGAACTAGAATCAGAATCGATGTCAAAATGCATTATGCGATACTAAATGCTACCAAAAGTACATATATATCACTTTTGTTTTGTTTGAAATAGATTAATGCCTATAAATTAAGCTTTAATACTTAACCAATTACACAGGGCAACAAAAAAAAATTTTTTTTTTTTTGGTGCCTAAGATTTTTTAACTGATTTTAGCAATATTTGGGGCGCTGAATCAAAATATGCAGTCAGTTTTTCTCCATCAGCTCTACTTTTTTAGATAAGTGTTATTTTTTCTTTTGTTTTAAATGCAATTCCACATGAAATGAGCAGTTGTAACTCCATTTTGTACTGTCCTAAATCACATATACAATTATTAATTCCTGCATAATTGCCCTATTTTTAGTCTGTGATCCAGTTATTTCCAAGAAAATTCACCAGATAGAGTCAGCGTCCAATGACTTGAGTGACCTTCGGTTTAACAAGAGTTGGGGTCAGTTACTGAGTTCCCGCCTTACGGGGTAGATCAAATTTGCCGCTATGTGATATTTATGTTTATAAAATTGTATTATAAAGTTAACCCAAAACGTACTTCATTGTAGATTGTTGTATTTGTGGTGTTGAATTGAAATAAAATGAGTTCCAGTAGAAGAAGTTGTAAAAACATCCTGATGTGTTTTGCTACATATGCTGGAGAATACACATTAAAAGAAAACAGAAAGACTGTTAATGACTTTATAAAAAGAGCTTATTATGGATACTTTGGTGTTAAGTTTGGAGATCAAGATAAAACATGGGCACCACATCAGGTCTACAAAACTTGTAGAGAACACTTACGACAGTGGACTACAGGGAAAAGAAAAAGTCTAAAATTTGGCGTACCGATGGTCTGGAGAGAACCCAAAAACCACATCGATGACTGTTATTTCTGCTTAGTAAATATTACTGGTATCAATCGAAACAATCGTAGCAAGTGGACTTATCCTGATTTACCCTCTGCAAGACGGCCAGTCCCACACTCAGAGGAAGTGCCGATTCCAGTATTTTCCCAACTACCAGAGATCGTTGAAGAAGTGTGTTGTCCCTATGATAACCCTGCTGATTCGAATGAAGGTGACAGTGATTATGAAACGATGTCCTCAATTCTTCAACGTTTTAATCAGGATGAGTTAAATGACCTCATCAGAGATCTCAACCTGTCAAAAGAAAAAAAAAAAAAAGCTTCAGATCTACTTGCTTCGTGGTTAAATGAAAAATATTTAGCAGACAGTAGTGAAGAACAAGGCGAAAGATTTCACCAGGACATTAAAACTATGGAAGATAGCTATCGAGGAAGATGGGATACCCATATGATGGCAGATTACTGCTGGAGTTTAAAAAGGGACTGCCATAAGAAACATTCAAGAATGTCACGGAAAAAAAACTTCAGAAGTCTTGAGTGATTAGTTGGTTGGTATTACCTTTTATCTTTGTTTATCATAATTGTATAATATAATAATAAAAATCACGAGTTTAGATTTTATTTGATCCATTCACTTAACTTAAAATTGTGATATGTGAATTTACCTAAAATGTTATATCTTAAAAATTTGAGCTCCTAGGCAAAAACTAATGCCATATTTGAACTCAGGGCATCAAATTCATTCAAAATCAGGTCCAAACACCAGGGCACCAAAACAGCTGTTTCCCTGTGTTATCAATGGGGCACACGGTACTGTACAGATATAATATATATAAAACATTAAACATTTTTCAATTCCCTTGGAAAATTTTAAAGTTGTTCTTTTAAGAAATGCAGCAACGTTTGAACATCTTTTTAAAGAATCCAATTGCGATAAAGACTGAAAAAATTTAGGTCTCTTTACAAGCTCTAGTATGCACTATTACAAACGCTAAACCTATATAGCAGTTACAAAATATTCAAGAAAAAATCTTAAGCATTCTGTATTTTGAAAGAGTCTTGACTTACGAGAGTTTTAGATGTTCCAACACCCTTCGCGTAAGTGAAAATTTCTCGTTGTGAAATATGTACTGTACATATATACGACTCACATACTCAGTTACTTTAGTAAAACACATACTCAACTTTAGTACACAACTTTAGTAAAACACATACTCAGTTACTTTAGACACTTATAAATGCCCCTATAACCGTTTTAAACCATTTTCTAATACTATTTAACACATAAATCCAAATAATAATGAATAAATCCAGGTTTGCACTGTTACGGTTTGGATTCTTTCGCCTTCGGTGATGCTACGAGAGACGAAATGCTGTTCGCTGATTGGCTCTCTTCTTTAGTAGCTAATCACAAAGAAGATACTTACCCCTCACACACCGCACTTTTTCTTTGAGCTTCTTACTGTTGTCAAAAAAAAATGTCGTGTTGCGGTCGATAAATTCGCGTTAACTCATACGTGGAAAAACTCGCGTAATCCCCGTTCGCGTAAGATATATCGCGTTGTAGCTCGATTCCACTGTATTTCCCTAAACAGATGATTTTTCAACCCATATCTGAAGGTAATTTTCATGCTTAAGAATTTCTGCTGAAAACTCCATGAGACATATAGGTCTGCTGTTACTGTAAGCGCATAGTGTACTTGGCGAAGAATCATTATTAGTTTTTTCGAGTATTTAAAGTCATTGGTTTGTTTTGAAAGCTGTTCAAAAATTCTGCGACTTTTAAGACTGTCTACTGCCTATCGGTTGGCCAAAGAAAGAGACGCGCGAATTTTCTCATTTTATCGATTATTAAGAACGTGATTATACATCACAAACCTGCTTACTGAGCGAAGAGGACTTTTCGGGTATGGCTGTAATTACTCACTTTACAGAAGTTGGGAACCAAAACAAAAACATAAACAAGAACCTGGTAATCTTGAAGAAGCATTTATAAAGGCAGCGAAAATAAACTCTTTACGCGTTAGCTAACGAGTAAGAAAAAAAAAAAATTGATCGATCGAAGTTCTGAAACTTTGTGTAGAATTTTGTTTCGCTAGCACATTATCAATCACGGGCGCACTAACTTGTGTCAAATTTCTTATCGCTAATGATTTGTCACAATTATTTGGAGAAAAAAAAAATTTCTTTTTAAAAATATATGGTAATCGCCTTCCTTTTTTCTCCCCGCTAACTTCTTTTCAAGTCTTCCGTTTCAAATAGTTTGCTGAAATTATTCTGAAAATAAAATAAAGTTAATTGTGTGTGTTGCGCTGACTATCATTATATATGAAAAGATTGCTGGGTGGTTCACTCTTTATTTTTAATAAATCCTTTGAATGGTTAAGTGCAATGTTTTCATTTCGCGTTTTTCAAGGAGCTCACGCTCTGCCCGTCTTTTCTTTATTGCCGATGCACCCTGCCTTTTTTAATTTATTACAGAGGCTCCCTGCCCTACAAAGAAAGTAACAATATTCTATTTCTATAAAGGAAGAATGTTATAAAAGATTTGTATAAAGAAACTCTAATTTCTATAAAGAACTAACTACGTATATTTCTATAAAGTAAGGAAATATTTTTTTTAAATGCCCTTTTACTCAAAAGTGCCATTTTTTTAAATAGAAAGTGCCCTTTTTAATAAATACGCCCTGCCCCTTTGAAAAGAAATGTCAATACATGACACATGGTTAAGAGATCTGTTTTTTATCATTAGTGAGATTGTTCCTATTACCACTACCATGTTTACTTGCATAATAGACAAACTTTTTTGTCAATTTTTCTTGGTGAAGGTCTAGATGTGACTATTGTGAAGGAAAAACCAGCTACATATTAATTGTACGCTCAACCTCAACCGCTAATACATTAGTAATATTATAATAAAATTACTAACTTATCAAATGTTTTCAGCTCATCTGTCGTATATTAAATAATCTCTTTGTCATTTGCACACAAAAAAAGAGGCAGTTTTTTTTTATAGTAATATTTTTTGTAGACATAAATGAAGGTCGAATGCATGACTGCGACTTTATTACGAGGAAAATATTTTAACAATTTTTTCTGCCTCAAAACGAGGGTGCGATTATTATGCGAGGGCGATTAGTACGCGAGTAAACACGGTAGTATCTCTTATTAGTGTCATTATTTCGAATTTCCGTTATCTTGTGCTTCTCAACAGGATAATACACAATTTAAATTTTGAATTAAATAATAACATTAAAATAGTTTAATAATTCAATGTTGAAGCATAACACTGCGAACAGGGGCGTAGCCAGGGGGGGGGGGTATATCGGGATATATCCCCCCCCAGAAATTTTTGTATTAGTGATGAAATTCCGTCTATTTGTACACATATAAGTTCATATCCTCCCCCAATATTTTCCAGGCGCATATCCCCCCCGAAAAATTTTCCTGGCTACGCGCCTGATTGCGAAAAACCTTTTTTTCGCAGTTATTAGCTTTGATTTTCATTCCTTGCATCACAAAATATCTCCGGAGAGAAATGGAGAGTCCTACTAGAGGGGGCAGTACAGGCGCGTAGCCAGGAAAATTTTTCGGGGGGGGGGGGGGATATGCGCCTGGAAAATATTTCGGGGGGGGGGGGATATGAACTTATATGTGTAGAAATAGACGGAATTTCATCACTAATCCAAACATTTCGGGGGGGGGGATATATCCCGATATCCCCCCCCCTGGCTACGCCCCTGGGGCAGTATCCTAGGGGTTAGAGAGCATCAGCAATTCTTTCCAAAAAATATTTCTTAATGGTAACATTTTGCTTTATTACAGTTTGTTTGAGTCGAATAAGCTTTCTTTTTTTTTTAGTCACCCCCTCTCAAATAAAATTATGTATATGCCACAGCTTTTAGAAGCGTTTTTCCCAGTGGACTTTTTTCTTTTTCGTTGCTTTTCGAAATGTCTAGATGACTTCCTTGAATTGAGAGAATGGCATAAGTATAAGGAATTTTTTTAATACCCCTCGTATTATCCGTTAAATTGCTAAGAGTTGCTGGTAGTTATCAGTTCTTTGTTTTAGCCCTCTTGAATGTTTTATAAACTTTGATAAACGGTGATAATGAATACTCGACAGTCAACTAAGTATAAGTGTTGAATAGTTGTAAAGAAAATTATAAGAAGAAAAAAAAAATTCAGAATTTCTTGTAAAACTTTTAAAATTTTTCCTATATTTATAGAGTCAACAAAATACTGAGAGTATTTTCTGTGAGTCATTACTTGTGCTGAAGAGCATCACCGTAGTCGTCCAAATTGACAGAATAATCGAGATTATTAGCGACATCTCAATAGAAATATTCGTACTATGGCAAACGATACTGAAGAAACTTTCTGCTAGCAGGCCAATTAGCTAATTCATAAAATACAGTTTGTTTCTGCTTTAACGAATTCTGAAGAAAAATAAAGAGGCAATACTGATTTGCAGGTTAGAAGACACCTCAAAAGAACCTTTGTTTTCTTGGGATGTCCAAGGATGTACTTATCGGTGTTTTTCGAAAAAATCCTGTGATTTTGGTACATAAGTACAAATAAACTAATTATGCCAGCCACTTCAAAATTTTGAAACTGCCTCTTTACAAGCCAGTGGCGGATCCAGAATTTTTTTTTGGGAGGGGCTAAATTTTTAAAAAAAGTTTATATCACCATATTAAAATGTACTATAAATCAAAACTTTAGTCTAAACCAATGTGCATGCTTTTGGGTGAGGCTAAGTTATAAAATATGACCATTTTAGATATTTAAAGTGCATAATAAAGCAGAATGTTACCCTTTAGCAATCTCTTTTTTGGGGGGGGGGCTGAAGCCCCCTAGCCCCTCCCCTAGATCCGCTACTGTTACAAGCTGTACTATATACTGAAATAAACGATAAATCTGTATCAGTTTCAAAACTTTTAGAAAAAATTATTAAAAATCGGAAATTTCAGCAAAACGTGTCACTCTTCGAAAAATCTTGCAGATCAGATCCATGTTTAAGAATTGTTCCTGAAAATTTCACGAAAGCCACAGCTTTTTCGCTTATTGCAGTGTGTAAAGCAGCTTATGAAGAACCATCTGGAATTCTAGATCACCATGGTGCTATTAGTTTATTTCAATTTGTATACCAAGACTAAAAACAGAGTTTGTTTTCTTCGATTTAAGTTCGTTGGAAGAAACATAAGATTCAAATCTTGTAAAAGCTCGAGGCTTTAAGCTTGCCTTTGTGCTGCTCTCACGTAAAAAATGATCATTTTATAAATCTACACCTGTAGAAAATGCACTGATTGTGGTTTACTAACGTCCTTGTCCAAGAAAAATCAGGCAACCTATCCGATAATGTCAGGAAGTTTAGTGCCGTAAGTCTACTAGTTGATTTGAATTAGACAAGGAATCCCAAACTTTTTCAACCTCAAACGACCATTTAAATTGGAAATACAAGAAAAAACATTGAAATTTTGATAGAGGAAATGGACATTAAACTCGGTCTTTTTTCGAAACAGTGAAAATTGCTTGATGAAGCAAGAAGTATCCGATAGCTATAATTAGGAAAACGGTGCACTAATAGTGCATCAGCGTGCTTGTAATTCTTAAAATAGGAAAACTGGAGAAGAAAAAAAAAATTTACTTTCTTTAAATTTGAAGTTTGTGAAAACGTATCAAAATTTCAATATCATCCAATAGAGGGAAATCATGTAAACACTTTTGCATGCATTAATAAAGCATAGTTTCCTTTAGCCTCGTATTCGCATCTAATTTCTAGCAAGAGTTTCTGCATGCATTCCAAATAATAATAATAATAATAATGATGATAAGTTACACACTAGTTAGTATTTAATCATTTAGATCTATCTAGATCAGTGTTTTCCAACGCTGGTCCTTGGACCGATGCCGCTCCATATATTTCTTATGTATTGAAAAAATTCAGCAACAAAAGTCGTCAAAGTCAAGTCAAACATTGGCGCAACAGCGCCTCTGCGGGGCCAAGGCCTGCGGTGCACAACCGCGCCTTCGCGACCATGCGGATGCATATGCCTCGGTCAGGTGGTCAGCCTAACGCGAAGCCCCCAGTGTTTGACCCCAAGCAAAAGCTTGGTCCTCAAAGTCCTTAAAGTCAAGGTCCTCCAAGCGGCTTGGTCAACAAAAGTCGTACAAACTAAAAATTATTTATATAACACTTGATTTAATAAATAAAATGTATTTTTATATCATAATTGTTATTTTTTAACCGATTTTGTCCTGCGATATGTTTTTCCTATGTTTACTTATCCGCAGATGTAAAAGGGTTGGGAAATTTTGATATCTACATCATTATTATTTTACTTTTCCAGTTTTACATAAAGATAACACTTTTGAAATACAGTCGAACCTTGATTTAACGAATTCTCCAATTTAACAAATACTCTTTTTGTCCCGAAAAAAAGGGATCTAAAATGCTCTGATTTAACGAACAACAATCGCCGAAATAAAATTCGCACATAAAACTAAAACTGAATTTTTCGCACACAAAATCTTTCACACCCTAATCCAAGTGTGCAATACAATAATTTTTTTTCTCCAAATGAAGCAAGTGCCTACGAAGACAGCGATAAAGAAACAGTCATTTGCAACTACGCCGTGGATAACCATGATCAAATGACTGGATGTGAAGATCTTCTTAGTAATAGAAATTTTACATAATGTGTGTCTTGCGATGTACAGCTAAGTACCTGCGATAGTGAACTGAAAGAGAATGAATATTCTGAAAGCAGCAAAGACGACGAAGAAACGTAAATTGATTTTAAAAAAGTGACATTCCAAGAAGCAGTTTGCAGCTTGAGCGTTTTAAAAAAATTTTTTTTTGTCTCACGAGGTTGATGATTTTGTTCTTATGAAGTTAGAAAATATAGACAAAGAACTTTGGAAAGTCAAAACAGAGCACTATCAAAGATTTCTTTCCAAAGTGCCAATAAGGATGTACTGGATGTATTATGTATTAAGTTTTAAGAGCAAGTAACATTAAAGAATTTAGATTAGTTTAACCCATTAAGGACGGAGATTTTACCCTCCCTCCCCCACAATCTTTCACCTGAACTGAATGAACTTCATTGGGGTTACTTGAGTGAGAATGTCCTTTTCTATGTTTTTAGATGTCAGATGTGAGATTTAGTAAATATGGTCAGGTGACCATATGGTCACGGTAGTCCTTTATATGACCATACTATAAACCATTGTTTGCTGTTACCATACGGTAACCCTAGTACTTAAGGGGTTAAAGTTGATCGCCTAACGTATAATTTATAATTTTTAAGCTCGTAGTAAACAATAATCATTCTTTTTTTCATATCTAAGGGTATTTTGCATTGATATTTTTATACCATACTCTTCACAAAAATTGATATTCGATTTAACGAATCGCTTCTATTTTACAAACGGATTTGTGGGTCCCTGTCAATTCGTTAATTCGAGGTTCGACTGTGCTTTTTATTTAAAAGGTATCACCACCCTTTTCCAATAACCACCGCAGAGGAAATGCGTCTAACCGCTTGCAGACAGAATCTTTCAGAAACAGTTGATTCAGGAGTTGGTGAAAACCTCATTAGCTGGAATACATGAATGCATCACGCTCCATCAATGAAACAACTGTGTAACTATTTCCACGGCGGGAAAAACCCAACTTTTTTTTCTCTCTTTCTCTCTTTCTTTTGAAGAATTCCACCTTTAAATTAATTCATGTCTGTCGAGCTAAAGAATTTCACCAGTGGGCAGCCAGAGAGCTTCAATTTGTGGCCGTGCCCTCTAAAACGAAACTTCGAGAATGAAATGGGGGGGGGGGGGGTTGCACATTCCTCGGCTTCTCTAGGGAAGAGAAAGAAAAAAAAAATAAGGCGAACTGGGGTCCTCCTCGTCTGGAAAGGTGAGGCAAGGCAAGGAAGGGGGGGCTCAGGGCGTGAAAGCCACCCAACCGGATAATAATTAGGAAGTCGCATGAAATTTGCTCTCTTGACACCGCATTAAAAGGCTTGTTATTAAGAAAGCGACAAAATGTACACGCTTTGCGCAAGGGCTACCACTTTGATTGTTTTGCTTTTTTTTACTTTGCCGGAATGAGTGTATGTGGAGGGGGGGGGAGCTAAGTTCTACGAGATAGATGACATGTAACCCACACGATGTCTCCCCCCCCCCCCGTCCCATGCATAACAAGCACTGACGATGAGCGGAGTTATTATTAATTTTTACGCCAGCCTTTAACTCTTGCCTGTTGAACGGGGCGTTTGTGCGGTTAACAGATGTGGATGGTTCTTGTCTCTCTTTTTTTTTTTTTTTTTTTTCTCCCGACTTATTATTTAAAATACTTTTTTTTAACACGATGGCGTCTTATGTTAATAATGTGCTGTCAAGAAGCGTTGAGTTTGATAATTTATGCATCTGATTTGAGGTTATTTTTTAGTTCTTGTTCTCTCGGTTTTTCGCGTCTACCCTACCTTTCTCTTCTAACCGGTACTCCTTCACTGATTCTCCGCAGCTTTTTCTTCTGTTTTCTTATTCTTCTTGAACCCTTAAAATAATATTTTAACCGTCTATATAACCGGGCGATAGCTATTATCTATCTTCTACCATTCTTTTTTTCTTTTCACTCTTGTTCAGATATTACCTGCTAGTAAATATCAAATGTTGAGATAAGATGGGAGATCATGTATCAAAGTTACTCAGAGGTTGTCGTTTTTTTTTTTTTTTTTCCCTTGTTTTATAACCCCAGACGGAGGATGTCTGAGAAACATTAGATTGGAACGATGCTATTCCCTTTCAGGAGCCGAAACTTTGATGAAAGTGATTTTACAGGTAAATGTTTCATGCAGTTGTGCGCATGGGCGTCACTACCTACAATAGACGACTCCCTACCCTCTCAATTTTTTCATGGGCTGAGATTATAAAAAATACTTTCGTCACCTAGATGCAGCTGCAAAGATACCCTTTCTGTAACAATCTATATTCACTTCATTTTTATAGCCCCCGTAAGATCGTATTAGCTCAAGAGCTTCTTACAATCATGAGGGCTGAAAATATTTTTCTTAAGTATTAGGCAACGAAGTGCAAAAAATGCCAGTAAAATAACGAACATTATTTTCTAGAAAAATTAGTTTTAAATGCTTTTCTTTTTCACCACCATTAAACACCATCAACATCTTCAACTGAATTAAATTTCAAACTAGTAGCAGCAAGTCCGGATAACGGAGGCAACAAACTTATTAACTATAATGCCTAAACAAGACTGCATTGGTTAATATTTTATAATAAATGGCTATGCCATCTCTTGTTCTTCTTGTTTCAATTTCATTTAATATTAACTCTTAATGAAGATACAGGGAGAAAAATACCTCGTCCAACCATATTAATCAACTAGTGGTGATGCGGGTTGTGTCTGAACATTTAGCACTCATAAGGGTTTTGCGTTGCAGAATGAGCTCTTGGTTTCTCAATCATCAAATATGTACAAAAATTAATGAAAACTTTAATATTTCAGCTCTTTTTATCACAGAGTGACTGTGAGAAACATTCTAACCTTTGAGTACTTGCAGAGCCAGATTAAGCTCTATGGGGGCCCTCTACAAAAACTATGTAGACTTGAAGGCCTTATAGTCTAAGAGCCCGCGACCGCCAGACCTTCGTCATAGTATAAAAGCTGAAACTTTCTCTGCGCATACCCCCCAACAGAGGTAGGAACAATCGGCCACTATAAAGTTTGGATGATCGTGGCTTTGTCAGGTAACAGGTGGCAAAGGTGTATAAAATTGCCGAAAATTTCGTCATTTCATAAAGCTTGATTTTTTTATATGTTCTTCTTCGCAGTACTAGAAATCACTTTATCCCTTGCCAGACACTTTTCCATCGTGGCAAACTCCCGCCAGACAATCTCAAAGTCATGGAAAACTGTTGTGTTCGTAAACTCCCGCGACGAAGTACGTCAAGCTGTCACAAAGTGCCAAGCACATTTTATACTGCTACTTCTGAACTTTCTTACGCGCGAACTTTCTTGCAGCGCGCTCGTAATAGAATTGCGTTTTTCAAGACTTTGAGGCTGTCTGGCGGGGGTTTGCCACGATGGAAAAGTGTCTGGCAAGGGATAAAGTGATTTCTAGTACTGCGGAGAAGAACATATAAAAATATTAAGCTTTATGAAATGACGAAATTTTCGGCAATTTTATACACCTTTGCCACCTGTTACCTGACAAAGCCACGATCATCCAAACTTTATAGTGGCCGATTGTTGCTACCTCTGTTGGGGGGTATGCGCAGAGAAAGTTTCAGCATTTATACTATGACGAAGGTCTGGCTCTTGCTCTATTATGAGATTTTCTTTCGAAGGCTTCTAGTCTGATGTAAGACTTTTCAACAAATTTCGGCCAATGGGTATAATACAGATTGACTACTATATTGTTTATGCTGTAATGTATCCATTTTGTTAAAATGCATTTAACTGAACGCATCACAAAAATACGCACAGTTCTGAAAGGGTGATTTAAAATTTCAGCTACACATATATACTCAGTTTTTCATGCGGCAATCAGAGGTAGCATGTGGTTTGTGACTATTAAATATTTTCTATACATCTGATCGCCAACACATTAAATATAGCATGTTTTAAATTTTATGTTTAATTATAGTTGTAATCCACCTCCATTGAATTGTCACCTTGAGGGTCTCTGAAATGATCAGAGCCCATAAGCTACAGCCTACTTAGCCTAATGGATAATCCACCAGTGAGTATTTGGATAATTTTAGTGATGGCAGAAAAATGTCTTCAATTTGTCTCTTTCAATAATACATTATCACAAATAGACCCTTTAAAAAATAGAAAATGAAAGAACCAATTTCAGTTCTGATTTTGCAATGACGACATGATCCTTACCCTTTAAAAAGTATTCAAAATTTCAGTTACCCAATTCCTAATGCTAATTTCAATTTTAAAAATGTCACCTGTATGAAACGTAAAGCGTATAGGTTTTTATTAACGTCTTTTATCCCTAAACGTACCTTAGGGCTTTCACTGTTGTATCGAAACCTCTTAAAAACAAACAAAAGAAAAACGAACATTACATACTGATATGAAGCTATTATCAAAAAAGAAAAAGAAGTAAACTATGTACAGCAAATTCAAATGAGTCCGCCACCAGTCTGATGCGACTGAAATTTCTCGAAACAGCATTATCGCATTCGACGAAATTTGAAAGTAAAGAATATCATTGGTGTAATTTGTCCCGCCTTTGGAAAGATAATAGCAGCTAATCTTCTCGGTTAGAAATTGAATAATAATAAACATTTGTCGTCTGGAAGGCGAGAAATTATTAAAGAGGAACAAAAAGGCTATACGTTTATTTAAAAAAAAGAAGCAAAAAATTGTAGCATTCCACGGCCCTCAAGCACAAGATAGCATTTTGGAATTCTATTTCTCATACCAAATGACTGGTTGCACTGAATATTAAATTTCGCATGCAGTTCTTAAAATCTGGCCACGGTGACAGATGATTGAGTACCGAGTTGCCGAATCCCCCATAATTTGATTTAGAAGAGATGATGGATTAGGTTGCAAAACCATTTGTTAGTTCATTCACGATGGAGTGCTTGAAATCTATCTGTTTTCTTGGAGAGACATTAGCAGTACATCCTGAAAACAAAATAAAATTACAGGGGAGAGAAATACGAGTCCGTGGAGGTTTTTTTCTTGAAAGGAGTCCGATGCAGAAGCGGAATTTACTTTCAGGAGTTCCAATCTGCAGGGGGCCAGGTATCAAGAGAGAGCGAAAACAAGACTGTTTGTTTATGTGCAACTGACTACACCGTAAGTAATAAGGAAAAAAATTCCTTAGAATAATAAGTCAGATGTTTCACCTTATAGCTTCACCGAAAGAAAATGTTTTGCTGGATTCTACAAAATTTTGTTGCCGCCATTTTAATCGAATAATTTTCGCTGATATTTTGACGATTCAACTAAATATTTTGTTGGTCCAAAAAATATATATTTTTAATTCAACGAAATATTTTGTGGATTCAACAAAATATACTGCTGATAAAATGAAATATTTTGTTGATTTAAATATATATGGTTCTGATTCGACGAACTATATTGTTGATCCAACAAAAATAATTTTATTGAAATAGCGTCAACCAAACTTTTGTTGAATCAACAAAATTTTATTGAATACAACGAAACATTTTCTTCCCCGTAAGGCTTTGCCTCCTTCCTCCAAGCGAAAATTCAGTCTACAAAACAATTTTTATTGCACAGGAAAGCTCGCGCACGTTTATGCTTAACTTTCAAGGGGGAAACAAGGGGGTCAAATAATTAGCTCAAAAATGCTATTTTGAAAAAAAGTTTATTACTTTAAGAAAATAAAAAAAGAGAGGGAACGATTTACAAAAAAAGTTGATTCTTGAAATCGTAGTATATTTGACAAATCACTAATAGTACATTTGCTTTAGAAATCCTTCATGAAGTTCAGTAAATTATAAGACAATGGTTGAGGGGATAAAAATTATTATTTTTTAAAACAATTTATTGGAAAATAAATTTTAGAATTAAATTTTCAATTAACATTTATCTTGCAAGAGGAGTTGCTTGTATAGATGTTATCAAAGCACCTGCAAGCTGATAAAAGTAAATAATTTCGGAACTCTAAATGATTTTTCACTCTGTAATAATTTCCCCTCTAAATTCTTTATTGAGCAAATATATTGAATTTTATTAAATATAAATAACGAAATACTTTACGGGATCATATATTACTTTAGAAATGTGTCTTTGAAAATAAAAAGCACATCTAAAATCTTAGATTATTAATTTTACAAATATGATTTTGTCAAAGCATCATAAGTAATAATGATATACAAACTATATATATATATATATATATATATGTATATGTGTGTGTGTGTGTGTGTGTGTGTGTGTATTATATAGAAGACGGAAAAAGTTGTAGTATCAATTTTCCCCTGGCCGTTGTTTTAATCAATAATGGGTCGTTTTCCTTTTTCGACACAAAGATATTGTTTTTGCTCTAATGAAATGTCGTTTATCGTACACGTTTAGATGTTCGAGAAAATAGAAACGGCTTTTTCATGCTCCTCATATTATGTGATCTTAATTGCAAAAATGCAAAATTAATTTCAATACTAATAAAAATGTATTAAAAGTTTAAATTTTTAGAAAAGAATTTTTAAACAGTTCTCGAAAAAGAGAAAGAAAGAAAGACAAGAAAAGTAAAAGAATATTATGACGCTGGTCACCTTTAAGCGAGCGTGTGACAAGCAAAAATGTAATTAATATTATTTAAAAAACAGAAAACAAAATGGGTGGTTATTCTTGGTAAAATTTAAACTTTTATGTCATTTTTACTTTATTAAATCTGCATAAAAGTCATATAATGTTTAATACGTCTTCGAAATTTCCGTTGATTGGTGAAAGTTCCGTTATCAAACTAGTCTCGTTATCATAGCATAAACTAGCACTGAAAATGTTATGCTGTACCTTAAATCTAAAATATTTTCTATCCACTTAACACAATGACTTTCTATAAGTCGTTGATTTGGAACAAATAAGGAAAGAAATCAGTGACTAATGAGTTGTAACTCATATACAGGTTCATACAATAAACAAATAAGTTTTGTATAATTACTTTTTTTTATATACTTTAGAGAAAAAAATTAAAAGTCCAATTCTATTTTACATTTTTATGATTCTCTAAACTAAATCTATGTTATACTGTAGTTTATATTATTCGGCATTCTTAGTTCTAGATAAGTTTAATTATTTTGGTATCATATTTCATTGTTTAGAGAATGCATGACCTCACTATTTTAAAGTTCGAGAGTAGAAAATTCTTCGACCACGGAATTATTTATACCTTATATCTGCTGTGCACAATTCAGTTTTGCCTAAATTTAAAAATGGAAGATTTTAAAAACTCTCAAACGTCTTTTAAAGCGTATTACATTTAAAAGACCCTGTGAGGTGTCGTTGTTTTTAGTGTCCCAGCCTATTCTGGGTATTGTTTGGAAGAATCCATTCATTTTAAATGTTAAAAATGCAAATTAAATTCCTGATGGTTAAAGTTAACATATTACGTGGAACCTCTATAATTTGGACACCTGCGGTTCCCGCAAAAAAGTGTCCAACTTTCAGAGGTATACCCAACTTATAAAGGTTTTCTGTCTTATTCACTCGTTTCGTTCCCCCAAAAAATGTCCAACTTAGGGAGGTATCCAAGTTATGGAACTGTCCAACTTGGGAGGTTAATTTTGATTAAATACTCCGATCAGTAGCGTAGCCAAGGGTGGGGGGATAAGGGATCACAACCCCTCATGAAGAATTTTTTGATACACAAAATGCATATCCTTTACTCCCTTATCACACACACATATACATATATATGAGTTACAGTAGTCATAACGCCCCCTCATGAAATATTTCTGGCTACAGCACTGACTCCGATGCAATGTTACAGTTTTAGAAAATCGGGAAATTCTGAAAGTTTATTGAGGTTTGTGATGCACACTTGAAACTTTTCAAAAGCTGCCACAGCACTCTAGAGTTTTGAAATAATTAATTTTTTTTTTTTAAATAGCACATAAAAGAAACTCATGTGTGTTATTTTACACTCTTCGTTATTTCATCTTTTAAACACTAGTTTCTTTTGAGCGATTAAAAAGATTATTTAATATTTTTTTGCGACTCCAGATTTTTATATTTAAAAAAAAAAATGTTTTTAAACCCAAATGATCTCGTTCCACAAACTTACCAAAAATAAAAATGTAAAATTATTAATACTTTTAATTTAAAAACACGCCAACAAACATCTTAACCCTCAAACGCTCCTTTGCAAAGGGATAGGTGTCACAGGACTCTTGAACAGCTTAATAAACAAACCAGTGATGTTCAACACTCAAATTTAATAATTATTCCAAGTACACTTACGCTGATACTAGCAGCAAATCTATAGGTCTCATTCAACTTTCAGATAAAGTTGCTAAACATGAAAATTACCTTCAAAAATGTTACCTTCCAGTTATCCGTTTAGGAAATATTACGAAATGCTGTATGTTTACGATTTTTTCTTGAATATTTCGCAGCAGTTACAGGCCACCGTTTGCAACAGTACATATACTATAGCTCGTAAAGAAGAAAGGCTAAATTTTTTCGAGTCTCAATCAAAATTGGATTTTTAAAAGAGTTCAAAAGTTGCATGATTTCTTTAAAAAATAATCTTAAAGGTGCGGCTGAGATGTCCTCATTAGAAGAACTTGGGCCCCACCATGGCCGAGTGGATAAGACACTGAACATGGTAGATGGCTGAAGTGTGAGGGTCTATCTTGCGGCTGGCGATCAAATCGGTCTGGAGTTTTAGGTGGTTTTCTCCAGATATAACGTGAAACGTTAGAAACCCTCAAAGAGTCTTCTGCCCAACGCATCGCACTCCTCCTAGGCAGATGCTCCTCGTGTAGGCTTGCCATAACAATATACACTACAAGAACTTAGAGGCAAATTGTTTACACTCAAGATTATCGTGTTTACTCACGTAACAGTCTCCCTCGCATAATAGTCGCACCCCCCTCCCCGTTTTGAAGAAGGAAAATCTTCAAAATATTTTCTCATAAAACTCGCAGTCATGTATTCAGCTTTCATTTATGTCTATAAAAGTATTACTATAAAAAGAAAAATCTCTTTTTTGCGTACAATTGAAGAAAAGATTATTTAATATACTGCAGATAAACTGGAAACATTTGGTAAGTTAGTTATTTGATTATAATACCTTATGTCACTGAAAATGGTAGACGGCTGAAGTGTGAAGGTCCTGGGTTCGGGTCCCATCGCGGGGCTGTCGATCTAAAGGAGTTTTGGTAGGTTTTCACCAGATGTAACGTGAATACGCGTTAGAACGCCTTAGAAAGTCCTCCTACCAAGGCACCCCCCCCCATCTTTGGCAGATCGCCTTAGCAGAGCGTTGCCATAATCACACAAACATTTATTATAATGCCAGGAACGTTTTAGCGTTCAATATTACGTAGTAGAGTTTCCCCTCATAATAGTCGCATCTAGACTTTCATAATGAAGAAATTGCTAGTATTACACGAGTAAACACGGTAAATTTTCAAATAAAAAAGTTCAAGCTGTCCCCCTACACCCGCTGAAGCGTTTTCCAACCTTCGGCCATGTCCGTGGAAAACTGACGAGAGAAACTTTGTGGTGTCCCCACCTTACTCCAAAAATCTATTAGAGATGAGTTCGGGCTCATTTTTTGAAGCCCGAGCCCGAGAACTTTTAATCCGAGCCCGCCCGAGCCCGAGCAATACTATTTAAGTCGGAGCCCGAGTCCGAAATTTGAGCTCGAAAATAATGAGATAAAAAAAATTCAATCATGTCAATGATAGAATACAATAAATTTTGCTGCTTGTGCAAATTAAAGACAAATATAGTTGCAAACTCTCGATGCACTTCCTAATTCTTTATATCCATGTTTATCAAATAATGTCCGATCTGATCACTAACTAATACAAGCCGCTTTTCTGAAATACCCAAAGAGCTTCACGCACCTTCTAGGCGCCCGTGCCGCTATTTTTTTTTTTTTTTTTTATAAGTACTTTTATTTTCCTCATGAATCACTTTTTAAAATCTGTTTCAAGGAGTATGTTCAATAAATGAGAAATTTTTCACGAGTCCGAGCCCGGTTCAGGCCCGCGCTCGGGCTCGGGCTGAGCCCGTCTCATCTCCAACATCTATGCTCCGAACATGTACGAGTACCTTTCCCCTGTTATCATCTCTCAGCCTTCGGCCCGTCGAGCTACGAGGCTCGCACACGAGAGCCGGGGGACTCTCAACAAATTTTATTTCCAACCTTCCTGGGTGGCCCTCTTCTACACTGACGTGTTAAAACGCCTCAGAAACTCCCGCGTAATTTGTAGTGATCGTTCAAAGCGCAGAAAACAGGTTTACCCAACTTTGCAGACGTCGATCATAGCCACTTATCGACGTGTGCGAAAGGGACCTACCGCGCTGCGGGGATTTTTGCGTGGGGAAACTTGGGGAATAGTAGGGAAATCTGCAAAACAAGTGTGGGAACTTGCGGTAATAGCATATTTTTGTACGTGGTACGTGTTCGCGTCAGTTCTCCTCCCCGTTTTAACATTTTTCTTTGTTTGTGGTGTTATAGTATCCTACTTTTGAGGCACCGACTTTTGGATGGTTTACTGTTTGCGTTTTACCTGAAGAAGAATTTTTTTTTTTTTTTCAGAGAAAGAGTGCTTGCTCCCTTTGTTCTAAGTACTGGTGTGTTAGAACGTGTGAAAAACAATTACTGGTTAACGACAAAGGCTAGGTTTCTCAAGTAATAATAGTGGATATTGCATTGCTAATTTTTGTAATGAGGAACTTCATTGCGAAGTTGTTTGTGGTCGGAACTCAGAAGAAAATATTCCAGAATAATTAGAAAAGCATGGCTGAAAATCGACGATTGACAAGCTGTCTGTCGAAAGAGAATTAAAATCTTGTCGGAAAATAGATATTGGAGAGAAAGGACATAACTACTGATATCAAAAATATTTTGAGAAAGTGGAAGGACATTCACAATATTGATTTCGCAATGAAGTCTAAACAAGTGTTTGTTCATCAGAGCTGCAAATATTCCGAATGAAAAGCCAGGATAGTCCTCCAGAGATGCAGAAGCAAACGACAATAGAAGTCCATATGCGAAAAATTCGGAGGCGAAGTCATCTTGTCCTTTTGGTGAATACTGATAGTTAAAGAATGCTTATCACTGTAACATAGTTGAGGTTTTGTAGCAAATATAATAAATTTAATTTACCATATTTTTGTTGCATTTTAAGTAAATTCTGTCTTAAATTTTCCTACTACTACTGCTGTAGGAAAGAGCCGGAAAGAATTATCAGTTAAATTTTATGGGGATTGCGCCACTTTTTGTTGTTGTTAATGTGGTAATACTGGAATGGATTACCGGCGTTTAATGAAGGCACCACTATGTAAGTTATTATGTCTGTCAAGTTTTTTAGTGCTATAATAGAGACGTTTTGTCTCTGGAAAAACGCGTTAGTCGAAGTGACGTATATTTCTTTTTACTCATCCGAAATAAATTCTATTACAGTTGTTTAATTGTTTCAGCTAGTTACATAAACTATATTATTATCGCGTAATTAAGGAATTCGTAGTATTAGGTATATCTATTAGGTATATCTATACGTAATTTATTTTAGTTTAGTCGTACGCAAACAAGTAATTTATGTAATCAACTTGTTTCTTTCCAAACATCTGTTATTAGACAGTCCTTTAAAAAGGCTTTTTTCTATAATGAGCATTCATGCATGTTAAATAAAACGATCCAATATGACTAGTAGTAGAATAAGTAGCCTCATCGAATTGTTAGACCTCCTGGCCTTATGTTTGATGCACTTGTCGCAGGCATACGATTGTCGACACATGACAAACTACACAGTTTTAGAAGCTCGGACAAGTGGACAACTTTTGCCGGATTAGAAAACGTTTAAAGCTACCACATAAATTCAAGGTTGTGGGTTCTATTTCAGCTTCCGCTACACACTCCCTGGCTCCCTCAGTGGCCACCAGGACACTGAAAGAACACACACTCTTCTCATATTCAACGATAGACGGTAGTCGATATCATCCTTCTCTCGCTGTGCAACCACAGCAGCAGGTGACACTCAACTCAATGTCAGCAACGCGTGGCAGTAAAGTCCGCAAAAGGTGACACATGATTCAAAGTAAACAGCGAGTGGCAACAAAGTCAATAACGCAAGTACATTGTTCATCAACGTCCAGTTGACTATCTAGGGGCGGAGTAATGTGGAAAAAATTCGATCACTGCCATGACAAGCTGCACCACGGCATTTGAAGTTCTGGCAAGTGTGTGCATTTTGTCTAATTGATCAACGTCTGAAG
Source organism: Cheiracanthium punctorium (assembly GCA_038373885.1). NCBI lineage: Eukaryota > Metazoa > Arthropoda > Arachnida > Araneae > Cheiracanthiidae > Cheiracanthium > Cheiracanthium punctorium. The sequence goes on along the minus strand of JAWZYV010009056.1, from coordinate 1,003,824 downwards.
CTATCGCGTTCAAGGTACTAGTTTGGATACCAGCTCCAACCACATGCAGTAGTAGTTCATCAGTAGGGACCAGAGGGTCCTAGCCCCACCATCAATAAAAATATATTTCTATTATGCAACACAGATCTTTTAATAATTTGCCTTTATTGAAAATATGAACCTATTTTATTCTGTTTGAAAGCTACCATTAAAAAAAGCTCTTAAAAACGATGGTTACTTTTTTTTTTTTTCCTATCTAAAGCATCCACCGGCCTACGACTTGTTTGCCCGAACTTGATGTCATTCTCCATTTACCGGGTTAGCATATTTGGCATTTAGCACAAAAGCCATATTAGCTTGGCTTTAAAACGCTTTATTTGGCGGTGTCTTCCGGGCACAGATCTTCGGACCTTTGCACAGTGTTCTTCACGACTGAAAGGAAAAATTTCGCCAAGCAATAACTATGAAACTTTACGTTCTGTATAGGAAATCATTTTTATTTGTGCGACCTTATATTCTTTGCAGTCAGATTTTTTTTTTTTTTTCTGTTTCTTTTTCTTGACTTACGAAATGCGAATTGTAAATGTATATTATATGTTAATATTGATTTTAAAATGAAGAGATCATTTAAAAATTATGAACGAGCAGCTATAAAGAACATAAATAATAAAAAAAAATTAAACGTGACTTTTCGATTAGTAATAGAACAATCTTTTTAATATCAACATAGTTAAGATTTTAATGCTAACATAATTAGTTAAAAAACAGAAATAATCAATTATACAGTTATGTCAATTGTTTGACACGAAAGGACCTCACAGAAGGCGTATATTTGCTACAAAATACTGCAAACATAATTACTTTATAGGCAGTGTTCTATCTATAAGCATAACTAATTTAGTTTAATTTTGCTAAAAAAATTAAACAAACTGTTTACTCAAAAGAAATATGATTTTCATAAATCAAGCACTTCTTCTTTGCAGCCAAAATAAAAATGTCTGAATGAAACTTTGTTGTCAGAATTTTGTTGATATGAAATAACATTATCAGTACTGACATATTTTAAAAAATTAGTTGCATGTTATTTTTAGTGTTTTAGACCTAGTATCCTACTCTCCCTATAATTATCTAACGTTTTCATTTTTTCAACCGGTTAATTGTGCAACATTTTTTCAGATTTTTTCTAAAATCTAAATTAGAAAGAAGAGCCACCGGTTGGGAACCGATGTGCTAAAGTGTAGGAAAAACGAATACCTGCATGTACTTTAGCAGACCCTAAAGTCTACAGCTTTTGACTTTTTAATTGCTCAAAACTGATTCTGAAAGTTTTCGCCCTGAGTTTGCTGTTTCAAGCATTCGTAATCGGAGATAAAATTCCAAGCAAAGATAAAATATTGACGTAATGCACATACGTATTTCTCGCGAAAGAGCAACACCTCACGTTAAAGTCGTTTGGGGGGAAAAGCGAAAGAAAGGGACAGTAAGAGTCAGATTAACCGAAAAATTACCGTGTCATCAAATTATGTGCAATTCGTGCTCTAATATGATCACCATCCATCATTTGAAATTCAGAAAATTGTGAATTTCAAAAGTGAAGTGCAAGCAGAGTTTTTGTGAAGTGCAAGCAGAAAAATCAGCACTTGTACGTGGTTATGCTTAAAGACTCCTTAATTGAAAGATACATAAGCATATACAAACAAGAGAAGAAACATTATTTATGTGAAAAAGAATGAAGAAAAACTGAAGGGTTTTTAGAATATAATTGACAGGCATTTTACACTAGCTCTGCATTATGTAATACAACACACTCTTGATAATCCGGCATTTGGTTAGTCCGGCACGTTCAATAATCTGGCTATCTTGGGAAATATGCATCGTATTATCTTCCGATACGCCGACCACCACTGATGTAAACAAGCGTGTCCGCTCTTGTGCTCCCCCATCCTGTTACGTTATTGTTTTCTACCTTACCTATAATGTTTTTTGTCGTGTATTTATCTAGCGTGTACTACTACAATGTCGACCAAACGAAGCAGATGACTTTGTGTCAGAACCAAAATCTCGATTATCCAGAATTTTTCGTTAATCCGACGATTGTCTGGAATCATATAAGTAGGATTATCATGATTGTAGTGTATGCATGTGAAAATTATACGATTATTTTTACTTTTATAATTTTTTACTAGAGAAATTGATTATTTTGACTTTTTATTTCTAAGTAGTTCTATTTTTTTTAAACTTATAACTCGATAACTCCCTTATATTTTCTTTCTTAAAATTCCTTTTATTCAAAATCTCCTCTAACAACTTTTCGTAATCAATAACAAAGAAAGTTATGAAATTCTTATTCTTTTATTTAGAAATTTAAATTCTAGAAATGATTTCAAAAGCACTGATTTACTCAGTCCCGTTTAAATCCGGGATCATGATACCGGGAATATCCGGAATCCCCCTTGCATATGTGATGGTAAAGATTTAAACCGCAGTTTTTCTTAACAAGTGCGTTTTGTGCCCCATTCCTGGAATGTCGTATTAGAAATTACAAAAGAATCCATCATTATATTAACAAAACGAATGGCAACAAAGCTTTCAAACTACCCATTATTATGCTAAGAGCATGCTCGAAAGAAAGAACATAATTTATATTTCAGGAAAATGCTAATTTTTAAATAATTTTGTATGAAACCACGCAGCATGCCACAACTCATCTCCTAACTCCGCCTTGCGGCCACGATTTATTTAAAAATGCTGAGAACTACAACTAAACTTCTTTTCAAATGCTAATGCTTCCAAGGAAAGGTAATGACTATATCCTTAGCAAGATAAAACCTAACTCCGTTACATTGTATCACTCCAGGAAAATAATTTTTACTGCGCCACTCCCTTCGAAAACTGTCACAAGAAAACGCAAGTGATGGTTTTAACGGAATTACCAAAGATGATGCGAAATTGCTGGTTTGGAAGATAATTTTTGCTGCAATCTGACGCAAGAACTCTCCATGGATGACATTTAAGAATAAAGAAAAATGAAAGCTAGAGGAAGGTATAGGGCGTCTGTCTGTAGTTATCAAACGAAATTATAAAGTGTTCTATGCAGTAATATCCCGATCTTGCGTGATAGGTGGAACCGAACAATGACAGCTTAAGTCGAGGTGTAATTTCTCAAATAAATATGTACATACAAACAGGGCCTTATCATCGCATGGGAAAATCGAGACTTTGCCCAGGGTCCCCGGTTCAAAAGGGTCCTCAACTTCAAATGTTGTTCTGAAATATTCTTTTTTGTATCAAAATTTTATGAAAAATAAAACAAATTTCATAGATGGGGCCGCCTAAATTCATCAATGCCCGGGGCCCCAGTGGGTCATAATCGGGCCCTGCATACAAATTATCTTTAATTGGAGACGGAGCCTAAAGAAAACAATGATTTAGAGAAAAATGTTTTAAAAAGGCTTATATAATACATTTGTATAACAATATATTATTAAAATCGTAAGCCAAAGTTATTTATGAAGTAAACAAACTCGAATCGACGATGTTTGGAAATCGCGTAATTCGCGTAATAATTTAACGAAAAAAAAATTTTTTTTTAATTAGATAATTCATATGTATAACAAATATAATATTAAAATCGTAAACCAAAATTATTGTGGAAGTAAACAATGTCGAATCGACGATATTTGGAAATTGCGTAATTCCGATTTCGCGTAAGTCGAATTATTATTGTATTAACGCTTGAATAAAAGACTGTAAAATCCGAGGAATAAAAAAGCATGTTTTAAATCATGCATTCATGCAAACTAAAAGCATTGAGCAAAGACTGGTTGATTGATTAATTGATTTATTGATGATTCATAATTATAATTGCTTCACGGAAAATTTAAAATTTTTAATCGAGCATCGTTACATTTCTTACCATAGAAGCACCCACAGAGGGGGGGATATAGGGGCTAAAGACCCCCTAAATGAGGAGAGTTAGAAGTTAAAAGCCTTTAAAAGTAGAAAATTATAATTCAATGAAATAAAATATTTTATTTATAAAAATTGCCTTCAAATTATTTCTAATATATATATATATATATATTTTACAAAAAGAAAAAAAATGTTGGTTTTCAAGCATATACTTTGCACAATTTTTTTTTTCCGGACAGTTTATTAATTATAGTTTATATGTGTTCTTATATGTGTTCGTTGGGACCCAAATAATACTATACAATTAAAAAAAAAAATAATAATAATAAAAGATTTGTAAAATTCAGTTATATAGGGCGTATCACATACGGCACACGGCCAGACTTTTAACAACTGTATGTTTTTGAAAAGTGCAACATATCAAATCACATACTGTTGCCATGAAAGGGTTAAATAAATATTTATAGTTAGTATATGAAATAAGATAAACTCGGTTACAATGTCACTGAAAAGACCAGATAATTATTTATGACTGTAAAGAGTTAAGTTGATAACGGGCTTGTGTTTTATAGGGACTGGTGCAGCATATTTTGAAAGTTGTAACTGTAATCGAGGTCATTATAACGGAATTACAGCACTATTTGTAGCCCCACCAAAACTACAATCCTGGGTACAGCACTGTTTCATACCAACTTAATTTGCTGTCAATAGAATACAAAATTAATGCGATAGAATTAGCAAAGAGACTTTGTGCTAGTTTATACAAAATAAATAAATTTACCGAAAAAAATCGATCAAAATATGTGAGATTTAAAACACTTCTTAACCCTTTAACGCGCAGTATTCTCGCTTTGAGAACACCAAACTCTGACGTTTTGACTGTTGCCAGTCACGAAGAATAGATTTGATTTCTATAAAAATCGTTGTGGGTGACCAGTGGCGTAGCCAAGGGGGGGGGGGGTTAGGCGGGTCACAACCCCCCCATGAGGAATTTTTTGCCATATAAAATGCATATTCTTCACTATATTATCACACACACGTATACATATGAGTTGTAGTAGTCGTAACCCCCCCCATGAAACATTTCTGGCTACGCCCCTGTGGGTGACATAGCTCCACGAGACCCACAACGATTTTTATAGAAATCAAATCTATTCTTCGTGACTGGCAACAGTCAAAACGTCAGAGTTTGGTGTTCCCAGAGCGGGAACACTGCGCGTTAACGGGTTAAGAAGTGTTTTAAATCTCACATATTTTGATCGATTTTTTTTCGGTAAATTTATTTATTTTGTAGCTGGCTGTGCCGCACAGCCAGCTGTTGTCTAAAAAGGGTCTCTAGATCTGTGGCACGCGATGAACGTTTCGATCGTCCGCTATCTGGCTGGTAGTTAAGTCGAGCGATGGCAACGGCTGCCCTTTTTTCAGCATTGTGGGAAAGGGTTGCGCCTCAAAGGCTTAATGATTATTAATAATGGGTGCTAAATGTTTGAGATATCCATCGCATTTTCTGCAAAAGACAAAAATCTAATATCGAAACCAGGGTGTCACGTTTACTTTTTGAGTGTCACGAAAAGTGTTGATCACGAAAGATTTAATAACCGATACTGCATTTGGAACAGCAGCAAACACAACACTTGCATAGGTATTGATTGACCACTGACCTTGTGCTGACGCTTACATCACTAGATGATGTAAGTTCAACATGGTGTTTAGTCACGAAAATGTATGCAGCACTCATATCACATTAAATTATTACTTTTCGTTCCCGTTCTATGAGCACGGAGAGTGAAAACAATTTTGTTTTGTCTTTTTTGCACTTCATAAAATAATTTATAATCTCAAAATTTAATAGACATACATCTATAAATTTGACACGAATTAACCTTTTAACCCATTGAGGCGCAACCCTTTCCCAATGCTGAAAAAAGGGCAGCCGTTGCCATCGATCGACTTAACTACCAGCAAGATGGCGGAGGATCGAAACGTTCATCGCGTGCCCTTTTCTGACGCAGCTGGCTGTGCCCGAGCACAGCCAGTCTGCGTCAAAAAAGGGTCTCTAGATCCGTGGCGCGCGATGAACGTTTCGATCCTCCGCCATCTTGCTGGTAGTTAAGTCGAGCGATGACAACGGCTGCCCTTTTTTCAGCATTGGGCAATCTATCCAGCTGTTCTCGCATTCTTCCATTTTTCAGCAGATGTCAGTGCTGTTAAAAATAATCGTGACCAATTTTTTTACGGGAAATGTGCTAAAAAGTAAAGGATTTATGTAGAGCTGTGTCACCCGCAACTATTTTTATAGAAATCAAATCTATTCTTCGTGACTGGCAACAGTCAAAACGTCAGAGTCTGGTGTTCCCAGAGCGGGAACACTGCGCGTTAAAATGTTAATAAAAAAATATCTATAGTAAGCCCTGGAATGAAAATAGTAATTGTAAGATGCCTTGCGAAGATTCAGAAACGACTGTCGGGGTGCTATACAGGAAAGCCCACAATCTTGAAAAGTTGCATTATAGATCTCAACAAGTAGTACTCAGTACACAAAACTCCAAATTCTCAGAGTTCACACAGTTGCAAATGTCATATCTGTCAGTATATAAATGTTTCACGAGAAGTATTCTACGGCTTAAAACAAATAGCCGAGAATGCATTAAATTATTAAAATAAAAAAATTGTGAAATATCAGTAAAATCCATGAAACAAAACTTATCGAAAATGTTCCCGCATAAATGAAATCTTGAGACACTACGATCATTTTTCTTTATAAAACTAATAAAATGAATGATTTATAACACGTGAATTATCAATGAAAAATAAATGAAACCGTTAGCATGTAAGTAGAAGCATAGATGATAGCTGACTTCTAAATTTAACCCTCTTTGCCATTTTTAAATTTTCATCTGTCCCTCTTATGCTATCTTTATTCCGTTTTTTAAATTACTTTGGCTTCTGCCGTCATAGTTGTTATAATTTCTTACCATGGCGTCCATGTTTCCGGTTTCTTCCTTTTCCCCAGTATTTTCCCACAGGGCTTCAATAAAACTTAGAAATTTTATCGAAGCCCAGTGGGAAAATAAAGCCAACTCCCCTGGATTTGTTGGCCAGGGAAGCCTACATTTAAATTTTATTACTATTGTGTTATCTCTAATTGCCAACTGGATTTTTACAAATTGACGATTTTATTGGCGACTGTTCTGTCTTGCTCCTAGCGTTAGAACGCCAAGTTGACTTACTGCGTTCCACAGCTTTTTGCGTCCCTTATACTTTTGTCTACGGTGTAGAAGCCATATATTTTTTCCCCCTATGCTCCAGCCATCGTATAATTGCTCTTATTACCTTAAATAAACTACACCATAGTCAGATAGTATACATCCCCCTTCGCGATAAAGGATTAAGTTTTTTAGAGACCCTTATGAGCCTGAATCTGAACCTGCTAAAAAACTATTTCAGTTTATTCTACCCATGCTTGTGAGGGGTTTAAGAAATTTTATTCAGCCAGTTAAATATTGACTCATTAATTTATTTGAATGTTTCATGTGCTAATAAATATTTTGCTAGTAAAATATTACAATTTCTGCATAATTTCCCATAAAATAAAAGGGAAAAACAATAAGACATAAATTTTCAAAAGCTAAATAGTTTTCCAATTCCATCAAACTTTCTCCCTGCAACCTTTTTCAAGCGTAAAACAACATGTAAATATTTCATTTTAGCCCATTTATTTCCACTTCTTTGATAAGAGCAGAAAAATTTCGCTCCTGTGTATACGGTAACTTATTACATTTCTAAACCTTAAATATTTTTTCTTTTGCTATCATCTTTTATTTCACTTTTTTTTTATCCTGCAGATAACTGGTAAGATTTACTATCCAGTGACGCAAAAGATGTTGACATTCAGAACTTGCTAATTTTTTTTTATTTTTTTTTGAAAGAAGCTTAAATGTTTTTTTACCGACAAATGGTGTTACATTAAGCTGATCTCTAAGTCTGATTAGGGAATCAGATGAGTGTGTAATTATACTTTAATGTGCCACATAAAATTATTAATGTGACATTTCAGTATCGCTTTTAGACGAATAAATGGTTTTTGTGGCATTTATTTATCATCATATAAGTTCTCTTATTCAAGAAACTGACAGAATTTCCCTTCTAGATAACAATAAAATTCTCGAACTTTGCCGGAATACACAATGAAGAGGAAGATCACAGGGAAACTTTACTTCACCTTCAAGTTTGGAACTCTATTTTACAGATATAAAATTCTGTTGGAAGATATGTTCACTCTAAAATAACATTGATGTAGTATTTTAACTACGTTTTCCGTGAAAATACTTGAATAAATGTACTGTCTCACTGTTAAAAAAATATGATTGATGATAATATGCTAATTTACTTTCAGGAAAATCATCCTGGTGCGCTGTTTTTACTGGCTGTAAGTCCTTAAATGATTTTACAACCTAAACAAACGAACAAAGAAATTGGGAATGAATATTAATAAATCTAAAGACAATTATCGAAGAAAAAAGAATACTGACTGTACAAGCAGTCTATTTTATTATAACAGTACCCAGTTTCGCACCCAGAATTTTAGTTTAGGGGAGGGCTACAAATATTGTTGAAGTCGGTAATAGTATCTTCGTTTGCCATTGAAAACTGTCTTATAAAATGTCAAAATATTCTGTTTCACTGGCCCATGGATTACTACCTCTCTATTAAAGCAACTCGGTTATAGCGTCATAAATGATTATCTGGTTTTCTCTTTGACGTTGGAATCGAGTTCAACTGCATATAATGTACTATTAGTAAGCAATAATTCTACATAAAATCGAAAGAATTCTGAGAATTTATTCATGGTTAATTTTGCAGTCACATATTTTCATGTTTTAAAAGATGAACTTCAAGATACATACAATAGCAACAATAGAAATTGTTTCGCAATATCTTGTATCTTGTGCAAGCCTTCCTCACATTTCTGAACGTTTTTCTGGATTTCGAAGCAGAATGCAACTTTTGTCTTTTTGCAATTCCTGGAGAATGACGTTGGTCAAATTTTTGTGCTGCTGTATGAATGCAGTAAATGGATTTCTAATCGTTGCACTTTGAGACCGAACTTCTCCATTTCTACTTATTCTTTTTTCAGCTTTGTTTTTCCTCAATTGTATTTTCTAGAGTAACGAAATTAATTCTTACCATATTCTTCAAAACTCTAGATAGCCTATTATCTCGCTTTTTATAGAGTGCATCAGTGGTATAGCGTAGATGGATGTGATGTTTCCTTCAAAATACAGAGTCAAACTATTGCTTGTAACCTTTTCTTGCAAAAAGTACGTCATGCTTCACAGTTCTAATCATCCGATGTAAGATTTTTAAAAACTTGGTTACAATTTGAAGAGGATTTTTCTCCAATCCTCTTCTGCAACCAACCAAATAACCAAACCAAAGAAATTTATAAATTGCTACCCCGGCCTTAAGTTTTTTTTCTCCCTCTATATTTACATTTCCACTATACAGAGGTGTCATTCTTTCTAAATCTGTAATCTCTTAACCCTCTGTTAGGTGCGTGGACTACGATCATAGACCAAGTGTATCCACTTAAAAATGCATTCGATTAATAACCACCTTCCATATTTTAGTTTTGATAATAACTAACCAGTTTTTTTTAAATACAGAACAAAACAGAAATATATATAAGTTATTATTATATAGGGTATCGCTCACTTTTACGGTGAACAATATTTTAAATCTGAAACTAACATGGGAAATGTGACTTATGCTGGAATACTTTTTTTTTTGAGAGCTTGTACCTGGTCTTTGATCGTAGTCCACACCTCTAACGGAGGGTTAAAAGAAATAAAAGTGATCAAGAGATAAATTCCTAAAAGGAGTCTCCATTTCCTCTAAGTGCACCTGAAATTTATATGGAAAATTTTAAATTACGTACACTAAGTTCACAAAACTGAACAAAAAAAAAATAAATAAATAAAAAAAAAACATGCAAACAAGTTAGTTTCCTAACTTTTATGGCACGCTGGAAATCACAAATAATCCATTCCGATTTGATTAGCTCCGAAAGCATCGCTGGTATAAGAAAGATAGGGAGTGAAAAAAAAGTAAACGAAAACATTAATTGGAGCATTGATGTTATTAATGTCGTCAAAACGTGCAGCTTGCAATTCATCATGTAATTATTTTATCATAAAAGCCTTGAGAGACTGGCGACGAAAGGGGACAATTTACAGCCCAGTTGTGGAAAATATTGCTCTCATCCTTCCTTTTCAGATTACTTTTTTTTGTGTATGTGTATGTGTATGTGTGTGTGTCTTTTATTTTCCATTTGTTTAATCTTGTACCTTATATATATCTTGACAGAATCAACAAGCTGCAAAATGATAAAGTGCTGTTGTAAAACAAGACACGAGATAGTATATAACAGAAAGAGAGAGAGTGCGCATTTATACATGCATGTTCGTAGATATTCGGGAGGAGAGGGGGGGGGGGGGTTGAAGCACTGAGAATAACTTCGAAAATCATATCTCGCGACTGGCGATAAAAACGTAAAACCATAAGTTGCTGTACAGAAATGTAATATCAGAGGGCACGAAAATAAAAAATAAAATAAATAAATAAAAATAAATAAAAAATAGAAGTCATTTGGTGTCATTCGGTTTGGATAGGATTTAAAGTAATAATAACAATTGACAATCGCAGATTATAGATAGGAATTCTCTGCGATTTATTTATATTAAATTTTAAAAAAACTGAATCCCTTTGAAGAAACTTAGCCTTGTGGATAACTGTGTGTTTGAAAAAAGGGATAGTTTATTTTTATTTCATCGTTATTATTATCATTATGAGTCGATTCAATTTTGTAGATTTTTTTTTAAATGCGGATAATAATTTTATTTAAGATTATTCTTCTATGAATTTAACAATCTGCAAAAAAATAAATAATAAGTAATATTGCTTATAGATAAATTAATTGTTTAGAAATACTTTTACAACTTATACACGATACTTTCTAATCGTGACCGAATTCGTACATGTCGCGTTGCCAGGCGTCCGGATAAAGCCGGACATACTTAGGCTTTTTGATTGCGTGTCCGGCCAAACTTAACGCTGTCCGGCTTTTGTTAGGCTTTTTACTTATGACTTTCGCTGATTAGTAAAAAAGTACTTGAACTGATTTGGCATACGATGTTATTTATTTTTCGTTAGAATTTAACAAGATTCCTGGTAATAATCAAAAAAGCTTGAGCCGTACCTATTAATACCGAGACAAAATTCTCAGGCTGTCCGGCCTTTTTACCCAAATGTCCGGCCAAACTGGCTGGTCTGTCAGGCTATTTGGTTTCCGACCTGGCAACCGTAAGTACATGGGACAACTTATACTGATACTCCTCGAGTGGAAGATTGGTAGAGGGTCCAACACGCTTCCCTAAAACCCTCCAATAAGAGGCTAATCACTTACCTCTCGTGCGTGGCCTTTTTTCAGCAAAAAAAAAAAAAAGGCATGAAAGTCGCAAGATACACAAAACATACGAATGTTACGCATGTGGTCAAATACTTTCTAGTTGAAATGACATAGAGTGATTTTTATTATATCAAATTTGCAAAATTTGCAAGACCACACATCACCACAGAAGCAACAATACCGCAAGACATTTGATTTTGTAGTCTATAAATACGCCTTAGTAAAATTAAAAGAACATTGTAAAATAACGCACATAATATATATATATATATATATATATATATGTAATGTATAAAAAAGGTAGTTTGGGTATTGTTCAAGCGGGTACTTTCACTGTAAATTTTGCTTTCCTGTTATACTTGCCACGCGCGCTCTGGAGCTATGTTTTATTTTTATTATGAAATTCTATTGTACTTTCTTTTGCTAATTTTCGAGATTCATCAACAGGAGGATAGGTATTTTCCTAAATAGGTGAGTCATATGGCTATTTTCCAAACATTAAATACATGGGTGTAAATTTCGTTACTGAATGAGGTGCGTTATTATATTTATTAATAACCTGCTCTAGTAACTTAGTCCAAGGAATTTTAGAAGATGAAGAGTTAACTTTGCATTTTAATCCAGTAACTATGGATTGATTTAGCCTCTCTACTTTTCCATTTGTCTGTGAATCATGAGCTGAAGTTAATAGTTGTTTAGTATTGTAGTTCTTGAGGAATTTTTTAAAACGCGATGCAGTAAAAGCTGCATTTCTATCACTAAGTATCTTTTGAGGCACTTGAATGTTGAATATTTGTTTTAGACAGTTTACATAGGTTTCAGTAGTGACACTTTGCGAAGGAAAGACCCAAACATATCTTGTAGCATGGTCAATTATTAGATGTAGATTTTTTTTGTTGAATTGTAATAGTTAAAACCTCCTACAGTCAGTGGTGTAGTTGAAGGGGGACGTGGGGGGACGCCATCCCCCTACTTTTTCACTTCAGCCCATACGTCCCCCCACTTTTTATTCTCGGGGGGACGCTCATTTACAAGGTCTTTTTAAAAATTCTGTGAAGAAATTAAAATTTTCGTTTTGTTCGCGCGGGAGCAAGTATATCGGTATAAAAATCAAAAGGAAACTTTTGACTGTTTGAATAGACTTTACAAATGGGATTGTAAGGGTTTCTTAAACTCTTCAGTAGTGAAAACATATCCATAAGAATAGAACAGATTATAATCTTCCCGAACGCACTCTTAGTAAAAAATGCCTTTCCGAATGGTCGAAAGAGTGACAAAAATTGGGGTATCGAATAGTCACGTACCAATCCAAAAGAAAATCTGTCACTTTGACATTAGATTGTTGCCTCACCATGGCACAGTGGTTATGTTACTGGAAATGATAGACGGGCGAAGTGTAAAGGTCCCGGGTTCGGGTCCCATTGCGCGTCCGTCGACCTAACCGTTCGGAGTTTTCCGTGGTTCTCTCCGAAACTTTGCGTAAATACGGGTTAGGACCTCTTAAAAGACCCCCACGGAGGGCACCCCCCTTGTGTTGTCTTTCTGACGAGGATTTATAAGCGGGTTCGAGCCAAGCACACAAATCCGCTATACGTGTTCACAATAACAACAACATTGGATTGTTGACAAATGTAAATGGAAAAAATTAGGTAGCTCCCATCGCGCGTCCGTAACAGTTCGGAGTTTTCCGTGGTTTTCTCCGAAACTTAGGTACTTTCTCCGAAGGGTTAGAACCCCTTAGAAAGACCCCCCCACGGAGTGCACCCCCCTAGCATGGGCGCCCATAGGAATTTTTCTAGGGGGGGCAAACTCCAAAAAAATTTTCTAGAGGGGGGGCAAATTTCAAACTTTTAAGTGCTGGTTTTGCTATTTTTTTAACATCTTGAGACATTAATCTAAAACTCTAGGGGGGGGGCAAGTGCCCTACCTTGCCCCCCCTTATGGGCGCCCATACCCCCTAGTGCTGTTCTTCTGACGAGGATTTATAAGCTAGCTTCGAGCCAAGCACACAAATCCGATATAAATGTTCGCAACAACAAATTAAGTAGCTTACACGGTTGATCAAAAAGACTTAGTTTAGATTATTAGCAAGTAATAAATAATTTAACAATGAGTTCATTTTAATTAATTAATAAACAAATGATGGTTAAATTAGTTTTATTGGTTGTTTAAGGAATAATTACATTTAATGAATCCGATAAGTTTAGGTTAAATTTCGTCAAAAATGAGCGTCCTCCCACTTTTTTTCTTAGGACTACAACACTGCCTACAGTATCAATAGAAAGACATTCAAAGGGTTCATCTGTAGCTGGTACAGCCTGTAACAAACCAAATTTCTTCTGTTTAGGTTTTTATTAAATTGGCAAGTCGAACAATGTTTAACATAATTGGAAATATCTTGAGTCATATGAGGCCAATAATAGGAAGGTGAAATTATACTTAACATTTTTTTAACACCAGGATGGCCAAAATTTTCATGTGCACTTTTCGTTAAAGTTTTTCTTAAGCTCACAGGCACCACTATTTTTTTGAATCCTTTCTTACTTATGGTAATTAAATCATTAATGATTTTAAATTTAGGACCATGCATATTTTCTGCTAGTTGTTGATTTTTAATTTCTTCAGCATCAAACAATAAAATAGAAGTTTGATTTAGTTGGAGATGTTGAGAAGGAGGAATCCTTGATAAGATATCAGCTTTGACATTTGTTGAGCTCCTTAGGTACTTTATTTCATAGTCAAACATACTTAATTTAAGGGACCAGCGGGATAATCTTCCTCTTAAATTTTTGACATTTTTTAATCAAACCAATGCCGCGTGGTCAGTATGAATGACAAATTTTTGACCGGGAAGGTAATAATAAAATTTATCAAGGGCATCAACGACAGCCAAACATTCTAATTCAGTTATAGTGTAATTCTTTTCATATGATCGAAGCGATCTCGAATGATATGCAATCGTGTGCAAGATACCAGAGGCATCCGGCTGCTCAACACAGCTCCAACTAATTCAACCTTCTGTTTTATTGTTAGATGCTGAAGACATTAAAAATCAACAACTAGCAGAAAATATGCATGGTCCTAAATTTAAAATCATTAATGATTTAATTACCATAAGTAAGAAAGGATTCAAAAAAATAGTGGTGCCTATGAGCTTAAGAAAAACTTTAATGAAAAGTGCACATGAAAATTTTGGCCATCCTGGTGTTAAAAAAATGTTAAGTATAATTTCACCTTCCTATTATTGGCCTCATATGACTCAACATTGTGTCCAATTGTGTTAAACATTGTTCGACTTGCCAATTTAATAAAAAACCTAAACAGAAGAAATTTGGTTTGTTACAGGCTGTACTAGCTACTGATAAACCCTTTGAATGTCTTTATATTGATACTGTAGGAGGTTTTAACCAGACTTCGTGCGATTACACAATCATCTGTAATCGAGTACAAGAAATGATATGGATTACGATTACGATTACCAACAATTTCGAAAAAGATTATGACTAATGAATGTTAATTTAGTAAAATAATAGTAATCTTGATGTTAAAGAAATCAACTATCAAAAGAATTCTATAATAATACAATTTTATCATAGCATTTTTTTTTAATTTGTAAAATATTATTTTAATCATCGATTACAGTCGATTGTAATCGGCACGAAGTCTGGTTTTAACTATTACAATTCAACAAAAAATATCTACATCTAATAATTGACCATGCTACAGGATATGTTTGTTCCTTTCCTTCGAAAAGTGTCACTACTGAAACCTATGTAAACTGTCTAAAACAAATATTCAACATTCAAGTGCCTCAAAAGATACTTAGTGATAGAAATGCAGCTTTTACTACTTCGCGTTTTAAAAAATTCCTCAAGAACTACAATACTAAACAACTATTAACTTCAGCTCATCATCCACAGACAAATGGAAAAGTAGAGAGGCTAAATCAATCCATAGTTACTGGATTAAAATGCAAAGTTAACTCTTCACCTTCTAAAATTCCTTGGACTAAGTTACTAGAGCAGGTTATTAATGAATATAATAACGCACCTTATTCAGTAACAAAATTTACACCTACGTATGTATTCAATGTTTGGAAAATTGCCATATGACTCACCTATTTCGGAAAATACCTATCCTCCTGTTGATGAAGCTCGAAAATTAGCTATAGAAAGGACAATAGAATTTCATAATAAAAATAAAACATAGCTCCAGAGCGCGCGTGGCAAGTATAACAGGAAAGCAAAATTTACAGTGAAAGTACCCGCTTGAACAATACCCAAACTAGTAAAACCCGAACTACCTTTTTATACATTACATATACAGGATGAATTTGGCATAATCCGCCAAACGGAAAGGGGGAGAGAACAGCCCATGTGGAGCATAAAACACCATAGATACCCTGTCTTATCTCAAGAAATTCTGTTTTTTGTTATACCGTCTGAAAATACCCAAATTTGTGAGGTTTCTGAGAGACCTACGTGCAAAATAAGCACATACTTAAAAAGAGAAGAAAAAACCCTATAGGGTAGCTAGCACCATTTACATCAGGATATTTCTATTTTATGAGAAGCTACAAGCACTGAAGCATTGGCGAAGTTGAAAATCAAACTGCAGCTAAAAACTGTAACCGGCGATTCCGCAAGCCCCCTTCTAGCCAGAAGCAGTCAAATATCCCTAACACTGGTCCATTCCACAAGCTTTAGAATTAGCCCACCATAAAGCATAGTGTTCTAGATGAGGAGAAATTTAATTTTTTGTTTGCATTACATCACCGAAATCGGCGTTCGTCGCATAAGGAGACTCACGAGGTGCCATGGTCTTTCCTGTTTTTAATATCATGACCCGCTTAAACCTGCTGTTTTTCAGATGCAAAGACGAAAACTATAAAGCCTAATAAGAAAAGTAGCATTTTGTTAAGCATAGATACACAACGTTTTTTTATTTTCCTAATGGCTGGCCTCTGCCTTGAAGGCTTTTGGTCACAACAGGCCGGAATTGTAGGTCTCTTTATTATGGGGGCACCTAGTAGGTGGACCAACGACGACCCCTATGAAGGGACGGACATGACAACCCACACCCAGTCGACGATCGAGCCCCGGCCACCGGGAGTTGTACCCGAAACCGGAGTACGGTGCTTTACCCACCATACAACTTGGTCGGCGAAATACAACAATGGAAACAAAAGAAATATGACGTTTCTATCGTCTTTCACAAAGGAATATGCAAAGAAATTACCGATGCCTATCTCACATCAACTAGTATGATGAAAACACATACTATGCATTATGTAGTTAATAACAGATTTGTATACGTTTAATTTACCCAGCATCTAGTATTCGTTTGGCGAATTTCGTCGAATGCCTTATAAGACAAATGTCAATTTTGGTGATGAATTGAAAAACAAAAAATTACATTTCTCCTGATCTAGAACACCGATATGCTTTATTGTGGGATCGTTCTAAAGCTTGTGTAATGGACCAGTTTTGGGGACATTTGACTACTTGTAGCTAGAAGGTTGTATGCGGAATCGCCGGCTTCAGCTTTTGGCTATACAATTCGATTTTAATTTCGCCGATGTTTGTAGCCGTCGTAGCTTCTCATAAAATAGAGATATCCTGATGTAAATGTTGTAACCCTATAGGATATTTTTTGCTCTTTCTAAATATGAGCTTACTTTGCACGTAGGTCTTTCAGGAACCTCACAAATTTGTTGTTTTTAGACTGTATAGCAAAAAACAGAATTTTCTTCTATCCACCATAACTCGGAAACGGTTGAAGATAGGATAGGGTTTCTATGGTGCTTTATACTCCACATGGGCTGCTCTTGCAACACTTTTCGATTGGCAAATTCTGTCAAATTCACCCTGTATATACAACAGGGTGACTGCTAACTTATGGTACGAACTTGAGGGCTGGTACAGTACAACAGTACATTGTAACAATCACATTTTGCATAGGAATGTGATCTGCATTGTTCCTGTTGGTCAAAAGCGAAGCGTCGAAGCACAAACACAGGAAAGAACAAATGATAGGGAAAGTGTTTTATTTTCATAACCTCGTTTACAAGTGAAAATTAATTTACAATAAGTGTACGAAATTGCGTGCATCAGCATTGATACATACTTAACTGCGTTGGTGCAGCGATTGACAAAAACTTTCAAAGATACAGGGGGGTAAAGGGGGGGGTCTAACTTACTGGTATTCAATAATTTGGGTACAGTTATCCAAACTTGGCGATATTTGGCACGATTTTTTATATGCCGCCTGTATATTTTATTTTTCTGCCTATCTTTAGTATTACGTAATCGAATTCCGAGAAAGGTGGGCGAATTTCTGAGAAAATAAAATAATCGAACGTGCTAGGACTTACAATTCATGGGAAAAACAATCTGAAAAAATTAATTTAAATCATGCCTCTTTTTTCCATAATTATATCATTGCATTCCTCCTAATTATCCACCTTTTTACAAACTGCCTGATAGTGATGCATGTAATTTTGTGAGTGCTGTTCCTCTTGAAATAGCTTGTTCTGGGTCTGTACATGTATTTCTTCCTGATGATTTGCGCTTTCACTCTCACTAGACAAATTATCATTTTTCGGAATTTTCGTAATCACCTATATTACGACTCAATGACCGCTTTAATAATATCTGCATTTAAATTAAATTCTACACGCGAAAGGAGCTAGACAGAGAACAAATAAATCACACACTATCGCTTCCCCCGAAAAGAACAACTAAGCAGTGGCAACTCGTGGGTTATTTAAATGGAGGTTCAGGTTCACAAAACAAATTTCGACAATTAAATATGCAGATACGACGCACCTTACAAATTAAAATAGTTTTGCGTTTCCATCAATGAAAGGAAAACCATGCACGCAACTAAAAAAAAAAAAAAAAAACAAGTAATATTTTGTCTTACATTTCGTCACCAAGATAAGTTTTAGGAAAGGTGTTGTCTTGATTCATTTTATTTCAATATTTTTTCAAAGGATAATATTGAAAAATGCCATTACTTTAGCTCCGAAATACTTATTTAACTCCCATCTTAATTATTTACACTAGTTTATAAAAAAATAGTGTAGTGAAAAATGATAGAAATAAAGCAAAGAATAAGAAAATGAAATAAAAATTAATTAACTAACCGAACGAAACAATCCGAGGAAAAATCCGGAAGACATACCGCAAAACAAATGGCCCTGTGTGCATAACGAAAGTGTGCGAAAGGAATGGTATCAGCAGAGCCGTGTGTTCTTCTCAGCTGTCTCCGCTTCTGATCCCAGAGAGAGGTTCAGAGGACAAATTTTCCGTTCGCACGTGCGATTGGTTAAAGACTGTGCTGTAGTAACCTATACTACAGTGCGCTTAGTTATAAGAAGCGTATTTAAATTAGTGTGGGGAGGGAGGAGAGAGTAAAACTCACGTTTTAAATTCACAAAAATCTAGAAGTGTGCTTAATTTTTGTTTTAAATTTAATTCGTTAATATGTTTATTCTTCAGTTTTTCCTTCGTGGGTTCACGTGTTCATGTGCTCAAATGGAGGAGCCGCCACTGCAACCAAGTGGCGATAGAAATTTCAATGGGTTAAGCTTTTGAAGCCTACTTAGAAAGGACTGCAGTACTTCCAAGAAATTCTCCCACCATTCCTAAACGGTCAAAACGGGTGTACTTATGTATGGACAGGAAATGTTCGAAAACCAGATAGGGAATATTAGCCATAATAATAGTATTCTTTCATAATACCCCTGAAAATCCAAACGGCGGAACAAAAGAACCTTTCACAATGGTACAGGCGATAGTCACTTGGGATTCCTAGTCACTTGATGTCTATGTTACACTCCTCCAAATCAATACTACATTAAGGTGTTCCAGATTTTTGAAGCCAGAATCGGGGACATGTCCCCGTTTCTGACAACAAAACTGGGGACATTTATAATTAATGCAATAATTAACAGTAATTTAATTGAAAAACAATGCAATAATTAAAAATTGTCCCCAGTTCCATTTTTACATTCTGGGGACAATTTGAAAAACGTCCTGAAAATGGGGAGTGTCCCCGGAAAATGGGGACGTTTGGTCACCTTATACTACATCAATAATAAGGTATCCCACATCAGGTACTTATCAGTACAGAATCCGAGACGCGCACCTCCCAAGGCACGCACAAAGACTGTTTATGTTTAACAATGAATTATATGTATTGTTAGCTCCCCTTTTTATGACTTTGCAGGGGGTGAATGGACATCATCACTCAAACATTGTTCTTTGCGCTTGCCATAACCCGTTTTAACAATGAGCCATTCTTCGCTATTCACGTATATATGGAAAAGGCGAGAACAACTTGGTTACTGATCATCCTTAAAAGAAACCGAAATGTTTCAAGGAGGAGACGAAATTTCGGGTGATTCCTTGGTACTCTGAGGTTTTTAGAATGCCTGGGAACGAAAGGGTTAAAAACCATTGATGAGGTCAAGTCTAAAAATCAAAGTAGTAAATCAAAAATGTAAATTAAAATTTCAAAGCAACCGATTTTTAGACATGCAGTTTTTAACTAAGCATCAAAACTGTGTTCTATCTATTGTAAATTCCGTTTCAATGGGTAATATTGGCAGGAAATACCCCGCAGAAAAAAATATATAAAAGCAGAAACAGAGGACCAGACAGTATGATGATCGAAAAACAATGAACCATATATTATACAAAAATTAATGAAATGATAATTATAACCTCTGGGACTCTCAGGGTCCATACCCAGAAGATTATAATTAAAGACAACAAAATAGTAGGATTTCGGTTGTGTGGCATATCAAAAGAAATATTCTCTCCACACATTTACGCCCAATCCTACTATAGAACAAGAAAATAAATCAAGAAAATAAAAACAGCAGTATTTTGAAAGCAAAATAATTGAAAAAACACTGAAAAACAGACATATCCAGCAGGAACAATGGAGATCACATGGCATGAGACAGCAAATTTTGTTGTAAGAATGTCGCCAGAATCAAAAGGCAACACTTTCCAGAAATATAATGTGTAATAGCAGAATTCAGATTTAGGGATGGACGCGAGACGAAAAATAAGCGTCTCGCGTCTCGCAAAATAGCCTAAATGCTTGTCTCGTCTCGCAAAAATCCCTATATCGTAATGTTAAAAATGTGTGTCTCGTCTCGCAAAAAAGCTGTAAATCTCCGTCTCGCAAAAAAGTCGTCTCGCGTCCATCCCTATTCAGATTATAAAAGTGTTGCCAGAAACAGTAGTGTAAAATTATTTGGCAGTGTTAAAATACGGGTATATTAATCAAATTAACATAAAGGGATAATATTTAAATTATAATTATAATTATTTAATTATAATAAATAGCTGGTATAGCCATTAAATATTAAAAAATTATTGTACTTAAAACTCTAATGAATATATGTACTATCTAAATAGATACATATGATTTATTTTTCAGAGCTTTATTCTAATATTTAGAGAGAATATTTAAAAACTAAAATTAGAATTAAAAATGTATATTCACTGAATAGGAACTTCTTTTTTTTTCTCTCCCAAATATATATATGCCTGCATATACACATCCAGAGTTTTTTAAATACTTTTTACTTTTTTATTATATTTTTTATATAAAGTGAGAAAAGCTTCCTCCTCCCGACCCACTCATCCAATTACAACCTTAAAACCAAACCCCACCCAACCTCCAGTAAATTAACATGGACACATTACTTGCATCAATTGTATATAATAGATTTCAGGAACTTAGTAGGATAGTTATATTGTCTTGCAGTCAGAAAGAGATATTTAAATTTGGAAACTTTAAATTCCTCTGTACATAGAAGCTTGATTCTACAACAATGATTATAGATGATATTGCGTAAAACTGATTTATGTAAGCAAGATGAAAAATGAGTAAAGCTATTTACTTTAAAGCTAAAATATTTTCTCTTATCATATATGCTGAAACTTACACTATTGCCAGGACTGATAGAAATACTTAAGTCTAAAAAAGTAACAAAATTGTTGAGAATATGATTTTTAATTAATTCAAGAGCAATTGATATACAAAATATAAGCGAATTTCGAATCCAAAATTTTTTCTCTCTCTCTAACTTTATTCATGCAAACTGCGATGTTTATCATTATTTGTTATTATTATTATTATTATTATTATTATTATTATTATTATTATTGATGAAATTTTAATGTTTGACACTTTCAGCCCAGGGTGTGTCAAAAGTTCGTGAAAAACTTCAAAATTCATTAAAAAACAGAATAAATTAGGTATGAATGCGATACGAGACGAGTCAGAGATTTACAGATTTTATGGGAGACGAGACAGGAAGTTCTGTAATTAGTATATAAGAATTTTGCGAGACGAGACCTTGCAGCTGTTTTGACAGACGAGGCAGGCTTATTTTCCGTTTCATGTCCATGCCTAGAATCAATAATGATAAAATTTTGCGGTTTGCTTGAATAGGATGAGAGAGAGATCGAATATTGTCTGGGTGAGAAGAACTTGCTTTATAGTATGTATGCTAGCGCCATCCATCAGTAAACTTTTGAACTAGTTTTTTTTTTATTAAAAAAATTAATTTGAAAAAAAAGTATGCCCTATCACATAATTTTGCTGCGAGACATTATTTTTTCAACTTCAACAATCTTCCCGTCATACATTTTGAAAACCGCCAGTCTACTTCAAGACAACCAGTATTTGTCTTGCGATTTCGTTTTGTATTGCTGAGCAAAGTTTTTTGTTTGACGCATTTTTCTTCAGTTACAGGTATCAGTTTAGCAATTAATTATACTCATGTATTAAATAAAGAATCTGAAATGTTTAGAAATTATTTCGAAATATCCTTCAGAAGTGTTTTTCACATTAAAAAAAATACATATATTGAGAACTATAGTTATAATGATAGACTTCAGGGCAAATGTAAAAGCTCTTAATATAACTGACTTCAAAAAGTGTTACATAATATAGCTAATGTGATTTAAATATTTTTTTTTCTCCCCCTAAATTCATGAGATAAATCAAAAGTACTTTAAACTTTGAAACGTCATAAAAAGGTTAACTTTTTTGTTCTCAGAATATTGCTTATAATTTATAGAAAATCAAATCAAGGAATAGTATAAACATCATAGGATTATTTAAAGCAACGATTTCCACAAGAAAAATTTTCACACTGTACTCTTGCTAAAATTAGAAGGGTTTTCTGTCATCCATTTAAAAGAACTTGCTGTAAGAAGTAAGAAAAGATAAGAAGGAAGCCCCAAAGGTGAAAACAGGCAGCATGTTTCATTAAAAAGTCTTAATTATTATCACTTTGCTAGCAGAAATTCATATTTCAGAGGAGGCTTAGGCATGCTCTTTGGCGGTGTTTCTATACTATAGGCTTATAAACAGACCTAAAAATTACCCATTAACGTAGTGAGAAATTCAAAAAATTTTCGACTGAAATGTTAATTTTATAAGTATTTTGGCTAGCAGATTACCTACATTCATTAACCCATTTATGCCTAGTGTCCCTTTTTTGGGACGGCATTTTCGCTATCAGTCGAAAACGTTATTTATTTTTCCTAGCCTTTATTCATGAGTATTGAGCCTCAACTCTACAAAATATTTTAACATGACCTAGTAGGATGTTGATATTTCGATTTTTATGCATAATGATTTTAAAAGAAATCACCCCTTGTTCAAGAAGTTGACATCAGAAATTTATCTATTATTTCTGTTATCAGTAAAAATCGAAGAAAGTCGCAAAAATATCCAGGCACAAATGGGTTAAGGTTGGTCCTCAAACTTGTATGGTTTTCTTTCGATGCTGACAAATTAAGGTTCAAAACTTTCTTTGTTACTTATAAATTCATTGTGGTAGGTCATTCCTCCTACAAGGACTATGGAGATCTTTAATTTTAATGTTTACCAGACATTTACCTCGCACCCCTTCCTGATGAACATTTGTCGAAAAACTAGTTGATTGTGTGTTGTGATAGTACAAAACATGGACTAAAGTATTTACAAAACCTGACCCTTAAAACTCTACTTTTTTTTGTCTGAGTATATAAGTGTTCATGAATATTTTTATTCACGAAAATTCACTGTCTTTTTATTTGAGGAAAAAAAAATCTTTTGAAAAGATTTGAGAGCAATTTTTAATTTTTTTCCCCAACCTTTCTTTGCGTTACTATGAATAAAATAAATGAACTGAAAATCAGCTTATTCATGTTGTATGGCTATCACTAATACATCTCTGCATCAAGTCTGGCTCTTTATGTTTTTTTTTCTTAACACAATCAGCCATTTATCACTCCACAACAACACAATGCATCGAGTGTTTGCGCAGAACGTGTAAACGTAGAGTCGACTTTCATGCGATTCCTTATCTGTTCACACCTTAAAGGTAAACAGGCCTCCACAACATGCCTGTAGCACATACTTCTAAGTGATAAGGAAAGACAGACTATTCAGCCTTCGAATACAACTCCCAAATCATATATTACATACGTATTTATGCTTAATTTCTTCGTTTTTAGTCTCTTTCTGCGCTGCGTATGAACTGCAGAAAATTGATTTATTCTTTTCAAAATAATGTATGCACTTCTTTTCATTTAGAATTAAATATATTTTTGTGTTTTAAATTTGAAAAGAGGTTTATTTAATGGGCTTGCTGTACTATAAATATCCACGGTGTTTCATCCTATCATTGTACTGTCGTCAATTTATTTCTTTTTTAACAAGCAACAGTCGTGATTTGTGCAAATAGTCAGAAACAATAATCAAAACAACAGCATGTAATAGCTCCAAATTGTATCTTTTTATGCTGTTGTTTGTTTCTTAAATAACTCCAAGGAATTTATTGCATTTTCTTAGTATGATTTTGTTTATGCGCAGAATAGGATTTTTTTTTTCTCTCAGAATAAAAAATTTATTAGTTAACAGCCGCATTTGTATATTCGTTTTATTGCATCTGACAGTCAACAGTGTAATAATTTTATAATAATAATAATAATAATATCTGATGAAAAAGCCCTGATAAAAACATAAATAATTTCACTAAAAGTTTAAAATGTGATAAAAAGTATAGAAAAGAAAACTTTAACCTAGTAAAAGAAATCCTGGAAATGAAATTTGGAAAATACGACTGATAAATTCTCAGTTTTAGGGTTGTTTACAGGCCCTGATTACCGCACAGGCCAACTAGGCCAAGGCCTAGAGCCCCCAAGTTTTAGAAGGCCCCAAATTATTAAAATAGCTCACGTTCTATTCCTAAAAGAAATGAGTTATGCTAAATTTTCAACAGTAATATAAATAGATACAGGGATGCACTTAAAAATATACATGCCGCTGAGCAAAAGGGTTTGTTAAGGGTTGTGAGGAATAAAATAAACGCCATGTAAAGATCCCAAGAATACCACCATGAAATATTCATTGACGTGACGTGATTCTGAAGCATAACTTCTACATTAAAAGCTAAAAATTTGTGAACTTAAAGTTAAAACTTTTTGTACAGGAGAGAGTTTGAAGCTAAAGCACCTCCCTCCTTATGCACGAAATTGCGAAGAAACAGTGATATCTCATAATTATAAGTGGTATGACCAACAAGAAATGACCGCACAGGGGGCCCGCAAAAGTGCTAGGCCTAGGGCCTCTGACTGTCATAGTCGGGCTCTGGTTATTTATAAAGCTATCATTGCTATCTAAAACTTTTAGTAAGTGCTAATACCGTATCGCTGCCTAGTGATGACAGAGTGAATTTTCAAACTTTTTAAACAGCATAAATTTCACAAGAATCGCGATGAAAGCGATTTTTTTTCCTGCATAGTGTGTTGTTGCAGAAAACTCTGATTACTTCTGGGTTCGAAGCTTAGAAGTCCAGTGTGTATGGAAAGTTCTAGCAAACAATCCAGTTGACAGGACGAAATTCGGAAAGCAATCTTCAGTAAATAGTTCATAGAAATTAATAAGCAATATGACAGTCAGCTTTTTCTCACATGCTGTATTTCGCATACAATGAAATCCTTCCATAGCCTCAAATGGTATTGCGTAATACCAATGCAGGATAACAAAACTTGCAGGCCCCATTAATAAAATCACGCCAAATGCAGCCAAGAGTGGGGACTTTTCGGCGAAAATTGACAAATTTAGAGGCAAAAATACGTCTTCAAAACTGAAATCAGCTGAGCGATATCGCCAGTATTCCGTGAGAATTCGAGATAACCCAGTTTAAAACAATGGGACATCCAAAATTCCTTTTTCGGCACTAGATAAAGATGAGCAAAAAAAATGCCTTCATTAGTTGCAAATGCATAGAAATTTCAGCGAAATTGTGTTCGCTATTTTTTTTTTTTTTTTTTTTTTTTTTACCTTTTTAACAAATTTTGCCAATATATTCAAATCTGTCTTTTTTACCTATTTTTGTAATAATAATATATGGATATAGACTACTGGAATTATGAGTTATAAGTTATCTTTTTTATATTAATGTTTAAACTATACTGTATGCTACTAGAAAAGTTTGTACAACTCTCAGATTGTTCTAAGTCCAAAATGAACGTAAAACAGTACAGAACTCACCACGAAGAGTGGCTGCACAGAGAGTTTTTGCCACCCTCCGATCAACCGAATGTTTTTTCACAATATTCGGCTCTTTTAGGAAACAAAATCTTTATTCAAATTTAATTTTGGCATTTTAAAAAAAATGATTTTAGCTTCGCTCTCATGAAAGCACCTCTTCCGTTATGGCCACATATCTTCGCAGCTTCTTCTATCACTATTTTAATCGCGTTCTTTCCGCAGATTGCGGGAGACTTGGAAAGCAGACTGTAGCTTCTTCCCAAATCGATCCTGATGCTATGCTTCTTTCAATTTCGTCTTACAGAAGATTTTCCGTTTTTGAAGGTTTACTGATATCTTTTGAGAGCTGGTCGCTGCATTCGTAGTACTCTGAAGCAATATACTTAAGTTTTAGAACCTTAAACCTTCGCAATCAACTGACTCATTCTGTGAAGAGTTATGGCATTTTAAAAATTCTTTTCCATAAAAATGTTCTAATATTTTGGTTTTCATCAGTTGTCATTGCTAAATTCTCAGGATATCCATAGTATGCATTTGTTAGAACCACTGAATGCACTATCTTTGGCTCATTAGGGAGGAAAGTTGAGAGGTGAGCTATCTTCAACAAATGTCCAGGTCCATCTGCGCGCCTTTGGTTCTTTTTCACCGTTGCCAATAAACATACGCTGTAACCATTCGCCAGTATGGTTCGTCGCGCGAGCCTCCAAAGGGGCCCACAATGCTTTGTCTCGTATTGCTAAATCCCTGTACAGTAATGATAAAAACGTCTGACTCTTCTAGGGAAAAAATAAAAATAATTTTTAGAAAATGTAAATATTTGTCTTGTCTCGCCTCGGATTCATCCCTATTTGTTAGCCTCCCAATTTTGGTTGACAAGCCAGTCAAAGGGCTAAATTATCCAATAATTCAATTTCAGGTTTAATTGAAAAGTGTTCCATAAATTAATACAACAGATGAAGCAATGTTTTTGTGACTTTTGTATTGGTGTATCTGGCTTAATTTGAATAAGCAGTCTCCAAATTATTTTCGCATATGGAGTAAGCCATCTAGAAAGCAGTTGTATTGATCACTTGCACTTCCGCTATAATAGAAAGGAATAATTAAAAGAGGTTTTCAGTGTACTTATTATTTTATATAGAACTTGGTCTGTCGAGAAATACTCCAGAAAATTTTGCTCAATAATTTTGGGAATTGTTTCTACACACATCTGAGAACGTTGATTGAACGAAATTAGTGCTGTGGGATTTTAAGGCACATAACAGGTAGTAGAGGAATTTAAGAATATCTCTGATAACAATTATATATCTAAGAAGGCATGAGAAACATTTAAAGCGGCTAAAAGAAGTGAAGCAGAATAATGCATTTCAAACTTCTTGTTCAAATTACACTAGTATATTCAGATTAATTCTCGTCATATAACAGTAGAAAGAGAATCTTAAACCCTGATTTCTCAAATAAATGAAAAATGTTTTTATAAGTTAATGTTTTTATATACTTTTATATGCTAATATAAAAACCCATTAGTATATGATCTGATTAATTCTCGTCATATAACCGTAGAAAGAGAATCTTAAACCCTGATTTCTCAAATAAATGAAAAATTAGAGCACATGAATTGATGACAAATCGTGTTATGGCCGAGTATACTTGATTAGGTAGTCCTACTTGGAAATGCAGATTTCACATATATGATTAAATTTATAAAAACAAAACCTTGTATATATGTCATACATGAAGTGTAAAAATAGGACACCAGCACCCAAAAAAGGTTCAAGTATGAAGGTGTTTGAAAACTATGCAAATATTCGAATAGGCGGATTAAATGGTACTACTAAAAATATATTATTAGCCATAGTTTAAGTAACAAAAAAAATGCGCTTCTTGTTAATCCCCCGACCCCCTAAAAAAAATAGCGTTTAATAAAAGATAGGGTTTCAGTAGCTTATGTTTTAAAAGAATTATTCCAAACTAAAGATTTTCGGTACTTACGTATTATCTCGGAGGTCATTCCCGCCAAACTATTTTTTCGTCAAATGTGCAGGCAAAGTGTTGCCGATTGCATTCCAAACCATTAATAATATCATGTGTCAGGCATTTATTTTGGCTAAAAATCGCTCGTCTTGGCGGACCGCCGGGATATTACGTAAGTACCAGATTTTCTTATTTTCCTTCGTTTTATTTAAAATTTTGCCAAACTTCACAGCAAGGACTTGGTACACTGCGATTTTAAATTTGTAAAACAAATGACTTTACGAATTCGCTTATGTGATTTTATTTTCCTAACTTGATGTTTAGAAACTCGTATATATAAAGAAAACTTCTATTAAGCCCTGTTTTCATTTTTCAATTAATGGTACATTATGAGCTCTTTTAAAGCAAGAATGAAAATTTTGAGAGAAATGTAAGACAAAAGGTATTTGTTTTGAAATTTAAAAATACTTCTTTTTTCCGCCATCATACATGAAATATTTCACTTTAGAAAGATGATACTTTATAAAACAAAGATATTACCAGGTTTACGAAAGAGAAGTTAAAACAGTGAAGAGAGGGGATAATAATCAACATGAACATTAATCATAATAACCGATCTTCTGGACGAACACATTAAAAAATAAAAAGAAATGAAAACAGTATTTAATTATTATTCCGAGCTACGTAACTTTAAACTGCAAGTAGTCATTTTTATTGCTCCATGAATGAACTATATTTCACCTCAGCGCGTTCAAAATTAAAGATTCTCTCAT
This sequence comes from Cheiracanthium punctorium, assembly GCA_038373885.1. Classification (NCBI taxonomy): domain Eukaryota; kingdom Metazoa; phylum Arthropoda; class Arachnida; order Araneae; family Cheiracanthiidae; genus Cheiracanthium; species Cheiracanthium punctorium. The sequence continues at coordinate 975,147 of JAWZYV010009056.1, read as the reverse complement.
TCTCGGTAGAATTAAGAAGCCGGTAAAGTCTGTTCTATTTGACATCCCCCTTCAAGGTACACTGACAGTGTTTTAAATCACCCTCGCTTCGCCTTAAACTTGATTTCGGATTTATTATAAACAGATATGCAGCAGTCGAGCTATAACTCAGTCGGCAAGACCGTCAAGGTATAACTAGTGGTGCAATCTGGTAAATGCTCCGAGCACCATTACAGAGCGATTTCCGTGGGATAAATCAGAAAAAGATCCCAGAAAAGTAAAACTTAGGTATTCGTTTATAGCAGATGGGCTAGATTCGAGCCATGTTGTTGCTTATTTTGAAAGTGTTATCTTTAAAGAAAGCGCCGAAAGCTGACAGCTCTTTTTATTTACAGTTCAAGAATCAGTTGGCAAACGTTATAGCATACGTAATAGTGGACTTAGTCCGAATTTGGGTTAAAAATTCTACGTATGCAATCCAAAAATTTAAACTTAATCAAAAATGATATTTTGGTTCTTATGAGCATGAAATAGAAAAACTAAAATTAGTATGGAATCACTTACAGTTGAACCTCGATTTAACGTACTTTGATTTAACGAAATCTCCGATTTAACGAATATTTTTTTCGTCCTGACAAAAAGGGCGCTTAAATGCTCTGGTTTAACGAATTTTTAGCTTTGATTTAACGAACAACAATCGCTGACATAAAATTCGCACATAAAACTAAAACTTTGAATTTTTCGCAAGCAAAATTTTAACCTTTCACACCCTAGTCCAAATGTATAATACAATAATTTTTTTTTTCTCATTTCTCCAAAAGAAGCAAGTGCCTACGAAGACTGCGATACAGAAACAGTCATTTGCAATTACGCCGTAGATAACGATGATCAAATGCCTGGATTGGAAGATTTTCCTAGTAATGGAATTTTTACAGGATATGTGTCTTGCGATGTACACCTAAGTACCTGCGAAAGTGAACAGAAAGAGAATGAAGATTCTGAAAGGAGCGAAGAGATGACGAAGAAACGAAAACTGAATTTAAAAAGGTGACATTCCAAGAAGCAGTTTGCAGCTTGAATGCTTAAAAAAAAAATTTTTTTTCTCTCACGAGATTGATGCTGTTGTTCTTACGAAGTTAGAAAATATCGACAAAGAACTTTGAAAAGTCAAAATAAAGCACTATCAAGGATTTCTTTCCAAAGTGCCAATGACTATGTATGTATTATGTATTAAATTTTAAGAGCAAGTAACATTAAAGAATGTAGATAATTTTAAAGTTGATCGCCTAACGTATAACATATAACTTTTAAGCTCGTAGTAAACAATAATCATTCTTTTTTTCATATCTATATCAAAGGGTATTTTGTATTGATATTTTTGTACCATACTCTTTACAAAAATTGATATTCGATTTAACGAACGGATTTGTGGGTCCCAATCAGTTCGTTAAATGGAGGCTCGACTGTATATACATCAAAGATAAAACGTTTGTGAGGCTAACCATCAGTTTACTTGAAAAACTAAATTTCTTGAATGACCAATATTCGGACTAGATATAACTATAGTTTTTCAAAAAAAACTCCAAAGTGTTGGCAAAAGCCATAATGCAACTGAATGAGATTTGAGTGCAAGAAAAAATATATAGAAAAGAGATATCTTCTGTTTTGATTGCCTTTAAAATTTGTGAGATTATCTTTTAAAAACGCTCAAATTCTTGCAAGCAACAATTCACATGCAAGTAAACTATCATATTACGGAAAAGTACGCAGTTACGCGGAAACTGCTTTTTTAAACTAACTGTAACACAAGAGATGAAAGTGAGACGATATTTCGGACTGTCTCGTCTCTCAAAACAGCTGCAAAGCTTTGACTCATCTCGCAAAATCCCGAGTAATAAAAACGTCTGTCTCGTCTCTCATAAAAACTTTTTTCTCGTCCCATCTCGTTTGCATCCCTACTTGTGAATTTGACTGCAACTTCTCTTAGGAATCCAAAATTAGCAAAACTTTTAATAAGCGTTACTTTCATTGCTCGGCATTCATTTAAATCAAGCTGTGTGGAATAAGAAACAAAATGTCTGCCACCGCAGTTTTGTTTTGAGAACTTCGGCAAAACCTGTATGTCCAAAGTTTATCCGGACAGCTTCTTTATATCACCATGGATAACTAGTGAAATATGCCACTTTTCTGCTGCAACAGTCTTTCATCTTGACATCTATGGCTTCTCTTGACTCATCGCGTCATCACATTATCAAATGGAGGCAACGTGATGTGCACACTGGACCTCCTATATAAGGAGTCAGCGGCTTCTTGTTGCTCGTACCTACGAGCGACCTCATCTGTCATCCATTGTTTACGTTGTTTTCTCTGAATGTATCCTCTTCCAGATTTTATGCATTCCTTTCGGAAGATCTACATTAATATTCAATAACTGTAACACAAGTTCTTGAAAAAGTGAGTTGCCTTTCCTGGAGGTCAAAAAGAAAAAGGTTTAGTCTGAAGCAGCACACGTTTTCTCAGGTACTCAAACTGCCATTTAAACTAAAAATTTTAAAACTAATTTTTTGTAACGTTATTGTCAAAATATTTTCAAAAAAAAACTACTCATAGTGTAACTTTAATCATATTAAGGACACTATACTTCATTTTTCACATCTCCAAGGTTGACTTAGATTTTCATCATTTCTCAACAGTTTTCTGGAAATACAGTTTGGACACATAGTTCAACCGCTTCAATGATGTAGATTTTACTTACGATAGCTAACCTAAATGGTTCGTCGCATGTCTCACTATCTTTTACAAATTGGGATATCGGAAGAGCTTTACAGAGGTGAAATTTATGAAAAATGACTTAAAAATTGGGGAACGGGTGGATTCTGTGCGTTTTAACGGTGAACAAAATTTGCCTTGTGTTTTTTTACGTATTTTATTAAAATTTCAAGCCGATTAGTCAAACGATGAGAATTTGTATGCGATACAGACAAACAAAAATCACACAGAGATTTTCGTTTTTATTTATAAGGATATAAACTTCCCAAGGCAGCAATGAATATTAACTTTTTTTTCATCAAGGAAAATACGGATTAACTTGAAAACTGCTTGAATGTAAGGTATAATTTTTTTAATTCTTTCACTTAATAAAATGTACAATTTAGTCAAAATGCTCACTTGTCTACCCCATTGGTTCGCGAGGTATATAGGGGTTCCCGAAATTAACATACTAGTACAGTAGGACACAGTGGCTATACAAGGGAATTCGTTAGTTTGTTTTGAATTTTCGTTGGGGTCTGCAAGGATAAAAAGGTTGGAAGCCACTGATCCTCAGCAATGTCTCCTTTTTTTTAGGGGGGGGGGGGGAGAGACTGAATCCTGAATCTTCCTCTGGATCCAGGGCTCGCGCGCACTGACTATTTACGCATATATATATATATATTTAATGACTCTCACTTTTTGAAACTGCGAGTCAAAATTTGACTCGCAAAATTTCGGTCCATTTGTAGTAATACAAAATTCATGAAAATTTTATTTCATTTTGTAACGTTCATCATAACGCGAATCATCTCACAAAGATAACGCTTGCAGCAACTGTCAGTGAAAGGTGTGAAAGTGCTGCACCTTCAGTATTTCGCAGATTTTGGCCTTCCCAGGTTGGTAAATCTGCAGCGCTTTCTGTATCTTCGATACACGACGTCAGTGCTTGCTTGAAGTACCGATATTCAGGATTCAAGTTTAAGATTTGTATGTTTCTAAACACAAACACATGTGAATCTTCTCTTACTAGCTTTGACCTTAATATTTTATAGATAGTGAAGTCAGCCTGACTAGCAGATTTTTAAATCTAGAGCAAGCACTGTCTGGATCCGTCGCGGATCATGGTAATGAAACAGTAACTAAGTCAAAGAATGCCGGTTAAAACTTAACCATTTCTGAAACCGTAAGCGAAAACATATACTAGACAGGCTCCGCTCGCGGCTTCCTCTCGCTTTAGGAAAACATCTAAACTGCGTTAGGAGCATCGCATTCACCCAGAAAAAAGAAAAGGAAAGAAAAGAAAGCCTCAAAGGGCGAAAGCGGTTTCTTTGTTATCAATCTTTGTCTCATTTCCTTTTTCACGTCTCCAGGAGTTCAAGAAATGATGGGAAAGAGAAAGAGAAGAGAAGTGCAAGAGATGTTACTACAAACCGATAATTAGCCAACAACCAGCTGGTATGAACACCGTGCAAAATCGGTTTCTTTCGCCGCCTGCTCGCTGGATATACGGGGCAAGGGGGGCTCAAAAAATATGATGGGGGCTTGATTCTTAAGGTAGGAATATATATATATATATATATATATATATATATGAATAAATGATAAAAGAAAGCATATCCCTCGAGTGTAGAGCAATTAGATGATAACGATGTGCCTGTCGTTCAGGATTCCTCCAATCGGGAACAGAGCATTATCTGAGTGGCAGAGGTTCGACCTGTTCGCTAGCATGTCATTACGTTCCGGTTCGGCCCATTTATAATACCGCTAATAGACGCGCAAGCAGACCGGCTTTACACCCAGAGATAAAAAAAAAGAAGTAATAATAAACAAACAAATATTGCGTAAAAAAAAAAAAAAAGATAGGAAAGAAAAACGGCAAGGCAGTCATCCATGTAACCACAATCCTATTGCCTTTTACTCATTTACTTCCTTACCTCTATTTCTTTTCGGGAGCTATCTGCATATTAGCGAGCTTTTCCGTTCACTAAACGAGTTATTGCACCAACTTCTAATGGCGGATATATTATTTGAATAGATAACACGGCTGAATCTAGCGTACATTGGGGATGCAAATTTTAGAATGATTTGTGATACGGTACCCAGATATGATGTTCCCACGCCTGTAAGTACAAACTCAAATTTTCAAATTATGCTTGTATTAACGCCTAGAATTATATGCAGATATCTTTGGATTTTCCCAACTCATCCAAAAGGCAGTTTTCTCGGTAGTTTCTCTGTTGAAAGGGAAGGGGGGGGGGGGGGGAAAGCTACAGCATATAAGTTATTACCGCAATTTAACTGAGGTAAGCAGTTGCTTTTGGGAAATTGAAAGTCAAATTTTCACATCAGTAATTTGCACGATTTTTTCTTTCATACCTTCTTTCAGTTATGAATTAAATAACTGAATTATAATCTGCTTATAAAAAGCAACTGCCCATTATGGCTGTTAACTTTCAAAGCAAAATTACTCAAAGAGTTGAGCAAGAATTGTGCATGATATTGATCTTTACAGTTGCAAAGGGTATAAAATTATTGCCAATTTGAAATTCTAATTACTTTTTTAAATCAACTTTCAAGCAATTTTTAACTTTTCCGGAAAATTCTACGATAAACTCAAAATCATTAGTCAGAAAAATAAAAGAAATACTAATTACGCCACCAGATATATATCAAATGATTTACATTCAACAACATGATTATTTTTCAAAGAACTATGCCATTTTAAGTATCTTATTTACAATTTATTTTATTTATTTTCAGTTGTATGGCACTAAATTTTAGACTCTAAAAGATTAAAACAGTGACATGGGAACAGCGAAAACTCCAATATCAACTTCATGTTAATTTAAAACTGATACCGGAGCAGAGACCTCAACGCGCCAAAAATTTCAAACCGAGACCAGCCAGCAACTACAGCTTTTTCTTTTGGAACGAAAAGCACAGTGTTTAGATGATCCACAGTTTTCTTAACTTCACCTTCTAAGTCAACGATATTTTCAAGCTTTACTTGAAACTTTATTCCCAGAAGGTTGTTTCCTAACTTTTCAAGCTCGTTTCTGAGCCTTCATTCATAATTCTAATCAGAATGCGTTTGTTTTACGAACAAAGAATCGTTGTTTGAATTAAGGTGACCATATTTTGAACGTAAAATTGAGGGAATGTACCCAAATTTCAAATAAAATTGGGGACATTTTATAATTGACGAAATAATTAACAGTAATCTAATTAAAAGCAATGTAATTGTTTTTAATTAGACTGGGGCAAATTTAAAAAAAAAAAAACAGAAATTGGAGACTGTCCCCGAAAATTGGGGACGTATGGTCACCTTATGTTTGAATATAAAGGCGAATCGACAAATATTAGTGTGTTTACTAAATGTTTACTTTGTGTCATAGTATCTAAACCATAGGTTCCCAACCTTTTTTGAACTGGCACCCCCTTTTCTAGTGAATCTTTCAATACCGCGCCCCTCCCACTCCAGAGAAATAAGAGCGTACATAATGCATGGTGAAAACAAGAATTAAATTAAAAAAAAAATACTAATAGATAGAATATTGTTGGAATTGAAACTCTACTGAATTTCTTCTTCATTTAAAAAAGAGGAATAACAGTTTTAGAGAGGTATCGCTTTCTCTCAAAAGCGAAGTCTCGTATCGAAATATGTGAATGTTTGCACACGTGATAGAAATGAATTATCAGAGTGATTTTTAAGTCTTTTTTAGACTATATTTGGTTAATCTCCAGGTGCCATATCAACGCTTCCTAATTTTCTATGGGTCTTTTACCGCCCCCTGAAAGCCTCAAACGCCCACAGGGGGGCGTTATCGCCCACGTTGGGAACCTCTGATCTAAACGAAGTAAAATGTATTCAAATACATAGTGTGTTACAAAAACATTCCTGCAAATTTTGCTTGCCCTTTTGAACAGCGTGACGCAATAGATAAATTAAATTATTGAAAAAAAAAAATTATTTGAATACCTAATATAGGCTTAGTGAAAGTGTGATATATTTGACAGTGCATTTGATAATTAAAAGCAGTGCTTGAATGTGTAAATCTTCTTTAGAAAGTAAAACAAAAGTAATTGTAATGGAATTTTAAAAAAATCTTATGAAGTCATACCAGCTCGTCACTCAGAATTTGATATCATTATATTTTTAAGACCCACATTTCAAATTTGTATAGCTGTAAAGTAAAATGATGATCACAAACTTTTAACCCGTTACGGATTTTTGCATGGAGATATCATTACTTTTTAGGGGTATGATCAGAAAATAATAAATTAGCTCCATGAACGAATTTCAGAAGTTTGCTTGACACATGGTATGTAAAAAAATAAACAAATCTGTTTCCATGCAGTACCGGTATATTTGGACAAAAAAGTCACAACAAGCTCTATATGTGTAAAGAACAAGGGAAAACAAGTCATCACTTTTAGGATAGAAAAACGCTCAAAATACTAGTGTTGAAAGATAAAATATATAAAAACTTTGTGCAAAAAACACACATAAAAGGATACTTGTGGGAAAGTACTATCATTTCGACAGTTTTTTTTTTTTTTTTTAAAGCCAATTACTGAGTTCCGACTGTTTCCTGAGTTTCCTGAGACGAAGTGGGCCGACTGAAGAATGCTGGGAAGTATCATTTTATGTGTTTTTTTTTTACACAAAGTTACATATTTTATCACTTCTATGAGTCGGTTATTTAAGCATTTATCATCTCATCATATATTTGGTAATTATTCATATTTTTAAAAGTATATGAAAGATCATCCATCTTTGGAGGATGCAAATCATCCAAATTGTATTTAATTTTTTTTTTTTTTGGTATTTTTTCAAACCACATTTTTTTCCCTAGATATTTTTAAAAGGTATTTGATAATATAGAAAATACTATGAAATAAATAAGTGAATAAATTGGCTAAACTAAATTAAATATGTAAAACTTAAATTTGCATTTTCTAATGTGCATATCGCTAAATTTTTCATTGTACATAAAATGTACTTCTTTTTACCAATTTAAAAATTACGATTAAAATAATTCATGTCTCGATAAACACGATATCTAAAAAAAGGCTAGTGCAGTTTATCGTAAGATATCTTTTGTTATTTAATTTTTTTAATGTTTAATTTTATATTTTGAATAATATTCAGCCAGAAATTGAAATCCCTGATAAATCGTAAAATATTGAGTTATTCAATAATTTTCTGTAATATTAATAGATGAGGACGGCGCTGTTCGGTTGGTTAGCTAGCTGAAAACGTATTCAGTAGGGAGCATGCAGTTTTCAGATTCTGTGCTGCAGGGGCGTAGCCAGTGGAGGCTGTGTAACCTATAAATAAAAGCCTACAGGTGGAACGATTCTAGGTTGTACTACTTCAAGCAAAACTTTACCGTCATTACTCCAAAAAAATTAAAAAGTTATGCTCAAAAACTCTTAATAAAATCCAAACCCCCGAAAATGTGACCCTTTACTTGGATTACAATTTGATATTTAGCTTTCAATTGACCTTTTAACTTACAATTTGATTCCCAGCCGCCCCCTCCCCCCGAAATAAAATGCTGGCTACGCTACTGATGCTGGGGACCTAACGAACTCGTAAATAGCAATTCTTACCTTTTGTATTAACAGATGAGGCTTTTTTAAAGTATTTCTTTGATTAAAACAATCAAGAGTATCGTTTTGTAAGTACCACAGAGCCAACAGCACTGAATTCAAACATCCTGCCTTATTACTGCTCCGATGAAGTTGTTTTGAGTATTATTATGCTGGATTTAAATAGTCCCGCCTTTAAACTGGATTAAATTTAAAAAAAAAAGGAATTTTCCTAAATAAACGGGCGACGTCAGTCACCTATTTCAACACCTATTAAAATCATATATTAATTTTTTAAAAATCGTTACAGCGAATTCCGAGATAAAAAGTGGACACTAGAAAAGTCCGATTCTAGCCATATATATAGAGTGTCGCAGTTTGTTGACGGTTGGTTCGTTGGTGTAGGTTGCATCACTCGTAGAACTGTTGTTCTCTATGATTAATATTCATACATATTAGAGTGTGCCTTATTTTTCAACTTACTAAAAATTTTGCTCCCAACCCCTTATCTTGTTTCAATCATAAAAAAAAAAACGTTCTGTGTACAATTTTAGCTAATTTGGACAATAACAAGGCGACCCGCATCGCCAAAAAGTAATTTTTCCCCAGATTATTATTTTTTTTCTTTATAGTCACTGTAAGCATTAATTATGAAAATTATGGTACGTTTCATTTAATTTAATTAGCATACGGTGTTTTTTATTACTATTATTATTATTATTATTATTATCTGATTCGCAATGTTACGTATTTTAAATTATTGTTTTGGTCTCAAAGATGCATAACAGTGACCAGAACGGTTTTCAAAAATCATAATTAACCTATAAATAAAAGCCTACAGGTGGAACGATTCTAGGTTGTACTACTTCAAGCAAAACTTTTACCGTCATTACTCCAAAAAAATTAAAACGTTATGCTCAAAAACTCTTAATAAAATCCAAACTGCGAGTACGGTTGGCTTGGAGTTTGTCAATTACAAAAAAAAAAAAAAAAAATTATATAGAAACTATCTGCCCTACTTCAAAGATCAGAAAATCCCTCCTTTTCATGTTTTTAACAATTGCTTCCTATTTTTAGGTTTTGGAAACTATTTAATTTGGGTAGAAAAGTTAAAATCTATAGTTTGTATTTCATAGCTTTTTTTTCCTGATAATCTGGAAATAGTCCCCCAATGTTTTTCGACGTGAATCATAAATATAAGAATTGATAGACTAAAACTGGACATTTAATTTCTTTCTGAAATTCATGTGGCTCAAATTATGTTAAGAGCAGACTAGAAGAAGAACAGGAAGAAGAATAAAACTCAACCTTGAAAATAAAAATTCTGATCCAAAGGGGTTTTGTTTGTTTGCATATACACTGAAAAAAAATGTTTTGTTGAATCAACAAAAATTTTGTTAAATCAACAAAATACAGTTGAAATAGCGCCAACCAAATTTTTGTTAAATTAACAAAATATTTTTGTTAAAATTATTTGGTTATTTCATCAAAGCATTTTGTCGATTTGGCCTAACAGTTTGGTTAAAAGTTGTTGAATTTGTTATGTTACCTTTATTATAATTTTGTTGAATTTGTTATGTTACCTTTTTTAACCTACAAAGCAGTTGGTTGAAAATTTCAGAGGTAAGGCTAGTTATTTTATTCATTCATCAAAATTTCATTTTTATTTTAGTGTTTTTATATTTTACAATTTTAATTTGAAAAAATTCAAGTCACTTTCTTCTCTGTTGTTGTTCATATGACAGACAGTCAGAATTGCTCTTCGGTTCATGGTAAAATAAATGTGTATCTTTATACTAAATAATACCCAAGACTGCAGTTTAATTTTTTTTTTAAGTGTTAAAGAAAGCGTACTTCTTAGTTTTTTTTTTTTTTTTTTAATGGAGTTGTCTCATTTTCATCGCACACATGTGCGGAGCTACATCAAATCAAAATTATTAACTTCAGCGTGCAGTTTCAGATATAGATTTAATGCTACAAGTATAAGTTGACTATCGCAATCGTGAAAACCAAATATTGCGGCTTCGATTTTTTCCATCTGCTAATCTTCAATCGCGAAAGGGTGTTTTGTTTATACAGTCCTAGTGCAAAGACTAATTAATTTATAGTTAGACCTACATTTTTCCTTTCAACATTCCAAATCCTAAACAGTCATTATAAAGGTTTCACACACAGCCTGCAAAGGTTCAGCCACATCCAATTCCCGGTAACCTCTGTACGCTGGCAAGTCCCCTGTTCATTTCTTTTTTTCGTTACAGCGGGAAGTCTCATGTCCTTTTCTTATCATTGCAGCGGGAAGATTCACATTCCTTCCCTTTACAATCTCATACCGACGACTGGACTCTATTTGTTTTTAGTACTCTCTTAATAATCAAGAGTGAAAAACCAGTGCTGAGGAGTGATATATCACCCTACCTTCGTGACAAAAATCAGCCAACCTCCATAGAGTGAGAAATCACTATTCTGAAGAGTGACATTTCTGACTCTGGACTAGGAGTGAGAATTCAAAAACCCACTCCGGGAAAGAGTGCCTCACTCGAAGGAAAGGGTGACAGCATGCCATCCCTTAAAGAGTGGAGCGCTCTGATCAAGAGTGAGCTATGACCCTTTTTAAGAGTGACCGCCACTTTTTATAGGGTGATTATTCGAGACCGTATCCAGGGGTCCGGACCCTCTCCCCTCCCAAAAAAATTGATTTTTGTTAATAAAATAATAATAATGACGTCTTTTTGTGAAAAATTCTGCCTTTTCCACGGTTTGGACCCTGCCTGAAATTTTTGTCTGGGTACGGCCCTGGATTTATTCCTTGCATATGCCTTGCTTCTGGCTATCACTATTTTGGGGAAATTAAAATAATTCCTTATATATATATATATATATATGAATGTATCTGGTAACAGCATTGATTATTATTATTTTTTAAATATTTGGCAAACATTAAAAGATATTTTCTATATAGCATCAATATTTATCCAATCTTGTGAATTCATTGAAAATAAAATCCAATATTATAAATTTAATATTTTGCCCATTTGAAGTCAAATTTTAATACTATTGAATCTTAAAGTATTTGAAATTTATCAATAATATTGAGTGTATATTAGAAATATTTCCAATATTATTAAGTACTAATTACTTTTAATTATTAAAATTTACATATATGTGAATACTTTGAGAGTAAAGACCACTTCCAGTATTGGTAAAAACTAGAGTTTAGCCCTGATATATGCTCAAAATGTTATTATTATTTGTAAAATTTTAATTAACATATGAAGTGTGTATTGATATATTAATTATATATTGAGAATATTTCTGAAGCAGTCTCGCTACCAATGAACTTTTAAATATTAACTCAATATTGTGAAAACATTGATATCAAAAACCAATAATATTACAAAGTAGTAAGTGAACACATTGAGAATAAACAGTTTCCAATATTGGTAAATAAAATTCCAATATTGGTAAAAATTAGCATTTAGGTCTGATAAATTGTCAAAATAACATTATACTTTCAGTATGACTATACTAATACCTTTTCCACTGAATTTAACATACAAAAAAATATATTCTTAATATAGGGTTGTATTGGAAATATTTTTGAAGTAGTCCTCAATTGATAAATTTTTTAATGTTAACTCAATATTGTTAAAAAAAATTGAAAACAAAGATCAACTGTAACTTCGTCAAATGTATCAAATGTAACTTCGTACAAAGTAGCAAAGTTAATATTTGCCTCAGATATATTTAAAATGCATTTATAGTATTTGATATACATTGGAAATATATTCAATATGGATAAGTAATTACTTTAACATAACTTTATACCATTTTTAATTTTTTTGGTTAATATTTACTCAATATTACACTGGGAATAAAGCTAGTATTGGTAAAAAGTAGAAAGCTGATATTTAACCTTTATATTGTAAAAATTATAAAACTTTGCTGCTATTGAATTTAAATTAAATATATTTAAAATGTATCTGCAATATCGAGCGCCTTAAAAATATTCTTCATATCGTACAAGTAAATATTTTTGCCGCCTTTACCCCCCCCCCCCCAAGTTTGTCCATAGGCAATCGTTAATACATCATAGCTGGATATTGGGTATATCTATTAGAAGTCCAACATAAAATAGATTTCTCTATTAGAAATTTGAGGTGTGATCTCTCTAATGAGTAAATAACATCTATAATATACAGGTATCTGTATATATGTAGCATAGTTATAATAATTAAACTTCCAGAAGATCTTAAAGATCCAGAATATCCCAAAAATGGCTATCTATTTCATATTCAAAATATCCAAAGATCAGAAATTGATACTTATTTCATATCCAGAACTTCTTAGATATCTATTTCTGGGCTATCTTGGATTATTGTCATGTTCAGAATGATCCATAACAGCTGGAAAATAAATTTTACGTAGCTCAATGGTACAAGTAATATCTGACCCCATGCATTTTTAGATTCTTGCTTTCATTCCAGTGAGTGAAATGTGGACTGTTGACACAAAACATACAGTATTTAAAATAACAGCCTATTCTGAAATTAAACAGAATAAGAAGGAGTACAGAGTTTCATTTTAATAATCAGATGATGGCATCACTAAAAGGTACCCCCAAGAGTTCCACATGGTTACTAAAACAAACCTCCATAACCTCTAGATCTATTTAGTTACAGAATTCGTTAACAGTTTATGTTTTGTTTGGTTAGTCAAAACGTAACAGGAATAGAAGTGAAAGTTTCAAAATGCTTGGAGGTGATCTGTATAGCCATTGAGCTATGTAAAATCCATCAGCAGGAGATTTATAAGAATTTTCTTTGTCTGCAGTACTATTACTTCATTTGAGGTAATCTGTGATCAAACAAGAATAGAAATAAGAGTTTCGGACATCCACATTACTCAACAGTGTGCAGAAATATTTGATATGTTCAATGTTACCTTTTCTCCTGCTGAAATAAAAAATCCCTGAAAGCTTATTTTTTACCTATGGTACATTTCAGAACAACTTTCACTTACAACAGTATTAACAAAACAATAAAAATAGTTCATGATAAGATATTTATATAAAATCAAAAGAATACTAATAATTTTGATTTTTAAATAGGTTTTATTTTAAGCATAATTTATTCAAACTTTCTTTTCAACTTTATTACAATTAACAAGTCTTTTTTTTTAATTTTAAATAAATAAGAAATGAACAGGATTGAATTGTTATCGAAAAGAAATTATTTGAAATTAAATTTCAGTCATTTATACGAACAAATACAAGAATTATGAAACACGAAAATAAGTTAAAAGAGCAATAGCTATCCTTTAATTGAAAACCAAAAAAAAAAAAAAAAAAAATTAAATAAATAAACTAATTGTTGGGTAAATCAAAAATATAAATATATCTGCTGATAACCTCTGTTAATGTACATATCATGTTTGGAAATTTAAGAGAATACCTATTTTTCTATTCTTTCCCCTCCCCCCAGAAAAAGGAATAAAATATTTCTAAAATGGAAACTACTTTATATTGATTGATTTCTTTTTTTGTGAAAAGGGGTAAAGAAATATTTTTGTGCAGGCCAATACATAAATAATATAAATCAAAACCAATTATTTCATAATTCCCCAACAATGCCCATTTTGTTGAATACACCCAACATTTTTGTCTTGTCCAAAAACCATTATTTAAGGTTTAGAGGCATGAGCAAGAATACAGGTTAGAATCCTTAAAAAGTTCACCACCCAAGTCAGCCCCCCCAAGAAGACACCCCTCTTGTAGACTTGCCATAACGCAAAGAAATAATTGAAGTTTAGAGCATGAGGGTGAACCATATTAACCTCCATAGATAATGTCTGGGTGAGGGGGGAGGGTGGTGATTCAAAGAAAAAGATTTTTTTTTTCACCTCTTAAAAAACCAAATTCCTCTTCTGAACATAATTTATACATACTTCAAAATAAAAGCCATTTCTTAATTTTTTAATATATATACACATTCATTTCTTTATTTATTTTTAAGTGTGATTTTATTTATTTCAATTTCACTTTTACAGCAAAATAGCTACAAATTACTTAATCTTTTAAAAACTTGAAAAAAAAATTCTTTTAATATAGATTTTATGCAAGAATTATTATACTATTGAAAACAGATTTAGAACAATAAATGAAAGTAAAGCCAGAAAAACTCATTAGTATGTTAGAACAAAGTTCAATTAATACGAGGGCCAAAAAAAAAGAAAGAAAAAACAGTTAATAAAAATATATAAGCAAAGTCTTAATAAAAACATGAGTAATGGAACTTCCAAGTCCAGAGTAGTCTTCAGCCTAGCAAATTTTAGTTTACGATGCGTTCTAAATTTAAAAAAAAAATTTAAACTATTACAGAACTGCAGAAGTAAAAAATAGCCTACGAATTGAAAAAAGTGGAAGATATCTCTTATTGAGACTCATGCAGGTTTGAATGAATTATAAAAGCAATGGCAGTGAACACACAACAAATTATTACAAATTTGGTTTAATTGTATTACATTGTTACATTTATATAAAATACAATCACTGGATTCAATATGAGTACTTCAATACTATTTCACATTCAGGGATTCTTCTAACAGCATCTGGAAGATAAAAATTATGACTTCAACAAGTAATTACAGAATTAAAAGTTAAAACATAACTGCTATTCTATCCTAATAAAAAAAGGGTACCCTCCCCCCTCCCCATAATTTGAATAAGACTGAAGAAAGGCTCAAAATCAGAAAGAGTTGGCAGCTAGAATATACTAGAGCATAAACTAGATCTATGTTAAATACATACAAAATAAAATTAGTTAAAATTAGTTTTGTGTGTACATGGATTAGTGTCAAATTTAAATCTCCAACTAAAGCACAGCTTAACACTTTCAACTAGGTGATGAATTTACAGAGGAATAAGTCAGCAGATCTTTTCATTTGATTCAGAAAACATTTTGTTTATAGTTTCACTAAAATCGGAGGATAACTTTATAATAAAAAGTCTGCAAATCTACATACATTTTGGAACACCTTTAGGAGCAGGTTAAATACAATTTTGGAACAGCACAAAAGCATACCGAAAAATGGTAATAATAAATACTTTCTTATTACCATTTTTCATATTACCATATTTATGTATGGTAATAATAAATACTTTCAAGTAACATTTACATATACTGTAACCTTCTGAGTAAGAGAGGGAAGGGAAACAGGGTTCCTACTGTTAAAATTGTACAAATTATGAATAAATGAATAAAATAAAGATGTAGAATTTAAGCTGCCTTTTACATTTTAATTTTGCCACTGAACATAAAAGCAAATGGAAAAAAAACTGCAATAAAACCTAAATATAGCAGCTCAAAAAAAAAAAAAATATTTTTTTACCTGCAAAAAATAAAAGAAAAAAAACTTTAATTTTACAGATAAGAAATGCTTGTACTGTTTTATAAAATAATCTGTTCTCTATGTTCTATTAATATTAGAATATACTGATATGCAAAGTGATTGAGAGCACAACATACTTTATTAAAAGTAAGGAACACATTGTAGGATTTACTTCACAAAATTTTATTTTGTGAGGTAAATCCTCTGAGGTAACACAAAAAAGAATAATTGGGGACAGTATTGAAGCGAAAATCCCATATCAAAACAATTTGGAATAAAATTATCCCTGAATCACAGTAACCTGTGCGTAATAACAAACATCAAACTAATAGTGACAAAATAAATATTAAACACATAACTTACTATTGGTGAGTTAAATTTGCAAATTATTACAATCAATTAAAAAATAGAAAATATTCAGGACTTGTAATATATTTTAGGTACATCAAAAATTGAGTAAAAAATAAAGTGATAACTTTGCAATAAAAACTTTTCATGCACAGCAAGTAAAATATCATCAAATAACAACATTCTTAGCAAAGATCACATCTATATGTGGAAGATAAACAAAAGAAATAAATAATTAAACGGAAGTTTGAAAATACTTTTCATATCCAGTCTGGTAAATTACAAGGATTCAATGCTCAGAAGTGTAGCTAGAGGGGGACATTTGTCCCAGGGCATAGGATCCAAAAGGCACCAATTTGTATATAAAACTTTTTCCAGCGCATTTTGGTAAACAGGAAGTGATGCAAATTTGTTCTCGGGCACTGAAAATTCTTGCTACACCTCTGAGTACTGACCCCAATTAATAACCTAGATCTTCTTGAAGTCAGTTAAAAACTAGACTAAAGATATTTTTGAGTAATATTCAAATATACATATGACAACATGTGAACACTGACAAGGTTATTGCACTTTGTTAATACTGCAGGCTTAAAAAATCTGAATTTACTAAGGAAGTAAAGTTTACATTTACATATTGTATTAGTAAAATTAAAAAATAATATATTTCATCTGTTTTTACCACTAATGGTGGTACATGTAATATGGTGTCAAAACTGGTAGGCTAGTTTTCGATTTGGTTTGTACCGAAGTACAGATATGAGATTAACAAAAAAGGAAAAAAAGTCTGAAAGAATGTCCAAACAACTTTTAAGCAATTATACTTATGAATTTCAAGAGCAATAAATATTTTAATTTTTATTGATACTAAATCTATCTTACTTATATACAATTTTGCCTTACTGAAAAATCAGAAAATTTTTGAAAAAAATGAAAAAACTGAATTCTTTATAAACATTGAAAAAGGTCTGAATATTAAACTAAATTCTTAAATCTCATCTCTGAAAGTAGCATTTTACAGTTTACATTTTAAACAACAACAGCAGTGACAACATTAATAATAATAATAATAATAATAATAATAATAATAAAAGTTACAGGAGTTTCAAGGTTTTACTTACAACATATTTTTAAGAGGTAGTGAGGGTGCAGAGTAAAAAAATTAATCTGAAGGGACTAAAAATTGATTTTTATACTTTATTTCATTGTTACTTCATAAAATGTTGCAAATAAGACTTGATTTTGCAAGCAATTTATTAACTTGGTGTCAAATATGCAACTTGACATAAAAAATTTACATATAATAGAGATTAAATAAATGACAGAATATAGCATAACATAAAATGATATACTAAAGAGTTGCCTGGGTCAAATGCTTTAATAAAGAATACCACATTGAATTTTACTGTATAAATATTTATTGTTTTACTCATTGATGTAACTTTACCAAAAGTTATACATTTTTTCTTTTAAGAACAGCCCTAATAACTTTCTCAATTTACATGAAATTTATAAAATTTAATACATAGTCACTAACTGCCCCAAAGTAACATCACTTTAGGGAAAAAAAAACTAAAAAAAAAAACATATAAATCAATTTGGAAAATAAGAAAAAAATAAACTAAACAAAAAAGTAAACATCTCAAAAAAAAAAAAAAGTTATTGACAATTATGAAATTATGCGATACAAGCTTTGAAAAAATTAGACCGCAGAGATCAAAAGTATGCAGACTTTGAACTAGTAATTAAGAACATTATTTAAAGAATAAATAAACAAATAAAACAAAAATATGAATACCACTTATAATGCCAATAGTTTCTTCTCCTTTACAGCATGCCACTGACAAAAATTCAATGGTTTTCCAGAGGACCAGTTCAGAGTACTAGAAAATAAAAAGATAATAAAGTGATAAACAGCCAAAATCAATCAGTTTTTCTTGTAACATATTTTATTCATCACTTGGCTCTGCAAGCTTTAAAGACAGGCTTCTCAAAAACTCGGTATAATTCAGAATGCTTCTTCATAGACAGCATGATGAACTTTTATAGAACAACAAAACTGCAGGTCTTATCCCATTTTTAGGGAGAAATTCACGAAAGTGGAAACTATATCTGATGGCTAATTCTCCCTCTATTTTGGACAATACAATATATTATAAATTTTTCTCTGAGTATTTCACTTCTATAAATTAACCATTTGTATTGCCATAAATACAGCTTGTGAAGACAAATTCTGAATTTTCAAATTTCTGACATAGTTGAATTCTTTTAAAACCTGTTCAGAAATTGCATTATTTCTTGTAAAAAAAAAAAATAATAATAACTTGATTGAAACATTTTGTTTCTACTCAGTGAGACACTTAATGAAACACTAATTTTTGTGAGAAATCTACTACCCATCTGATTCAGTGCTTAAGATATACATTCTTCTAAAATGGGATGCTTTGCAATGCAAATAATAATAATAATATAAAATTCACACAGACATGTGTATAAGGAACATTTATAACATATGATATGAATATAAAATTAACTCCCAAATTTAAAAATACACTGAAACAGTAAATAATTAAAAATAAATACATACTTATATCTAAAGACATCCAAAGTAGTATTCACCCTTATCAAAGGTTCTTGAAAAATCACCCAGTCATCGCTGTTATTAACTCTCCTATATTTCAAGAAAATGAGTATTCAGTACATAAAAAACATTCTAAAAGTTTCGTTTTCTAAAGCAACCAATTTATATGAATATTCATTTATTATCAATTTATATATATTTAACTAATGACCACCCAAGGTAGGACTCTTCAGTTAAAATTTACATTTAAACATTATCACAAGAACAAATGATTCGGTGGTAGATCGAGGGGTAATGGGATGAGTGGCTATAGGGCTTCAGTCCCCCCCCCCCCCCCAATCTCAAATCCAGGCAGCAATTACGACATAAAGTCGCTTGAGTCAGAAGTATGGGTCTAAATGGGGGCCCCCTTATATTTTGTTTCTTCACCGACTCTGACAATTGTCTCTCTGTATTTTCCACAGTATTTACCCGCTTGCCCATAATAATCAGGGAACAATCATATTACATTAAATTTTTCAGTAATATTTGACTTATTTATTAAGATATATTTTTCAGTAATATTTGACTTATTTATTAAGATATATTTTTCAGAAATTTGTATATGAATGCATTTAAAATTATTTCAGATTTTAAATGCAAAAATAATGTGTAACAGATAAACAGTGATAATTCGCAAGTAATAATATATTAAGATGCTAACATATCAAAAATATATACTTGTGCAATATATATGAGGAATATTTGAAATATACACCCAATATTGTGGATACATTTTAAATAAATTTAATTTACATTCATTAAGATTGACAATATAATGGGTAAATATTAATTTGCTACAATTTACATTAGTATTTATTTCCAATTTAATGATAATATTGAATAATTAAGTATATGAACATGAAAAAATAAAAATACTATAAAAATTAATTACTTGTCAATATTAGGAATACATTAGAAATATTACCAATGTTTACCTAATATTGTGGATACATTTTAAATACATTTGTGCTAAATATTAACTTGCTGCTATGTAAAAATACTGGTTTGGGTTTTCAATGTTTTACAATCCTGTGAGGTGCTATTTGAAAGTTTATTGGAATGGAACTACTTCAGAACTACTTCCAAAATATAGGCAATATTGCAGATACATTTCATTTAAATTCAGTAGAAAAAGGATTAAAATTATTTTGAATTTCTTAATTAAATTTTACCAATATCATAAATTTATTTACCCTTAATGATACCCGGTAGAAGACCCAAACTCTGAAATCCATGCTGTCTGCTTTCTCAACAATGTCAATAAATAATGAAATCTGTTCTGCTACCTGCAAGTTCAGAAAACCACAGAATAATATTAAATACTTGAAAATATAACATTAATGATATGGGCACCCATAAGGGGGGGGCTCAAGGTAGGGAACTTGCTCCCCGCCTAGGAGAGGAGAGCAGGGGCAGGGACATACCCCAAAAAAAATTCTGGGAGGGTCCAAAAATTTCGGAGGGGGTCCAAAGGATGAAAAAGGCAGAAATTTTCACAAAAAGACTTCACCATTATTGCTTTGTTAATAAAAACTGAAATTTCGGAGGTGTTACAGACCCCCACCCCCCTTCCTGGGTACGTCCTTGGCCAGAGGGTGACTGGTGGGGCTTCAGCCACCCTCGAAATAAGTAAACATAAGAAATGGAGAAAATTACATATTCGTGGGTAATTTTGAAAGTTCAGCTTGAAATTTTTAAGGTTTAGATACGTCCCTAAGCCAAACTCACTCCACCCCCCCCCCACTTAAGTATGTTTTTTCAATCTGCAAAGATATGTTCTGATTAAATAAATTTAAAATGAAATATGCTAGATAAATTTTAAGTTTATGAACATTTCCTATGCAATATGTGAAATAACCTTTATTAAAAATGAAGTCTTAAAAAAATGCAACTCAAAGCATGGCTTTTTCCATAACATTACAGAAATAATTCAGCAATCAAAATTAATTGAATGTCAACAATATTATTTGAATTGTCTTAGACTGAACAAGTGTAAAGTAAGCTTTATTTAAGGGGAATAGATGAAGTGAATATTATCAAATACAATGAAGAACCGTTCTGATTATACCATCTTTAAAATAAAACAAACTACATTAAAATCGGCTCATCAATTTGGGATCTATTTTGCCACACACACATCCAACTTTTAGAAAAAAAAAAAAACAGGCATTTAGTATCTTAGAATGAAACTTTAATAAACTAAATTCATATTCTGAAAAAATTTAAGGACCCTTTAAAATGGGGTGTCTGGGGCATGTGCCCTCCTTGCTCCTGTGATAATCATGGTCTTATCATCACAGGATTTTCAGTAGTATTTGACTTAATTATTAAAATATATTTTTCAGCAATTTGTACATAAATGCACCTAAAATTATTTATCAGATTTTAAATTTTGAAATAATGTACAGTAGATAAACAGTCTTAATTCACCATTACTGTGATATTAAGATGCTGACACATTAAAAATATTTGTTAGTACAATATGAGGGAAATTTATAATATACACACAATACTGTGTGGATACATTTTAAATATATTTAATTTAATTCATTAACATGGACAATATAATGGATAAATGTTGCTAATTTTTACCAATATTAGTTTTTATTTCCAATATAATAACAATGTGAAGGATTGAGTATATTAGCATTAGAAAAATAATAAAATGGTATAAAAATGTTTTTAAAAATTACTTGTCAATATTAAGAATACATTATAAATATTTCGAATTTTTACTTAATATTGTGAACACATTGTAAAGATATTTGGGCTAACTACTAACTTGCTACTATTAAAAACTTTATCAGTAATGGAATTACTTCAGAAACATTTCCAGTATATAGCCAATATTGTGGATATATTTCATATGTTAATTAAATTCAATAGAAAAAAATTAGCATTATTTTGAATTGGTATCTAGGCTAAAAGGTAAGTTTTACCAATTTGAGAATTTTATTTACCAATATTGATACACAACAGAAGACATAAAATCTACCATACCAAAATCTGCAAGGCTCTAAAATTAATACTGTATTACTAAATTTAATATTGTAACACTTACCTTTATTACCAGTAATATTAAACTTATCCGTTACTATACTATTGAATTATCCTTAAACAGTATACAAACTTTTCAATTCCAAAAATCTCGCATTTAACACCAAAAACAATAACTTTTTTTCCGCGTTGAATCAGTTTACCAGCACATCCCTTGTGTTTTTCGTACTACTAATGAAAGCTCACACATTCTGAATCACCTGCTACTTTCAGCTGGTTTCCCTGATTTAAAAGTGGACTTTCCTGAGGCCATCTGGGGTGTTCGATCGTAAATTATCCACTTTACCATATGAGAGAGAGGTTTGTGTATGTGTAAAAAGTGGAGAGGGAAATATTACACCACAACAACAGAGCGGTTATTTTGATCTAACAACGTATATATGTATATTCTAAGCGTGAATCTGTGCTAGAATGTGCAATAAGATAAAATGATGCACATAGACATATTGAAATTTAATCACAAAATATTTTTTTCCCACGTTTGTAATTTATTTCAATATAAATTGCATACAATATATAATTGATCATTATTTTCTGATTTTGATTTAAAATTTTGTTTATACTATTTGCAACAGGCGCGTATCCTTCCTAAAAATCTGACCCTTTACTTAGTTTAAAATTTGATACTGAGGCTACAGTTGAAACAGCTTGCTTACAATTTGATACACAGGTTAGAGCCCTCTCCACCCCCGAAATAAAATCCTGACTGCACCACCGATTTACAAACACGCATCAAAACATGCTCAAATATTATATACAGAAACAAAAAACGAATGCAAGATTTCAGCTATATAAGCATAAATAACATACTACGATCAAGTATAGAGACGGATCCAAAGATCAATTTCTCGGAAGGGTATAAAATTAAAAGAAGCAGGCTTGTTTAAGTATTAAAAACAAAATGTATAGTAAAGCAAAATGTTAACCCTAACCAAAGCAATGTCTGTCGGAAGAGCTGGAGTCCTAATGGATCCGACACTGAATCAATGTATCTTATATGTTGTGAATTATCAAATTTTAAATAACATTTACAAGAAGTGAAAAGTTATAAGGTTTTACTTACTTGTGTTAGCTAAAAGTATTCCATTACTTGTATGCAGTTGGTACTTCGCAACTGCAGTCCAATTCCAATATGGCGTCGTTTGAGTGTGGAAGCAACGCACTCACTCCTGCTGAAGTGAACGCATCATGGGAAATGTGGTGACTCTCTCGCTAGAGTGAGCAGATAGCGCCTTCACCCTTACTCTAAGAGTGACATTGTCTCACTCTTGCAGTTAGGGTGACAGAATCCTATCGATGAAGAGTCATAATGCAGTTTTCTCACTCTTATCTCACTCTATCTGGGATCATTTGCCGGTGACTTTTTGTAAGAGTGACAATGTCACTCTAAATTTTTAAGAGAGTAGTAGTTGCGTAGGTATTAGCGATAAATGTCTACAAGAACAGAGACAGGTAGAAGGGAGAACCCAAGCCACGTCCAGTTCTTGTTAACCTCTGTACGCTGTCAGGTGCCGTGGTCAGTTCTTGCTCTAGACTTAAAAATCTGCGAGTCAGGCTGACTCCAAAGTTAACGAAGATGTGTTGTCAATAAAAGTAAGAGTCAATTTTTGAAAAATGCGAGTCAATTTAAAAAGTTTTTTTAAGCGATTACATTTTTTAATACAGCATTAAAAAGTACGTTATTTTATTTATTTTTTCCTCACGTATTTTACGATTTTACTCCTAAATATTAAGGTCAAGGCTATAGGAAGAGATACACATGCGGTTCTTGTTAACTTCTGTACGCTGTCAGGTGCCGTGTTCAGTGCTTGCTCTAAACTTAAAAATTTGCGAGTCAGGCTGACTCACTATCAATAAAAGTAAGAGTCAACTTTTGAAAAATGCGAGTCAATTTAAAAAGTTTTTTTTAAGCGATTACATTTTTTAATACAGCATTAAAAAGTACGTTATTTTATTTATTTTTTCCTCACGCATTTAACGATTTTACTCCTAAATATTAAGGTCAAAGCTATAGGAAGAGATACACATGCGCTTGTGTTTAGAAACATACAAATCTTAATCCTGAAGATTGGTACTTCAAGCAAGCATTGTCATTGTGTATCGAGCGTACAGAATAAATTTTGAAGATTTGCCAACTTGGGAAAGTCAAAATGCTCAAAATATTGCAGACGCAATACTTTTCATACCTTTCACTATGCAACTTGCGAGCGTTATCTTTGTGAAATGATGCGTGTTATGCGCGACGATGAGCGTAACAATGTGAAATGACGATTTCATGAATTTTTTGTATCAATACAAATGGACCGAAATTTTGCGAGTCAAACTCTGACTCGCAGTTCAAAAAAGAATGAGAGTCAATTATTTTTAAAAAAAATATCGATTTACGCGTAAAACGCTGGTACACGCGAGCCCTGGCCCTGGCCATTTTTTTTTTCAGCGGAGAAATCCCATGTCTTTTTTTTTATCATTGCACTGGGAAGATTCGCATTCAAGCATAGCCACGTCCGATTCCCGGTAACCTATGTACGCTATCAGGTGCCGTGTTCATTTTTTTCGTTGCAGCGGGAAGTCCCATGTCCTTTTTTTTTATCACTGCAGCGGGAGGATTCACATTCCTTGCCTTTACAATCTATATTTAAGGTCAATGGGCATTTCTCTTCCATTACACGGGCAACGCCGGTCCACGCATAATAACAGTAATGCATATATATATATGCATTATTGTTTTAAATAAAGATGATTTCTCTCTACAAGTGCGCTTTTGCTAAATATATATACATTTCTCATGATATTTCTGGAACTTTCAGACTAATTTTTGAGACTTTCATTCAGAATGTTTTTTAACTTTTGCTGATATTGCCTGGATATGTCCATATCAGTTTATACAAGAAGGAAAAAAGAAGTTTGTCGGAACCGGGAAGAGAGAATACCGCCTTCTAACAAAGTTAACTGCTGCATATATTGTGTTGCATTCCAACAGCCATTTGCGGGTGGGCATAAAATTATCCGATTAAGCTTAAATTTTACACAGCTCCCCTTTTTTATTGATTGGAGAAGAATTAATGGTTGGGAACAACAAAATTTTAATTTTTGGAAAATTACATATAGCTAAAGGCCACCCTAATGTAATGTATATATCATCCGATACAGCTAGCAAATGAGCTGTTATTAATACCTTTTGATGACATTAAAGGTGTTATTAATGATATACCTCATACACTAACACAGCGTGGAAAAAATAAGAGATTGATAACACTTTAGCACAATTACTCAATGCCGCTGTTACAGACGAATCTGCATAGGCAGTTTTTTTGCTTTATTTTAACCAACCTATTTGTTTAATAGAGCATCCTTTGATCGTGCATTATTCATGAAGGTATTCCATTATTCATTTTAACGGAGGAAATCAGCAAGGAGATCCGAGACGTGAAAACAGAACAATCGGGTGAAGCACTAGCACCAGTCTACTGTACGTCTTAATTTACGAGTTTCAGAGAGTGCAATAATGATTCTAATAATGACAGAAAATGTTTCGATGGTGACGAACAGAACTAAGCATAAATACACTGAATTTCAAATAATTCTTAAAGTACTCAAGCCACATGTATAATTATGTCTCGGGGTAAGCCTATCTGTGTTCAAATGGACTCTAGTCAGCAAAAACATTTCACCAGCTTAAGTAAATCCTGCCATAAAATGTGTATGGTGTATGCAAACTGTAAAAGTTCATTAAAAAGACGAAATAATGATTAAAATAATTCCGGTTCTCCCGAATGGAATTAGAGGCAGATTGAAATTCTTAATGACCAGAAAAGTGTTGTTGTTCAAAACGTTACCGAGAGATGGCTCTGACATGTGACTCTAGGGCGGGGGATTCTTCCTGGAACGTAATTTCAGGGATTCGCAGAAGTATTTAAGTAAATGATTGTTAATTCAAACTGTTATTGTACTACAACTGGCAAGAGTTAAATGAAACTCGTATGAAGAAAGGTGAGGTGGGAACAATATAAAAAATTATAATTTAAAAAATGTCATCCCTGGTCCTTTATTTGAAAAACTGTTTCTTCACACTAGTGAAGTAATCTTATAAATAAAAACGAAGATGTGTTTATTTGTCCATGTCGAATACAAGTCTACTAGGCTAGACCGATAAATTATTAAAATTTATGTAGTACAGTGAAACTTTCCTAAGGAGACCATCCTCTGGACAATAGAAAATCGTTCTTTTAGAAAGGTGGTCTGTAAATAGAGTTAATCGGAAAAACAAACTTTCATGCAATATTCATTCAGGATGTTTCACGAAGAACTTCTAACTTTGAAAATTAATAACTCGAAAACGGTGATATATAGATGCATGAAGCAAGTATGTTAATTAAAAAGAAAAACGTAAGAATTTGATACAAGCCACAGAATTTTAATTACAAATTGTACTGATAGATGGCGTTATAAGCGGCAATACAGATAGCAGAAAGAGAGCTAAGACACCGAGAACAATCACATCAAAACCGATTCAATATGCACATCTTCCACATTAAGCACAGGGGGCGTAGCCAGTAAAAATTTTTGGGGGGTTGAGGAAGGGGTTGAAGTTAAGAGAATACGGAAGTCAATGCATGCCTTTTCCCAAAACTGTCGAATAGTTCAACGTAATAACTTCGCAACGACGCAATAACACCAAATTATTCGTCCAGAAAGTCGAAAACGTATTGTGTACGGTTTATGCGAGTCCCATCTGGTAAAAACCATGCCTTATTCGTGAATCATCCAAAGATTGTTGAGTAGTGACAAATGTGTCAAAAGATTCGGCCAAAGCCCGAAATCGTCCAATTCGCGTTTTGGCCAACGTTGCTGTAAACTGACCAGCCAATATTCGATCTTTTCTTGATTTCGGGCTTTTGGCCGACCAATTCGCGAAGTGGCTTGGGACGATCGGCCAAAGTAGGAAGAAAGAAATTAAGAGAAGATTGTTTCACACACTGTTAAAAATGAAGTATTTAAAAATGAGTATTTCCGTGTACTGTTTTTGTTGTTGTTGTTGTTTTAAGTACTATTGTTTCAGAAACAAGTTCAAATATAAGTGACATGCCTGAGTTAAAAATAAGCTTGTTATATATAAAAATATGATCTCGTGTTATTCTGTTCTCATATTAAAGCCATATAGAAATTATTCAGTGAACTGTAACAACGTGATAGCGTGAAGAAGATTAGATATGCGCCCTTCAAAATGACGAATCATATCTTGAGCAAATGCGTTGCGTATCGTGCATGAATACAAAAGCAAATTGAGTACCCAATTTGTCAACTATACCTTTAAGAGAGATCCTAAGTCTTTTCTGCTCCATAGACCTAATGTTAAAGATCCCAGATCACATTGTCTCACGAAATATCACTACAAATAGCTACCGGTCAATCTACCATTATCACTTCGGGCTTCGGCCAGGATTCCCAGCAACTTCGCGAAATGGCCAGCCAAAGTAGAATGTACAATATTAATTGCAAGTACTTCGGACTTTGGCCAAATCGTGAACTGGCCAGTCAATTCGCGAACTAGCCGAATTCCTGGCTTTGGCCGTGACATATACACCGTCAATCGTCACCTTTTCACGAAAGAATAAAGGTCAAATGATGCCTTTTCAAGAGATTGCAGCACAAACGATAAGTTTTGAACAATGGAGCGTCCGTGTGTGAACAATGAGGATTTTCTTAAATTTGTATTACCACTTGAAGCACCATCTCTTGGCGCAATTTGCTACTAAAATTTTGTGGCTTCTGTATCAAATTCTTAAGGGTTTTTTTTTTTTTTTGATAAGCATGCCACTGGTTTATTGCTTATATCAATCACCATTTTTGAGTTATGTATTTTCAGGGGTCCTTCGTGAAATAACCTGCATATACCGCAAAAAACTACAGCTTTAAAGGAAGATTTTCTAACACCTAAACAAGCTACAATCACCCTTAAAGATATTTTAAAAAGAGAGAGCGAGAGAAAATATTTTCCGAGAATAAAAGTTTTAACTTTTATGAAGTTTATAAAAGTTTGAAAGTTTTGGTGTTGAAAG
Source organism: Cheiracanthium punctorium (assembly GCA_038373885.1). NCBI lineage: Eukaryota > Metazoa > Arthropoda > Arachnida > Araneae > Cheiracanthiidae > Cheiracanthium > Cheiracanthium punctorium. Next base: position 947,352 of record JAWZYV010009056.1, on the reverse strand, counting down.
CAACACCAGGTAAAAATGCTTGCTCTTCAAAAAGCTAAGTATGAATGAATTAAGAAAAACAAAAAAAAAGTTATTAAATAATCTCATCGTCACATCGTTAAGCTATGATATGTACCATCGCAAATCATCTGGAACATCAATCAGAAAAACACCTGAGAAAAGAAATAAAAGTCTTCGAATTTTTCCAACAAGAGCGTCAACGCTTTCACGCGGCAGATTACTTTTCGGCTGCCATTTACGCAGACAAGATTATAAAAGAACGAGCGGGTCTAATTTTCGGACATTAATCTTTTCATTTGTATTCCAGTGGTGTTCGGGAACCCAAAGAGGAGCGTGATCAGAACACAAGAGAGCCTTCCAATACGGGCATTAAAGAGCCGATGTTGCAACACATTTCTCCGTTGCTGAACATAATGGAAAATTCCTTAGATCAAATGCTGGCATTTTTTTCACTTAATTGTTTGTCTGGGCTTCCTTGCTGTCGGAAATTCATGTTCATTGTGATACATGCAATATGATGTTCAGGGTCGTATACTCATTGATGGCAGGAGTGTGCCGTTGTGTTTGCGTTGGTGCAATATCAGTGTCGAGACTACGTGAAAAAAGCACGTGCTTTGAATAATTTCGTATCTTTGAAAGCAATTTTATATTACTTGTCTTAATTTCTGGACAAGCGAAAATTAATCCCAGTTACTCATCATGTGATTGCTACCAAAGGCGGATCCAGGGGGAGGGCGCAGGGGGCGCGTGCCCCCTCCGAGAAAAATATATTTACACTAGATAAATGGGGCTTTCACCAATAATTAGGGGGCTTTACACTAGATAAAATGAGTATTCATGATTTGCGCCCCCTCTGAAACAAGTGTCTGGATCCGCCCTTGATTGCTACTGTTGATTGCAATCTCTTTGCTTTGAAACGCTGTAACTTGAAAAATGTTAAAGTAAGATTGCGTGCAGGAATAATTTGAAATATGTGAGATTGCATGCAAAATAATTTGAAATATGTGACTATCGACAGCTGAAACTCCGTTCATTGCTCAAAAGAAAGCAGCTTCGTTTGAAATTCCAAATTGCAAGCTAAAGCTTTACTCTTACATGTATTGAAATCTGGAAAATCTATAGTAAAAATTTTTGAGTGGTAACATTATTTTTAAAAAGGTAACATTTGATAAAATAATTACATAACTGTGAAATCTGAAGCCGCAATTTGAAACCAGTTCTTTTTTTAAACTCATGAGTTTTGTAGCAACAAGGATATAAAACAACTAAAAGAAAGCAAAACATGCACGGAACCTTGAAAAGCCTCCATGAATAGAACGGTTAAAAAAAGTGACAATAATAAATTATATTGATGATGATAAAATAAAACAAAACGTAATAAACACACACTATTAACGTTTCGTTGCTTTCATTTTTCTGTATTGCGTGTCACTAGTTGTTCAAAGACTCAAAAGCTGTAGTGAACGAAAGCGTTGAAATTAAGTCTTGTTCTATACGCACTGATTATTTTTTCTCGTGAGTTAAAAGAAATAAAAAACCAAAACCAACTGGATGTAGGTTTCAGCGCGATGATAAGTATATATCCTTTGTTATGACACAGCATTTTCCCCTTCTGACAAAAACATTCATGAAAAAAAATGGTATAAACCTGCAGGGTTATTGTATTCAAAAGAGTGAAGATATGTGAAGTGACAGCTTTTCGTTCTCGACACCGAACCACCCAAAGTTGGACAAAGAAAAAAAAAGAAAGAAAGAAAAAAATCAGGAACTGTACTGCAAGCCGATTCCAGTCTAGATTATGACGGGCAATCAAATGCTGCCGCTACCCCATCTATCATTGTTGTTGACAAGTTACGAGAGGACCTCGGAGGTTGCTTGCTATGTTCACAAAATGTAAAAGACAAATTCACATTTAAGGACCTCGCCAGAGAATGGAAGGAACTTCTTTGTCGGTTTATAACATTTATTTTGACAAAATGTATCAACAATCCAGAAGCCTCCCGTAACGGATCACTTTAAATAGACGGACTTAAAAAAAAAAAATAATAAATAAATAAGTAAACAAGTAAAAAGTTCTAAGAGCGGATGTGGATGTAAAGAAAGAACACCGGGAGGCCAGTTTTAGAGACAGTAAAAGTTTCACTTGGTGACAGGTTGTAGCTAGATAGCGAAGCGTCGCGTTTACAGGAGACTTAACTTTGACACTCGTGTGTTAACCTTATACTTCAGATAGTGTATCTTACCGTTCCATTCTGGTGGTATTCGAGAAAGCTAGGCATCATGTGTTGTCCGGAAATGATTCGTAAACGAATGGCATTATAGAAGCCACCTGAGATCCTTATTCAATTATTTCCGGCAAAACGATGGTACCTCAGGAGCGTAATCGCTCATCCATCGACTTAATATGGACTCAGTCCATGTAATCTCAGTTTCCCTTTACTTTGATTTTAATGCTGGTTTTCTATTAGATATCCTACTCTGGATTGTAGTAATTCTAGTTATAGGAAAGATTTTATAGCTAGTTTCAAAAATAAATAATTAAAGAATGGATTTTTAATTTATTTTTTTAACTGCAAATACTTCATTATTATATTCTTTGTCTCAACAAAGATTTTACAAAATTACAAAGATCTACGAAACTATGCAAAAACTACCTTAAAATAAGTAGTTAATTATACGGATATTTAAGACTTTTCCTGATAAGAACTAAATTCTATGCATAATTCTATATCAATATTAATTTAATAAAGCATTAAAGACTTGTTCGAATGTTTGAAGTAAACGATAGATCTACTAAACTGAATTTTAAAAAAATCTGTATAATAAACAAAGTTGATCAATTCTGTGTTCTGTGTACATGAGTTATTTTTTTTAGTACCTTTTTCATAAATATGCAGAAAAAAGAATAAGATGACAATTTCTTTGGAGATATTGCTTCGGTTTGATATAGGAGCTTGGATTTGTAGTTTATACAACTTAATAAAGAAGTAATGCTAAGAAGAAAAAAAATTTAAAGCTACGAAACCTGATTAAAAAGTTCAATTGGCACTCTGTTATGCACACACTGCATGAACATGCGTTATTTTCTTATCCTGGCCTTTGTCTGTGGAAATCACCTGCAAAAATAAGAAAACATGAAAATATCCTTGGTAATTGATATTATCTATATTTAATATGATAAAGAGCTAAGCCTTTGTTCTGAGGATGTTTAAAATTAACTCAGCAATCGCAGAAGCAATTTTCATGCATTTTCAATTTTACCTATGAGATATATCCTTTATGATCTACATTTTATTCTAGATCTCAACTCTGCTACGTCAAGAAGGTAGAAAATTTCATAACTAGTAAGCGGTGTCGTTTTCAGATGACGACTACTTGGCTTTAATGGTCAAACTCCACTTTCGGGGGTTCTAAATTGATGTACTTTTCGCTTAGCCGGGTGCAAATTCCGCCATGTTTTTTTTTTTTTTTTTTTTTTTTTTTTTTTTTACCAGCGTCAATAAAGTACTTCTAAAACATGTTATCCCCCAAAATAAAGCGGAAAACGTTATTCAATCTAAAAAAAAAAAAAAAAAAGTATTTATGCACAAGGTGCAACATATAAAAGTATCAATATACTAAAAAGAATTTTTTGCGATCAACAATCATATAAAAATAGATTGGTATGTTGGATTAATCAACAACATTCAAAAGTATCAATATACTAAAAGAAAACTTTTGTGATCATTCGATCAATCCAAAATATGGAAATGGGGGAAAATGAGGAATTAAATTAAAATTCCAAAATATGAAAATGGAGATAAAGGAACACTATACATTGGAAAATTATGCTCAGTGATTCACGTTAGATTTGTACGCAATTGACGCAAGTCTCAATTTTGGCGACTTTTTACTTGCGCCCGGCTAATCGAAAAGTACCTGAATTTGTTAGTGGAAACATAGTTGTATGTAATGCATAACATAAAATGGAAGTAATACCTCATGTTTATACCACATATGTGATCGATTTGTAACACCCCTTAAGAAATTCAAGGCATAGCACTTGCTGCAGTGTGGTAGAAAAAGTCAACATCAATCAGCGGTCGATAGTGTTACGAATTTTCGGGGCAACCCGCTGCTCTGTGGCTTAAAATGGTTTAAAATTCGTATTCTACGCTTCAAATAGAAAAATTTTGCTTTTTGTTGCATCAAAATCGGCCAATTAGAACCGGAGATATGGAGGTTTCGGTTTGCCATTGTTTTTAAATGGAGGTTCTAGAAAACTCGAGAAATATTAGTCCTAGAACTTAGATCTCTTCACATTTGTGGACTTATTTTTGGCGCCAAATTTGGCGATATTTCGCCAAAAGTCGCCAAGCTTCGCGACTTTTTGGTCATTTGGCGCGATTTTCCCAATGGGGCCTGGAAGTTGTTTTTCCTGCATTAAAACGCATAATAACCTAACATTTATCTTCTATGACGTAATCAAAATTCACGCTTTATGTAGAACCCTCGAGAAATAGACTTATCTGGAAACTTCTTGTACCTTCTGCGTCGGCTATTTATAGAAGCGCGCGTCGCCCCGACAGTTCAGTGCGAGTTGAGCGCTCAATGTGTGAAGAGCTCTCAGTACGCTTGTTTTGTGCTATAGAAGCTGTGTTTTAACTTGCTTTGTGAAGCTGTTTTTAAAGTGCTGCGTGTAAATTCTTCATTGCTGTGTCTTAAGGGATTGTGTACTGTATCCCTTGAATATTTCCACGAAATTTTTGTCCGTGAAAGTGACTTATTTTGTGTGAGAAATACAGCATTTGTGAGAGCTCCTGATCCAAGCGGATTGTTAAAAGCACGTTACTGCTAGATTGTGCTTGTGATTTGTGTACAGCTACAGCTGATTGTTCTACGAAGTTCTAGAAGCAATAAAGTTTGTGTTCCATCCTGACAAGTGACTTACTACTTGAACTTTTTACACCAACAGGACTTTAGAACGACGAACCCCAGGAGTAGCAGAGTAATTCCGCAACAGTAGTAAAGTAATAACCCTTGCCAATTAAAAGATCATTTGGGCTGGGATTTGCTGTCATTCTCAGTATCTCGCGGATTTATGGTTGTGATAACAAATAAAAAAAATAAAAACATTTTGTCACGTTAATTACCTTTTAGATACTTAAAGGGTTAATCTGAACTAGCCTTGATTAAAAACAAAAGAAAGGCGATTTCTTCAGATTCTCCAGGATTTCCATCTCAGACACAACGGCCAGGGGCGTAGCCGGGGGGGGGTATATCCCGATATCCCCCCCCCCCGAAATTTTTCGATTAGTGATGAAATTCCGTCTATTGATACACATATAAGTTCATATTCCCCCCCGAAAAATTTTCCAGGCGCATATCCCCCCCCGAAAATTTTCCAGGCGCATATCCCCCCCGAAAAATTTTCCAGGCGCATATCCCCCCCCCGAGAAATTTTCCTGGCTACGCGCCTGACAACGGCTATACACATCACTTGAGAAAAAATTTAAAAACTGTATGCTTTACTTAACAAATATAGTATGGGATATAGAAATGGGATTAAAATTTAATATTGTTACTGTGATGAAATTTGGTAACCTCTCAAAGTTAAGCATTTTTCTGGAAAACAGAACCTTCGGTATAGGATTTAAATATACTTACTTCCATAAGTTGGACCTTCGTTTAAATGGATACTTTTATGGAAACCGCAGCGTTTATTATTGGAACTGAATCAAGCTTGCTCCTTTGCATTCGAGCATCGTTACAGATGCAATACGGCCTGTATCCATTTACAACCTCAAGAAGGAATAATCTCACAGATTATATCTGCAGAAGTCAACCACGTGTGTACCATTGTTTATACTTCTAAAAGCGCACAAAATACCGAGCCTTATGCTTTCAGCCGAATGGACATCCTCTTTCCGCAGCAGACAATAGCAAACTAACTGAACGACCCAGCCCCTCTACCCCTTTATACCTTTCGTCTTACATTCGAGAAAAATCGGGATCTCCGGAAAGATCGCAAACAATTGCATCTTGATTACGTCATAGAAACGTTAATGTGTAATACAAGGCTATTGCGTAATACTACTGCAGGAAAACAAACATTACAGGCCCCTACTGGAGAAAACGTGTCAAATATCTGAAATGTCACCAAGCTTGGCGACTTTTTGGCGAAATATCACAAAATTTGGCGCCAAAAAGTTCCCAAAAGTGAAGTCAGCTAAGCCCTAGCACCAATATTTCTCAAGATTTCGAGAAAACCCTATGTTAAGCATGGGAAAACTCAAAAATCCCTGTCTGGCCTTCTAGTTCACCGGTTTTGATGCAACAAAATGCAAATTTTAATTATTTGAAGCATAGAATATGAATTTTAAACTATGCGTTGAAGCGTAGAATATGAAATTTAACCGCGTTAAATGGCAGAAAGACACAGAAATTCGTACCATTCCCCCCTTCTCTGGGACTGCAAGTGCAGTACAGTCCCCAGTTAGGAGGTCGGTCGCATAAATATTTACAATATAACATTTAATAATAGATCTAAACAACATAATTTAAGCAAGTAATCAACAAACACAATAAGCAAATGCACATTGATAAATAAATAAAAAAATAATAAACGAATACACGTTAATAAGCATAAATATGTACACTGAACATGGCGTAAGCGCTGAGTTAAGAGTTAAAGAAAAAGGAAGAGAAGAGTGAGACAGAAAAGAAATGAAAGATGAAGAAAAGGAAGAATTACTCCACAGTGACCATGGTCTGGTCTGATGTCAAAATAGTTAATTACAACCGCGATGAACGGATAGATGATCGTAATGGACAACTGTAAGTTTCGAGTTAGGTGTCTTACGAATCCGCACGACGACATCGTTCAGTCTGTTTAGGACTATGTAAGGACCGTCCCACGGCGATTGCAGCTTGGGAGAAAGGCTTTTCCATCGAGTAGGATTCCATAGCCAAACCTTGTCACCTTCGTTGAATTCGTGCCCTGCAGCCTTCGTGTCGTAAACAAGTCCTCATGTTCTCGGTGTACAGGTTGATTCGCTCTCGAGCAAAGTGATGCACGTCTTCAAACTGTGCCTGGAGATTTTTCATGTACTCCTCTGGCAGTCAAAGCGTATCTGGAGGGCGATCAAATGGTAGATCGGCGGGAAAACGAAGGTCTCATCGAATAGCATCTGGGAAAGTGAAAGGCCGGTAGTCTCCTGCACGTCACTAATGTAAGACAACAGAAAGAGGGGAAGTTTCCAGTCCTCTTGATTCCTAGATAAAATGAGTGGGAAGCTGCTTAAAATAGTGCGATTAAACCTCTCTGCGATGCCATCGGACTATGGATGTAAAGGCATAGTCTGGGTTTTGTCGATTCCGAGAAATTGACATAGTCCTTTAAAGACTGAGGAGGTAAAGTTCGTTCCTTGGTCGGAATGAAGTTGCAGATGTGTTCCATACCTGGAAATCCATTCTTGCACCAGTACCCATGCTACGGTCTTAGCTTCCTGATAGGGAATAGGATACGCTTCGGGTCATTTTGATAAACAATCTATGACTAGGATGTAGTTGTTGCCATCTACAGTTCGAGGATGAGATCTCAAGATGTCGAGGGTAATTCTCTCAAAAAGCGCTCCTACATTATAACGATGTAGTTCTCCACGGCTTCGTCTTTTCGGGCCTTACGGGCGGCACAGGCGTCACAAGATTGACACCACTTTTCAACATTGTCTCGAGCCCTAGCCCAGTACAAGCGCTCGCGAATTTTCTTCAGGGTCTTCATTATGTCGAAATGATTCCAGTTGCGATATTATGCAGCTCTTCTAGAACCTTCGGAATCCTCGAACAAGGGAGCATTAACTGCCATCGGAGTATCTTGCCTTCGTCTAACTCCCATTTACGGTACAGGACTCCGTTTCTCAAGTGAAGCGCCAAACTACAAGACGATATTTCTTGACAGGTGGGCAAGAAATATCGTCTTGTAGTACTGGAGTACTGGATTTTTCCATTAACACAACAATAGGTTTAATAACGCTATCAGGTAACTGGTCCACCCTGATTTGTTCGTCACTCCAGGGATGTTGAGATGGTACACATGATGTAACTTAGCGGGCAATGGGATGTTTCAGATGCTAATTTTTCTCGGAACTGGAGCAATAGCGACAACTTTCTATGCAGAGGTTTCTCGATAAAGCATCTGAGTGTTCATGCCCATGCCTGAGTGTGAGTGCCCCTTTTCGATGACGTATTTTCATGTCATATTATTGTAGTCTCTGTATCGACCTGGCTACCTGGACCTCCGGGTTATGGAAGTTTAAAAGCCACTCAGCAAACACACACAGGTTCTCTGAACGTCTATTAACGTTCAGAAGACGTCTTCTAAACGTTAATAGACGTTCAGAGAACCTGTGTGTGTTTGCTGGGCAGGTTAAAGAGGCATGGTCCATTCGAAGCAGGAACTTTCGGCCTTACGGATAGTGATGATGATAGCATGAAGTTTCTTTGTTGTAACACATTAGTTACGTTCTGTCTCTGAAAGGCTCTTGTAAGCAATGATGCGTTCTTGGCCATCTATCTCTTGGGAAAAAAGTGCTCCGACACTCTCCTTACTTGTGTCTGTGTCCAGGGTAAATGGCTTATCAGGGTGAGGATACGACATAATCGGCACAGCTGTGAAAGCCGTCTTCAGTTGGTTGAAAGCATCCTGACATTCTGTAGTTTATAAGAATTTTTTTTCAGTTTCAGTCAATTTCTGAAGTGGTCTTGCAACGTGAGAGGAACCCTTCACGAATTTTCGATAGTAAATGCTTAGTCGCAGAAAACTTCGTAACTCCTGAACGTTTTCAGGTCGACTCCAGTTCTTGATTGGGGATGTTTTTCGGGATCGGTTCGGACTTCGTGGGCGGATATTATGTAGCTGAGATAACTTACTTCCGGATGAAACAGTTTGCCTTAGATAGATTCAGTTTCAAATTCGTTTACTTCAATTTCTGCAGCACCTTTTGGATATTTTCTAGACTAGATGATCTTGAAAAGTACGATCAAAGTCACTGGAAGTACGAGAGAAGAGGTCTTCGAATTCCGCTATTACTTTCTCCGCAGCGCTTTTCTGTTCTATTGTTAACTCTGCGTCCTGGAACTAATAATTCCTTCGTCAGACACTCAGATGATTTAGCTGTCGTTTGGCTGATGTTCTTATAAATGCGGATAACAGGAGTGCATGTCGCCAACACTTCTTTTTACTTCCTTGTACGTAGTATAAGGAAGTAATGTGATCCCGAAAAATTTTGGGGGCCAAATTTCGATAAAAAAACCGATTTTGACTACCTCTAAATTTAATTTTAAGAATTTTTTCGATGCATCTCATCGTAGGCTAGCATGCACGATCATATTCACGCGTCTGCAACTCATTTTGACCAGCGGCGAGTCTATTGTGGTCAGTTTTTCCATGCCGTCTGTACGTACGTACGTACGTATGTATGTAACTCGCATATCTCAAAAACTATTGGTCGTAGAATGTTGAGATTTGATATTTAGGATTTTTCTATGATCTAGTTGTGCACCTCCCCTTTTGGTCGCAATCGAATGTATAGTTTATGTACAGGACCGCCCAAAAGATTCGAAATACATTACGCTCTATGGGCCGAAATTCATTAAACTCGCCTAACTCAAAAACTATTAGGCGTAGAATGTCGAAACTTCAAATTTTGGATAGTTGTAACATCTTGTTGTGCACCTCCTCTATTGGTTCCATTCGACTGTATAGTTTATCTACAGGACCGCCCAAAACATTCGAAATACATTACGCTCAATGGGCCGAAATTCATTAAACTCGCATATCTCAAAAACTATTAGGCGTAGAATGTTGAAACTTTATATTTAGGATTGTTGTAACGTCTAGTTGTGCACCTCTCCTTTCGGTTCCATTCGACTGGATAGTTTATCTACAGAACCGCCTAAAAGATTCGAAATACATTACGCTCTATGGGCCGACATTCATCAAAGCGTTTTTTAGAGGTTTTGGGCTATTTCAAACGACTCAGGAGTTATATATGCTGTAAAGAGTTAGAAAATGAATTTCTCCATTAAAAAAAGTGTCTTTATCATTTACAGTTCTGCTACAGGAACACTCAAAAGATTTCCAATACATTACGGTCAATGGCAATTTTAGGGGCATTCATCCATTTCAAGCACAATACCGTCCTACCACATAAGTTAGGTAATGGTCCGACCACGGTCACGTGCCTCCCTCAAGAACTATGCCAAAAGTCGCCAAGCTTGGCGACTTTTGGTGTACGTGTGTGCATATTTAACTCTCAAATCTCAAAAACTATTATGAAATTTCATATGTAAGATTGTTGTAACATCTAGTTGTGCATCTCGATTTTTGGTTCCAATCTACTGGAGTTTCTTTACAGGACCACCAAAAAGAATTTCAGTACTTTAATGTCTATGGAAATCTTCAATATAATACAATTGTAGTCAGATATTGTTTGGTACATGCCCAAAATCTCGCCGTCTGTCCTCGACCTTGGCGAGTTTTGCCGAAATGTCGCCAAATTTGGCGATAGTCATTTGGTCCATGCCCAAAGTATCTCCATTTGTCATCGTTCTTGGCGAGTTTTGGCGAAATATCGCCAAATTTGGCGATAATCTGTCATTGTTGGTCCATGCTTAAAATCTCGCCAAATGTCGTCGACAATGACGAGTTTCGCCGAAATATCGCCAAATTTGGCGCCAAAAATTATTTCGTATTTTGTATAACTCTAAAATTTTAACCCGCAGAATTTTGAACTTTTGTATTTAGAACTATATTATAATATCTAACTGTTTTCAATATCTTTTTTGACAGCAATCGACTAGTAATTTATTTACAGGGTGAGCCAAATGACTTTAAATACATTAAAGTGTATGGATGCATTCAATTCATTTAAAGTCAGTTGTGGTCAGTGACTACTTTGGCTATCCCTAAAATCTCGCAAACTATCTCAAGTTTGTCGGCTTTTGGTGAAATATCGCCAAATAAAGTGTCAGAAGGAAATCTTTCAAATTGAACTCAACTTGGCGATATCGAAATATTTAGCTAGAAATCGCTATACCTTACTATTATTGATATTTTATCTCTTTCAAACAAATAAGTTTAGAGGAAGTGCGTAAAAAACATTTTTGAATTAATAGACGTGCAAGGAAGTCATGTGTTGGACTCATCAGATTTTTTTCTTTATCACTTTCGGCTTGTCAGTCACGTTAGCTACTCTAACAGGAACGCTAATTTTCGACAAGTCCACAAGTGTTGCTCCCACAAGTACTCCTCTGACAGGATCACTATTGTTTGGGTGTTCAATTAATCCAAACCGGGATTTACTACTTTGCTGTTCCTGAAATTATAGAATCAGTTCTTGTAGGTAGAGTGAGAGCAGTTTGGGCTATTATTTGCTGAACAGGTAAAACTGTTTCATTTTTAATGTCGAGCACAGCTATTTCTTCCGAGTCTGAACGAAGCTCATTATTTTTCAATTCTAAGCTAAATTTGTGTGATTTTAAAAAGTCCAGTCTGAGAATAAAAGAGTCCGTAACATTGGCGACATACACCACATAGTCATATCTGACATTTTCAAATGTGATCTCTACCCTTGCCTTTCCGCCCTCTTCGATCTTGTCATCCGTCACAGTCTGGAGGGTCAACGAGGGCAGAGTCCAAATAGACTTTAAATTCAATTTCTTAGCCAGATCTGTTATTATGATGGTTAAATATGCTCCAGCGTCAATTACCATGTGGCACGGTGCACCATTAACATATCCCAGTACAAAAAGTCTATTACTACCAACATTCACTGAAGAAATATATAAGACATTTAGGTGGGGGTTTTGAATATCCGGCAACCTCCACTTCTCAAGATGGCCACTTCCTAGTTTCCTTCCTTCATGTTTCAAGAGTACTGTTACTTGTCATGAGTCTTTCGACGCAGTACTTTTGTACGTGTAATTCGACGAAACACTTCCAGCATTTTACTTTTCTTTGACTATCCTTCGTTCCACTAGATCTTGATTTTTGTTGTATCATATCTTTAATTCACTTCACTCTGTTCTCTAAGCTCTCTTTTGCTGTATCAGCATGCTCCTACATCGTCATAGCTCTAATAGCATGACGATCTTTCCTAACGGCCCGCTGAGCTGCCTCTAACTTCATGGCGAACACAAGAGCAGACTTCAGATCTTGACAATTCTCCAACATGAGTGCTTTTTGAATTTATGGATCTCGGACGCCTTCGATAAAATGTCGCACGGCGACGTCCGTTATATGGATGGTCCCTGTAAGCCAGATTACACAGCCCATGTCCGATGCCAGTCCTTGAAGGGTCTCGTCGTCTTTGCACTCTTGATCTCATCTGAATGCTGCTATTTTCTTTCTAGCACTTCTTTCCGAATAGAGATCGGAGGCACTAGCAAGGGATTCAAAATCTCCAATTACCTTCGTTCATATAATTTGCAATATGTTTTTTGCGTCTCCAATAAGGGAAGCGGCCAGTTTGTTTGCTTTCTAGGAGTCGTCCCATCCACTAGCTTTGGCGACAGTTAAAAATTGAGTCTTGTAACCTCCCCAGGGAGTCTCTCCGTCATAAGTAGTTAGTTTTACGGCTGGGCGGCTTGACGGCATCTTGATGTTTCCCGGTAATTTTCCAGCTTGATGAAACTGTCCAGTTTTTCTTCTATAGTTTAGCTTCACATTCTTCACGTATTTTCGAGACTATTTTCTTTCAGCCCTTTCACATTCTCTTGTAATTCTTTTAGAGAATGTGAAAGGAATTTTAGAGTCCTAAATTTTATTTTCTATCTTTTGTTCGATCTTTCATCATATTTTGCTTGACTTTCCGCTAAAATATTCATTCTATTTTCCACCTCTTCCTTCATTTCTTTCCATTGATCTTGGCTTTGCTTAATTTTCACCTCTAAATTTTCTTGGATTTTCTTCTGTCCGGCCTTCACCTCGTCGTGTGCGGCTTTTATGTCAGCTTATACGATTTCAATTTTCTTCTCCACATCAATTTTTATCTGAATTTCATCTCTTTCATCATATCCATGAGCTATTTAAATTGCTGCTCCATTTTTCTCGTCTACACCCTGCACTGGAAAATTAGTCTTTCTTTAGCATCACGATTCTGACAAAAATTGCAAAAATCTCTGCTTAATTCTTTGGTTCGTCATTTAGAAGTCCAGGGTCTGTAGAAACTTCTAGTAAATATACCACTTATCTGGATGAAACACAAATTTTATTGCTTCTAGAACTTTGTGGAACAACTTCGTTTTGTTGTACAAAATTCACAGGCACTAACAGCCAGGAACTTGATTATAGCAATCCGCTTAATGCAGAAGCTTTCACAAATGCTATATTTCACTCACGACAAAATAATTCCATAGGCTAAAATTCAGTGGACGTTCTCGGAGAAAATCATAAACAGTTTCCTTAGGATTCACAATGAAGTATTCACAAACAACGTTCAGAAACAAGCTTCTTAAAATAAGCAATAACAAGCTTCTCAAAATAAGCAAAATCCTACTTCTAAAAGCGCCCAAAACACCAAGCCTTACGTTCTCAGCAGAATGGACATCCGCTTTCTGCAGCAGACAACAGTAAACTAATTGAACTTGCCCGGCTACTCTGACCTCTTATACCTTTCGCCTTTCGCTGTAAATTCGAAAAAAATCAGGAATTTTCGGAAAGATCCTGAACAATCGTGTTTTGATGACGTCATAGAAATGTTAATGAGTAATACTAGGCTATTTCGTAATACTACTGCAGGAAAACAAACAATACAGCCCCATCGGAAAAAACGTCCGAAATGACAGCTAGCTAGGTGATTTTTTGTCTAAATATCGCCAAATTTGTCGCCAGAAATAAGTTCCCAAAAGTGAAGTCAGCTAAGCTCTAGCACCAATATTTCTCGAGAAATATTCGAGAATATTTTTCGAGGAAACCGTAATGCTAAGCAAAGGGAAAACCAAAAACTCCCTATCTGGCGTTCTACTTCACCGATTTTGATGCAACTAAATGAAAATTTTAATTGTTTGACGGGCAGAATACAAATTTTGAACTATATTCAACCGTTAAAGGAGAGAAAGACTCAGAAATTTTTAAACAATATCGTGTTACTATTTTGAAATGTATTTATTTTATTTTGAAATGTAATACAATACGGTCTCACATTCTGTCATTTACTTTGCCAAAATTTTCCTCAGGATGTAAATGCATTCAGACTGCATTATATTCAGTTAACATATGTTTTAAAATGTTACCCATTTGGATTTACCTTCTGCTAGTTTACCTTGCAAACCTATGCGAATGTATGTATGCAAATATGCATCGTGGCATTAAGATTGTTGAACTTAATCTTAGTGCAGAATCGTATTTACGATGTGTTATGCTGCATTTGAGTGTATCAGATTATTAGAAATCTAAATCATTACATACTGATATTTACTGAAAGTCAATCTAACACTTTCTTTTTCACGTCAACAGTTGAGATTACAAATCAGAACTGTTTATTGCATTATTTTGTTTATTGCATTATTCTATTTTTCAAGTCAAATTCAGTATAATTATTACGCCGATAAAGAATGTTTTAAGATAAAATAATAATTTTCTCATTCAACGTCAATAAAAATACTATCTTAATAAACAAAATCAGTAAATTTTTAACACACACAAAAAAAGAATATTTTCGATATAAGCATTATAAACATTACGTCCTCAGTTTACACGAAAGAAAAAATGGCGCCCTTAAAAAAGCATTAGTTTAATATCTCGCATTAGCGAAGGTCAAGCAATCATTGACTGTCTCGACCTCGCTTAGTAAGAGTTACCCGATACCCCAGGACCCGTCTCGAGAGTACCCTGCCTGCGAACACAAAAGAAATAGCCCTGTAAAAGAATATTCCCTGCATCCATTGCTAACCACTTCAGCATGCCCCATGTTTGTTCTTCCCAAGGAGGAGTTCTGCCGGCACTTGAGTCGAACTGCATAGGGGCACTCAGCTTTTCTGTTTGCCGCCATAATATAGACTTACCTTTTTTGTTTGGATTTTCTTGAATGGTCAAGCTTCAAAAAAACTTCTCAACTTATTCATATTTGATAGTAGAAACAGCTGCAAAACCAGGACTCCAAATTCCTGAAAGGATTGAAGTTGTTTCTGCCGCACGTGTCCAGAACGAACATTTTGTGTGCCACAATTTCTGCATATCAAGAGTGATCAAACTTTGCTTTTCTGTTCAACTTTACAAGTAACAGCTGCATAATCAACTCGGACAGTCGTCTGAACCTGCACACATAAACAAGACTACATGTGCATGTTTGAATTGTGTTTGGGGTTATTGAGGTCTGCGTAAAAGAACTTAATCCTCATGTATATTTACCACAAAAATAAATGTTACGCAGTATAACGTACAATTTTATTGATTATCGTCTGGCATTTTCTTTAATTTTTTTTTCTAATTCAATCATTTGAATAACTTTTTAAAAGTACTTGTCCATAAATAAGAATAAAAATTTCGTGTGGGTAGAGATGGAATCGAGACGATGCTCAGGGCCGTCTCGTCTTTCACTTGCTAAATTCTGTCTGGTCCCTTTTTGATTTTCGAGCGAGACGTCTCAAGTACCTTGTTGTGTCGCAAAATTATGGATTGACATTTTGTTACTGTATTTTTAATGTGTATTTGTACATTTAGAGATGTGCATGCTGCATTTTCGTGTACGTATCAGATTGTTAGAAATCTAATCAGTGCATACTGAGATTTACTCAAAGTCTATCTAACACTTTATTTTTCACATCAAGTAATCCAGGTTATAGATTAGAACTGTTTATTGCGCTATTTTGCGCATCATTTATACTATTTTGAGTTAACCATTGACACAAAGTAGTGAATATGTAGAAATTTATTTTTTTATTTTTATTTTTTTAAGCGATTTTGATTAAATAGAATTTTAATGTATTTAGATTTAGAGATTATAACTTAGTGTTTTCTTACGTAAATAGACAATAGTAATGGAAATTAATCCATATTACTAAGCCTCTGAAAAAGTTGGACAATCCCTTAACTTGGACACCTCTAAAATCTGGACACTTTTTGAGGGGACCGCAGGTGTCCAACTTACGGAGGTTTCACTGTATTTAAAATAAGTAAAATAGTATAGCCGCGAATAAATCTTAAAATGTCAAAAAGAGAGGGAAAAAAAAAGCCAAACAATAGCCATTGTGCCAGTAAAATAAACCCACAATTTTCTTTTGGAATAAGGGACAAATATAAAGTTTTACTAAATTGCTTTCCAGTAATCACCCTGGAACGGCATGAAGTTAAGTTTTCACTTCACTTGCATATTTTCAAATAAAAGTTTGTCCATTTGAATCACATAAATAGTCAGCAATAATAAAAATGCAAAGTTTTTTAAAGATATTTTATTTTGAAAATTACAATATAACATCATCATGTATTCAGCATCATTTACTCGATGATGTGAGCGATGCTGAAATCATGATGGTGTAAATGAACAAATAGCAAATCGGATACTGCTGATTCCTTTTTTTTTTTTTTTTTAACACTGTATTTCAAAATGTTTATAGAATGAATGAGCTGATTCCCAAGCTGATAGGCAGTGGTTGTGGACAGTGTGCAAGGACGTGAAATTTAGGAAGTAGTTCGATGGAAAAAATAACTCTTTCATGAGACTGTGATGTTCTTTGATTATGTCTGTCAAATATGAAATACAAGATATATGGATATTTGGTAATGGTACAATATTTACTATTTCTTTTGTCATTAATAAAATATTCCATGTAGGTTTATATTCTGGGACTTCATGACAAATGAACAGTGGCAACAATCTTAAAAATCACCACATGAGTATACAACAGTCATTTTCCTACCCTTTATGATGATTATCCGAAATTTCTTTTGGTCTGTTTGCAGAATCTTGAAAACAAATTTATAATTTTTGTTTCCGTAGTTTAAATTAGATAGTTGTGTACTTAAATGTAAAATGTTTTATAATCATTGAATGTTCAAATGTAACACTCCTTATAACGTACTTCTAGTAAATCATGTATAGTATTTGATGCTAACACATTACCACATATGAAAATACGTTAAGTGATTAAATGGGGAATTGAACTTCAGATCATAAACAGACTGATATTTTTCATCCAATTTTGTGAAAAAAAGTTTATGTTATCATTGGTACGAAGCTCATATTTTGAATCTATAAATATATTTTGCATATCACCCCGTTTGCTTGCCATACAAAAAGGCAGCATCGTACATTTCGAGAAAAAACTAAAACATATCCACCTATTTGATGGGATTGCTAAATTATCTCCAATTAGGAAAACCAACCCACCAACTTTATTAGGAATACCAAAAATAATTATCATATCAGTTTCTAGTCTCTTAAGATCTTTTATTAGAGGTTGCAGAACAGCATCAAGCCCAAAATGTTTTTAACCAGAGGATCTGCTTAGAACTGCTAATTGTATATCTTTTATGGAAGAGCGGTACTTGACGAAATATTACCCAGAATGAAATAAAATGCCGACAGTTTTTGGCTTGCTTGATTCCATCTCAAAGGGTTAAAAGGCATAAATTCATCAAAATATAACAATATTTTGATGAATTGGGTTTACAGTGAAACCTGTGAAGTTGACCACCTGTCTAAGTTGACCTAATTGGCCAAGAACGGAATGGCTTAGTTACTTTAACATTGAATGAATCCTTTATAAGTTGACCCCCTGTCTAACTTGTGTTTTGGCCAGCTAATTAGGCAGAATTTGTCCCAAAGCATAGATCAAAGCCTTTGTAAGTTGACCACTTACAGAAATTTTTCTGCCTTTCTTGTAACAACTTTTATATTTTTTTCTATTTGTCTGAGGTCAATAAAACTAGCCGACAAGGCATTATTATAATGACTATTTCAATCCATATTCTTGCTTTATCTTAATTCCTTATGTAACAGTACAATTTTTTTTTGTAATTATATTATGTACAGTAGTAGGCATATGCGAAGTACAAAACCCTTACTACATGCGTTAACTATATGCAAAATGTATTAATACAATAATAAATCGAGTTTCATAATTAAATTTCTTTTTACTGTATAACTTACTACAGTATATAATGTACAGCTGCGGGATAAAAAAAGACCCACTTGCATTTTTTTCGGCCGTCGTTCGTTGGACAGCAAAGTTACAGATACCAATCGTTTACGATTGACGTACACTTTAATTTGTTATGCATAAAAATTGCATAAGGAGCCATCTACATATTAAAATTCGCACCACCTTTTTTTTTTCCCAATAGCAACCCCTAGATTTCACTTCATATTTCAAAAATTTAGCTCATTTTAACCCCGGATACCCATTTTCAAGAAATTTGAACCGAAAATGGGTGAGTTATGAGCTTCCAAAATCCCCCTCCCCCTATGTTAAAATATTTTTTCATACTTCAATTCATATCTCATATAATATTGATAATAAGAAGGTGATTTTTATTCGTACTATTGGAACTAAACGACCCAAACATAATTTAATGTTATTATGATATTTAATAAAATATTAATATGAATTACGAATTATTAAATTAATATTCAAAAAAATTATGAATAGCGACCTAGCCAAATTTCGATGGACATAGATGCAGAAACAGAAAGTAATATTACATGGCTGTGCAAAATTTCAAATTTTTACGTTCAGTAGTTTAATCTATATTAAATAAAATATGTTTTTTTAATGAGTTAAAGGGACCATATATAAATTTATAAAGTGACAATTTTTTGAAAGTTGCTTAAAATAAACATAAATTAGATTTATTTTGTGCAAAAACACAGTAAAAGATAGCGGTAATTAAAAAAATCAAATTTTGAAGCAAATAAATTAGAGGTTTTTAGAGTTTGATGGTGATTCTATAAAGCGTCTATTGTTGCGTCCGCTGCCATATCCCCCAAATAAAATATTTTCCAGGTGTAGAATTAGATGCAGTAGATGTACGTTTTCTAATACAACGTCCTATTTCTGAAAAACTAACATCCTCACCATTCCAGGCATGAATTTAACCTTTTTTAATATTGGAAACATTGGGTCTTTGGACTTCCCCATACTTTATCAAACATTCAAAATTTTCAGGAAAGAGGTTGCTGCGGCCAGTTGCGGCAGCAGATTGCTGGAAATTATGCCCGTGTAATAAGGCGTTAAGGGGAGAAAAAAAGGAAGAGAACTGATGCAAAGATCTTGTCTTGGCCTGTGACGAAGAAAAAGGGACAAAAACCTCGGATGTCGGCCCGTGCACAAGCTAAAAGACGTAGAGTTGCTACTCCACCAACAGACGACACATCATATCGTGAGACAGTGGTCCAAATGATGTACATGTTACGCGCTTGTACTGATATACCGGATGCGCCAAAAGTTATTTACAACTTAAAAATTCATAAAAAAAAAAAGGAAGAAATGAAGATAAAGACGTGCGGTTTGTACGTAAAGGCTTAACAGGAAGTCGGATTTTTTTAGGAAAAAACAAAAATGTTAGTTTAAAAAGTTACCGGTAGAGGGCACTTACGACCCGATACACAATGAGTAGGACAACAGTACGCTTCATTCATTTATTTTGGAAATAACAAATGTTCACCATGACCTCCTGAAAATTCTACGACACAAGTAAGACGACTCACAACACCCGTTATAGGTGAAAGCAACAGGTCGGAATGAATTGCAGAAACCTCCCGACAGATAGAATGTTTCAGTTCGGCCAATGTTGAATTGTTCAATGAATAAACGGCAATGATGAATGAGTAAGGTGACCATACGTCCCGTTTTGAACGGGACAGTCCCGTTTTTAGGTGGCTTGTCCCGTTGTCCCCAAGCACAGCTTCGGGACACCGTCATGACCCGTTTTTAGAAAATGTCCCCTGCAATGTCCCGTTTTTAGGAAGAGAGCAACCCACGGTAAGATTCCAATAAAGGCCACTAAAAATCTAAAATCTTCCAACGGCAGTGTCTGTAAAAAGAAAACTTGATCTCCCTCCCTCCCCTATCGAGACCCAAAGAAAACGCCGGGGGATGTATTGTTTTTGTGTTTGTTCTTTTAATGTTCTTTTTTTGTCAACTATTTCAATTTATTTAATTTCTATTTCTTTTTTTAAAGTCATGTTCTTTTGCTTATTCCTCCCCCTCCCCCAATCTCCACTTTATTTTCCCTTTTCACTCTGGTTTTCTAAGAATTTTTTTCCTTCCTAATAACAACCTCCTTTTTTCTGTGTGTCTTGTTTGCATTTCTCACTTTCCTACCTTCCTGCCTTGTGTCGGATAGTGTTTTTGAAGTCGAAGAAGGACCTACCCCTCCTATCACCCGAAACGTACGTCTTGCACTATTTTGTATAATATATATGTGTTTTATAAAAGCTTTTTTTTTTCATTTTATTTAGATATTAACATTAACACAAGATTTTTTGCGCCTTTTCTTAAGAACTAAAAGATACCCAGACTTGCCCATTTGTCTCACTACACTATTACCTTAAAAACAGAAGAATGTCCCGTTTTGAAGGAAAAAATAAATGGTCACGTTATGAATGAGTCGCCTTACTTGTGTAGAATGTTCACGTTGTGTAGAATGTTGAGCATATGTTATTGCCAAAATAAATGAATGAAGCGTACTGTTGTCCTACTCATTGTGTTTCGGGTCGTAAGCGCCCTCTACCGGTGACTTTTTTAACTAAAATTTTTGTTCTTTCTAAAAAAAATCCGACTCCTTGTTAAGCCTTTACGTACAAACCGCACGTCTTTATCTTCATTTTTTAATTTTTTATGAATTTTTAAAGTTGTAACGAACTTTTGGCGCACCCTGTATGTTTATCAATGTTATACTACACTATATATATATATTACTAGCTGAAGTACCCGTTCTTCGCACGGGAATGAATGGACTTTTTGATATTACGATTTGTGGTGATTACTATTCATTGTAATAAACAGATATAGCAAAGTGGATATCGCGTTATATTGTGTCCAATAATCATGCATACCGAATTGCAAGGCAATCGTTTGTACGGTGCAGAAGGCTATGCGGCGTAGCGCAATCTAGTGGCGAGTTTTAGCAGAACGGATACGGCGAAAATATTTTTCGCATTCAGATATCGATGTATACGAATTTTCATGACTATCGGCTGGACAGTCCTGAAGTTCATGTGTTGACGCGACATCTAGTGGCAAGTTATAGGAAAATGGATAGCGCCAAACTCTTCCCCGTGTTCAAATATCTGTGTATACCTATTTTCATAGCGATTATTTGCACAGTCAAGAAGTGATACACTGCAGGGCCATCTAGTGGTTCAATAAAGTAATGATTTGCTACAGCGCCGTCAAGTGGCGAGTTATAGCAAAATGGATAACGCCAAAATATTCTCATTGTTCAAATAGCTATGTATACTGATTTTCATAGCGACCGTTTCAATGGTCAAGAATTTGGCCTGCTGCAGCGTCATCTAGTGGCGAGTTAAAATAATAATGCATTGCAGTGTCATCTAGTGGTGTGTAACATCAAAAGGAACGCAGTTAGAATATATTCTTCGTGCTCAAATGTGTAAGTATAAAAAATTTTATGCTGGTCGGTCGAACGGTATAGAAGTTGATGCTTTGCAGTGCCATTTAGCGGCAAGTTACAGCAAAATGGATAGTGAAAAATATTCTCCGTGTTCTAATATTCGCGTGTACCAAATTTCATCGAAATCGGTTGGACGATATTCGCATAGCAAACGGCTAAACGGAATAGAATTCGACGTTCTGCTGCGCCACCTTGTGGCAAGTTAGAGGAAAACGGATAGCATAAAAAGCTTCTCCATGATAAAAGACTTAGGTGAACCAAATTTCATGGTGCAACGGTGCTCAACGGTGCTGGAGTTTTTCAACCTCATAAACACATACCAACATTCATTTTTATCTATAACCAGTGTTATTATATATACCAGTCTCAAATAAAATCCAGTTTTAAATCTAAGCCTCGCCAAAGTGCCAACATACGCCATTTTGCAAGAGTTTTTTCAGGGAATCATTCGAAGCATTGACTTAGCAGCAATCAAAATGGGAAATGGTTCGACCGCCAGGCATTTATTTAAAAAGTGGAATCCCTTAATACAGCCGATTTTTTTTAAATTATCAACTATAATGTGTTTTATTCATCGTTACTCCGATGTACTAAATGAGAAGATTTCAATTTTCTGAAATTTGGCGGAATTCCCCCAACTTAAATCAATGTATTCAATTGGCGAGAATTCTGAAGTTAGATCGCTTGAAATCCCTTAATAACTGCATTATTTCTTCACGGATCATTAAACTTTAACGCTGTATTCTAATAAAACCTTTGAACTTGTTTTCAAAAATCTATTTCCTTAAGCTCTCAATAAATTGCGCCAAGCCGAAAACTGGGCAAACCGCTAGAGCTCACTTACTCAAAATCCATATTTCAGCCATTTTATTTTTTCGCCAAACTAAAAAAATTTACACATTAGCCTCGGAAATCTTCAATTCTTATTGTTTTGCGTGTAAAGCATTACATTCCTGCTCTGATTTCCCATTCACACGATATTATAATAAAAAAAAATAACCTTACGAATATAAACTAACAAAAAAAAATCATTTTTATTCTTTTATTTTTACTTTGAGAATTTAAAACATTTTATTCGGCAAAATCGCCACACATGGCAACCACGATCCTTATTTTACACTTTTTTCACTACAGGGGTTACAATTACGGAAAGCTTTTTGCGTGAAGAGCATAAAAAATCTCTTAAATTCCGGGAACGGGTGGACTTTCAAAGTTTTAAAGTGGACTACAATTTATTCTATATTATTTTACATATCTGTGCTAAATTTCAGGCCGATAGGTCTATTTTTGTGGATTTGTATACGAACGACATTTTATTCGGCAAAATCGCCACACATGGCAACCACGATCCTTATTTCACACATTTTTCACTACAGGGGTTACAATTACGGAAAGATTTTTGCGTGAAGAGCATAAAAAATCTCTTAAATTCCGGGAACGGGTGGACTTTCAAAGTTTTAAAGTGGACAGTGGTTTATTCTATATTATTTTACACATCTGTGCTAAATTTCAGGCCGATAGGTCCATTTTTGTGGATTTGTATACGAATCAAATCCACAAACAAATAAACAAACAAACAAACAAACAGAATTTCATTTTTATTTATAAGATATATACATATACTATATACGATACTATAGGCAAGATCAGCATAGGGAGAAGGGTGGATCAAGTGCAGTGCATATCTATGTATATATAAATACGCTAAGGAAAACCTTCGAGTCTCTTTTGCAGCACATTGCGCGAACGGATGAGCGCGAAATTTGGCACAGTTAAAGTTCGTATGGAGGGGGTTATGCGAATGTTAGTTTTTGTGTAATATACTAATGTACCTTAAAAAATCATGAGATATAATTTCGCAAGCAGTATTTCGCGCCAAGTCGGGCTATAGTTCAATTTCTGTTTCGATTTTGAAATAACAACACTAAGTTTCAGCAGTACTGTAGGGTAATAATATTACAACAAAATTTGCAAAAAGTGAAATTATTCTCCAGTTTGGTGAAACACCAGTGAATAAAATATGCTTTAGCCCTGTGCTTTGTTACTTTTTTAGACGCTCGATAAGTGCGCGAAGTGTTGTTAATTCCATGTTTTAAAGCAGTGGTAAAACGAACCGAACAGGGTAGGTTGCAATACAAGAAACGATCCACAGAAACGCGCCAATTAGACAATTTCTTCACAATCTCCCGTCACGCAGTATGCTAAAGCAAATTTTCCGCGAAAATATTGTTGAGGAAATACCTCAGCAATTAATAGGGAATGAAAATAATATTATTAATGAAGTGTATGGAAATATTTCCGAAAACATACTCTCAGATAATAGATAGAAGTCAGTTATAATAGAAATTAAAATTGATGATTGAACTTTTTTAATGCTGACTTAATCAAATATTTGATGAATAGAGAACATTTAACCATAGCTACGATAAAATAATTTGCTATGATGACCGTGAAATCAATAACTATCCACTAGAATTTTTGAAATCTTTGAATAGGAGTGATTTTTTTTTTTTTTTTTTTTTCCCCTGTTAGCCGGGAGCAAGTGAAAAATTGCCAAATAATTGTGATCAGCGCCAAATGCTTACAAACCTAAAGCGATTTCGAGTACATAGTTGTTTATCCCTTTTCATATTTTGGAAGTTTAATGTAATTTCGGATATTAATTTAATTCCACACGTTTTCCCCAATTCCACATTATGTAACAAATAAGTATACAAATTTCTTTTTAGTATACTGATATTTTTGTATATATTGAATTCTGTATATAAATACTATTTTGTATACTGATTAAAATTTTCCGGCTTTATCTTGGGGAACGACGGTGTTTCATAAGCAGTCTTTAAACGTTTCCCAGAAAAAACAAGCTGGCGGGATTTGCCTCCGGGTAACCGATAAATAACATAGTTTGCCCCCAGTTAGAACTCAAAGTTAATTGCATCGTTGTACTAATCAGAAACTTGTACGCTGGTGTTGACGAAGATGATGATAAGTTTGCATGTGAACTGTGTACTATCTGAACTGCGTGGTATGCGAACTGTGTTTGCAACACATTTTGTAGTATCCCATACGGCAAAAATAGAGCATAGGACCCCAATTTCCCCAATCCCATAGGGCAAAACGGGGTATTTTTGCAGGTTTGGATGTATTGAGATACAGATCCCAAAATTTGCTGCGAATTTCAAGTTGAAATACAGCAGAATAATAATTAATATAGTAAAACTCAAATAAATATTACTTATGTAATTTATTTCTATTTGTCACAGAGTTACTTGCTAGAATAACCGTAAATACCCTATATTGTCCACCCTTCTCCTATAAATATTTGAACACGCTATATGAGTAAATTTCAAATTTACATTAAAACTTTTGATTTGTTATATTTACAAAAGAGTTTCAAAGATACAATAATAAATACACTGTGGAATATCTAGACTGAAATACATTTATACAAAAAATAAAATAAAAATTAGATATACAGAAAAATATTTATTTACTCATCGCATGTGATATAATGAATTAACTTTGTTTGGTAAATTACCACCTTTAATTTTAAGGGGGGTTGGATATGCAGAAATTTAAGGGTATATGATATTTTTTTTAAGTTGTTAAACTCATTGTATTGTAGTGTGACATTAAAACTGCAACATTATTCAAAATCTTTTGTTTGCGTCAGAACTTCATGCTCTGTAGAACGAAAATGCTAGACGAGATTACAGATTCAATGGCAGATATTTTTGGTGCTTCTGATTGGATTCATCTTCATAAGGATGAGAGTACCTACAATACAACAGAATAATCAATAGCGAAACAAAAACTTAATAGCAAACAAATGAAACAAAACAAAGACACAGCAGCCAACCTGTCTGAAAATAAAAATAAAATAAGATTACAACGTGCACGGATACATAAGCCCTAACACTTTGAGTGCTGTAGGAACATATAAGCAATTATAGAATATAATTAACCCTATAGGCACCTGGTACCATATTTGGAACAGCCACTTTAATTATCCCTTCATATCTATAAAACAAGGGCATAGGCAGCTATAGGTTTTTAAGAGTATAACTATACATAGAAAATATACAATTCAAACCATTGCATGTTATGTCATACTGTTCCCATTACTGTCAAAACCGAATGAAATTTAAACCGTAATCTTTGCGTAGTCATTTGTTAAGAAAAAATAGTTAGAAAAGAGTTTTGAGCCAGAAAAAAGTATTGTACATGAGAGTTCATCACACTAAAAAATCATTTTTACTACTAAAATTTCAAAATAAATTTTCGAAAATTATAGTTAAACTTGAGTGTACCACATATCCCAGACAGCACAGCAAACTTGATTTATCACTTCAATAAACTTGAATTAAGCTTGAAAATTTCAAGCGTGTAAGCTTAATGCAAGCTTGAATCAAGTGTTCTAGTTTACACTTGCCCAACTGGCATTAAGCTTGATATAGCAAGCTTAATAAATTTTCTAAATGCACGGGGCGCCCGCCGGCGATCTCGCCCCACATACGTTATTTTTCCACGCATTTTCCCCTCTATGCTGAAATGTTAAATTATTTTAATCTGTTTCCATCAGACGTCCGCGGCTGGATTCGATCTCGGGAACCATGGGCTGGGAGGTCAGCGTGCTAACCGTTCCGCCAATAAGCCTCGGGCTGCTATGACTGAAGTTTGAAGTGACTGTTGTCATGCCGTTTTCTGGCCAGATCGATTAGTATGGGCGATGCCGATAAGTTTCTTTTATTTTTCCATGGGATGAATCAAAATTTAAATAATGTTATGTGTGATTTATGGACTCTACTAGGGATATAAGCATAATAAAAACTTAAAAGCAGGACACGTTTTAAAACTATCAATATCACAACACTCATGTTGAGCAATACTGCTGGCCAAAATCGGGACAAACGACTGATTTTGAAATCAATTTCGTAGTATAATTATATTTTATTTTGAAGAATTTCCATATTTTGAAATATAGATTTTTTTTTAACTAGAGGCCAAGGCCCCTAGACTCGCTACGCTCGCTTTTCGTATGAAGCATTCGGCCCCTAATAAGGCTTATTCTTAAAAAAGACATAATTTATCAGACAAAACACAATGATTGGATCAGATAGAATGTTACTGAGCTGCAAATTGCTTGGCTCTTTCATTCATTGGTACATAAAAATTAAACTCCACACTACAGTGGACCCCCCCCCCTCCCCATTGTAGATATTTTGTTATAGGAATCCGTGTTCTACGGGTCCTGAGCTATACTCCACCTGGAGTGCGGACTTCGCGTATAATAGCTGGAAAAATTATTTGCACTCCTCAGAAATACAATGATATTTAATGTTGCCATTCAAATGTTATATTAATTAGGAGCTAAAGCGTAATAAAATCAGAACGTCTGTTTCAGCTGTATTTTTAATTAAGTAAAACCTATTGGACAAGGACACCTTGCGTATTTGCCACCCCCGGCGATTTTTCATAATTTGGCGACTTACGTATATGTATAGTTAATAATTAGCTCTAAGAAAACAGTACTTTATAAGTTTTATTTGATAAAAACTACGGAACAGCTAGGATAGCTTTCCGCCCATGGCGATTTTTCATTATTTGGCGATTTACACATGCTCACAACCTATAATTACTGCTCATCTAAGGTTCCCGGAAAACCTTTATCCATATTTTCATATACATAATCCTTTGCAGATAGGTGTATTTAGCACCACGAATTATATCATCTCGCCGCATTGGCAAATATCCAAAGTGTAATATAACTGCTATAATGGCATAGTTAACGCCGCCAAATGTGTCTATTGGTAGCAAATACTCCAGCTTGACCGAACCGGCTTTAAAATAATCTTGATTTTAATTATTGTTCATTTTGAAGATACTGGGTTCTAACATTCTGGAACGCGAAGTTCACCCTGCTTGGAAAGATACCATTTTGCCAGATTATTCCTAATGCCAAGATGGCACTTTTAAAATCATTTAAAATTAGTTATTCTGTTTTGGAAAAACGAAAGTCGCTAATTCTAAACTCCTGTTGTCTATGCGAACTTACTATTTGAAAATTGTCAACTTTGTGTAACGCACTTTGAGTTATTTATTTCATATACTTTTTAATTTGGCGTAATATTGGTGTAATTCGACTTTGTTGCAAAGGAATGAACAATTTTATGCCAAATCTGGCAACCATTATGTTTATTTTTTCCGTTTTTTTATTAATATCTTCTAAAATAATTCGATTTTCGAAATTTAAGTCAGCTTATGAGTTTCCTCGGAATTTTCCGAATACGGGGACATGTTTCTCGAAATTAAAATCCCCACGGTTTATGAGAAGATAGGCGAACAAGCTTTTGACAGCGCCAGCGGCAGCGGCCTTTACTTTTTTTTAGAATAGAGAGATTCTATGGTCAAGTACATTTATAACTGATTAATCATTTTGTGGCGGCCGGATACGCCTCATTCTACCACCCATAAAGTGAAGTATATTAAACTAAATTGTGTTAATTATATTAAAATTTATTTTTAGGGCTAATTAATTAGTTAATGGAATTAGTAATGTTAATTAGATGTAAATGAAACTAAACTCCCCTCGTGTTACACTTCAGAGGGGCTTATCCCTTTCATTCCTTCCCCTTGCGTGTTCTAATGTCCAGGTTTTGTGCGATAATAAAATAAAGCACAACTTTTACGAACAACTTACTTTTTCTTTATTTAATATGACCAATTTGAGAAAACGCTAGTCTTTTCAATGTCCATTCTCCTTCTCGCCTACAGCGACAGATGGCGCCATCAGCGCAATAGCAGTAATCAAGCTAATGGATTGAACTGTCAAGCTTGTAAGCTTGTATTAATACGTCAAATTCAAAGAAAAGTCAAGCTTGATTTAAGCTTATGTGCTGTCTGGGATAGAACTGAAATAAAAATGTTATGTTCTAGTAAAATCTTTCGTTAATATTATTTTTTAAGTGTTTTTCCGCAACTACTAATTACTAATATCATCACATACAGTAAACTCCCTCTTAACCGGCTTAATTGGGACCAGGAGTAAGCCGGTTAAACGAACATCCAGTTAATTCGGAGAATAAAGTAATATATATGTATATATAATTAAATGATGGAACTGCATTATAATTTATTACTAATTTTTTAATTATTACTTAAGTTTTGTAGACCATTAGGAAGAAGGTTTGTAAAACATCAGATATATATATATATATATATATATATATTTTTCTGCTGAAGACTGAAAGTTTAACAACTTCTTTTTAAAGCATCACATCGATGGAAGAAGCTATGCTTGTTGTTCTACCTAGCACTAGAACCGCGGGATGGGTCATTTTGACCCAAAACCAGATTTGATTCCGTGTTTTTCATATAGTTACGAACTGAAATTTTTAAAAAGTGACTTTTCCTAATTTTATGTTATTAACTAGCTGAAGTACCCGTCCTCGACGGGTTAGTGAATGCAAATTTCCAAAAAGCAAGAACTTTCGTCAGCATTGTATCAGTACACAGAATGGATGTAGTATGTTGCCAAAGTAAAGAAGGCGAAGTTATAATTTTTATGTATTGTTAAAATATTACAGGTTAGAGAGTCACTAAGTAATATCATTTCATTCGCTTTAGTCGTAATTATGTGATGCGCGAACGAATATTGACGCATATTGAAATAATTTTCGCAAATCTCAAAATCTAATCAACGTTTTTGAAAAATTTGAAGCCTAGATTTTATTTTGAGTGACAACCTATCATGTCACCCAATTTCGTTTCATTCCCTGCAGTCTTTATTTCGTGATGCTGGAACAAAATTTCAGCATTTTAAAACGATTTTCGCAAAATCTCAAAATGTAATCAAAATATTTTTAAAATTCAACGCCTATAAATTAAGATTAGCAACTACCTATCATATCACTAAATTTCGTATCATTTGTATTAGTCGTTATTACGTGATGTTTGAAGAAATATAAACGTATTTTGACAGAATTTTCACAAAATCTCGAAATCTAATAAAAATGTTTAACAAATTGGACGCCTATAGTTTATGTTGAGCAAACATCTATCATGTGACCAAATTTCATATCATTCGCTTTAGTCGTTATTACGTAATGCGGGAACAAAGATTCACTCAGTTTTAAACGATTTTCGCAAAATCTCGAAATCTGATCGATTTTTTTTAATTAGATGCTTATAGTTTAAGGTGAGTGACCACCTATCATTTCACCAAATATCATTTTTTCACCTTTGCAGTTATTACGTGATGTGCGAACACAAATTTACGCAGTTTGAAATGATTTTCGCAAAATCTCAAAATCTAATCAAGATTTTTTTTAATTCGACGCCTATGTTTTAAGTTGAGTGACCACCTATCATGACACCCAATTTCATATCATTCGCTTCAGTCGTTTTTACGTGATGCTTGAACACAAATTTACGCAGATTGAAAGGATTTTCACAAAATCTCAAAATCCAATCAAGATTTTTTTAAATTGGACGCCTATGTTTTAAGTTGAGTGACCACCTATCATGACATCCAATTTCATATCATTCGCTTCAGTCGTTTTTACGTGATGCTTGAACACAAATTTGCACAGTTTGAAAGGAATTTCGCAAAATCTCAAAATCCAATCAAGATTTTTTAAAAATTGGACGCCTATGTTTTAAGTTGAGTGACCACCTATCATGACACCCAATTCCATATCATTCGCTTCAGTCGTTTTTACGTGATGCTTAAACAAAAAAAGCGTCACGGACAGAATGACAGAATGACAGAACGACAGACAGACAAACTTTTTTTTTTGAAGGTCGCATCGGATTCCCGGGTGCTTGAAACGGATAGAAATCGCAAAGTTTTTCAATTCCAAGAAATGTACAGACAAAAGTCTAATTTTATTTATATAGATACCCGATATTGCGGAATGGATCATTTTAACCTAAAACTTCCCATGAGTCTGGAATCCGAAGTCAAATTAAATAAATGTCATTATCATTTATAAAATGAACGTTAATGACATAATAAATGATATAATAGCATACCATTATGTCATTTTCATTGCAACGTGAATTTTACAAGTTGGGTCAATTTGACCCATACCACGGTTTTAGGTATACCTATCTCAAGCGACGCGGTTCTAATAAGAATTATAGCAACAATATTTTTGTACTTTTGATGTAATATTAAACTTAATACGAATGTTAAGATTGAACTAATATCATTACCGTTGAAATATAACAGTATTGTTGCATTGCAACGTGAGTTCTAAAATTTGTATCAATTTGACCCAGCCCGCAGTTTTAGGTATATCTGAAACGCCGCGGTTCTAGTGCTAGAATAGCATTTCCGGCCAGCCACCATTTTTGGTCCACCCCTCGGATCATATCAAAACCCCGCATAAAACCCATATAAACCATTCAAAATTCCATTTAAAATCTAATCATACGGACCGCGACTTCCCTACCAGCTTAAAATGAGGCCCGTAGCTTTTCAAATGTTTCCCATACCTGGGATAGCATAAAGCCTTTTCCCAGTGCTTTTTGTCCATCTGTACATGATATGACGGAGGTCGATGTCTGCCACTGTCGGAAATTTTCAATTTTCTTGTATTTTTTGAAACCTTTTATTTATATCAAACACGGCCGGTTAAAGCGGAGATCCGGTTAAACGGAGGCCGGTTAAGAGGGAGTCTACTGTATATTTATTTCGGACACAGAAAAAAAAAAAATCGATCCTTTTATCGGGTAGGGTTAATAATAAAATTAATCAATATTGGGAATCAATTAAATCATATGAAGACTTTGTTAAATATTTTCACTTTTATCATATGGCACTTTAAAAATATATCCGTTAAGCCAGTTGTAGCTATTAAGTTTGGTGTGAGTTGATTAAGATTGTCTGGAATGTTAAAAGATTTAATGAATCCTTATCCTTATTGTAGAACCCCCACCCCGAAAAAGAGCTTATTATGTAGATATTAAAAATCCCAAGTCCTATAAAAATTAAAAAACAAAAGTTATTAAGTATTTTTTTTTAAGGGGAGGGTGGTACAAGAGAGTAGTAAGTAGGCTAAAATTGCGAATAATTCAGTCAAAATAGCAAGACATGAAATTCAAAACAAATTAAATCGGAATGGTTGTCAGTTATTACAAAACTGTAGCAGTAACTATAAAAAGGTGCAATTTAAACTTAATATTTCTACCCCCCCCCCCTAAAAAAATTCCACTGGCTGTTTTAGGAGGAAAGTCAATACATAAAGGCCCAGGGATATTTTAATGTCTGAAGCATCTTCTACATTAGTGAACACTGGATAATTACCTCAATCTCTTCTCTCTACTTTTTTAAAGAGTGATTTTTTTTAATTTTTTTTTTTTTTTTTACAAAAAAAACAATTTAATTAGTTTGCTTCCGTTACTGTTAGTATCTTCAAGGATAGTATTGCTAACCTTAAGTCATGTAAGTCTTTCTTCAAATTGGTCTTCGATTTAAAAGAATATCGGATACTGACCTTTTTTTAATGTGTATCTTTTCATTGGTGGTACTTCTTCTAAATGAATACGTTTAAAATTGACTGAATATTTAGATGATTTTATTTAAAAGATAAATAATTAAAACTTTGTAAAATAACACACATGACAGACTGAGGAGTACTTTTTATGAGTGTTATTTTACAGTTTTAATTATTTTATCTACTTAAGTAATGTAAATTTTAAGTAGTATTTCGTAGATTTCTCTTTTTAACGTCATGCATATTAGAAAAATAAGTATTCGTCAGTTTAAAAATAAAATATCGTGTAACACATTTAATAATAATAATCAAAATTTTTCGAAGGAAAAAAAAAACACTTTTTAATGAAGATTGGACCTACAAGATTGGACCTTTTCAAGGAGCGAATTTTCTAGTGATATAAATAAATAAAAGCACTAAATAAAATAATATTTATAGTTGATTTTTTAACATATAAATACAGTTTGTAAATATTTGTGAAGTTGTAATTCAAATAAAGGTCGTGTATATGAATAAAGCAAATTTTAAAGGTCAGGTTAAATTTATTTCAATTTAGGTAACTACCCTGTACAGTTTAAAAGTACATCTATTAAGTAAAATGTACTTCTGATACCATATTAAACGCTCGTTAAATAGTCCTTTTAGGAATTTCCTCACGATTGTACTATTGTCCTTTTTTAGATTTATCCAGAATCACAGAAAGGTAAGTTTATATCCTACAACAGCTCTAAACAGCTTTTATAATGGCGATTGAAGATAATAAAATATATCTCTTTTATGTAAGAAGCATGTCTTTTGCCCGCTTCAAAAATAATGGTCTTAACTGTTGTACATTTCGCTACCAACACAGAGGAGCATATACCTGGAGGAAAAAATAAGGGGTGGTCTAGACATTTGGCTTCTGTATTTCTTTACGGCAGACGGGAATGTCACAGAAATGTTTATAGCTTTTGGAGCCAGTAACGATTAGGCGAAAACACGCCCTACAATGAGTCTAACCTATGACACTAAAAATGTAACTTGGGTAAATGCAGCTTATCATTAGCACTTACGTGATTATGCCGTAGGAGGCAGCTCCCACAGAATACCTGGGATTTCAGGTAAGGGCGTCGGAAGAGATCAAATAGACTTTCCCTCGTCCGAATCATGGAGGTAATACATGCCGTAGTTTGACTTCAGGCCCTCAGTGTTGGAGGAGCCCTCATCGATCATGTGATAAATCCTCTTTGTCACTCTTGAGTCGCTGCTCACTTGAAAGCTGTAGGGGATACATGTCCTTCAAATAGTAATATGTCCCTCGGAATTGCCAGCGATATCATTTTGCTGAAAAAAAAAAAAAAAAGATACAGCTAAAAGATAAATTTCTCTATCAACACATGTAACTGTCAGTGATTTTAGGTTCCGTGAGTTCTCCAAGATTCGATTCAGAAATGCGTAAAATCCTCGAAATGAGAAATTAAGTGCCGCTCTTATCCCGAGATCTGAGAATGTCAGAATTGCTGGGGCTTTACTGCAGGGCAAGGATACGTTTTAAACAATGTCCCTTGCGAAGAGTGAAGTATCTTTGTCGTGGATAATGTAAGTTTAACTCAGCTTACAGATTAGAAAATCCAGGATTGCTTTTATGAGGAGTTATCTGAGGATAAGCATCTAGTAAAAGTAAATAAATAAGTACGAATGAAAAAGAGTAAAAAATTTCAATGAATCTAAAGTCAATGAATCAAGTTCGCCCAAACTATACCATTTTGTTTAAATAATAATAATAATAATAATAATAATAATAATAATTAAAAAATAAAATAAAATACAATAATTACTAAAAAATAATAAATAGTTTAATTAATAATAGTAAAATGCAGTTTTTTCCAACTACGCCCTTGCTTGAGAAATTAATGTTAGTTTTTCAAATTGTATGTCTCTGTACTTGACAACTTACAACTTACCAAAAATTATATTGTAAGATCTTAATTTTCTAAGTAACGACTTTTCGTTACCTTTTTAAGATGTGTGTTTTAGAAGGAATACTGATCAGTTACGAGTCTTTATCTTAAAATCGTTCCTGGCTAGAAATAAATTTCATATGTGTATTTCCATTATACCCCAATTTAATTCTTATCTTCAAAATAGCACCTATGTAGTGATAAACTATTATAAAGGATAATTTCCTTTACTTAATTATGCATTATAAGATGTCATTTTGCAAATGTCCATAGCAAATAATGTATGCTAACTAAATCCGGTTTCAACATGGGAAAATCGGAAGACTTCTTATCAGCTTCCTGAAAATAACGAAATAATTCCTGTTAAAGACATGCGGGGTGTTATCTTCATTGTAAAGACCTTATTTCCTTTAGGTAATGTGCGTAGTACTTAAAGGTTTCGTGAACCAATATTTACTTCAGTTAATTACAGTAAGTTAAAGTGCCAACCAAACAACAAGTATACGGCAGTGCAGTGGACTGGAGTTGCGCACGGACTCCTCTTTAAAGGTTCGAATACTTGAGTTCTCCCCAGCTGAAAGGATCTAGAGATTGAAAATTAAAATTAAGTAATAAAAATTGAAGCCATGGGAGCGTTAATCAATCGTTCAGCAGAAGCCCAGGTGCTAATAATACAGTGCTAGAAAAGTTGGGATCAAAGCATTCCCATATGATTTACCTTTGTTTTGTTTTTAAGTTGCATTGAAAAGGAACCCTTTGAAGTAATAAACGTGGAATTCATTCAGTTCGTTACTATACAATGAGACACTGCAGCCATTCTCAAAGTAAAATAAAATAAACAAATAAAAATGAAGCCTATATCACTGCTCGTAAACACATCGTAAAACACGCTGAAGCTTAGCCTTTTGGGATACTCCGAATTAGCACACCAACACAAAGAAAGAAAGTTTTATAAACGCGATCGCGGAGCAACTTTGTAACACTTTTAACAGGGAAAATTTAGTGTTAACGACTACTACAACAGTAATAAACAGGGGGAAAGGAATAAATATCGAGTAAACGAGACGCTTTCGCAAGAACAAAAGCAGAACGCCTTCTAACTCATGCAGCTCTCGGGTCTGCAACAATAGGTCTGATTAAAGTTAAGCGCGGTGTAGGTGTGTACGCTGTTTTCCAAACGCCCTCGGTTCTACTATGCTACAGCACTTTATTTGCGGAGCTTGACCTTTGATCAAAGGGAGTCTCGCTTCTTATTATATATACTCTTTCGGATAGCAGGAGGGGTTTCTCTTACAACTTTTGTCTTTTTATATTTCTGGCCTTAAAAAAAAGAATTGGAAGGTCTCTTGACTTAATTGATTTCTTGTAAGCCATTTTTAAAGTAGTCTGGATATTTTAGAAAGTTAGTTGTGCTTCTTTTTTTTTTTTTTTAAGAGAGATAACTTTAGCATAAACTGCAACGTATGCACGGTTCAATCTGTCTATCTCGAATCTCACGGGGAAAGAAAAAGAAAATTCGAGATAAGGGATGGACGCGAGACGACTTTTTTGCGAGACGAGACAGAGATTTACAGCTTTTTTGCGAGACGAGACACACATTTTTAACATTACGATATAGGGATTTTTGCGAGACGAGACAAAGCTTTTAGGCTATTTTGCGAGACGCGAGACGCTTATTTTTCTTCTAGCGTCCATCCCTATTCGAGATAAAAGGGTTTCAAGTTACAGGCGTTAAATGCAGTCAGTTTTTTAAAAAAATGTTTAAATTTCTTCTGTTGTATAAAAATACAGTGGTATGATCCCATACAAATTAATTATATGGTTAGATGAATCTTCATGTTATTAGCATGAGTGTACATATGTATCTTTAACAATAAAAATAGTCTTTATTCAATGACTTTTAGCCTCTAACTTTCTTTGTTTCTGTTAGCTACATTAACAAGAGTACGAATCCCTCGTTGCCAACATTTTCCTGCGATTTAAGTTGTTAAGAATTTCATGGTCTCCTTTGCTTATCGACCTTTGATTTCTGTAATTTATACTTAGTGAAAATTCGAGATACAGAGGTTTCGGAAGAATTTTTTTTTTTTTTTTTTTTTTTTTTTTTTTTCGATAAACAGGGAAAACATTGGGTTGGCCAAAAAAAGTAATTGTGTTTTCTTTCATAAAATTAAAAAAAATCGATTTTTCAGCAAGTTTTTATTACAAATAAGCTCTGCCTAAACATAGGATTGATATTTTTATATTTTAAACTAAGAATTTTACTGGGAATCCCCCCCCCCGTCCATGAAAGATGGCCACGCTACCCCCTTTTCACGTCTATCAACCTTGGAGGACGATATTCAAAATGTCCTGAAATTGATTTTTAGGTACTGGTGTGCAGTGGCGAATCCCGAAATTATTTTTCGGAGGGAATAAATTTTGAAAAATATTATTTCGACCAAGCAAAATGTACAATAAAGCAAAACTTTAGTCTAAACCAATGTAAAATTACATAGAACTTGCACACTCACACAGGCGCGTAGCCAGGAAAAAATTTCGGGGGGGGGGGGGGGGGGGGATATGCGCCTGGAAAATTTTTCGGGGGGGATATGAACTTATATGTGTATAAATAGACGGAATTTCATCACTAATCCAAAAATTTCGGGGGGAGGATATATCCCGATATCCCCCCCTGGCTACGCCCCTGCACTCACACACCCCACACACACACACGCGAAATTTTTTTCTGGTTATGGTTGTGTTTTAATTTCAATTATAAACAACTAAAGATTTTCGATACAGTGCCTTAGAAAGGCCTGGGAATTTCTCGGACAGAGAAATTCTAAAAAAAAAAGTCGGATTGGCTGGTCTTTAGCAGTACACTGACGAGCTATATTCCAATTTTTCGGAAACAATTCTACAGAAACAGACACATAGCCCCAGAGCCTCTCTAAAAGTACAAGGCATCTTTGTAGTACAATGGAAACTTTTTCCTTGCCATTCTCCTACAAAGTAATGAAATCTATGAGCAATGACTTTTTTTTTTTTTTTTTTTTAAGAAACTTACTGTGTTTTATTTCTTCGAATCTCTGCACTTTCCATAGTTACAGAGACATAACTTCAGACACGTCGTTGCTTCCCGGTATAAGTCTTTGTAACCCTCATGGGATCCTACACTGCGGCAAAGGCAACAAACAAGTTAACTTTTCGTTCAGCAATATGCGTAAATAAGATTATGTTGAAAAGTATTTCATAATCGATGTGTTCGGCATGATTTTTCCTTCTTACTTCCATTCAAATTTTTACTAAGCCTTTTCTTAGTGCGAGCTCCTTGTGTTGTCTTTTACCTTTTAGCAATGCATAAATTACACAGTCGCATGGAACCGCCCTGCATTACCTACACGCACTTTATTCCCGAAAAATAAAACCTAGATTTTTTTTTTTTTTTTAAACCTTGAGCAAGTAATGGAAATCTTTCTTTTTTCTTCACTACTATTCACATGTCTGTAAATACAGCAATAAGTCATTTGAATGCATAAATAAATTGAATGTATACTTCTTCCTGGCTGCTTTTGGTCGTTTACCTGTAAAAGTAGCTTTTCCTTCATATATCTATTGATGCGAAAAACAAACATTACTGAATTTCACAGCTCAGTTTACGCTAGAAAGGAATTTAATTTAGTGCTACAAAAAGATCCAAACATTTGAAACTATTTTCACGTTTATCATTTTACTTTTTCAGCTTTATAGGTTTTACAATTCATAGAAGAATGATAAATTGTTTTAAAGTAGGGAAAAGTATTCGCATTCTAAAGACGCATGTCTCAAAAAGGGTAAAAATGCTTAATCTTCCCCCCGCCCTTTTAAAATAACCATCTCTTTTTATTTCAAACCGCATGTGCCTCCAAAGTCTCTTGGTTAATCATTAATTAAATAATTATTGCATTTAGATGATAGATATGCTCTTATATCCCCAGTTTTGCATAAATTACTTATTCTGGTGGGAACGTAACCGTTGAAACATTCTTAAAATCATATTGTGATTAATGTTTCTTGCAGAAGCGTGGACTTTTCATACCACCGGAAACGACCATTTACTTAAGTGCGTCTTTTTATGAGTACACAATTTTTAATTAATTTCAAATTTAAAAAAAGAATACAAAACTAGTCGTAAATTAAAAAAAAGTATGTATATATTTTGCTTTCATTTACACGTTAAGCACACAGGAGTTTTGTATTAAATGACACAGTTAAATATTGTTCTTATATATATAGGGTGTCCCAAAAACGTTGACCTAGGCTTTTATCCCTTAAATATTGATCATAAACATATAGAATAACTCAGGGGCGTAGCCAAGGAGGGGTTAGGGGGGTCATAACTCCATGAGGAATTTTTTGCCATACAAAATGTATATTCTTCACTACATTGTCACACCCACGTATACATATACATGAGTTGTAGTAGTCGTAACCCCCCCCCCCCATGAAAAATTTCTGGCTACGCCCCGGGAATAACTTACAAAAATAAGTAAAAAAAGTATAGAATTTTATGGTATAAATTAAAAATTTTGCCAGACTGAATTTAAATAAATGCAAAATATAAATTTTTATACGGACCTCATACAAAAAAAAAAAAAAAAAAAAAAAAAAAAAAAAATCTCTGTTTGTAAAATGTACCCCATACATTAATTAGGGGATACAAAATTTCAGCCATTCCTCTTAAAAAAGACTCAGAGATATGAAAATAAATATATGTTGACTTGAAAAACTTTTCAATGGCTCTCGAAAAGAAAAAAAAAAAAAAAAACAATCCCAACGGAAGATCGCGTTTCAGGGTCTGTATACAAATTACGCAAGAAAACATTTGTTGCATAAATACATCCAAGTCGGCAGTCCTTGTGGCTTCAAATTCAAAATACACAATACTTTTGGTATTACTGATATTGTATAACCTCTTATCAACTTTGTTCAAGCATATTTCTGAGCCTATTTATGTTGAAAAGCTGGAAACTTATTCATCACCTCATAAATGTATGGGGCGCATTTTACTAAGTAGGAATTTTTTTGTATGAGAACAGTATAAAATTTAAATTTTGTATTTATTTAGACTTAATCTCCTGGAAATTTTAACCTATACCATAGAATTCTCTACTTGTTTTTATTTTTCTGTAACTGTATAGGTCTATGATCAATATTTAAGGAATAAAAACTCAGTTCAGTATTTTGGGGACACCCTGTATGTATGTATGTAAGTTGAGTATATATATATATATACATATAATATTTATCAGAGAACGTATGTATCTTATATAGAACGTGGGATATAAAATAAAAACAAATATTTTTAACAAACTATTTTTAGGGAACCAGGTAAAGCTAATTCGTCAACTTTATGTACCTTTTTCACAAAAATAGTAAAATATAATGTTATAAAACTTTTAATGCAGTTACATTAACACGTTTTACATACTTTAACACATCCATTTCTTTCAAAGTAAAAATTAAAAAAAAACACTAAGTTTTAACTGAAAATCATTTTTAAATTTGTATTTTTGATAGAACTTAATGACTAAAATTAAATATTCTGTACATACCATTAAACCGCAACATTAAAGTAATATAAAATGATATATCTGTCATAAAAAAAAATTAATTAAGTTCTTAAGTTTCATAGATATCTAGAAAAAGGAACATGAACCTACAAAATCCATGTTTTGAGAATATAACTCATACGATATTTCTTATGACACATCTAATACATCTGTGGGTTTTTTGTCAATAAACAAGTGTAATATAGGTATAATTGGAAAGATAAAAGTTTATAGAATATTTAATGCAATAAAAAAGAAAAGAGTGATTTTTTTGACCGAGATTCACTTACCTAAACCTCTTAATAAATCTAAAATCTTCCACCGAGTATTATTATTATTATTATTCCTTTGTGAAGCTACAATTTAAAACCAAATAACGTGTCTTTCTTCGCGAATATATTTCCTCTTTGTGGCTCGATTGACCGACTACATTCGTTGGTGTGTTTTTGGAATACAGGTGATAAAGCCAACAATCATGACAATAGAGACAATGTACTGCGAAAGGTGACAGTCAGTC
Source organism: Cheiracanthium punctorium (assembly GCA_038373885.1). NCBI lineage: Eukaryota > Metazoa > Arthropoda > Arachnida > Araneae > Cheiracanthiidae > Cheiracanthium > Cheiracanthium punctorium. Next base: position 907,207 of record JAWZYV010009056.1, on the reverse strand, counting down.
TGGCTTCTATCAGAAAGGTGGCAATATGTCTGGTAGTAGCCCTCTAGCACCCAGGAACAGTGGCGCAACCAGGATTTTAGTTTAGCTTGGGGGGGGGGGGGGATCGGCCATAGATACTGCTGAACTCGATTATAGTGACATTGATTATAGTCACAACTGTCGTCAACATGCTATCGTCGATATAGTTACAACAACGTCGAAATATTCGGTACCATTTGACTTGCTCATAGAACACAAGCCCACTAACAGTGTAACTTGAGTCATAAATAATTATCGGATCTTTTCAGTGATGTTGTAACCGAGTTTAATTGTGTTTCATACACTAAATGTATAAGTACAGTGAAACCTCTTCGAGCGGCCACCCCTGTATAGCGTTCACCCCTCCGAACGGCCAATTTTTCATGGCACGGATTTTTCGGCTCATAGACCTAATGTTAAAATAACCTCTATCGGCGGCCACCCGACCCCCTTTAAACGGCCACTGAGTGGGATCGCCCATCTCATTTTTCGGGAGATTCTACTCACTCCATGCTTTAATTTTGTGGGGGGGGGGGGGGGAACTGAAGGTCACGTTTATAGTCGAATATAAGACCCAGGAATAACTTGCGAAGTCCATTGGAGCAACAATGCCATTCGCGTCAATGTTCACGCCAGTTTTATTTTATTAGTTGGTCAGTGATCTGAGTTGCAACGATGTCGAAACGCGTTTTCCTACACCTCGAGCAGCGCATTGAAGTTCTGCGTGAATATGAGAATGGCAAATCGGAAAGAAAGTTAGATGAATTACTTAACTGCGGAAGAACGCAAATCAAGAAAGTTATTAAAGAAAAGGATTTGATTCTGAAAGAATAAGAAGACTTCAAATTTCTTGGTGTTAAACGGATGAGATCAGCTTTTTAAAGTAAAAAACGAACTTGAAAAAATGGTTGTTTCAGAGAAAATCAAAATTTTATAACAGACACAAATTGTACCCTTTTTACAATAAATGTAAGAAAGCATTAAATAAAGTACTAGTTTCTCTTTCGATATGTTTTAAATTTCATTTTAAATAAGGAATATGCGTCAGACTTGTTTATATTACGCATTATAGCAGTTATCTTATAATAGTAAATAAAACCCTTCAGAGCGGCCACACCCTCTGAGCGGCCAAATATTCTCGGTACGGTGGGGTGGCCGCTCAGAGTGGTTTCACTGTACTTATTTAAAGATTAATGTCTAAATAAAATATTTTATTTAAGTGACAATTTTCAATTTTTAAAGCTGTCCACCTTTAGGAGGGCTTTAGCCCCCCCAGCCCCCTCCGTGGGTGTGGGGCCAATGCTCAGGTCTTGTCTCTTCCCGTTGTTTTATTATTTCGGCTTTTTTTCACCAAGGTCTCGTCAAACGATGCATCCAAGTCTGGTTATTTTCACTCGCGATTTTTCCCGAAATAATCTAATTCAGAATCGTGTGATGTTACTCTCTTTAGTTATGTAGCATTTTAAATCAAAATTCAGTTTTGTCAAATATTAAAAAAAAAAAAAATCAATCTTCTAGATTTAAAAAAAGACTTGATTAAAACTTTTGTAAATAGTTATTTCTCATATAATAATTCGTTTTTACTTTTCCGGCCAGAATTTGGGGGAAAGATTTTCTGTATGCCATTTCTCTTTATTCTGATTATGATATGAATTAGAGACCAACCTTCTACCGAATTTAGATCCAGGGATATTTAAAATTAGTTCTTTTTTCATACTTTGCCTTCTAGTGCGTTCGATAAAGGATATTAGTTATTGAAATGGGGGGGGGGATGTTCACCCCATTTTCCACTGTGTACCCAAATGGGAAAATTAGCCATATCGAATTATACTTTTAGGATACTTTTACGAGTAGTCTAAATAATAAGTGAAATATTAAGTACAAATGAAAGATTTATTTTTTAATTCAAGTAAAGATATGAGAGAAATGTTAATTTGAAAGGGAAGTGGGGTGTATCAAGATAGCTCCCTAAAAATTTATGAAAATGACTCTTTTTATGATTTTTTTATGCAGTTTCCACTAATGATAGAAATGCAAATTCTATTTCAAAAGATCAAGTCATCTTTTAACTATATCTGCTAATTTTTTCAAGTCGATATTGATAAAATTTAATTTTTCAATAAATTTTTAATTTGATTTTCCCAATTTGGAACATTGGCCCGTAAAAGTTTAAATAGGGATGGACGCGAGATAGATGAAGAATAGGCCTCTCTCGTCTCGTGAAACAGCCGAAAAGCTTTGCCTCGTCTCGTAAAATCCCTATATGGCAATGTTAAAAATGCTTTTTTCGTTTCGCTAAAATGTCGTAAAGCTCTGTTTCTTCTCGCACCCATTCCTATTTTTAAGTCGTAAGAGTTGTATTGATTAATGGGGTCTCGCATTCAAGCCTCAAACTTTCTAATTAATTCCAGTTTGAATAAAACGAAAATATATTACGACTCGATTTTATCGACATGGTTGGTTAAATCAAAATAGAAAGCAAAATAGGTCGAAAAATATGTGTATTCTATAAAAAGTGTGTAAAAGTCAGCTTTAATGATCTCGATGTTTTGCAAATAACGAATACTTGATGAATAATTTTTATATAAATAACACGAAAACAATAGTCAAACAAAAAAAAAAGAAAGACAGACATCAATGAATACATAAGTCATAATTCAAGACTTTTACCTTAATTTTTGTATCACATTACTGTGCTGTCTTTCAAATTAAAAAAAAAAAAGCATTCTACTAACCTATTTTTAAAATTTGATATCGATTTAAATGAGAGGGAACTGGACTAAGCACAGAATTTTTTTATAGGGCAGACATGAGCGAGAAAATAACTATAAATAATTTCAGTTATTCTAAATTTTAAATTGGACCTGTTATTTTTAATAATTTTAATAGCATAAATCTTATAAAAAAATTGTTACACCAAAATTAATTTTTCTTATATGTCAAATGGTGTATTCGCTCAAAAGAATTGTTTAAATCAAATAATTTTTACTCCGGCATATTCGTTAGCTTGTTAAAGTACGAAGGATGCCAAGAGCGACTTCCTACTACCTGGTATGATACCCCAATCAAAATTATACTGAATGCGGTAATGCTGATTAGTATTTTTTGACCACTAAAGAATTATATTAAACCTATAATCTTCTAATTATTATTATTTCATTTATTATTATTTTTTCTTTTTTATACAAGGCTCTGATAAAGATACATTTTTAAAAGTAATAGATGCGGCTTGACACTATACTCCCCCCCCCCCCCTCTGATGTAATGATTTATAAATGTGAATCACTGTACACGATACTCCAAACTCGAAGTTTCTCGTTAAAAGATACTTAATGCTGCACAATTCGGAGTACTTTTACAAAAAACATGAATCGGTTCGAGTGTTCCTTAAAAATTTTTATTCTTGTTCCGATTTATTTGGTTACTTTTTAATTTTAAATCGGACGCCCTTGTTTTATTCCTCAATTATTTTTAATTTATTATCGAACCACCTACAAAATCAAGACTTCCAAAGCAAGTTTTTATGTAGTTTAATTGATTTTTATCATTTCACTGAATTGTCGACTGTCAACCTGTAGAAAAACCCCAGTATTTATGAAGCTGAAAATGGCTAAATCATTGCACATACAATGAGAATCTCTCCTTTAATGTTCCATTACTTTCTTTTTTGTGAAAAGAACGCTGCATTCTGCAAATAAAATACAGACAAAGCAAAAAACAATATAAAAGCAATTCCCGTATTTGTTCGAACGGATTAATTGTCATCTTTTTGGCGCCAGAAATATAGATGGATTAAGCCGTACCAATCTATTGTAGTTAGCTGTATACACAAAAGAAGTACATACCACAATCAATTATATTTATTTTCCTGTCAAAGAACTAGAGCATAAAAAAAATACAGTTTTTGCAATGATATTATTTTAGACGAATGTCGACCATACGGAGTGTACAAACTTCATGAGGCAAAAATTGATAATTTGAAACCAAATAATTTATGTGTAGTTAAGCAAAAAAAAAAGTTGTATAAATGCATTTTTAATCGAAACAATCGATAATATTTTCAGTTATAAAGTACTGTGTAATAGAAAAAGAAATAGAATTAAAGCACAGATACATGGCCTTTTAAATTTTTGTATAGATGAACGCGCATGCATTTACTGACAGAAATTATAATTCACAAAATATAAATCATATGACAGTTTAGTTATACACAAGACTTTTCAGAAAAGACTTCGCTACTGCTTGGCACTGGTGGACTGTTTTGTAGTTCTTCTTGATTTACATAAGCTACCGTGCATTATTTTATTAATAGTATACTCTTCTTAAAATGCCTTATATGATTTCTAAAAATTATTGCCTGAGTATATAAATGAAAATTATGCATTTCTGCGTGATTGCCAGGTGGAAAGAGAAATTCCCTACATATCTTCATGTGAACCTTATAATCCATGTTCATAACGTCTTTTAAGTGCAAAGTTATAAAATATTATTTAGATTTATGTTCTATTTTCGATTCCGTATTATTAAATTGTCTTAAAAACCTCGAAATGTAAAATTGTCAAATTAAATTCCAGATTTGTGCTTGAATTTAACCTGAAGAGTGATTGACTCCTCTAAGTCAAGTGTATTAAATTAGGGGACTATTGGAAATAAAATCCTAACACAGTAAAATAAAATGTCTGTCCACTAGGAAACATAAGCGCTTGCTTTTAGTGAATTCTAGATCTGCCATGTTTAAGTTATATAAGTATTAACAAAAAAATACTACAGTGGAGCATCGTTTATACGACGCCGGGACTATCGAAAAACGTCGTATAAACGATAACGTCGTATAATCGATTTTCACTTTTAAAACTAGAACTATTTTTTAAATTAATTTTAATGTGTAATGTGTTGCCTTAGATAAACTTATATATTAAACAAACAAAAACAAACAAATAATAAAAAGGAAAAAAGTATACTAAGCCATTTAAATGTACATACCTTTATTTTTTCTTTTTATGTACCAAATTTGTTTTCTTAAATTTAACAATTTTACATATGTTAACAGAAAAATTTATCTATGGTTGTTTGACGTGATGACTGGCGTTGAGTTATAATTAGTCGCCCCTCCACCCTCCCATATCGCAAAAGTTGTCTGTCCATTACTTAGAATTAAAAAATTTTAGGAACACCTGAAAACACAAATCGACCGCCAGAAAAAAAAAAAAAAAAAAAAAAAAAAAAAACTGTATGTTCTTAAAATACACAAGAAAAATAAACATGCTCAAACTAGAGCAAAACGACGTATAACCGATTTTGTGCGTCGTAAAAACGATTTATTTTTACATTGCAACGAATAGGAATGAATTGGGACCACACTAAAACGTCGTATAAATGTAAACGTCATATAAACGATCGTCGTACAAACGATGCTCCACTGTATTTCATTTTCTTATTTATGTATTTATTCTTTCTTAGATACATTTATCAAAACAAACTCAAAGTAACGCATTCTAACGGGGGAAAAATCACCAATGACTGATCTATGTATTTAAGAAAAATTGGCAGTCAGCACAAAATTTTGGTGTTGGATGCATTTCAATAAATTTCCGTCATTCGTATTTCACTCCATCATTGGCATATATTTGTATGTATTTATGTTTATCTCATATATTACTTTACTTCTCTGCACAAAAGCAAAGTGAAATAATTTTAAGAAAAGGGGCAAAGAAGCCTGTTTTTAATTAAATCTAAGATAATTGAAAAGCGTGAGCAAACAACAATGAAACTAAAAAAAATTAATTATATTATTATCAGATATTATTTTCATGGAGCTTCAGCGTATTCCACTTGAAATCGCCGCATGGTTATAACTGAATATTTGAAACTATACGTTTATACACATGAAAATATAAGGCTTACTAGGATTTCAAGTCATCAAAAATGGGGTGAAGAATAGTGTTAGATGGTAGAGAATTTTAATTTCAAGGTTAACAAGTTCGCAAAGTATTAAAGAAATACTTTTTTAAAATGTCAATTTTTAAAAAATCTTTTTATCAGGCAAGTAGCCAGAAAAAAATTGTTTCGTAGATGGTGAGAATTTTGTTTCAGATTAACAAATTCACAAAGTATTAAGGAAATACTTCTTTAAATATGCGAAATCACTTTTCTTAAATAAATCTTAAATAAATTGATGCGAAATCACTCTTAAATAAATTTTTCAATTAGGCAAGTAGCCCAAAAAAAAAAAAAAAAAAAAAAAAAAAAACTTTCGGGACGTGCCCAAAAGGTAAAAAAGAAAGAATTTCTCACAAAAGTGCATAATTATTGGCATTCAATTAACAAAAGTCCAAAATTTTCAAGAAAGAGGGCAAACTCTTTAGCCAACACCTTGGCTACACTCTTGCCTACACACTCTTGGCTACACATGGAATATAAAATATAGCAATTTATTCACTCAAAATATATGAATGTATTAAAAATAAATGAGAAAAACAGAGTTCACTGTTATAGAAATGAATAATAATACAGAATTCTAACCACGCAAACATCGAACAAGAAATCGATTTTGATTTAGATCTGTTACAAAATAACGATCAAAAGAACTACTAATTAATAAATACAATAAGTGTTTCTTGTAGTGATAAGCAGGGTCAAGTTTAATTAAAGAAAAATGTAGCGATTAAAATGTTTTCTTAAAATATGTGTTTATTTTATTTATTTATTTTATTTCTCACATACAGGTTGTCGAAAACCATAACTAGTCTCCAAACTTGTTAGTTAACTAACGGAACGGAAATTCGTCTTACGTAGCAGAAAATATTTAGCAAATGTACCAGGTCGAAATACAAAAAAACAGTCTTTAAAGGAAACCGCACGAAAAACGTCTGCAAATATTTTTTATTTTTATTTTTTGCCGGAAAGCGCAATTCACGGGGAGAAAGGAAGAAAAATGATAGCAAAAGAAAGGTGGGAGGCGGAGGGAAAGAAGGGGGGGGAGCAGGGAGACACTTCAACTGACTGTACGAGAGCGAAAACGAAGCACATTCAAGCCGGACCGTGTCAACAGCTGAGCCAATCGTAGCTGCTCAACCAATCGCTTACCGGCCGTCTTCCTTCCAAACTACAAGATGAGAACTTAGTTCTCCTCATTCTCATCTAATCATTACAAAAGCGTGCAACTCTCCGGGAGTCACTTGGAATAACTTTCGGTCCTGCATCGATCCGTGTTTTTTTTTTTTTTTTTTTTTTTTCGATCAGTCCGGCATCCGATGGACAGCTGACATTTAAGGAAAAACACTCATGGATACGGCCTTAGAGACCGATGCATGCGAAACTGATCCCCGTGGATGAGTCCGATATATTTATGTATTTTCATCTAAAGGGTTACCCCCACCCGGATATAGAAGCCAAGACAGACAATGTCGGCATCTGGGCTTCCATATCGCACAGCAGGAACCGCGTGAGGAAATACTGTTTCAAGCGCAAATTACAAACTGAAGAGCAAGTCGGTGACCATCGGCGCTCTGGAAGGGACTAATGTTAATACCAAGGCTTGATTCTAGTGGACGGCCAAGATACATTTGTGCCGCCGGTGCTCTGATCATTGCGGCAGTGATTTTGCAAGGCTGCCAGCCCGCTTTTGGTTGCGGTCCCGGACGGATGTACGCAAAAAGACGAAGCCCCCGCAAGCTGAACGCCCTGGTCTTCAAGCAGCATGTCCCTAACGTGTCGGAGGAAACTATCGCAGCGAGTGGAAGGCCAGAAGGAAAAATAACCAGAGACGATCCCAAATTCAAAGAACTTGTGCCAAATTATAACGCGGATATCATTTTCAAAGACGAGGAAGGTACGGGAGCAGACCGTTTGATGACACAGGTGAGTGCCTGATCGTCTTCCCATGCAACAGGGAGAAGGGGGATTCAACTCAGAACAATAGGGGTTATTCCCCCCCCCCCTTATTCTATTTTTTAATGCGCTTTTTTTATATTTTTTAAATGGCTATTGCGTGTGATTGACATTGCCATAGACTTTACTTTGGGTTATTTATATATATTATTAGGCTTTCCACATCCATTTGAAATCCATTTTCATTTTTTAAATATTTTTAAATGGCGTTTTTAAACACTTAAAAATATTTTTTTTAATGCTTCATAACAAACTGTTTTTTTTTTCCTTATGTTCAATGTATTTCTTACATCAATACCACAATTTCTAAATTTTTTTATCAACAACTGGTATGATATATATATATACATACACACATATATATTTATATATACCATTATGTAGGTATATGTATGAATGACTGATATTGTGTGTAGGTGCTTAGGCCATCATAAATTTACGTTTTAACCACAGTTTTAGAACTATATGATAATAATCAAATTAACATATTACAAACAATATCTATCAGAGCGCTCCTAAACAGAAATTTGTGGTGGTGGGGGAAATAATACTATTTTGTATACCATTCAGAGCAGTCCTTTGTTTAAAATTGTTCATCGTGCACGCTTATTTTTACTGCAATCTCCTTTCTTCTCTTTTGATTTCATTGTAAATATAGTTGTTTATTTACAAACATTGAAATTGAAATCATGTTTCTGTATACACATGTACATGTATGCCGTTAAACTAATATCTTTTTAAAATTTAACATTCCAAATTTCCCGCCCAAAGTAACTTGAAAACATTTAATAAATCAATATGTAATTGTGCTTGAAAGTTTTAGCTGAATTTCAACGTAGCAAAAATATTTATGCCATTTAAGTTGTACTAAAAGAAAGTTGGTGGCCGCCATACAAACCCAAGTCTTATCCAAACAGCCACTAACTTCTTTCATTTGCTTCTAAATTTTCCACTTGAACGCGTCTCAGATAAGACTTAATGGTTCACATGCTAACTGAATACGGTATTTACATCTATTTAAGCTAAAACATGTGTTCAATTTTCCTTCTCCAAATTAAGCAATCATTGTAATCAGATTTTTTTTTTTTTTTTTTTATAGCGTGGTACTGGAAAGTAATATTTTGAAACAATGTTTGATATACGTGTGTGTGTGTGTGTGTTTATTTATTTATTTATTTAAGGTATTGTATATTTTCTCGATTTAAATCTAAATACATGAATAATTTCAAATGCTAGGTAAACAATCAACTATAATTTATGTAACAAAAATCTATACATTTATAAAATAGTCAATATGTATAAAATATTTTTTAAATACTTAGCAGCATGAATTCTAAATTCTTCTTTGATCTGTCATGTATTAGTTTTAAAACAAAGGTATTTTTATAATATTTAACTTAAGGCAACTTCAATTAACTATAGTATAAATTGAAATCTTTTTAAACTTTCATTACATAATGGTTTTTTAAATAACTAAAAAAATTAAATATTGAAAAAATTGTAAAGTAGCATTAGGAATAAAAACAACATTGAAATCTTCTCACACATTTTATTTAATCAAACAAAAGCACGACATTGATTAAGGAAACAAACAGTCATTTATTAAAAACCTAAACAGATTCTTTAAGCATGAACAGCATAAAAATGTCTGAAAAAAATTGTGTAAAAAAATATTTTTTTTTTTATGTATATGTAGTTATGCGATATTATTTATTCTAAACTGTATAAAATTAGAAAATATTCTGTTTATTAAACAAAGAGTATTCTCCAATAATTTTTTTTTTTTATTTATTTATTTTTTTTTTTTTACCGTTATATTGAAGAGCTATACCTAACTATATCTGCTGCGTGTATGGGAATTCTTTATTTTTATTAGAATATACGATATTCATTAAGCTTGTGTTATTGATTATTGATACAAGCGATTCTAACAGCGAAAATGTTTTAAATATATTTTTAAAGATCTTTTATTTAAATTCCTTTTCCTAGCATGTTAGTTTTAAAATATTTATTCATTCTCTTTTATAAAAAATAATAACCAAGAAAAAATAAGAAACAAAGAAATAAGACAATTAATGAATCGCTTTTAAATATTGTTTAATACTGTTATTACTTAAAAATATCATAAAAGTATTTTATTATTATAAACGATTTTTACAAAATAAATGTATATCTAGTAATATTGATAGAGCAGGGCAACTTTTCTTGATTGAAGAAAAATATAAGCATCAAAAAGTAACAAAAGTAAAAACAAGATATTGCATTAAAACAATTTAAGCTCATGTTATTTTCTACGTATTATAATGTATATTTGCATAATATTTCATATATTTTGTTATTTCATAATATCATTTTAATTAAGGTTGTTCTATAGATACAATATTCCACTGCGCTATATTGTATGTAGATGTGATACAAAACTTTAAATGTCAAAATAGATTATTAAATTTTTATGCTACTGAATATTCTCTTTAGTTTGGGACAAGCATGACTCACTTAGAAAAAATATCGGGGGCAGCTTAACGTGAAAAATCAGAATCTCCCCCACAAAAATAAGGTTTCATCATTATCATTATTATTACTCAAAAATAAGATAAGGGGGGGGGCGGGTTTTTTTTGGTCCATCTCCGGCCGACTCTCTGCGCTAGATATTTAATAACAGCCATTTCGACATGAATTATTTATTGAAAAGTCTGATTTTAGACATTCTTTGATGCACAAAACATTGTTTTATCCTCAACATATAATTATTTATATTTACAAAGAAAAGAATTGAAAGTGAAAACAATATTTTTTTTTAGTAATTACCGATTGTGATAAAGTGGTTAAATAACAATTGGTAGTCAAATTATACTAGCATGTAATGACTTAAAAAAAAACCTTGAATATGTGTTATGTTTTTCATACCACTATGCTCTAAAGCGTTAAAATAATAATAATCTAAATTAATTAATTAATAAGAAATAGAGTTTAAAAATAATTGTTAATATAAATTAGAATGTATACATTAGAATATGAATTACAATATAAATTATTCTATTTTGTCTACTTATTAAAGATATGCACTTATTAAATTCTATAAGGTTTTACAATTTATATTGTATATCAAGCCTTTTATCCTAACAGTTAATGTTTGAATTTCCGGTGTATCAAAACTTCGCATTTATACAAACTTCGCATACACTTTAATTCTTCGAAATAATATTTCCAGTATTTAGTATATATGCAAAATTTTACATATGAAAACTTCTGCTGCTGGGGGTGGGGTGGGGTGGGGGGTGGAGAGTGTCGTTCGAAAGGATTTCTGACGAAATTCTTTATGTTGCCTTGTTTGATTACTAGTGCAGACAGTTTTTGTTTTTTTAACTTTATATTTTTGTTGGATTAGCAGACTGAATATATCGGCAGATTATACATACATGTATGTAAAACAACTTGGAAAAACCAACGAATTACACACACATTTAATATTATAGATAAAAATTTTTCACATTTAAAAATTGTAATATGAATTTAAAAATAATATCAGCCTATGAAAAATTCTTCTGGAAAATCCATACTAGTTTCTGAGTTTTACCATACATATTTTAAATAAACTGAATATTATTTATAACTGAATATATTTTAAATAAACTGAAAATATCTGTCATTACATTTCATATGCATATAATTGAAAATTAATATTTTCTGCAAGATTATAAAAACTTTAATAAGACTCATTATACTTTGTTATTATTTTAGTTCATAACTGTTTTAAGACATATGTAAAAAGAAATAAATTTAAAATAATATTTTAAAATATTGCCAATAAGTTTATGTATATATATATATAGCTGTTGAATGATTCCTTGAATCGTAAGTTTAGCCATTTTACTATGAAGCAGAAAAAATAGCTGTAAAGTTATAATATTATGTAGTAAATTTCTCCCATATAATAGTCACACCTAGACTTTCGTCATGAAAATTTGGCAAAAAAAAAGTGCGACTATTACGCAAGTGAACACGGTATATAGGATTTAATTCCAAGTCTGCCCCAGAATTCCAAAATCCCCTTTTCTCTGATTTGCGCGTCCACTTTTACATATGTCATAAAAAGCTAATGTCAATATTTTCATAAGATTTGAATGTCATATTTGCTGACAGATGATAACGTTCTAGCAAGAGTTACCAAATGGAACTAACTCATTGAGGCGCCTAGGCTACTGACCCCACATTTTTCTCTCGGGTTCTTATCTGCTACCCCAACAAACTTTCTCGTGTTATTGTATCGTAAAAGTAAAGTTCACTAATTGCTGGCTCAGATAATGATAAACAGTTTCCACATGTACGACCTGCGACGCCATTGAGAAGTCTCCAGCGCTGTGTACATTAGATATATTCAAATTAAGTACTTCCTTCATAAAATCCTAATTTCAGACACATTTTAGGGAAAAATCCTGTGAAAGAGTCATTGCAGTTTTACAACTCATATATTTTACAGTTACTGAAAAAATTTTCATGACTATAAATCCTTCTATATAGTAACGCTGAAGCCTGACTCTCTATAATTCCGGGCAACTACACCATAATAAAACTTTTACCGCCATTACTCCAAAAAGATGAAAAAGTTAAACACAAAAAGTCTATACTAACATCTACAACGTTTATACGATCCGAGTGAAATTTTTCATAATTATGTATAAAATATAGAAAGAAATCTGTGCTGCTTTAAAAATCTGAAAATACACCCGTTCCCAGATTTGTAAGTGATTTTTTGCTATTTTCATTTCCATTTTATTTCCGAGAGTATAAAAAAAGTTAATCATTTGCGTGACAAAATTTTCTGTTGCAATTGACATGACGTCATATTGAAGTCATGGTCTTCAGGATTTGAAGGGAAAGTTTGCGATTCCAATTCATTTTACAGTTTTTCCAGATAACATGGTTTATTTTTATTTATTTATATTTTTTTAATGATCGTCTGCAGGAAGCATTGATATAATATTTGGGGGGTCTATTTGCACTAAAAGAAATCGTTCGAAAGCAAAAAGTTTCCGCACGTTTCCAGAAGAGCATTAAATTCGATTTGGGTATATAATAAAAATTGAATATGAAGTTATTTGTTTTAAGTCAAAGAAGATGATACATATTTCGGCAAATGTTTTTTCTAGCGCAGTAGTAATTGACGCTTGAACGGTCTTTGACCGCTAGTTTTATAAATAATGGACTTCAGACGATAAAATAAATCATTTGAAAACATTTTACTGAGCCACTTATGAAAAGTGATTGTTTATAAAACCAAATGTAGGAAAACTGACTTTAATTCTCATTTGAATAAAGGTAACAAAAAGAAAATCAGTTCCACCAATTAGTTTGAACAGGTAATTGGCCATTGTTTTCCACAATTAATCTAAGCTCACGAAAAGCTACCATTTATCGTATCTTGATTGTATTATGTGTTATAAGGCAAACCTGCACGAGGGGTTTATCGTATCTGCGAAAATGCTGGTTAAACTTGTAAAATATTATTGTTAAAGAAATGTAAATTTTCAATTAGGATACTCCCTGTTATCTTTTGCAAAGGGAAAAACCATCTCTTCCAAATGTCGGATAAAATTATTCTTCCTTTCTAATTAACATGATATTCACATTTTAATATTATGAACATTCATTCAGTTGCATCTATATTCTTTAACCCTTTGAGGCGCAACCCTTTCCCAATGCTGAAAAAAGGGCAGCCGTTGACATCGCTCGACTTAACTACCAGCAAGATGGAGGACGATCGAAACGTTCATCGCGTGCCACAGATCTAGAGACCCTTTTTTGACGCAGCTGGCTGTGCGTTACAGCGATGAACGTTTCAATCGTCCTCCATTTGCGGGTAGTTAAGTCGAGCGATGGCAACGGCTGCATTGGGCAATCTATCCAGCTGTTCTCGCATTCTTCCATTTTTCAACAGATGTCAGTGCTGTTAAAAATAATCGTGACCATTTTTTTACGGGACATGACGTGCTGAAAAGTAAAGGATTCTCGTGGAGCTATGTCACCCGCAACTATTTTTATAGAAATCAAATCTATTCTTCGTGACTGGCAACAGGCAAAACGTCAGAGTTTGGTGTTCCCAAAGCGGGAACACTGCGCGTTAAAGGGTTAAGTCAGTGAACTATCCTAAAATCCGTTCAGTGTTGTAATCGAAGAGCAGCCATCTACACTACATTTATTTGTATATTTTAACTGTCATTGAGGATGGATTCAGAAGAGAGCATCTTTTGAAGGAGAATCTTCCAACTGACGATAAGCCGTTTTTAGAAAAAATTATTAAATTACACCACAAAATTTTAAATCTATCCTTGTTGGCCCATCTAACTATATTTTGATTCCAAGAACTTGTCAATTCCACATTTTTCAAAATATAAATAATTTGCATTATATTTTCTAATATAATATAAATTGTATTATAATATAAATTGCATTACTTTTTTTAAAGATATCTTTAATCAAAAATATTATTTATCGTATTGCTAGAATTAAGCATTGGAAAAATGGAGGCATTTACATATATTTTCAAACTTCAATATCATCAGGCTTATAAATTACACGGGGCAAAAAACCGTCATAAATACTACTATTAAAAATAATTATAAAATTTGTAAAATAATACTTGTTATTTGTTATCACTACCAGTTACTTTTAAAATAATAGATTCATACACAGATTGCAACTATTATAAATGGGAAAACAAATGCAAATTCATTAAATTAAAATTGCTGACATAATTTTCTGGATTGAATTTGATAATCGGACGTGTCACTTTGATTTTCAGGTAAAAATCAGTCCTAAATAGTGTTTCGAAAATAGTTTTTGCACCTGGAGAGTTTTGGGGCCCCTAAAGTTCGGGGCGACAATGAACGTGCCCCGAACGCCCATAAATCAGTCCCTGTTATATTACTAGTTTCTTCAAATCACTAGAGTTTCTTCAAATAATTCTTAAAACAGGATACTTTTCAGACTAAGGAGTCTGAAGTTACTCCATAGTCTGAAAAGTATCCTGTTTCAAGAATTATTTGAAGAAACACTAGGAATTATGTATTTTACTCCCCCGTGTCTCCTATATGTAGAGTTGCTATAAATTTACTTTGAATGATTAGTGTTATTGACAAATGCCAAAGTTGGTATTTGATAAGGTAAGACGTCTGGAGGCAAGAGGTTTTAGCATTATCTGATAAGGAGTTACACCCGGAAACAGGTCGTCTGCGAGGTGAAGTTTGTGGAATACTTGGGTGCAGTAAGCAAAATTGACAGACTGGTGAGAAATACATCACACGCACTGGGTCCCCGATTTTGTCGAAGTTTTACTAATTCCTTGAACACAGATATGAATGAAATATATGGTGTTCCAAAAATCTCGGGCCAATTTCTCTGAAAGTGCTTTTATTAAAGAATTCCTTAGTACAAATACCGGGATTACTCGCGTCCCTCTGCCTCTCATAATAGTCGCACCCCCGTTTTGAAGTAGAAAAAATCGTCAAAATATTTTCCCCTCATAAAAGTCACAGTCACGTATTTGAATTTCATTTATGCCTATAAAAAATAATACTATAAAATAATGTCTCTTTTTTGTGTACGACTGAAGAAAAAATGATTTAATATACAGCAAATGCACTGGAAACCGTTGGTAAGTTAGTTATTTTATTACAAAACCAGTAATGTTTTAGCATTAGAGTGTGCACTATTATGTAGTAGATTTTCCAGCATAATAGTCGCACTTACACTTTCACGATGAAAAATTGGCAAAAAAGTGCGACTATTACGCGAGTTGGTAAGAAGTACAAGGTATAACTAATTTCAATGTGGTAGTTTAAACAAAGGCTCCATTCTTCATGGGTGGCGCGAAAGCAAGCAGAGCCTGATTATGGCCAACTGGGTTCCCGGACATGGGGCCCTGATGGTGATTTGGGGCCCCCCATGTATGAAATTTGTTTTATTTTTCATAAAATTTTGATATAAAAAAGAATATTTCAGAACGACATTTAATATTAGGGGCCCCTTCAAGCCGGTGGCCCTGGGCAAAGTCCCGATTTGCCCATGCGATAATAAGGCTCTTCCTGCAAGGATATGTATTGTTATTTTTACTGCATCAACATCAGTCATTTGATGTTTAGTTGCTCAGTTGTGTGAATCTTCACTACTTACATCTTCGACTTCATGAACCCCCCCACACAACTAAGTCTAAGGGTGTTAAGTCTGAGCACGGAGACCGCAGTGCGTGAATCTCGGCCTACCCACCTATCAGGGAATTGTTCATTGGAATTGTCTCAAACAATTCGTACAAAATGGAATGGTGCACCGTCTTGCTGGAAAACAACTCTGGATATTTTTTTTTTATCATTTTAGTTTCTAATCGCAACTGCAAAAAATCAAAATGCATTATAAGGATTTCCTAAGTAAAATGGAAGACAAAGGGATCATTATTACTACGAAGACAGTATAAGAATAAATGTATTATTCTTACCATCATGCATTTGTACCACACACTTTCAAAAAAGGAAAGAAAGGGGGGAGTTTCATAAAAAATGTCAAGAAGATTTTTGAAACACCCTACATATTTAAGTAAAATTTCGATCTAACGAATTTCAGTAATTTTAAGATCGAAATTGTAATTCTGAAAAATTCTTTAAAATGAAACTTCAGTACGACTGAATTTGTTCTGTATGAATTTTTTGAATAGAAATACTTTATTCATTAGTTTGAAATATTCATAAAAATGTAGATCGTTGTAACGGGAATCTTCCTCTTCATAAATATTATTAATACATAACATGTTTTTCTTCCTACTCTTTAAAACTACAAACTGTCAATCTCGTTTCATTCGTTTAATAATGGAAAAAAAAAAAAAAAAAAAAAAACCTTCATTCCATACATTTTTTAACAGAGTACTTTTCTTCAACAAAACATTTATATTAATTATAAAACAAGAAACAGTTGAACCCGCAACTTTTCGCTTGCCTAATTTTCTCATCAGGGCTAATTTGACCACTAGGAAAAACAATGCGACGACCAGTAAGAGCCCATTGTTGAAAGATTGTACGATTAAAATGAATTTTTAAACTTTAAAAAAAGTATTACTACTTTATTGTATTGATGTGATTTATTTCACCGTCCGTAGCCTCAAATATATCATTATGCGAATGTTTGCTCCTCATGACTTTAGAAATACCAATACATCCGATTTTTTAAAAATCTTAAAATACAGTTATTCACTACTCTAAAAATCTGAATGCTCGCTACCTTTATCGATTCGAAAAATTCAAAATTTTTGTGTAATTTTTAAATGACTGTGCAAAGTATAAGGCCAAATAGAAACAGAAAATAAAAGATTGAAGTCATGCATGCTTTTCTACAAGCTGAAAGTATTGAGAAGTCTTTTAAACTTACCAAAGTCATTTTCTGCAGTCAGAAAGGTAATGTGTTTGCACCTCCCTTCCAAAGAATCACATATCCCATTCCTGTCGTCAAGATCACCCACCTTGTCCACATTTCTGTTGTGACAGCAAAAAGAGCCCACCATTATTGCTCTTTTGTAGCACTTTTTTTGGCTGAGCCTGTAATTTTTGTTCTTTAACAACGGTCATTAGAGTTTCTACCTGGATCCCCTTGTAAAATTTGAAAGGCAGTTTTAAAGCCAATGTCCACCTATTGATCACCTGCTTTTGTTGCCTTTTGTGATCCTCCCTCCCCTCCGAGGTCCCTACATTTTCTGTGGGCTGCTTTTCAAGATGACCAGTTTTTCGGTTCCTTCTTGTGACACCTGCAAAGGCTCCTTTCCAACTCCTCCAATATAGGTGAAGGCAGAATACTTGTTTTGTATTTAACATGCGGGGTTACAAATTGATTCTCGTATTCCCCTATTGAGAAGTGGCTGTGTATAGCAAATTATAAAAGAAAAAGAAATTAATTCCGGACACTAATGTTGGTAAAAATACTCTTTGAGGAAGGAGGGGAGAAGACTCTTCTCAAGTTGTGAAGAACTTCAGTACTTTAAGTAATACAAAAAATTTCACTGCATTACAAAATTTACCTCTATGCCGACAGTTAGACGGGTGCCTCCCTCACCTCCAGGCAAACACACCCGTGAGATGAGAGTATTTACCTCGAGGTCGACCACGTAAAACTTAAATAGTTAATAATTGATATCTTTCAACTGACTTGTATTTCAAGTAGTACGAATTGCTTTCATTTCTTTTCTAACTGTTAAAGAATTAATGATGAAGTAACTACTTTACCTCTTATGGATTTTTTTTTTTTTTAAGCAAGGATTAATTAGTATATGTCCAAAATCTTAAATATTATTTTAATTTCAGACAAATGAAATTTATCAATAATCGTGAATGACATAAGTTGTAATCTATCAGGTTTACTTGGATGCTTTAAGAGTTCTTAAAAAAGTATTTCGATGATATTTTGATCTCAGCATCATAATAATTATATAATTTTTTACATAGATTTTTAGGAGAAGACTATTTGGATAATTGCAACCTTTCTATTCCAAAAGTTACATTATTTGTGACCTTCATCACTTTTCTAAAAATTAAAACATCGAACATTAAAACATAAAACATTTTCGGTCGTTATGCGAGACGACACATACCGTTTTCTCATTAGTATATAATATTTTTTCGGGTCGAAACATCTTTGCAGCTGCTTTGTGAGACCAAAAAGCTTTTTTACTCGTCCTGCATCCATCTCTAACTGTCAATATTTAAATTTTTAAAAAAGCGATATAGCTATAAACTCTCAGTCCTTCTGTTTCTTTCCTTTGATACATATTTTGAATCAAATTTTCATTGATATGTTTTAAACTCTTGCTCAAAACAAAGTTTCACTGAGAAAATAGTTCTTAAGAGCAGTCTTAAATGCCAATACTGAATTCAATTCAATTTTTGCCTGATACAGATATATAGAACCTTTAACAATGATACTTCATCTGTCAAAATTGATACATCTTTCTAAAAACGCATATCCGCTTTTTTATGCGCTGCTCTCTAAAGTAAAGAAAATAAAAGTAAAACGCAAATGTAACAGTAATCGAAAAAAAAAGACCGCTTTTCCTCTCGCTAAATATCTAAAAAATTCCATCCAAACGGCCTGCACTTCAACCAATCATCTCCAATGGAAGGCCCTGGAGTGATTTTCTCTCCCGTTGAATAAAAAGTTATATGAAGCTAAGAGCAATCACGTAAAGTGTAAGTTTTGACACGTCGCATTGATCATATGAGAGCTCTTTTTTTTTTTTCTTCATCCGAATACAGATGTATTTCGATTCCCCCTCCACCGCCTCATGTTTCAGCTAAATATACTCGAGGATATACTACTACTACTAATAATAATAAAAGAGGTTATTGGTCGTGGGAAAGATTGGCGTTAAACATTCCATTGTGTAAGCATCGGCTCTCGAGAGCAGCTCTTGATCAAAAACTGTCTACGATAAAGGATCGAATCGGGTAAAGGAGAGAATAGTTCGATGTCTAAATCACACACACTCTCTGATGTAGACACACACTGACTGATGCGAACTTAGATAGTTTATTTAAACATGTGATTTTTATTTTATTTTATTTTATTTTTAAGTAATCATCAAAGTGGTGAGATGGGACGACAGTAGAGTTGAAAATATCTCTGAATAAACTTTTATCTTAAACATTAAAGACAGTTTTTTTTTTTTTTTTTTTTTTTTAATTCACCCATGGCTAAAATTTACTTACTGTGTTTACTCACGTGATAGTCGCCCTCGCATAATAGTCGCGCCCCCGTTTTGAAGCAGAAAAAAGCGCCAAAGTATTTTCCCCGCATGAAATTCGCAGTCACATAAATGACCTTCATTTATGTCTATAAATATATATCACTATAAAAAAGAAAAATGCATCTTTTTTGTGAACAACTGACGAAAAGATTATTTAAAATACAGCAGATAATCTTCAAATGTTTGGTAAGTTAGTAATTTTATTACTAACTTACCAAATGTTTGAAGTTACCAATATGTTAACTTCAAATGTTTGTTCACCAATAATGTTTTAGCATTGGAGTGTACAATATTATGTTGTAGATTTCCCCTCATAATAATCGCACCTAGATTTCACCATGAAAAATTAGGGGGGGGGCGAAGTGCGACTATTATTCAAGTAAACACGGTATATTGAGAGGAGTAGTGGGGACAGTGGAGTAACCACAGATTTGCTTTTAAAGAAAAGGGGGGTGGGGGGATAAAAAAGAAAGAATCTTCTTAAAAGTAATTAAAAGTCATACGATTAAATTACTTCAATTCAAGAAAACTCACTGTTTTCAGGATAATCTATATTATTTTTAGTTATGGCAAATGTAAAAAAGGCATATAAACTCGCACTAGTTATAAGTAAGAGAGAATTACCTTGTTTACTCGCGTAATAGTCGCCCTCGCATAATAGTAGCACCCCCGTTTTGAAGCAGAAAAAATAGTTTTAGGGTTATAATATTATGTAGTAAATTTTCCCCGCATAGTAGTCGCACCTATAGACTTTCAACATGAAAAATTTGGGGGGGGGGTTGCTACTATTGCGCGAGTAAAGACTGTAATTAAACGAAAACTACTTTAAGGAATAATTTTTGCGAATTACAGGACATGATATACAATAGATCCTCTTAAATTTTACGTTTCCATGAGTTGCGCACGGATGGCTGTGAGATGCGATAAAGCAGAGCTTGGCAGTGACACGGAACGTATAACAATCACCCCCCCCCCCCCTCCCCACAAGTTGGACAATTTTTGGGGAAGCCGCGAATATCGAACTTAGGAAGGTTTCTGAACTTCCCCTTATTAAATCAAACTTAAAAAAAAAGGGGGGGGGAATGAGATGGCCACAAAACATTTTATTATCTTGCGTTAATTTGCTGATTTGACAATCGGGAATGACAACTGGACAGAACACAGTATCCCCGCAATCAAGTTGAATTCATTTCCCTATATCTGGAAGAAATGCCAGGTCCAATAGCACTACGAATAAAAGAACAGGAAAATTCGGTCTCCCTATAATTGATTTCATGGGTGGGGGGAGGGGGATTTCTGCTAATCGATTTCCGGAGAGAAAGGAGACCAAGCGTCGCTAATAAAGTCTTTCGAAAAGTAGTATTCAACTAGAGAAGGACAAAAGGGCTTGACAACATGATCATTTATACTGATGTTTTACCTTTAATATTAATTTTAAGAGAAATGTTACCACTGGTCAGAGATAAACTGAAAGTTGTCCAGGAAATTTTCTGTATTTTTATTTTTTATTTATTTATCTATTTTTATTTATTTTTATCAGATACCATTCGGAAAATCTTTTAAAATGTTATTAAAGCATTGAAAAATTTAAAGTGGATTTTTTTTCCCCTAATTACATTTGTTAAAGGCCGTTTCCCATTTAACCCTTACCATTTCCCATTTAAATTGTAAAGGTTTTTCTCCCTTTCATATTAGTTATTTAAAAGTTTTTTAGTACTGTATGAAAAAGCTCTGAAATTCTGAGAGTTAGTAATTACTCCTAATGAGTGAAACGCCAGCCAAATCATTCAACCATTAAGGAATAAGTAAGTATTCATTCGTCTTTAGAGTAAGAAACTGATGAAGAAAGCTTTAATAGAGTGAATATTCACACTTTTCAAAAGGATTCAATTGAAAGGAGTCTCTTTTTACACTCTTATGGGTTAAATATAGTAGTGAAACCTCCGTAAGTTGGACACCCGTGGTTCCCCCGAAAAGTGATCAACTTTCAGAGGTGTCCAACTTATAGAGGTATATTTCTATATTACGGACTCGTTCCGTTCACCAGAGAAGTGTCCAACTTAGGGAGGTGTCCAAGTTATGGGGGTTTTCCAACTTGAGCGGTTCCACTGTTTCACATCCCTGAGGTAAAATACTCTGGCACGGTTGCAATCCTTAGCGGTGATTATTCACTCTTCGTTTTAGATTCCTGGATGCGTAAAGAGCGCGATCTGCTGATTTTGTAAGAGATTTGTTATAAGCCAAAACATGCAGGTTCTATTATTTTAAATGGGAAATAAAAGAAAAAAGTCAGTACATTGCGTTGCAAAATATTTCGGTATTTGTTTGAGTAATATATGAAACTAATCCCTATAAGAACAGACATGCGCTAGCAGCTCGAAGTCGAATTGAAATTACAAGACCAAGCTGTCAAGTCTAAAATGAACATCCAAGTCGATTATACACATCTAGAAAACATATCCTACTCTACAGACTTCTTCTCTTCCTTTAAGCTAGGCTGATGGAATTGAGATTGTACCATGCATATTACAAAAGAATACTTTATGTGAATAATAAATGCACAACTTCAAATTTTCGCTGCGTTAATGAAATACGAGGTATGGAGATATCCGTTTAAATTAGTTTTTTTCCATACAACATTACTTTTTTTAAACTCATTTTTAAGAAAGAAAACAAGATCCACTGCTCCTATTAGTTTTTACTTCAAAGTAGCAATATAGCATGCATGTGATCCGATCACTTCCAATATCCTGCACATGGAGTCAAGTAGCATCAAGCGGGGTGTGGGGGGAGGGGAGGCTAATGCAATGCTCAGTCCCCGCAGGTATGAGAAGTTCGAAATAAAAGGTCCATTGTCTTTACATTCGTCTAACGGCTTTTTGCTGTCAGTCATATCTCCGAAGTCTTAAGGAACTACGAGCTTAAGGGTCTGTATAAATTCCAAAGAACTGTAATGGCAGAGAAATAAAACTGTCTTTCACATAAAATACTAATAGGTACCTTTCGAGAAACTTTCGAAGGGTCCTGGAAGGTGCTTTACTGGTTTGATTTGTGGAGCCTGGTCTTGAGAATTTGGGTTAGAGGTCGCTGTGTGATGAGGCTTTAACTAAGTGAGGCCTGAGGACAGAAAACAAATCGTCCGCGGATCGTCTAATGAGATAAATCTGGCGATCGTAAACGGTTACGATGGGAGTGTCGAGTTGTGAAAAATTTGGAAGGGAAACTTGAGGATTTTACACACGCATTCAATCAATAAAAAATAAGTGTTGTAAAAGAATCCTCCCGGGGCCAAGTTTTTGAACAATATGTAAGTTGTGTGTATGTTGTATATTGTGCTTATTGTGTTACGCGTTATGGCAAAGCTACGAAAGGGCTATCTGCCAAGGATGAGGGGATGCGTTGGTCAGAGGACTTTTTAAGGGGTTCGAGCGCGTATTCACATTACACCTGGAGAAAACTGACCAAAACTGCTGACTGTTAGATCGACAGCTGCGCGATAGGCCAGGCCAAAACGCTGGACCTTCACACTGGAGCCATCAATGTATAAGAAAAGAGCTGAATTCTTTCACTCACAATATTTGCATTCTTTGGCGTTACGTAAAAATAGGTGCCCTCCCCCTCCCCCCACCGCAAGTACGCTGTTTTGGCCCCACCTTCTTTTTCTAGATGGGCGCAAATTTTACAAAATAAATTTAATAGCTGGCCGATGGGGCCCCTTACTCTTGGGGGTCCCCTTTGCGAGATCTTCCACTACGACACTATTTGCATTGCAATTATTGAATTAATCTGCTTTTAAAAGATGAACATTTATTTAATTATAGTTTTTAGCTTCATACATTGATCTTAAGACTTTTAAGATTTCTCTACTTGTGGATCGTGTAAAGCACATATGGGCAACCGCCGGTCCGCGGGCCGGATGTGGCCCGCCACGGCTTTTGATCCGGCCCCCGGAACATTTGAAAACTCCGTATATAAACCATTCAATATCCCATATAAATCCCAATTATACGGCCCGCCACTTCGCTAAAATCAGCAAGTTTGGCCCGCGACTTCGCTAACATCCTAAAGTTTCGCCCACAACTTTTCAAAGGTTGCCCATACCTGGTGTAAAGTAAGGAAGAGGGGAGACTATCAAGCTCAGGTCCTGAAAATTGTTAAAAGTATGGAACTAATTTATTTTCTTTCCACTTTTCCCATTCATAGCTTATTTAAAGAGAAGCGTAATTTTGGGTTTTTAGAAGTTCAGTTTAAAGTTGCTTTTTCAACAGCTCGCCGATTGTCAAACATTCCATCAGATAAAATAAATAGCAATATCCTAGAACAAAAATGAATAGATAAATTTTAATGGTAAAGAACGGTATTCTTAAAGATGGGTTTGAACAAAGAACAACAGGTGTAATAAATAAAATATTTTTTTTAAATCTAATATATATATTACATTTTAATAATATATATATATATATATATATATATATATATATATAAAGGGTATAATATTTTATATTTATTAGCATCACTTATTTAACTGAACTCACATCGTCAGAGCAAAATTCGTTTACGGAACATGTGGACTGTCTGACTCAGCAGACTTTGCACTCTCTTCCCCGAATAAACCTTCACTAACTGATAAAGTTTATCAAATCGACTAGATATGTTTACAGCGTTCATAGAGTAGCATGGCTTTAAAACTCTTAATTCCCCACCTTGATTCGTCTGACACAAAGTGCTTGGTACACGTAATGTTTGCTCAAAATCATAAATTTGAAAAACAAAAAAATTATATAGTATATATTCTCACAACACAGCCAGAAAGGCTGAGATAACCAAAAAATATTTAGTAGGGAGAGTTTTGATTTTGGCAACGCCTAAACGGGCACCCCTTGCTTCTTTCAGTCATGCATGTTTTGAGGCGCAACCCTTTCCCAATGCTGAAAAAAGGGCAGCCGTTGCCATCGCTCGACTTAACTACCAGCAAGATGGCGGACGATCGAAACGTTCATCGCGTTCCACAGATCTAGAGACCCTTTTTTGACGACAGCTGTGACGACAGCTGGCTGTACGGCACAGCCAGCTGTCGTCAAAAAAGGGTCTCTAGATCTGTGGCACGCGATGAACGTTTCGATCGTCCGCCATCTTGCTGGTAGTTAAGTCGAGCAATGGCAAGGGCTGCCCTTTTTCCAGCATTGGTCAATCTATCCAGCTGTTCTCGCATTCTTCCATTTTTCAGCAGATGTCAGTGCTGTTAAAAATAATCGTGAAATTTTTTTTACGGGAAATGACGTGCTAAAAACTAAAGGATTCTCGTGGCACCCGCCACTATTTTTTATAGAAATCAAATCTATTCGTGACTCGCAATAGTCAAAACGTCAGAGTTTGGTGTTCCCAGAGCGGAAACACTGCGCGTTAAAGGGTTAAAGGAATTCTGAGTACGTCACTGCAGTGGCGTACACAGTGGCGTGCAGAGATGTTGATCAGGGTTGTAATCTCCCACCCCCTGAACGTTGTCTTTGTTTCCAAAAAACAAAACTATTCGATAGTTTTCTTTTCCTTTAAGTACACAGATAATTTTTGTAATTAATAAAAGGTTTTTCATAATTTTTATGTAAATATAAGAATCTCTTACATTCGAGGACGCATTTGTCAGAAAGGGGGCGGGGTGGTTTCCTCCCCAAAAATAAATCCACACATCTTTCCAATTTCTATGAGGAAATTTATAGTATTGCCTCATCTCCGAAAAAATAACACATAATCTATAAGGTTAGACACTCCGATATTGATTTTGGATAACCTCCCCCTCCGGGAAAGAATTTTTCGATTTTTGTTCACAATTCTTTTTATTTCTCTTTTCTCTAGCTCTTTTAATTCTTTTCTTCTCTTAAACGTTATATTTTGTGTTTTCTAACTATCCTAAACACTTGCTGATTAAATTGAGCCTAGCATCATAGCGACCTGGTTGGTCGACCGTTTTATTATGTCGGCACCATAAGCTGCCAACGTTATCCTTACGAAGGGATGAACAATTTAGTACATAGCCCAAGATCGAACCCGGACCTATGTGATAGAATAGAATTCATATTAAAAGTAGTGAAGCAAATGCAGGTTGTTTCACGAAGAACCCGTAACTTTGAAAATGAATAACTCAACCGGTGATAGATAGAAGCATGAGTATCTCAATTAAAATAACTGTAAGAATTTGATATATAAGCAACAAAATCTTAGTTACAAATTGTACCAAAAGATGGCGCTGTAAGCGGCAATTGGAATGCCAAAAAGAGAGCTCAGACAAAACCGATGACATCAAAAACCGGAATCATATCAAAACTGATACACAGGCCGAACTACAAGCCAGGGACGTAGCCAGGACAAAATTTCGGGAGTTGAGGAAGGATATGAGGTCAAGAGAATACGGAAGTTAGTTCGTGCATTTTCTTTTCCGGTAAATGTCAAATAGTTCAACGCAAGAACTCTCCCCAAATTATTCGTACAGAAAATCGAAAACGTTTTGTCCACAGTGTAGGCGAGCCTCATCTTACATAAACCATGCCGTACCCCGGTCGATCATCCTACGGTTGTTATGTGCATCCCTAGCTATATTCACATAATATTTTTATTAAAAATTAAACAAGATATAAAACGTTTGACATCTTCATTGATTTTTAATAGATGTAATCATAGTCATGATCTTGTTCGTCTTCATTGTCTTTGGTATAGCAATCGGATGTTTATTGGGATCTTTATCGGATGTTTATTAACACCGATTAGGAAAGGTTTCGAGACAAGACAAACATTT
This sequence comes from Cheiracanthium punctorium, assembly GCA_038373885.1. Taxonomy (NCBI): domain Eukaryota; kingdom Metazoa; phylum Arthropoda; class Arachnida; order Araneae; family Cheiracanthiidae; genus Cheiracanthium; species Cheiracanthium punctorium. Next base: position 880,730 of record JAWZYV010009056.1, on the reverse strand, counting down.
GCAATTGCTACTCAAGACGGAACAAGCCTGTTTTTCATTAATACGTGGGATTTTTGCGAGACGAGACAGTTTGCAGTTTCTGTGTGAGACATCCATAAGTTTATTCAACGGCGGACAGAGGCTTTTGCTTTTTTTTTCTGAGAGGGGCTAATTTTTATGAAAAGTTGTTTGACCTAACAAAATATATAATAAAACAAAATGTTGCCCGAGGAGTACCTCTGGTATAAAAAAACATGGTCACAAATGCAGTACGCTATTATTAACTCATTAACGCCGGGCTATAACTTTTACTGACTCTAATTTATTATAATTTCTCCAGTGATCAATAAATTTATGGATGAAGTATGTAGCTATAATCGTATGACGAATTTAACAGTTAATACTAGTATAAAGAATATTAGTTTTTATAAAAAAATATCACTTCTTTTTAAGTGACAGACTCACTGTACAGCATATAGAGTACATTCATTGCCACTTCTTAAAACTGAATTATATTCTGCTGCAAATGCATATAATTGATGCTACAATATGCTTTAAAACGCTCATTTGTTTTTCATGATTTATTTGTTCTTGCTGAGATGTAGTATAGGGATGGAAGCGAGACGTATTTTCGCGACACGAGACAGAGATTTACAGCTTTTTTGAGAGCCGAGACAAAGCTTTTTAGGCTGTTTTGCGAGACGCCTGTTTACCGTCTCACTAGATGTACAGACGAAATTACATCTCAAACGTGCATTTCGCACACAACCATCACGCTTAGCGAGCCTGTATCTTTAATCACGCCGGACCCTGAAATTATGCAATAACTAAGTTTTTATAGATTGTCTGAACAAGTAGATGTTACGAATGAGAGTAAATATCAAGCGAGTCACAATAAGAACCAACACAATGTCCTGCGAGAGTATAAGACCCATTAGAAGAGTTCCACAACAGTTAATGAGAAATAAAAGAGTTCATTTGACTTTATTAAAGGATGTTTCACGAATGACTCCTAACTTTGAAAATAAATAATTAAAAAACGGTGACTGATAGTAACATGAAAGGTGAAAGCAGTAGTATATTTATTTTAAAAGAAAAAAAAAAAAAAAAAAAAAAACTCAAGAATTTGACACAGAAGCCACAACATTTTAGTTGCAAATTGCGTCAACAGATGGCACTGCAAGCGGTAATACGGTTGTAAGAAGATCCTCATTTTTTGCACACCTGACCGCTCTGCTCCATGCCTAAAACTTACCGTTTGGGCTGCAATCTTTTCCAAAGCCATCAATTGTCTTTTGTTCTTTCTAGAATGACGACTGACGGTATAGTGTGATTTTAAAAATATGCGTAGCTGGATAAGAAGCAAGAAATTGACAGTTTTTTTTTTTTTTTTTTCCGAGATGAGACAGGCATTTTTAACATTACAATATAGAGATTTTGCGAGACGAGACCAAGCTTTTCGGCCGTATGTTAAGGGATGGATGCAAGACCAAAAAAATTCTTCCCTCGTCCCACAGAACAGCTACAAAGTTTTGTCTCGTCCAGCAAAACCCCTGCAGTAAGCAGTAGCGGATCCTGGGGAGGTGCTAGGAGGCTTCAACCTTCCCAAAAGAGATTGCCAAATGGTAGCATTCTGCTTTATTTTACACTTTAAACAGATAAAATGATCATATTTTATTACTTAGCCCCTCCCAAAAGTATACACATTGGTTTAGACTAAAATTTTGATTTATAGTGTACTACATTTTAATTGGGTGAAATAAGCTTTTTTAAAAATTTAGCCCTTCCCCAAAAAAATTTCTGGATCCGCCACTGGCAGTAAGCGTTCGCAGACTTCCTTCAGGGGGGGGGGTGGATTATGAACATAATTTTTATGTGAAAGGACGTTAATTTATGTTAAAAATTAAAAATATATGAACTTTATGTTAATTTTTTTTTTTTTTTTGACAATGAATGAAGGTTCCTCCTTCATCACCCCTTACATACGCCACTGAGCGAGTATGGTAAGCATAAAATCGTCTGTCTCGTCTTTTACTTATTCTTGATGTTATACTTCATTTTGGGCGGACTAAACTGTAACCTTGCTACGTATAAGATAATTTAAGTCGAAAATACAGGTTTTAAATTTATTTTTATATCAATAAAAGTATTAAAAAAGAAACCAGTTCACGTACTTTGAAGCCGAAATTACTGAAAAAAAAAAAAAAAAAAAAAAAAAAACACATAGAAGTCTTTGAAAATCGGCTTGTTTCTGTGATGTACAGTTTTTATTAATTCCTGAGAGAAATTGCGATGTCATAACTTTAGGTAGTGTTTGAACTGACAATTCAATTACTTATAAATACTAACATTTAATTCATACTAAATAAACATTCTGTTAAAATAAACATTCTGGCACAGTGTAGTTTTGTGTCAATAATCTGAGTTGCCGAACAGAGATGTTTGTTTCACATGCAGTGTGTTTGTGAAGAACACCGAAGTATAATTTTATCCTTTTTTTCACTCTCTTCATTAGTCTATTGAGTATTGTTTATTTTATATCACGTGATGTAGTTCCTGGTTGTTATTATTATTATTTCGACCTTCAAGTAACGTGTATGTATAATTATGTTCCTGAAATGTACGTATACATGTATAAATGTTTGTATTTAGCTTTTATTGTCTTCATTATATTTATAATCTAAATCTTTTTCGTCTTTACTTTTGGTGAAAAGGATATTCATTTGTAACTGTTTTAAATTTGTTATCTTTTATTGTATTTCTTTTTTTTTTAGTTCTACTTTAGGGTTTTTCGATTCCTCATTTGCGTCCATTTAACCTCATTTGCGTCAAAGCATATTTATCTTAGTAATAGAGTTTTAACTGTAAGTCAATCTTTTTTTTTTCTTTTCTTTTTTTTAAACGTCTCTTTTTAAATAAACTTAGAAATAATCATTCGGGAAAGAAATACGCCGCATTAAATAATGTATTTCAAGTGTGCGTTAATGAAATTCCAACTGAAATTCAATTAAATTTTTAAAAAATTACAATTTCTAGTCTATATTAAAATTAATCCAGAAAGCTCAAGAAGAAATAAAATAATGAGAAAGTATTCAAAATTTCCGATAAATTATTTCTTCTTTCCTTCTTCTTCTTCTTCTTCTTCTTCTTCTTCTTTTTTTTTTTAGTCAATTTAAGTTTAAAATGAGCTTCTAGTACGTTACATGACGGAGGCTGAGAGCCGCTGTCAAGCCTTAACAACTTTATTTTTCTTATATATTTTTCATCTTGCTATTTAATAATCCTTTTTCAGCATAAAATAGTACAGTGAAACTCCCCGAAACCTTGGCCACTAGTGGTTCCCTCAAAAAGTGTCCAACTTATAGAGGTAAACAATGTTTGGCCTCATTCCGTTCCCCAAAAATGTGTCCGACTCACGGAGGTGTCCAAATAATGGAATTGCCTTGCTTGGGAGGCTTCACTGCATTCCGTTGCTAATTATGCAGTTGATCTGTTTGCAATAACAAAACCATAAAGATTGACGCTCATTTTGAATCAAACGTCTCTTTTCAAAATATATTCGTTAATGGCAAACCTCTGTGAGTATCGAATAAAATTTAAAACTTTTATGTTGAGCTTTAAACTTTCGTGCACTTTAATTTTTCTCTCGTAAATGGATGTTGGGAGAGGTTAATCATAAGCTCTGCTTCATGATTAAGACAGAAACATCCATCTTTCATTGTCTTTGGATCTTCCCTCTCCCCTGATGAAGTGCAATATCCAGACAATGTCTATATTATCTAAATCCTACTTTTGTTCTCGTCGTTAGAAACACAATGTCTGTATTATGTAAATCCTTCTTTTGGAGTTCACATCGTTAGAACCCCAAAGATATCAAAAGAGCTCTGGGCAAAAGTCTTATTTAACATCTTGTGCATCTCTTTTTAAACTCTCGTCTTTTAAGTTTGAGCTTAAAGCTGCCCAATCTTTCATCCTGTTCAGTGAGAAGATTTTTGTTTTCCCACTATCAGTTTAAAATAAATAAACGAGTGAATAAAATGAATAATTTCTAATTATTAACGTAATCAAATTAAAATCCTGAGCTTGGTGCCTATTCTTATATTTCTAATGTTTTATTAACCCTTTGAGGCGCAACCCTTTCCCAATGCTGAAAAAAGGGCAGCCGTTGCCATCGCTCGACTTAACTACCAGCAAGATGGCGGACGATCGAAACGTTCATCCCGTGCCACAGATCTAGAGACCCCTTTTTGGACGCAGCTGTGGCACGGGATGAACGTTTCGATCGTCCGCCATCTTGCTGGTAGTTAAGTCGAGCGATGGCAACGGCTGCCCTTTTTTCAGCATTGGGTAATCTATCTAGCTGTTCTCGCATCCTTCCATTTTTCAGCAGATGTCAGAGCTGATAAAAATAATCGTGATAATTTTTTTAAGGGAAATGACTTGCTAAAAAGTAAAGGATTCTCGTAGAGCTACGTCACCCGCAACTATTTTATAGAAATCAAATCTATTCTCCGTGATTGGCAACAGTCAAAAGTCAGAGTTTAGTGTTCCCAGAGTGGGAATACTGCGCATTAAAGGGTTAATGAACGAAAGCGTGGCGTAGTCGATTATTTATTTATTTATTTATTTATTTATTTGAGGAAAGGAGAACATTGAATTACAGGAAAGTTTTTCTTAATTTTGGAAATAAATGTTTAAAGTCAAAAGAAGTTGAGACTAGGTAGATGCCCCATGCGTTTCCGGGGGTATAATTTTCGTTATTAACATCACTACCAAACAGTTTTAAAACTCAAACGTATCACACAATCATGTTCCCATTTAAATGAAAACGAGGATAAGTTTGAAGAATTAAGGATTTTATACAATCAGCACATCACTTCCGAGTAACTCTGCTACAATTTGCGTATGCAATTACCATCAACTGAAACCATGGTCCTTACATGCATACATTTTTTAAATTTAATTTAATTTAAACTCATGAATGTTGTCATTACTTTAAAAATAATAAGTAAAACAAAATAAAACAGATTGTTCTTAAAATAAAATAAAATAAAATAATTGGTTAAAGAGAAAATCTATTTCATTATAGAGTGAAAAAAAATTAAATGTAGATTTGAGTGAAAAAGATTCAGTGAAAGCCTCTAAAATATCCTGATAAAAGAATTTTGCAGCACTCGAATAGATATTTCTCTCCAAAATGTCCAATATTAAATCTAATTTTAAACTCTAAATAATTATGCAATTTCAGCGTCTCAAAACTAGATGAAAATTGCCCTAGCAGTTGCTAGACAACTTTCATTCGGAAATGAGAAAATTTGACTGCTTTTTATATTTTAGATGAAAATTTTTAAACATGTTTTAATATTATAAGCGTACTCAGTTGCATCATTAAAACGAGCGAAGAACTGCAAATTATGCCGGTCGTGTTTACCGGTCTTTACTTCCTCTTCTCCTTTACCTGGTACTGTGGTACTTAAATTAAAACGAACTGAGAAGAGAGCTTCTCCATTTTAATTGACTGTACAACACTCGCACACGGTATCTTGCAATATGCAATGGCAAAGAAATTTCCCCCGTTATTTTAGAGGTGTTATCAGTTTACTGCGACAGTTGTGAAGCTGTGGTAATTCATTTCTGACAGATTTGTCTCGTTTGAGTCAGTTCAAAAGACCGTTGAATCGAGTATGGTTTGATGGTTCACTAATTCGAATAAATGATTCAATGATTCATATGATCTGTTCTCCCACACTCGCCGTACTTACGCATGCGCGTGGATGATCAGATCAGATGAATGATTTAATCGAATCAATGAGACCTTTGCATGGGCGCCGGCAGCATAGGGCAAGGGATTTTTGTATGCCGTGTTTTCCCTTGTTTTTTTTGTTCTTTCCAGCATAGTAAACATACGTTGAAGTAGTCTTTGCCCTCCCCCCCCCCCCCGGAAAATATTCTGTCGGCGCCCACGGACCTTTGGTTGATAGAAGAGAAACCAAAGATATTCAATTTATGTGAAATATATTTTTTTTTCTTTTTCTTTTTTCTTCAAGACTACTGAAAAGAAGCAAACGATAATTTAGTAACAAAATTGTTTAGTCATATTGACTAGTAATTTGAATGCATTTTATGTTTATGTTGACACGCGATGTTGGTTATGGTTATGTTGACACAGTCAATGGTCCTAGTCCAGTCTGAACTCACGAAATAGCCGAAAAGCTTTGTTTCGTCTCGAAAAATCCCTATACTATAACGTTAAAAATGTAAAAATAAAAAAAAAAGTTGTAAATCTCTCTCGCCTTGCATCTATACCTAATAACGTATGTGGGAATCAAGGAGGGAGAAGCAATCCTCCACCAGAGGGCAACACCTCTGCGGCAGATGCAGGTAAGCAGAGTCTAGGAGCTCAAGGCGGCCCGAGACCCCACTAATTATTGTACTATATAACATTTGTACGATCGCTTGTAAATAGTAGCTTCTTCTGTTATATTAATCAAGTCAGGACCGTACCCAGAAAAAAATGTCGGGGGGAGGGGGGGGGACAAAAGGTGAAAAAGGCTTCATTATTATTGTTTTGTTAACAAAATTCCCCCTGGGTGAGGCCTTGAATCAAGTAATAAAGCGTAATCAAAGCTGTAGGAGTAGTCCAAGTCTATTCTGACGTCGCCTCCTACACATATCACAATTACAAATTATATAAATAAATACATTTGTAGATTAATTAAAATTATTTGAATTTCAACGATGTTTGATTACCTGAAAGGTCTTAAAAAAGCCTATTTCCGGCTGTTTAGGAAATTGGAAAAAAAAAAAAAAAAATCTTAATCACCGACGATACATTGTAAATCCATCAATATTTGATCATCACGCGTTCTAGTAACAATTTCGCTTTGATTTTCAATCATAAAACATAAGTATCAGCGATCTATAAATCTTCGACATCTAGTTATTAAAAAAAATCACTGTAAAAAAAAAATTGTTTTCCACCTTTGAAATTATAGGAGCTATAATTTTGAACATACTCTCTCAAAATGGTTGAGCGAAAAATGCTCAGACTGATTGAATATTTCTTCTTTTTGCGTAACGAAGTTGCTTTCTCAGTCTGAGCGAAATGTTTTCTTTCGGCGGAGCGAATAACGCTCCTTTTTGAAGGATTTGTCTTCATTCAGTTTTGGATACTTTTTATCATAAACGGAGCGATTTTTCTGAATTTCGCTCCGTTTTCATTAATATGCTTTCATTCAGTTATGAATGTCTTCCATCATAAAATGGAGCGATTTCCATGAAACGCTCCTTTATGAATATAATCATTTTTCGTTATATATGAGCTTTAAATCGAAATGTGTATATTTTGATTTTCAAAAGCGATTTGTGTGATTTTTAGAAGTTTAATTATAATTTTGTATATTTATTTGGATATATATATAAATATATATATATATATATATATATATCAAAGCCGTACCCAGGGGGGGCACCAGGGAGTGCGCCCCCCCCCCCCGAAATTTAAAATTTTGTTAACAAAACTATAATAATAAAGCCATTCTGTGAAAAATTTAGTCTTTTTCACCTCTTGATCTCCCTCCCTCCCCCCCCCCCGAAATTTTTGTCTGGGTACGGCCCTGATATATATAACTTACCTCCTACAACCGGTCAATTTCTGCTTTTAAGAGATGTGCTTTTGAGAGATGTGTTTTCGCTCAACGTAACTGAGAGAGTGCATGCATGGTTCTTATGCTTTTGCCCAGTCCGAAAAAAAAGTGATTGGCTGTTTTGAAAAGCTCACTTCAAAAAACCCAAGAAAAAAAAGCAACTGCGTTCATAAAAATTTCGAATTTAAACTATCAACTTTAATTACTTAGCTAATTGCTAATACATATTTTAATATCAGTATACCACTTGTAAAGTTAATAAACAGCATCTCCCCCCCCCCCTCCCTCCGCTACCACCACTTCCCACCACTCCTAGAGAAATTTTTTTTGCCTATCATTTGAATTAAAATGAATACGGAATTTTTAATAATAATAAAACGTTAGTTCAAAGTTCTTCTTCATTGGTATAGAACTTTAATTTCTTTGTTGAAATTATTACTAATAATAAATTTATCCAAAAAACATGTCCGGTTATTATTATTATTCATTTATATATTTTTCCAGGTATAATTGATAATTGTATATTTAAGTATTATTATTGATTTAAATATTTTTTCATCTTAATTTTTTTAATTAGTTAGTTTGCTTTAAGTTGTATTTAGTAATTAGCAAAAGTTTTTGATTCCGAACAACTAAAATCCAAATACATAATAATGGTTTTTATTTTTATATTTAATATATACATACATTCATGTATATATACTTATTCATTTTGCTGATTATAAATTAAATATTTGAAAACTTGCTGGAACTTCTCGTGGTCTGGGAAAACCTTAAACGAAAAATTTCAATTTTTATGGCTCCCTCTTCCTTTAAAAAAGAAAAAATACTGTAAATTAATTTTTAATGCTCGTTAAAATCAGAGGTGTTTTTTTTTTTTTTTTTTTTTTTTTTTTTTTTTGTCTTGTCAGTTCTTCAAATATTCAGCTGTTAAAAATAATAAAATTAATTGTAGCAGGTAAGAAAAAATCAGAGTATAGCAGGTAAGAAAAAATCAGAGAAAACTCTTTCTGAGAATAAATAAATAAATAAATAGTTCAATAGAAATCATCAAAATATTTTCTCCGCATAAAAGTTGCAGTCGTATGTTTGACCTTTATCCAGAATATAGAAAATTATCATCTGTACTCTCACCACAACTACAGTGTTACTAATACTTTCAACGAAAGTGACTTATTATGTATTGTGTTATTAGAATATTTTGTCAAAAATTTCAGAAATATTATTTGTGAAAATTCTACGCCCAAAAAAATATTAACATATACAGAAAAATGCCTTTACTTTTTGTGCAACTGACGAAAAGGCTATTTAATAAAAAACACATAATCTGGAAAGATTTTATTCAAGTTACTAATTTTATTATATTTTTTATAGTCATGTTTTAGCTTGGGAATGTACTATATTTGTGTAATAGATTTCCCCGCGCAGTGGTCGCAGTTAGACTTTTACAGTGAAAAATTGGCAAAAAAGAATGTGTGACTATTACGCCGGAAAACACGGTATATGTAATATATGAATCAAAATTCTGGGTAATTCGAAATTTTTGCCCGGTCCCCAAAAATCTTTTATATTTATCTATTTTCTTTGAGAGAATATATGTATTTCGAATTGTTGGATATTTCGAACTTTATCTCCTGTCCCTTCAACTTCGAATTATCCAAGTTTGGCTGTATTATATATCAGAACAAATTAAGAGAAAGTAATTTAATGTTATGTGGTTTTCAGATAAAGGTAGTAATAAAACAAAATTCTATAAACTTTAAGAGTTTATTTAAAATTTCGTGGCATAGGATTTCAATGACAGTTTATTGATTTAAATGGAACGAATTATTTATTCAAATGGAATTGTTTGATTTAAATATAATTTATATACTTAAAACGAAAAAAAAATTAAAATTAAAATATTGTAAGTTGGAAGTGGGAAAGCCTCAAAGGTTTCCCAGCACCACCACACCGACATTTGCATATTTGCAAAGAAAATTATACGTATCGAATTTCTGTGAAAAATCCAGACTTCTCTTTTCTTTTTATTTATTTTTTTATTCAACCCCGAGCCCCCCTCCCATATCCTCCCCCCCTCGTTTCTTAATTATTTATTTAATTCGCTTATTAATAGAAATTAAATTGACTTGCACATTTTATTTTTATAGGGTACTTCAATAACTTGCAGTGGCGTATACGAGGGGGGATTCTAGCCCCCCCCCTGTCAATTTTTTTTAACAAAATGTCCATAAATTTTGAAATTTTATCTTAAATAATACGCACTTTTACACAAAGCTGTGTCTATAACACCCTCCCCCTGCCCTTGAAGGAAGTCTGCATACGCCACTGATAACTTGACACTTAAATAAAACTTCCTGAAATGTTGACATAAATAAAATTGTTAATACAGAATGAAACGGAAATTGGACACTTGCGGCTCCGTCATAAAGTGTCCAACTTCATGAGGGTTTTTCACTGTAACCAGTGACGTAGCCAGAAATTTTCCAGGGGGGGGGGTGACGACTACTTCAACTCATATATAAGTATTGGTGGGCGTGATAAGGGAGTGAAGAATATGTATTTTGTATGGCAAAAAAATTCCTCATGGGGGGTGGTCCCCCCCCCCTTGGTTACGCCACTGACTGTAACAGATTGCCAGTTTATTAGAACAACAACAGTAATGAAATAACAGGTGCGAAATGTCACAGGTTGAGGATCACAGAATTAATACAGTTTAAAAATAAATAAATAAAATTTGAAGCGCATCCAAGGTTTGCAGCCGTTGCAAATAACTCGAATAAACATTTGCCCTTATTTACTGAAAGATAAAAGAACCAGCCAGAGCATTCGGCTTTTCGAGTGCGATCTGGAGGAGAAACTGGTGCTCAAAGAATTGCACGAAGACGCAGGTTTTTCCCGCGGCCTTTTCGACCTCCGAAAGTAGGCGAGGAAAGGGGCGTGTCCAGCCAGCCGCTGAAGCATGATCGCGATTGGCCACGGCATCCCGGACCTCATGACCAGTAATAAGCTGAATGCCTCCAGGCTACCTCTGACTGGCCAGGCGAATAGAACGTAGATCTCTTTTGTGGTGAGCACACTTGCGACAATCTTGCCCGGTCCGACACGCCCCTTTCGGCACGTCTGGCGCGATGCCGGTGCGTTTACGGCACAAAGAAAAGTGCTGCTTGATGAATGTGGCTCCCCCCTCCCCCACTGAACATTTTCTTTCCTTCTTTTTCTTTTCCTGTTTTTGTTTGCCGGAAGCTGGAAATTTTTCTTTCTTCTCGTTATTAACTTGAGGAGTTACTTTAAAGGAAAATCACTCCCCGATGATAAACCACAATCTGCAAAACATAATCAAAGAGAGAAAAAAAATATGACTGAATTTTCGAAACGGTTATTGAATTTTCTTCCAAGTTCACTAAATAGGGTACTTAGATTAGTAGTGTATACCTTAAGAAGGAAAATAGCGGCCTTAAAAGATAAAATAAAATAAATAAATAATTACATTTTCAGTGTACGAAAAACAAAATTATTTATCTAATTTTAAAACGAAAGACGCAAAGGAGAAAAAAAGTTCAGAACAGTGTTTGGGTTTTTTTATAAGTTTACTTTATAAACTAAGTTGCAATAATATTGTATACTTCTAATTATTTTAAGAAAGGTCAATTTTCATACTATCACTTACTTTTCTATTGAATGAAGAACAAAATGGCATTAATTTAAAATAATAGTGAGGGAAAAATTAGAGTTCGTAGCAAATTATATAGAATATATAATTATCAACAAATAAAATTATAAAATATATTAATATGCACTCGCTAAACATTTCAAAATTAAGTTGTTATTAATATAGTTTACTATTAGTATTAAAGAGTACTATTTTCTAACTATCCAAAAAGCGGGATAGAATATCGTCTTTTAAGGTCAGGAAACACTTTTTTAAACAGTCATTTGACCTTAAAAAAGAATTTGCTTTCATTCCAATACTTTATTTTAGAATACAATAACTTATTCTCCTGCCAAAACAGGTTTCATTCTAATTGAATTCCACTCTCGGTCATAAAATTAAAGTTTTAATGGTGTACGCCTCACAATTAACGTTACTTTCTGTCCTTTCTAATACTTTCGTTCGCTTGAAAAAGTACTCATTCAGAGGTAAGAAACACTTTCTCAATATCTGAAATTATGAGGTTGAGAATAATCTGATAATTCTCAAAATATTTTGTTCCGCTTGCACATAGAATATAAGCTTACTATCAAAATAACTCGTTTTAAAAAGTCATAAATTATTATCTGGTCTTTTTAGTGACGTTGTAATCGAGTTACCTGTATTTCATACACTAAGGTTTTATTTAAACATCAAAGTTTACATATATATATAATATATATATATATATGTGTGTGTGTGTGTGTGTGTGTGTATACCAGAAGATAAAGCCCGTTGTGGGGGGCAATTACCGCGGGAGTTAAAAAAAAAACATTTAACAAAATATGTCTATTACTCAACATATTTAATCTTTCCACTTAAACTAAATAACTTCATATTTAATTTTTATACCAAAATCGGAATTGCGTTTTTTTTTTTTTTTTTTTTTTTTTTTTTCCCTAAAAACGTGTGAAAACGTTTCGCATTGAAAAGGTTTTGTGTCGCTGGAAACATACCCTATAATACCAATGATTCATGGAGACGAAACATTTTATTTGTGAAAAAAAAAAGAAACAGAAAAAAAAAGAATTGCGTAATCTGGAAAAACTAAATTAGACGAATTAGAATAGCAGTTTTCCCTTCAAAGCCTCATAAGTGTGATTTCAGTATGACGTAAGTGTCAACTAACAGCTAATTTTGTCACGCAAATGAATAACATTTTTTTTTCTCGGAAATATATTTGAGCTGAAAATAGCGAAAAATCGCTTAAAAATAAGGGAACGGGAGAATTTTCAGATTTTTAAAGTAGCTCAGATTGTTTTCTATATCTTTATACATACTAATTATGAAAAAATTCAAGCGGATCGTACAAACGGTGTGGATGTTATTGCACTTTTTGAGCTTAATTTTTTTTTTTTTTTTTAAATCTTTTGGGAGTAATGGTGGTAAGAGCTTTATCTTGGAGTTTCAACCCGGAATTGTTACAGAATCAGTGAGTCGGGAATCAACGTAGAAAGATATTTTAGAAATAATGTGAAGACAATTTTTTAAAATAAAATACACTGAAACCTCCGTAAGTTGGACACCTGCATACTGTAAAATATTTTGTTATTTCACTCGCACGTTGTGGTGTATAGTTCCTGGAAATTACGGCAGCACATTGTGCTGCAATTACAAATTACTACAGCGCATAAAGGTAATGCAATTTTTTTTTCAGTGTGCGGTTCCCTCAAAAAGTGTCCAACTTATAGAGGTATGTTTCTATATTTGGACACGTTTCGTTCCTCAGAAAAGTGTCCAAGTTATGGGATTGTCTAACTTGGAAGGTTCTACTGTACTTTAATTAATGAAGTTAAATTTTCTATTTTTAAGAACTTTTCACTTCTAACTGTCTACCTTTAGTGGGAGAGGGCTTTAGCGCCTATAGTCTCCTCCTCGGGACTAAAGCCCTCCTGTGCTTGGTGAGAGGACATTTTAAGGAGTTCAACGTGTATTCACATTGCACCTAGGGAAAACCGCCAAAAGCTCCAGACCGTTAAATTGGCAGCCGCGCAGTAGGCCAGAACCGTGGACCTTCACGCTTGAGCCATCTACCATGGTTCAGTGTTTCATCCACTTGGCAATGGTGGGAATCAGAATTAATTCTGAATCCCCGCCCCTCATCTGTCTCTCACTTGAGGGAAGGCATGTGTATGGTATGGTCGACCATAGTGTGTGTGTGGGGGGGGGGAAGGTAGGGCATCCCTCCCCCTTCTAGAGATCTAGTATATTGTCGTATGATGTAAACAAAATTGCATCGCAGAGCAAAATCTAAACTTACAGTGCTACAAGTGTGAAATTTGCCACCTCTAAAAAATTGTTTGAAGTTCGCTACACCCCCCACTCCTAAAAAATTACTATGGGAGCCCACGGGTATGCACTAGACACAAAGAAAAAGTTTAACCCAATTTTAAAATACATATGATCAAATTTAATCATTTTTTGTAATTTTTTCCAACGAGCGGGGACATGCCGAAAGTGTCCCTTTTTCGGGACGGCCTTTTCCCTATCAATCGAAAACGTTATTTATTTTTCCTAGACCTTATTCACGAATATTGAACCTCAACTCCACAAACTATTTTAACATGACAAAGTAGGATGCTAAAATTTCAATTTTTATACAGAAGGATTTTTTTTTTAAATGCTTCCTTCTTCAAGAAGTTGGCATCATAAATTTTTCTATTATTGCTGGTATGAGCAAAAATTGATGAAAATCTCAAAAATACCTGGCCACAAATGGGTTAACCAAAATTCTGTTGGAAAAGGGTTATTTCTCGGTGAGGGGGGGGGGGTGTAAAAAATATTCAATAAACTTGAAAACATGCAATGCTTCTATCTTTTTCATCGATCCATTATTGATGTGTGTAACATATACGTCAGAAATTTTAATACAAAGTATTGTGCCTGTACATTTTACTTTTTGAATTGTTTGAATTGCATGGTAAGGTTTTTCACATCCAGCTGGTATCGATATTTCCCTTTTTAAAAAAAAGGACAGTCGGATGTAAAACATTTTCTTTTTCACCCAAAGATAAGGGAGGAAAAAAGAAAGAATAATAAAACAATAAAGAAGCAGAGAAGGTCAAAAAGAGGAAAGAAAAAAAAAAAGAGTGTTGAGAATTTTGTTCTTTTTTTTTTTTTTGCCTGTAAAGAAATTGTTAACGACTCGCCCGTCTTTGAGAATCGTGCAGAAAACGTTCGCAACAGAAATTGCTCTCTTTGGATGTGAGGGAGCAATTGGAAATTTAGGAATAGTCATTTCAGGTCGAATTTTTGCGTCCCGTCCATTCAGCTTTCTCTGCGTTAGACAAAGAGGAAAAGAAAAACTGTGGAGCATAAACAAATTTATAATAGAATCTTTCCTTTGCTACAATTTTTTATAAATTTCAAAAGAAAATGTTTTCATGCAGAAAAACACTTTTCTGGCATTTTCAAGATGACTTATGCTTTAGAATGATGCATCCTTGCTCTTATCAAAAACACAAGTTAATCAAGTGAGGGCCCGATTATGGCCAACAGGAGCCCCGAACATTGATGAATTTGGGGGCCCCCTATCTATGAAATTTGTTTTATTTTTCATAAAATTTTGATATGAAAAAGAATATTTCGGAACAACATTTGAAATGGGGGGCCCTTTTGAGCGCCTGGGGCCCTCGGCAAAGTCCCGATTTGCTCATGCAATAATAAGGCTCTGAATCAAGTAATTTGGGCCATGTTGATTTGGAATACTCCTGCCGAGGGTCGTATCTACCCCCTAATCTATCTAATTTATCTAAATTACTCGTAAAAGAAACGGTTTTTATCTTATTAATTTTTCTCTGCTCCAAAATTTATGTATGCATATATATATATTTAAATCCACATTTTATTTTTTCTGTTTGGTTCCTTATCAAAATTTTGTGTTATTTCTGTTATAGTAACTGTAAAAATTGTAAAAAAAGAAAAATATCTGTTAAAAAAATGTTAATGGTTCTACCCAGTTCGTTGCCGGAATGGTGGCGTAGCTGGGTAGTAAAATCCATCCTTTGAGAGTAATATTTAATGCCTTAAACTTAATAGGTAGGTTTGCTCTCAGAGGTTATATTGACCGTATCTACCCCCGCCCCCCTCTTTCACCTATAAAAATAATTTTTTAAAAAGCATTTTGTTAGCAAAAATATGTTGGTTTTTTTTTTTTTTTTTTTTTTTTTTTTTTGAGAAACTCTGATTTTCCACATTCTCTCCTGTATCCTTATTCTTGCACCTTATTTATTTATTTATTTATTTATTTTGTCTGGTCAAGACTCATCTTAGCCAGACCAAATAGACCAATAACCAGACCAATACCATAAATAAATTAAATTAATAAAAATCCGAGGTAATAATTTAAAAAAAAAAAAAAACAGTATTTGCTTAAAAAGCTACTCCACCACCTAGGCGGCAATTTAAACTTCAGTGTCAGCTTTTCTTCATGTTTCTTAAGGCTTATTCTATTGACCTCTATCTCGTCTCGCAAAATCCCCATGTAGTAATAATAAAAATGTGTGTCTCGTCTCGTATGAAAGCTGTAAATTTCTGTCTTGTTTCGCATCCGTCTCTATATAAAATGTAAAAATAACCATAAAATATGGAATTAATCTATACAACATATAGCGGCTATGTTTCTTTTTTTATCAAAAGTATTGGTTCTCCCCGAAAATTTCTCGGGTAAAATAGTACAATGCTTTTTTCTTTTTTTTAATGAGTGTTTTTAAGCAAGAAACACTGGCTTGATAAATAAATAATTTTTAAATAAGTTTTTTTAATATAAAATTTGCATTTACAATAAAAATTACGTTTTACACAAGCACATATCATTACATAACTTATAAGCACAAACAAATTTTAATTAATATAGTAACTGAAATAATGTATAAAGGTAAGAACGTTCCTCCCCTCCCCACACACACATGCACTCGCACACGACACTGAAAACAATGAATTCATAAATTTTGTCTGAACGCCAGGCACGCTAGGAGATTTATGACCATTGCCATAATCGATGATGTTTGCCAATTATTGTAGTAGAGGATCATAAGATCTCTTATATTACCCCCTATGCAGGAACGGAGGAAAGACACCCAAGCCCTGGTCCGGAATCGAACCCAAGCTCATGGCACTCAAGCAAAGCCGGTTTAAAGCCTGTGCGACGCGTGCAGTCGCACACATTAAGGGGCAGGGGGACCGCAATTTGAAAAGCTGTAAAAATAATATGTTAAAATCTTACATTTTTATGTAATTTTGAATGCAAATTAGCCATTTGAATATGTTGATAACTTTTGTACAACAAATAAAATGTTGTTAGGAGGTTTCTTCTTACACACAATTCAGTACACCTCCGATTATATACACCGATTTATATATCGATATATCGATAACCATTTTCGTTGAAAGGGGCGCCAAAAATCATTCTTGCACACATAGCATTTTGCTCTTAGACCCGGTACTGCACTTAAGCCATGCAAACTGTATGCAATGAAACTGGGATTCAAGGTAGCGGGAAATATTTCCCTTAAAGAAGAGTTTTTGTTTGCCATATTGTCCGTTTATTGTAAGTTTTACTGCATAGAGCTTTTTCCGTGAGGAAATCGTGAAGCGAATTTCATTCTTAGAATTTAAAAATAAAAACAATCTAATACGCAACGAAACCTCCGTAAGTTGGATACCTGCGGTTACCTCAAAAAGTGTCCAACTTATAGATGTATATTTTTACATTATGGACGGACACGTTCCGTTTGCTAGAAAAATGTCCAGTTTGGAATGTTCCACTGTATAATGCTATCGGTAATCGTATAGTCTGAAATGTCAAGTGTGGTCAGCCCTACGGGCTTTATAAAAGTTGGCGCCACCGGTATCTAGCCATTCTGTAATAACTGTTTTCTAGGCATTTATTATCTTTCAAAGATAAATCATCTTGATCTATTTTAATATACATACAATTTTCCTTATTCTTTTATTTACGTATTTATTTATTAAAACCAATATGTATTAAAATAAACCTTT
Source organism: Cheiracanthium punctorium (assembly GCA_038373885.1). Lineage (NCBI taxonomy): Eukaryota > Metazoa > Arthropoda > Arachnida > Araneae > Cheiracanthiidae > Cheiracanthium > Cheiracanthium punctorium. Next base: position 863,414 of record JAWZYV010009056.1, on the reverse strand, counting down.
TCAATTCAAAACAGATTTCATCATGCGAATAATTTATGGTTTCTTTCCTATTCATCTTTTTCAGCCTCTGTCAAACATAATGGAAGTAAGGACTACGATACGCATGCAAAGATAGGGGGGGGGGGGTAGGGGAAGAGTAAGTACATCCATTTCTAATTCATCCTTGTAAAACCACAACGTCAAGAGCAGCACAGCCAGAAAAATAAAACTAAACACAGAGAAGCCGCTTTACAAATCGTCACATTTACGCTGGCTCAGCTTTCTAGTTTACCGACAACAGCCGAAATGCCTCGACTAAACGAGAATTCCTGACAAGCAGCGAAGTAGCAATTCAGCACGAGAGAACAGCAACACTTATCGTGTAGCCAGTCCATTGCCGCGGCCTGACTAAAGACCACCAGGCTCACTCGATGTGGTGGTCCCCCCGTTAATGAAACGTTTAGGCATCATTTGTTTGTGCCCAATTCGTTTACCGTAGGCTATTTAGTAGGGGGATAGGAGGGACCCCGATTCATAATTTGTTCCCATTATGGGCAGGTCATTTCTACCTTTTGCATACCATTCAGCACCTGCTATGTCACGCTCTGTTCAACAGCAGTCGTACTCACTCTTGTATACGGCAGAGGCCTTTCCCCCCTTCAACTTTTTTTTTTCTTTTTACTTTTTTTTTTTTTTTTAAGGTTAAGCGGCTGTAAGATGAAACACTTGGAAGGGGTTATATAAATATTTACCTGCGGGGGGGGGGGGGGAAGATAGTTACTGCATGTAATTTTGAAAAGCGCGAAGCAGATAAAGATACAGCTTTAAAGGAAATTTAAATTGACTTTTATTGCCTGAAACATACAAATTTACTCCCACTACAGTTATTATTATTTTATTTATTTATTTTTTTTTTTGGGGGGGGGGGGGAACATTAACATTTCATTTCCAGTGAATGCGTTTGTAAATTCAAGAGCTAAGATCGAAGTCTGGCGTGAGGGTCTGAAGAAAGAGAAGAAAGTTGAGGATAACGTTGAAAATTTTTGAGTGTCGATGAAGGACTATGCAAATTTTAATTAGCAATGTCTTTTAGTGTTACGTCCTTATTTATTTGTATCAGTACAATAATTCTTATGTATATTTTTGGTTTATCGATTCGCATTTTTATTTAACAACAAAATACTTGCACTTTTACTAAATGAAAAGACACTGAATAACGATGCATCTATATATTTATCTATTTATTTTTATGTTTTCCTTAGCTCATACCTCAATTACACTTAAGCAGAAAACTGTAAAAATTCAAAAAGAATTAATGGAATTTTCGACCTTGGTTTCATAATGAAAGATTTTCATTCAAGTACTTAATAATACAGGGACATCATAAAAATCTTCATCCATATAAGATCCCTTGTCCGCTCAGCCAATCGAAAAGAAATTCGTGATATTGTTATTCGAAGATGCAGTGTTCGAGATTGTGACTGTTCCAAGCAATAGAGCTCTCACGGCTAAAGTTACATACACTGAAAACATATCAAAAGTTTCGACTCATTTTTTTCCCTTGCACAACTGAGCAGCTCGTACAAAAATTTGTGAACGCGTGGGAACGATACATGACGAAAACTCTCGGCCTAAACAATTTGTAAAAAGAAGAGTATATTGTTAAAAAAAAAAAAAAAAAAAAAAAAAAAACATTGGCAACACGGAGATGAGTTGCGTTGACGCGCTTTACATAATTCATTCCCCCCTCCCCCATCTTCTCTTGTGTTGTTATTGGTTCTTTACAATGTTCTTCTCTGTAAATGTTTTACACCGCCAATTTGTATCATACGTAGAATGTTTCCAACGCCGTTTGTAGCTTTTCAATGCGCTGATCAGATTGTGCAGGAAAAAAGTGGGTGTTGCCACTCGAAAGTTTCGAAATTCTATCACTATAACCATAACCGTGAGAACTCATTGCTTTAAATAATCATTTCTCGGGCGTATACCTTCAAATAACAATATTTGAAATTTCCTTGCAATTTGTTGAACTGAGAAGCTGCTAGGGATTCACATATTGTGGTTTATCTTATGACTAATCTGTACATTGTCTTGTGACACGAACTAATAAATATTTACTTAAGTAGGGGATAGTTTAAAGTCGCGAGTTTTTAAAGAGCTACCAGATGCTGTCGGACCAAACTTTTAAAAATTTACAGAATAAAAACATAAATCATGTGCTCCGCTCGCTTTTAAAAGTATTTCCCGAGTACAAACACAACTAAGCATATGCATAATCAATCGATCTGCACCTTGATTGCTGGCGTACTAAATTTGCAGATGTTCCCCGATTTGCTAACAGTAATATTTATTTCATGCTTTTCGTAGCGTCCTTCGCCAATCAATCATTTCGAGGGGAGAGATCTTCTCGCTGGATGGAATTTAGAGACACAACTTATGTAATTGAAAAACAGCTGGTGGAACAAAAAAGATCTGGAGTGAATGTAATATGAACAGAGTGATTTCCGAACAGCTCTTTTCTTTCCAAGTAAAGCCAATTGAGACTCTTGCTTTCGCTTGACCCCTTTTCTCTTTCCGTCAAACGTTTGATTATGAACAATGCATCTTTTGTATAATTATCTTATATTTTTTTTTTCAGCAGTAACAGTTAATATCCAATAAATAAATAAATTGTGAAAAAGAAATTGAAGTTCATAATATTGCAGACTAGCAAATAAATAAGCCAATTATCATGCAAACTTCAATCGCACTCCAGAAACATGCTCGTCAATAATATTCATTATCAATACGGCAATAACTATTTAATATTACCGTGTTTACTCGCGTAATAGTCGTCCTCACATAATAGTCGCACCCCCGTTTAGAAGTAGAAAAAATAGTTTTAGAGTTACAATATTATGTAGTAGATTTTCCCCGCATAATAGTCGCACCTAGACTTTTACCATGAGAAATTGGCCAAAAAAGTGCTACTATTCCTCGAGTAAACACGAGCGAGCTATGTCTCGTCTCGGAAAATCCCTGTATCGTAATGTTAAGAATGTTTTTCTCGTCTTACAGAAAAGCTGTAAATATCTGTTTCGTCTCCCTACTCGCATTATCATGGCTGCTTTGCCTCCTCGCAGTCTACCCAATATCTTGCTGATTATATGTTCAATCCAGTTTGGTTCTGCTTGTTCGGCTAGATTTTTATTTGATTCACCCCCCCCCCCCCTAAAATGCGTGAAGCCCAGCATTTCTCAAAAACATTCACGCCCTTTCAATAGTTTTCAAAACTTGAGGGGGTCACTGCTTGTACAATGTGCAAGTGGGCAGAAAGAATATTAATGGATATCTGATACTTGATTATCCTGTTAAATTGAGAATGTTACACTTCTCTCTATAAAGTGTGCCGATCGATAGTAGTACAGTGGAACCCTCAGGTTGGACACCCTCCATAACTTGGACATCTCCATAAGCCGGACAATTTTCTGGGTAACGGAACTGGCTCATAACATTTACATGCATCTCTTTAAGTTGGACACCACCATAAATTGGACGCCTTTGGAACCACAAGTGTCCAACTTTCAGAGACTTCACTGTACATAAGTATCAAATAATAATAATTAAAAAAATCAAATCAGTTTTACACATGTCACAAAAGGGTGTTCTATATACGATTGCTGCAAAATCTACTGTGTAGGTACAAAATTCTATTTTCTGAAATTTTTGTTACCTCTGTCTCTTTATATCCACACGCTTTAAAAAAAAAAAAAAAAAGAAAGAAAAAGAAAAAAAAAAAAAGAAAGAAAGAACTAAATTCGCTCTGAAGGAACTAAAACAGCTCCGAAGATTTAAAACCGGGATTGACCCGGTATCAAATCCTTCTGAACTATTTTAGTTCCTTCGGAGCTAATTTAGTTCCTTTTTTTTTTTTTAAAGCGCGCAAATATATATTGCATTATCCCACTAATCCCATTTTCGACTAAAATGAAAGTGGAGTCGGAAAATAAAGTACCAGGAAATGTTTAAAAAAAAACCTGATATTCAACTAACCATAACTTATCAACGTTCACTCTGAAAGTAGTACAGTGATTTTGCAAATATTTTATGTCGAATCTTGAATTCCGGGGTATGAATATCTTGAATATTCAGCATTTAAAGCAACCCATTCTGTACTCTAGAGAAACCTGACAGAACGACTCGTTTGAGGCCTTGGCAAACTGTCGCGAAAAATGCTTGTAGTCAACTGTTTTTCATTTATCCAATAATCCGATAATTAACAACCTAATACTAAGTTATAGCATGTATCTTTAGCCAGTAAAACATGCAGTTGCGAGACAGAGAAAGGATTAAAAAAAAAAAAAAAATGCGGAATGCTTAGGGGGAGCCAGCATTCTTTGGGCACCTCACCGTTTCCTCGAGAACCCCTGCTGTTCGACAGCAAAGGGTGCCACGAGATGAATTGTGCGGAATATCCAGTATGGCACTATAATTTATCGGCCCCTCCCTCTCCCCAGCGTGGAATGCAGGCTCCTTACTACTGCACTATCAGCAAATAATGAGAGGGCTATGTACTCTTGTCAGGTGTCGGTGGAGGTCGCACCTGACAGAAGATGCCGGCTATTTGCCTTTTAACCTTCTGGGCCGACAGAAAGATTCTCGTCAATTTTATTGCATGCGGCTACTGCATAAGATTCTGCCGGACAAATTTTTTCGACTGTCATTCTTTTCAAAGTTAGCAGTGCAGGAGTTTAAGAAGCATCAGGGATTAAAAATATGCATACGTAATGTTACAGAGCCCCTAAGCTTGAAGGAAGAAAGATGCCCTTCGCAAGGCTCAACAACAGCGAAACAATGTCAGTGACTTTTGTCTTAACACACAGTACTATGCGCTAAACGATTAGCATTTAAGGGTGTTGCTTTTGAAAAGTGATAGGCGTCATAGGACTTTTGAACACCTTTAAAAACAATCTAAAAAAATGAGTAAAGTTTCTTCACTAGCTGCACTAGCATTAACAATGAACCAATACCAATATGTTTTATGCAAATTCATAAACACAAAGTGTCCTTCAAAAATGGCCGAGGTGTTATCTGTTTGGGGAATTATTGCAAAATTCCGTTGTTTAGCTTGTCTTCCTGAGTGTTCTGTAACTCCTTTAGTTTCTTTTTCCTTTTTCACTAGTACAGGACCTCAAAAATTTAATTAATATTAATACACTGATTCCCCCCCCCCCTTAAGATTTTCTGTAAAATCTTGCCATTTCTCTCTCACCCAACTCTCAGAAGTGTTAAAGTTCTGAATTCTAGCCTACCCTGTGGCTGTTTATCAAACGATCTGGAGTTTAATGGGGTTTTCTGCAGATGTATCGTGAATACGCTTATGAAACACATAATAAGGTCCTCTTCCCAAGGCGTCCTCCCTTTGGGCAGATATCCTTCGATTAGGGATGGACGCGAGACGAGAAACAGGGTTGTCTCGCCTCGTCCCGCATGGTGAACCTCTGTCTCGTCTCGCATCTCGCAGAGAAATTGCCTGTCTCGTCACGAGCGAGACGCGCAAAACAAAAAATCACAATTATTAAATACACAGCTAGCGCATAAAATATCAAAGTAAGCATACTTGCATCAACTATTTTTTTAAATGTAATAATTATAGCTAGACATTCTAAATAAGTTTGAAATTTTTTCCATGGCAGTCAAAAATAGGTGAAAATGCCATCCTTTTTTGTATGTCCCTCGTGCTGTCCTAATTTTAAATGTTACGTGTTTGTGTGTATTGTAGAGTGCTGATAGTATGCCAGGAACGATGACAAAGGAGATGCACGTTAAACAATAGAGGCTTTAGGTAAAGTGCTCTTTTCAGGATGGCATACCTCCTTAAATACAGCACTGCTATTCTGATTGAAAAGTAATTCGTATCGTATCGTAAATTTTTGCGAGACGAGAAATTCTCGCGAGAAATCTCGCGCGAGACAAGACTCTGTCTCGTCTCGCAAAATATTTCCTTTCTCGTCTCGCGTCTCGTCTCGCAAAAAAATGCCTGTCTACGGATGGACGCGAGACGGGAAATTGCCGTCTCGCGTCTCACAAAACTGCCTAAAAGATTTATCTCGTCTCGCAAAATCCCTATATGGTAATGTTGAAAATATCATCCGTCTCGTCTCGCAAAAAATCTGAAAATCTCTGTCTTGCTTCGCAAAAAATCGTCTCGCGTCCATCCCTAGTCTTTGCCATTGCGAGATGCGAACGCGAGACAATGCGAGATTTCTTGAGTCTCGCGTCCATCCCTACCTTCGATCGCGCCAGATTTAAATACAATACATCATGATCGCCAAATTTTGCGCAAAATTATTCTTGCATTGGAAAGTGTTTTGTAATAGATGCATTAGGCATGATTTGTCTTTCTTCTTAATTTTTTAATTGAAAATGCTTTTTTTTTCCCCTTTCCACTAAAACACAAATTTAGTCAAAGTAAAGCTTTTTAAAAACGCCCGAAACGTCATGAAAATTGAAAATTCAGTTTGAGATGCTGACAGTTAGCAAAAAATTACATTTATCACATAGCTTTCGCCGTGAATTGATTTGCATTTGTAGCTGGCTACAATTTACTGGAATGTAATTTTAATGCGATTACTCAAAAGTAAAATGACTTAAGTATAATTCAAGCTATTACTAAAATTAGTTTTCAGATGTTCGTTTGGATGACGCTTTTGATGTTCAGTTAATGCAGATAACCACTTTTAGTGGGAATAGGTGGGGGGGGGATCTATATTTTGCATTAGATGACTGCTCAAATAACAAAGTTCTTTTGTAAACCAAATAAATGGAGGTTAACGTGGAGGTGAAAACGGGCTTCCTTTCCTTTGGTGGAATCCTGCGCTATTCACAGAACACTTCCGACCATGCAGTATTTACCTCAAATAAGACATTTCTGCATCCGACATTTATTCGACTATTAGGAACACTGCGTACTTGGCAGGTAAGCACCCTACTCCGAGAGATCCGGACTCCAATTGCGAGAAATTACTACAGGTCTCCTGCTGTGTTACGGCCTGGAGATAAGCTGCAGCGTTTAACGACATTTTTAACGAGATTTTTAAAGCACCTTCTCGGGTTATACGCTTTGGAGGGGGTACTCGACAGAAAATTTCTCGAACCGGAGTCGTAACGCCGGGTATACCGCGGTATATTCATTGCGGATCTCACGAGATGTATCTCATGAAAAGCGTTCTTGTTTAAAAGCGAAGACACCCATGGAGAGCGGGGAAAATGTTAAACTCAAGGGAAAGATGTAGAAATAATAAAAATATTTAAAAAAAAAAAAATCTTACCTTATTTCTCATGCCCTGCAATCCATTGATGTCGACTGATACGGAAATACGTAAATATGTAAAAACAGTTGTATTTGCTGAGCCAGTTATCTTCCAAAACCTTATTTACACGTCTTGCTGCAATAAAACCTCTTTTATATAGCTGAAACTGAAAAAGGCAAAGAGAAAACTTTTAAAATTAAGCTGGGTTTTGGAACCTTTTTATTTATTTTTTACTTGTTTTCTATGTTTTGAATTATGTTTGTCCTAATTACCCATCTAATTCCTTCTATATTTTGGCAGGGGGAAAAAAGAGAAGATTTTGAATTAATTTGGAATTTGCATACTTACGATTTTTGCGGTATGAGTAAATGCACGGCGTTGACATAAGTGATAAATTTTGTAGTGGCGTAAAATAATTTGTATTACTTTAGTATTAAGAGTGTTTAGGGATGGACGCGAGACGATTTTTTGCGAGACGAGACAGCGATTTACAGCTTTTTTGCGAGACGAGACACATTTTTAACATTACGGTATAGGGATTTTGCGAGACAAGACAAAGCTTTTACGCTGTTTTGCGAGACGCGAGATGCCAATTTTTCGTGTCGCGTCCATCCCTAAGAGTGCTTATCGGAAGAGCAATCGCCGTCTCACAGAACCTTTGAACAGCTTCAAAAACAAAACAATGGTGATAAACACTCGGAAAAATTAAAAATGCTTCTTAACCCTATGTACTGTGGACTGACGTTAACAGTACAGCTGCATATCTCGTCCGAGGACTTATCCCGTTTTTGGAAATGTCTCGTAATTCCATATGTTTAGCATTTTTTCCCGGACAATTTCGTAAATCCTATAGGTTCGTTGTCAGTGTCAGTTCACAGTGCAACTTGCAAAGAGACATTCTAAATTTTTCCGAGTCTCCAGCGCAATTATTATTATTATTATTATTATTATTTTAAGCTTCTCAAAAGTTACAGGATTTTCAAGTGAAACCGCATGGCGCATGTAATCCCACCTTCTAAAATTACTCACACGGGTACCCATTTGAACCTTACAAAGACTAAACCGGAATACTCTAACGCCCTTCCTTCCTTTCCTTTTAAGGGTTTTTTCAAGGAACTGTGCAACTTCGAATCCAATTGAGATAGGCTTGAGCACTGTTAGAAACGCTGAACCTGCAACAGTTGTGAAATTAGTCTTGTCATTCAAACACCTTTTTCTGAGCAGTCGAAGAACAAATGTAAAGTTTTATAATAAAAGCTTTTAATTATAATAAACTTTTTAGTTCATCTCTTGCTTTATTGAAGGGGGGAGAAGGATGAACTGCAGTGTATATATAGTACGTTAAAATAAAATGTTACACCTCTAGGACACAGGAAGCCCTCAGTGACATTATGAGATTAAAATTATTCAGGAAGGAGTCATTTTAAGAATAAAAACAGCGATGCCAGCTCGATTCACTTACTGCTTTCTAAAATGCACGCAAGTAGTTTTCGCCTTTATTTCAGCATCAGCAAGTCTCCCGAAACCGCCTTTTTGAGTGGCATTCCATTCACTTTTTTTCTAAACATCGGACTTCATAAGAAGAACTTCATTGCCAGTTCCAAGTTTTGCTGTGCCATCATCATTAGACAACAATGAACAAATTACCTCTAATCATGTCAGTAGATTATTTGGATGAAGTAATTATCTCTCCCCTCCAACGGAACGGTTCCAGCGCTGAGTTTCCCCTGCGGATCGTAATATACAATTCGCAGCCCGTTATTTTCGTAATTAATGACTCTTTTATTCGCTGCGAGATTCTGGCATCGGTAATAGATTCTACCTGGAGAGATCTTTATGGCGAATGGTCTCCCCTCCGCGAAAAATTTCCGAGCCCCCATCTCAGTGGGACTCCCTGCGTGGGAGATACCCCCGGGGTACTTCGAGTAACCACTGTCATAACTTGTCGGCTGTCCCGGGCCCTAAGCATGAGGTCAAATGGAGAGGTCGGCGGAGACAGGTATCCCAGATAGATGGCATATAACAAGTGTGGGAAACCGATGGGTGCTGCGCATCGGCTGCATTTCCACTTCTGTTTTTTGGTGCCGTACCGTATGGCACGACAGAAAATACCTGGATGTGTACTTCCCACCCCACTCCCCTCCCTTCAAAAAGTTATTTGATCAAGGGAATTCTTTAACGTCCACAAAACGTACTCGCTACGTTTAGTGGACACTAATATGATTATGTCAATATGGGTAAATTCGGAAAAATAATGCAAAGCGTAAAGTTTATATTTTGACTTCAGTTTCCCTAGATCCGTCTAATAAAACGCCCATCTATCCTTGTGGTAACGTCCATGATTATTCTATTAAAATATCCCTGGGGATTTAAGAGTGTAACTGACATTTATTAGAGAAATGGTGCTTTTCAGAATAACGCAATGATCAGTGGCGCACTCAGGACTTTGGTTTGGGGGGGGGGGTTGCAAATACTGCGAAGCTCGGTTATAAGTTACCTCGATTATAGCTATAACTCCATTATAACTTCAAAATATTCACTACCACTTGCCCATAGAACACAAGCCCAATCTTTTCATAGTCTTTTTTTCAACCAATATCTAATGTTTTCAGTTCTAACTTTAAAAGTTAGTAATTTATCCCCTAACTGTAAGTATTTATTTAAAAACCAACATTCCTCCACTTTGAATTCACCACCCCCACAAAAAAATTAGAAATAATTTGAAGACAATTCTTTAAGGTAAAATATTATAATTCATTAGTGACAATTTTCAAAGCTTTTCACATCTAACACTCCAGGTTTAGGGGGGGGGGCTTTAGCCCCCATAGCCCCCTCTGTGGGTGCGCCCATGGGCCAATGATTATAGCTTTTTTGCATTGGTGCACCAAGGAATTCCAAATTGTTCGAGCTGAATGAGTGATTATTTTGATAAAATGATCCTTATAACCCTGTTTTAGTTTCTTTTGTCATTTGCTATACAATAATATACAGGGTGTTCCGAAGTTCGAAAAGCGCATGCAGGCCCTGCATCCAGAAGACAGGAACGGTGCATTGGATGTCGGTTGATCAGTGGAACCACAGTCTGTGCAACGACGTCTGTGGGCACTACTTTTGACTATTCTTGTAATAGTTAATAAAATAAATCTTTTCCCACGTTAGTAATTGAACTTTTGTCGTTCAGGGTGACGTCGGAACCAGCAGACGTTTTACGCGATTTTCACCCTCTCAGTATTTTTTGTTCTAAGATAAGTTTTTATCCTCTTGATGCCTTCTGTCCCCTCTCTGACTTTATCAGTCGAATTTCTTAACACCCTGTAACATTTATAACACCTTTTTTTAGTTGTTCGCTATACTTGTGGAAATAAGAAATTTGTATCGGAAAGTGTTTTAAAATTTATGCGTTGAACAGGATTTATTTTTCTTGTCATATTTTGCCTTTGGAAGGTAAGAGGTTCGTCTATGATTTAAAAAAAAAAAAAAAAAAAATGTCAGGAATTATGTTTTCATATCTCGTTTTAGGTTATACATCTACTTAATAATTGATAAGGTTTTAAATACTATTTAAAAACTTAGACAGACTAAACTTAGACACAACTTAAAAGAAGACAAAAATTTGAACGCTTAACTATTACGAAGGAACCTCCGAAGTTTTACACCCCCGTAACTTGGACACCTCCCTAAGTTGGACACTTTTCTGGGAAACGTAAGTGTCTATAATATGGAAATATGCCTCTATAAATTGGACATACATACACTTTTCCTAAGTCAAAAGAAACAGCTGTATTATTAACTCAATACTTCTTTCCATGAATTTTCAGCGAATTTGTTTCAGAAATCCTAAAAATCGCGTTTGCTTAAAACTTAAATACATATATATATATATATAAACAACAGAAAAAAAAAAAAAAGCTGTGAAAGCGCAGCAAACACACACAGGTTCTCTGAACGTCTATTAACGTTCAGAAGACGTTTTCTAAACGTTAATAGACGTTCAGAGAACCTGTGTGTGTTTGCTGGGAGTACATTTTATTTAGGGATGGACGCGAGACGAAAAATAAGCGTCTCGCGTCTTGCAAAACAGCCTAAAAGCTTTGTCTCGTCTCTCAAAAAAGCTGTAAATATCTCTGTCTCGTCTCGCAAAAAAGTCGTCTCGCGCCCATCCCTAATTTTATTGAATTGATTATACAGATGTCTATCGTATTTCATGCATAAAAAATGTATAAATGCATCTTAAAAGTAACCTTTGCATTTTTAAACAAAATTAAAACTTTTTTTAATGCAGATCGCACCCCAAATATCTGTAATCAGATCATCCTCCCTCTTTTTCTCCTTTGATATTTCAAAATTACAATGATGCAATCACGCTCCTTTTTACAAGTAGTCCCGAAAGCAAGCTAATAAATAATTGGAAATGTGTTAACACATAAACACAATTTTTTTTTAAAGTGAATATCTCAGTTTTCTGATATATTTCCAAAATGTAGAGCAAATACCATGCGAAAAAAACACGCTTTTCTCCTCCTTGAATCAAAGCTGCTAACCACTCCAGACAAATATTTTGTGGAGGGAAAACTTTCTCAGTTGCACTTCCGATGTCCCGGGACATTCATCCTCCATTCTCCCAAGAAAGCCATGACAGCACTTTAATTGCTTGTCTTTAAAGAGAATCCATCTCTTTTCAAAACTTAACAACTCGTCCTCCATAAAGTAAAGCCCGAACAAAGCCTATTTACGCTGCGGTTAACCCCCTCGTTCTGTTTAGTGACTCTTGACTTCGTGTCAAAAGTCATTCTTGATATTTTCGGCGGGACATTCTTCACGCCTATATCCGTGACTTTTTGACTTATTTCCTAGGAAACATTCGGAAGTGGCCATAACCAAACAATCCCCAACTGGCCTGGGCGGATCGTCGATTATTAGCCATGAAATTGAGAGATTCGCCTTCACCCCAACTGTGTTTCCCACGCTAAAAGGTGTTCCTTGGAAAAAGGGGTACATCTTGTCAACCTTCCGGAAGACAGACCTGGTGTCTGTGTCCATTATTTAAAGAAGTTTTCAAGGGCTGTTTACCACCATGTGAGATTACGAGGAAAAGAATGCACGGCTCATATTTTACAACCACTTAAAAGGGCTGAGACAAGCGTGAATTTTTTTTTTTTTTTTTTTTTTTTTTTTTTTTTTTTTTTGTCAACGGATGTCGGAATTTCCGGGGTTGTTTAAATATTTAAAAATTGTTCAGTCGTAGAATTTTTGAAGAAACTATTTAGGTGTACCAGAGAGGTAAATTTCAGATTTTAGTCTATTATGGTATAATTATAACCTTTTTTAAAATCATTTATCTCATAAATTAGTTTATAATCCACTTAAGTTTTGAAAAGGTAAAATCGTGTAGTTGATGTCGAATTCACTATTATGTAAAGCAATATGAATTTGATGTATTTATATTTGCAACCATATATATCTATACACAAAAAAATGAAATTAGTACCTAATAATGTAACTTCAGAGATAATGATTTTATCAATCTCTCGTATTTTAATTGCAATTTTTAATTTGGCTAACTTTTAATCTTTAGTGTTCCTTTCTATCTGTAAACTTTACATGATTGGTATCATACAATTTTACTGTTTTGTTTGCTTCTAAAAGAAGCTCATTGCGTAATAAAGTAGTATGCTGTTCCGTTAACAACTCAAACAGTTTCCGTTAGGTGTAAAATGTAATGTAGTTTAATTATGTTTCTTTAAAGGAAGCTATTTCAAATAAATTTCGCACTGCTAATTGCAATTAATGTTAGCCCAGAAGAAAAAGGTAAAAATATAATGTTGTTATGGAATTGGTATCATTTAAAAAGATAAGTGTTACAACTCTTAAAAAAATAAAAGAAAAACCTCGCAGAGTATTATTTACATGTAAAACCACGAGCTGCCAGTTACCTGATTGGCTGATATTTCTATACACACGTGACCTGCATTATAAGAGAGGCTTAAATGGGTTTTCAGATAGTGTTGCTCAATACAATTTTTATCAGGTAACATCTTCTTTTCCTATAACTACGAAGCAAGGAGTTACAACATTTTATTTATATCCTTTTATTTGATCTTTCACTCGAGCAAGACAAATACACTTGGAAATCAATGAGTCGATTTTATTATAGCTTTTCTTGTTTTTTCTATCGGAACACTTGATATGATTTACTGATTGGTGCTTCGGATATAATGGTTTTTTATCTCCTGTGAGAACACTCACAAATTTGTTACTTTATTTTTTGCATTTTGAAATGCTGCCTTAAATCTTTGGAACGAGGGAAACATTGTGTCAGTGCGAAAGAAATTATTAGGCTTTAGAAAAGAAAGACAAAAAACCATTACAATATTTATTAGCTTGTTTACTAATTTATTTCTATTCGTTTGTTAATTTGTAAATCTGTTGCTTTTTTAACTTTGATAATTAATTAACTGTCTTATTCCTTTCGTAAGAGTTCTTACGATCGAATAAAAGAAATTAAATATTCTTATTTTCTTTTAATTTCTTTACTTAGAGAAGCAATTCAAACGAAATAACTTTATATATATATATATATATATATATATATATATATATATATATATATATATATATTTTTTTTTTTTTTTTTTTTTTTTTTGAGAGTATATCAGCTTTAAATCAAGGAGATGTTTATTTTCAACCAGTCTTTAAAAGAAATGTTAAGAAATAGGATTTCAACATAACTTTTTTTTTAATTTTTAAAATAACTGAAAACCTTCAATGATGATATCTAAAACTGTCATATAGGGGAAGAAAATGATTAAATAAAAATTAGATAATTAATTATGTATTTTTAATTGAAATCTGTAATTTATATTACTCTGCATTAGTGGCGCCAAAGGATTTTCGTTTACGGAGGGGGGGGGGCTACAAGTACAGTTAAACTCGTTTATAGTGACAGATTGCTCTCTTTTAACGTCAGAATATCCTGTATATTCCATCCCTGATAGAATAGGTAGCTTGGTTATAGAGTGATAAAAGACATGAGTTTAACTGAGGATGTACTACTATCTGAAAGTATTTATTTAACAAGGAACATGTTTTGTGTAAAATCTTCGTTGAAAAATAATTTAAAGAAATTAGTAGTAAATGTAGACAACATTTTAATTCAAATATTTGTAAGAGTTTGTCCATTTTATTGAGATTTTTATTTATTATTTTTTTAACTTAGGGGGACTTTAGCCTCCCCCCCCACCAAGCCCAATGTGCAGCGCGAGGGTATACATGGTGTCCCCCTGCAACCGTACAAAAGGCGCCCCCTATGCTCTAGATTTTAGTTAGCCGAGAAAGAAGTTTTCTCAGTCTTTGAGTTCGAAACGGCGCCTTTTCAAAGATGCCGGGCCCCCCCAGAGTGCGCCTATCCTCTGCATTATGCATATACAGGGTGTCCCAAAAATGTCGTAACGGCCCTTAATTCTTTATCTATTAGAGATTAGTGGACAGTGTAAATTGAAAAAATGTTCGAAATAAGTTCGGAAATAATACTCCGTTAAGAAAAAATCCTCTCGTTAATTTTTTAAAAAGTTACACTTTTGTAATTTGTATACGATGCCCGTACAAAAAACATTCCCATTTAGTAAAACGTGCCCCCATATATCATACAACGTCGCAGATATATCTTTAAAGAAAGGTGATCGGGGACTATACATGATTGTGAATGTAAACTTTTATTGCTAGAGTGGAAAAAAGATTTTCTCTCGTAATTTCTGTACAACCCCTGAAACACGATCCTTTAACGTGATTTTTTCCCTTCTAAAGCCATTGAAAAGTGGTTTAAGTCAGCGTTATAGTTATCTTCATATCTCTGGCACTTATAATTCTCAAATTTTGTATGTCACCTCATGAGTGTACAGGGCACATTTTACTTATGGGGAATTATTGTTTTGTAATAAGATTCGTATAAGATTTATAAGATGGTAAGTCGTATAAGATTTAAAAAGTGTAACTTTTTGAAAATTAACGAGAGGATATTTTTCTTAAGTCTTATTTCCGACCTTAATTTGAACATTTTTTTCAATTTACCCTGTCCGCTTATCTCTAACAGATAAAGAATTAAATCCCGTTACCTCCTTTTTGGGGCACCCTGTATATTACGTATTATCACGGTGTCAAAATATGGAATTGTAAAAAATAAATTATTAGAAATGAAATACAGTGAATTCAAACTTTTTTCCTTTTGATTCATTCCGGTAAAATTAGAAGTTTAAGATGTGTGCTCGAAAGGATGAAACGTCAACTATAAGGCTCGATTATGAATTATATCATTAACACTTTATCTAGAAATAGAGAATAGTTTTTCTTTTCTTTCTTTCATTCTTTTGTGTGTGTGTTTTGTTTGGTAGTATTTCATCTACAGGAACATTGTGACTACTGTGCTTACTCATGTAACAGTCGCTCTTGCATAATAGTCGCATCCCTGTTTTGAAGCAGAAAAAATAGCTTTAGAGTTACAATATTGTGTAGTAGTAGTAGATTTTCTACGCGTAATAGTCGCACCTAGACTTTCACCATGAAAAATTTGCAAAAAAAGAGCTACTATTATGCGAGTAAACCTGGTAACACCAATATTCTGAAGGCATTTGGTTTCAACGAAATTTTTACAGCATCTA
This sequence comes from Cheiracanthium punctorium, assembly GCA_038373885.1. Lineage (NCBI taxonomy): Eukaryota > Metazoa > Arthropoda > Arachnida > Araneae > Cheiracanthiidae > Cheiracanthium > Cheiracanthium punctorium. The sequence continues at coordinate 847,489 of JAWZYV010009056.1, read as the reverse complement.
TTTACAAGCCAGCACAAACGTAAAGGCAAGAAAAAAATTATGCCACTAGGGATGGACACGAGATAGAAAATTGGCGTCTCGCAAAACAGCCTAAAAGCTTTGTTTCATCTCGCAAAATCCCTATATCGTAATGTTAAAAATGTCTATCTTGTCTCTCAAAACAGCTGTAAATCTCTGTCTCGTCTCGCGCCCATCCCTACTCCTCTCGCATAATCCCTATATCGTAATGTTAAAAATGTCTGTCTCGTCTCTCAAAAGAGATGTAAATCTCTGTCTCGTCTCGCAAAAAATCGTCTCGTGACCATCCCTACTCTTCTCGGAAAATCCCTATACCGTAATGTTAAAAATGTCTGTCTCATCTCGCAAAACAGCTGTAAATCTCTGTCTCGTCTCGCGTCCATCCCTATATGCCACACTGAAAAAAAATGTTTTGTTGATTGAACAAAAATTTAGTTGGCGCTATTCCAACCGAAATAATTTTGCTGAATTGTTAGTTTAAAGAAATAAGTTATTTATTTAAGGGTGTTCTATACATGAAGAGCGATCGTCGCCACGGGACTTTTGAATAGCTTTAGAAACAAATTAATGATGTTAAACACTAAATAATAATAATAATAATAATAATAATTCACTCTATGCACTATGGACTGAAACAGTCAAGCTGTATGTTTCACGCAACTTTCAGAAAAAAAATTCATTGCCGGAGTCTCTAGCGCAATACAGTTTTTTGAAAAGCTGTCCAAAAAATGAAAGATTTTCGAGTGAAATAGCCGTAACAAAAATTTTGTCCAAACCAACAAAATTATTCAGTTGAAATAGCATCAGCCAAATTTTTGCTGAATCAACAAATTTTTGTTTGATTCAACACCCCCCCCCCCGGCCTCCATGTATATCACACTATTCTTGAGGGGAATTAGATTAGAACACGAGTTAAAACAACCCAACTCTTAATTTTAACTGTCCCTATGCTAGTGTATGTTTTCAATGAAGATAGTGTAACTGTGGTGTGTAATGATAAGAAGATAGTGTAATTGTGGCTGGTGTACTCTGTAATAATCTTCTAAAAATTGTACTCTTCAGAAGTTTTGAAGAGGAATATTCTTCATTCTTTCACTACAGTTTAATAAATAATTTCATGAAGAAACCTTAAGATGCCCGACGGAGAAAAATATTTTTAATATTCTTCAATTACAATTCAAGGAATGACTTCATTCATTTTTAAAATTTTACATGAGGTGTATGAGTATTATATACCTTCAAAATGATAAGCATGTTTCAGAATACTAAGCGACAGAAAATAGATTTAAAAGAGAAATAACACGAAAATCCATTTTCTTTCAATAATAGAAGCGTTAAGCAACCTATAACGAAAAAAATGAACACTGGGTGGATGAAGGAATAAAGTCAGAAAAAGTCTAATTCATTCTGTTGTTGTTATTGAGTTTATATAAGGCAGCCGCTTCGTTAGGTGGCTGCTAATCTTTAATCTCATCTACTTAAGTGCTGCATCGCTATTTGAGTCACCTTATGACTCTCATAACACTTCGATAAGCCCTAAACCACTGTCGTCGCAAACGCTCCACACTTATTTGGATACTAAAACTAGTTTTATCCTCTGACAAAATCTTTTGAAGCGTTCAGTCATTGATCCTCTGGTCACTTCTGCTCCATCACTATATTTAACCCTTTGAGGCGCAACCCTTTCCCAATGCTGAAAAAAGGGCAGCCGTTGCCATCGTTCGACTTAACTACCAGCAAGATGGCGGACGATCGAAACGTTCATCGCGTGCCACAGATCTAGAGACCCTTGTCGTCAAAAAAGGGTCTCTAATCTGTGGCACGCGATGAACGTTTCGATCGTCCGCCACCTTGCTGGTAGTTAAGTCGAACGATGGCAACGGCTGCCCTTTTTTCAGCATTGGGCAATCTATCCAGCTGGTCTCGCATTCTGCCATTTTTCAGCAGATGTCAGTGCTGTTAAAAATAATCGTGACCATTTTTTTACGGGAAATGACGTGCTATAAAAAGTAAAGGATTCTCGTGGAGCTATGTCACCCGCAACTATTTTTATAGAAATCAAATCTATTCTTCGTGACAGGCAACAGTCAAAACGTCAGAGTTTAGTGTTCCCAGAGCGGGAACACTGCGTGTTAAAGGGTTAATCTCATCTACCTATAAGTGCTGCACCACTTGTTGAGTCACCTTATGACTCTCATAACACTTCTATAAGCCCTAAACCACTGTCGTCGCAAACGCTCCACACTTATTTGGATCCTAAAAACTAGTTTTATCCTCTGACAAAATCTTTTGAAGCGTTCAGTCATTGATCCTCTGGTCACTTCTGCCCCATCACTATATTTAAATGAACCGCCATTGCACGCTTTCGCCCCCCCCCCCCCTCCAACTCAACTCCACACGGAAGATGTTCGCAAGTGATTTTGTACCGGAGGCCAAAATTACTCTCTTTTTCCAATCTCGTTTGCCGGATTCCGGTCTCTGATTTCAGGCATTTCGGACCTCAATCCATCACTCACTTAACTCAGCAAGGGCATCGCGCAAGCACACCTTTTGAATTCGCAGAAAGCCCGCGCGGCGCATTCGCTGTGCTCGCCTAATTGCCGGCACCTCGTTGAGGGGAAAAAGTCAGGGAAAAACAGCTCTCTGGTGGTCCTTGGAGTGTTTGTTTAAGTGACAAAGGGTCAGATCAGGGACACCTTTCGCTCAGCAACTAGAAACGAAGCCTGTAATTAGGGTATTATTACTCGTCACTCGCAGCGCAGCCCCGAAAACTACAGGCCGGGGCATTCTCGCTCTCGTTCGCTTCTTTTGTTTTTTTATTTTTTATTTTTCTTCTTTCTTCCACTCCTCCCATCATGCTGCGTGATTGTTGAGGATCTGTGGTTTCTTTTCCGTAACAGACTGAAAGGGACTGGATAGATGCTACAATGGAATAAACCGTGATCTTTTTTCTCTCTTTCCTTTTCATCATCTTTTTTCAAACTGCATGAGGAAAAAAAAATATATATATATATATAAACAACATCAAATAAATCTATCTTAAACTGTATTATACAATTATGTACTTTATGAATACAATGAAATAATTGCAGTTGAACTCATGATCATGTTAACCCTTTAACGCGCAGTTAAAGGGTTAACATGATCAACGCACCAAACTCTGACGTTTTGACTGTTGCCAGTCACGAAGAATAGATTTGGGTGACATAGCTCCACGAGAATCCTTTACTTTTTAGCACGTCAATTACCGTAAAAAAATTGTCACGATTATTTTTAACAGCACTGACATCTGCTGAAAATGGAAGAATGCGAGAACAGCTGGTTAGATTGCCCAATGCTGAAAAAAAGGGCAGTCGTTGCCATCGCTCGACTTCGGAAATTATAATCGCTCGCTGTGCCGGCACAGCCAGCTGCGTCAAAAAAGAGTCTCTAGATCTGTGGCACGCGATGAACGTTTCGATCGTCCGCGGCACAGCCAGCTGTCGTCAAAAAAGAGTCTCTAGATTTGTGGCACGCGATGAACGTTTCGATCGTCCGTCATCTCGCTGGTAGTTAAGTCGAACGATGGCAACGACTGCCCTTTTTTCAGCATTGGGAAAGGGTTGCGCCTCAAAGGGTTAACGGGGTAGTTCGAAAAAATCATGCGATTGTGGTACATAAGTACAAATAAACTAATTATGTCAGGCACTTCAAAAATTTGAGACTCTCTCTTTACAAGCTGTAATAAATACTGAAATAAACGATAAACCTGTATCAGTTAAAAACTTTTAGAAAAAATTCTTAAAAATCGAAAATTTTGCAAAACGCGTCAGTGGCTGATCCAGAAATTCTCTTTTGGGAGGGGCTAAATTTTGAAAAAAGCTTACTTCACCCAAACAAAATATACAGTAAAGCAAAATTTTAGTTTAAACCAATGTAAAAACTTTTGGGAGGGGCTAAGTGATTAAAAAAGATCACTTTATACACATTCAAAGTGCATAATGAAGCAGCATGTTAACCTTTAGCAATGTCTTTTTTTTGGGGGGGGATGCTGAAGCCCCTAGCCCCTCCCCTGAATCCGCTACTGAAACGCGTCACTCTTAGAAAAAATTTTGCGGCGCAGTTCCATGTTAAAGAATTTTTTCGGAAAGTTTCACATAAGACATAGTTTTTTCGCTTATTATAGTGCGTAATGACGCTTATGAAGAACTATCTCGAATTTTTTCGAGACCCTGGTGCCAGGGCCGTACCCAGGAAATAATTTCGGAGGGGGTCCGACATTTGAGGGAGGTCTGACTTACTGAATATCATCATATTATATATAAATATATGCTTACGCACATATAAATATATAGATATTCTGATAATTTCGGGGGGGGGGGGTCCGGACCCATAGGACCACCCCCCTGGGTACGTCCCTGCCTGGTGCTATTAGTTTATTTCAGTTTGTGTACCAAGACCAGAAACAGTTTTTTCTTCTTCGAACTACAGCCTTAATAGCTGAAACGAAAAAGAATTTGATGGCGGGTAACTTTTACTGTTTGAATTGTATGTTGAACGTTTCATACCTGAAGAGTTCATGCGTGCGATGTAGGGGAAGTTTATTCATGGTTTCGGATGCTTAAAGTACACATTATACGAATGGAGTCATTCAAAAAAGTTGTATAGTTTAGTAGTAATCCTAGTAAATTAAGTTAATCTGAAATTACTCAGTTCTCTGCATTACTGTACGCTTAAAAATATCAATTATCTGTGATGTATTTAAACCATCTTCCTTTTTTCTCATGATTGTTACAAAATTTAAATCTGTGAGAGCTAATACGATGCTTTTAAGTACATTATAAAACGGTTGCTTCACAACAAAGTGGACTTCTAGTCGGGCAGTTACAGCAAAAATCAAAGGGCCTCCTCTCAAACATTTTTCTGGGTTCCCCTGTGAATCAATCATATGTGTAATTACCAGTTTTTTATGGAAACCCTTGCATTTATGATGCAAAAGTATGGAATATTAATAAAGATTCAAAACAAAACTTGTAAAAATGGCAAATTTATTAAAAATTCACCGATTACTTACTGTAAGCGTTATATATTTTTGGGATGGACGCGAGACGAAAAATTGGTGTCTCGCGTCTCGCAAAACAGCCGAAAAGCTTGTCTCGTCTCGCAAAAATCCCTATATCATAATGTTAAAAATGTATGTCTCGTCTCGCAAAAAAACTGTAAATCTCTGTCTCGTCTCGCAAAAAGTCGTCTCGCGTCCATCCCTATATATTTTAAAAAGGCTTTTTACATAAATGAAGTGTTTTGTTAATCTTTTAGCACATATTTTATTAGGAATTAGCAAGGAGGAGTCCCTTTCTTAATTTTATTTGTTGTGTTTAAACATACAAAGCATTTTATGTGCTTTCAGATGAAACTAAATTTCGATTAACACTATATTATTAAAAAACTAAAGTAGATTAAGTGGGTGCGTGTAAAATTTAGTAAGCATAAAGGGTGGGTGATTGTGTAAATGTCACCTCGTCATAGGGATTTTTACTGTCCAAGGGGGAAATGTTGTGAAATTTTGGAAATATCAGATATTTTATAAGCTTTTTTTATGCCAGAAAAAATGTTCAGTACTTAAATACTCCAAACTGATATTTTGTTATATCTAAATTACTTCATTGTCCATTTTTGCGTCAAATCGAACAACGCCACCAAAAATTGTAAATTGTTTGGCAATATCATAAGGCATGGCTAAAAAAAATGTTCGATAGCAATGAATTTGATTTACTTCTCTTTTGTTTTTGTGATTTATTCAATTACTATTATTAAGTTTCCGTTGACAATTCTAGTTGAAAGAATTGAATGTTTGTACGTCCGTTTAAATTGCAGAGATTCTTGAACTGATATTTAACATCTTTCTGGGATAAATTTCTAAATTTAAGTAAGACCAGTTGTATGCACAAGTATAAAACCTCATTTGTATACCACGGAAATTATAGAACTAAAGTTTGTTATAAACAGAGAAATTTTTGATTCTTTCTCGAATACATGTTTATAGGGAATCTGTACAAAATAATTAATCCTTTTAGAACCTGCGTCCAGAACTGAGGGCTCAAAAGTTAGCTATACTATCGTAGAGGATGGATGTCTGAATTTGTGTACATAAAGAAAAACCAACTTTTCTTAATAATCGATATCTTTTTATTATTTTTTTATTACAAATTTTAATCTCTCTTATCACAAAAAAATTGCAATTCAAGGAGAAATTATTTAATCAAGTCCGAAAGGATTAAACTGTGTTTTAAAAAGCTATGAAAATAGAAAATATTTCAGTGCCAATTATGCTTAACATGGAAATTCTATTCGTGAGTTGCAATAAAAACCAAAAGTTCTGTTCCTTCAGAGCAGTCCCTGAAAAATAAAGTAACAACTAAAAAAAGGGCCATAGTAGGGGCGTGGCGGAGTGTCGACATTCTTCTTTGGAGGTGTCAGTAACATTCCGGGGAGTGCCACTCATATTCTGTGGCTTACACTACCAACCATTCCAAAGCTTTCTGAAAGGAAAATATGTATTTAGTTGCACTTACCTTTTCATTCATTCATACACTATTACATCTGCACATTTAAATGCGAACACGAAATGATAGTTCTGGCTCAACATATACTTTTACAGAATTCGCGTTTGACCTAAGAAGTTAATCTAGCTTGTTAGTTTTTGAATCTATGATTAATAAATTCTGCCTTTAGAAGAAAATTTATTACATTTATAAAATTAATTTTTAATTGGAGTTGAATTATTTTGCAGAACAACATCGGGCTTACACTTTTATAATATCTTTTACATGTTGTAAAGTACTACAAAAATAAACTCTATGTATAGAGTTTATTTTCGAGACGGCATTTGTATAGGTATATACTAAATGCAAAAGAATAACTTAACATAATTTTAAACTGAACATAATATTTTAAAAAATGTAAATGCGAATAAAATATTTGGAGTTCAATCTGTCATTGATTTAACATTATCTACGGGTTCAGTGATGCATACTCTTAAGGTCCTTATAATCTTAAATTATTGTTTATGTATGTAAAACAATGTCGACATTTATAAACAATAATTCCTAATAACTTAGTAAAATCCTATTAAGTTTTTTAAAACTATTACTTATAATACTTACTGTGCTCTTATAAAAATTAGAGATTTCGAGCGGGCAAGTGCAATGGTTGAAAATGGTGAGTAAGGTTTGGAAGTTCTTTACTTATTTACAATTTCTTTTAAAGATATATTTATTGAAAATGCGGGTTCTTTGTTTGTTATTAGAACATAAACTAAAGAATATTTTTTATATTGGATGTTGTAGGCAATATCAGCAACATCACGAGCGTCCATGTTTGCTGGTTATTGGGGGGAGGGACAAAGACCAAAATATGTTCTATTTTCCCTATTAATAATTAAGGTAAAAATCGTGGGGGAGGGGACGTCCCCTTTTCCGCATAGGTTCCAACGTCCATGATTAACACTATCAGATAAGTTACTGTACATTATCGATTATTAATAGAACTATTTCTGTTAATAAATTTAAATAGCATACCAACTCCATGATTAAATCATAGCACAATTTATATGCTTGTATTCTTTTGTGCAATTTTCGTTTCTGGTTTCCTTTCGGAAGCACTTTGCAATATTGCTGTAAAATTAAATATACACCACTTTTACAACCCCTAGAACTTATTTTCGGATTTTTAACCTTGATTGTGTAGTCCAACATGGCACCGAATTTGTAAATGTGTATAAATAATCCGGAAAGGGAAAAAAAGAAACAAATCTTCAAAAAATATTTTCGTAAGTTATTTAGCATCCATAATTTCTATTATCAGATGGCTATAAAGTGATAAAATGCTATATCTGTCAAGTGTGGGAAAGAGAGCGTTTATAAATAATACTATCTAGTCAGAGAGACTCTAATTTCCGGACTCCTTGTTGCTGAAAGAATATTGTGCGTTCTGGGGGATATCTGCAAGCACGATGTGCAGCGGATGTGGGCTTAAGATATTTTGGTTATTAAACAGATATGCGATTATGTCTGAAGTTCACTTTCTGGGACAGGAAACATCGGATAAAGATAAACAAGGTTCGAGAGAATCCTTGCAAATAAAGAACTCCGCGACTTAGAACCTGCGTACATGAACATAAAGTTGTCGTTTACTGTAAAGATATCGAGTGTATTTAGCTCACAAGATGCATTCCTTCAGCCATTTCGGTTGCAACGAGGGTCAGGCAAAGCCGTGGGAATGAACGCAACACCCCCTTGCTATCAACCAAGTATAACACGTATTGGTAAGGCAAAAGTCAGAAGGTTGCGGCAGGATTGGTGCGGCTCTGCAGCTAATCATACTGGTCGCAAATGCTGAGTTGTTTTTTATTGGAAAGAGATATAGCGATAACAGCTTCAAAGAAGACTGTTTTTATTGTATTATAGGTGGAGGCGGAACTAGTTTTTTGAGACATGTGTACACCTTCTTGAATGAAATTCTTTAAAGAAGAGGTTTCGCAAACTTTTATTGATCAACTAGATTTTATTACTATTGCATTTAAGAGATAACGGCTGCAATATTCGTAGCTGAATCCTATTGGATAATGTTTTTTATTTCGTCTAGTGAAAAATGTCTCTACTATGTTTTGTTAAAAAATATCTTTTGTTTCCGTTTTTTTCAATTAAGCTTGAACTGGCTGGCTACTTTTTCTAAAATTTCCATAAAGATGTCCCATTTTTTCATCACTTGTTCAATGTTTCCTAAATAATTCTTAAAAACCTAAATCTTTTCAAATATTACAATATTTTAATGTTAAGAATAACTATCTACTACCCATGTAAAGCTAATAATTCCCTATCCTCATTCTCATTACAATAAAAAAATACACAAAATGGTTACACAAGAACTTTCTGTGAAATCACGGGATTTGACAGCTTTTATACTATGGTTTTATTAAAGATTACATAAAAATTAACGGTGGCATTCCAAGTCATTTATACATACATTTTAAAGTATACAGCATATTTTATTTTTAAGAATTGATTGTTTGTAGTTAGTTGTTGCCCACAGATTTGCCTACTAATTAAAAGTAAAGTAAAAAGTAAAATATGTCCTCTTTTTGTCGTTTTTAATATATTGTTTACTTAATACTATAAAATTTATCACCTTATTTTCCATGGTCTAAGAAGAATACAGAAGGTATGGCTATACGCTTCGTATGCATTGAATAAAGTACTGCTTTATTGAATTCAACATAATTTTGTTAATTACAAAACATTAGGCTTTAACAGTTTTCACGTAGTAATTTAATTGAAATAACAGAATATTTTGTTAATTTAATAAAACTATGTGGCACCACACAACAAAATTTCGTTGAGTTAAAACTTTTTTTCTGTAAGCATGTGTTGCTTTTTTACGAATCACCACATGTAGCCGAAGTTCCACAATTATCCGTTATGAGACTTTAAAATGTTTCGTTGAATTAAGAAATATTTCACTGAATCTAGCTTTATTGAGTAATCAATGAAAAATTTTCCTATATTTAACAAAATTATTAATGATAGAGCCAAACAAAATTTTGAATTCAACAAAACACTTCTTTTTTTTTTTTTTTTCTTTCTTTCTTTCTTTTTTTTTTTTTTTTTTTTTTTTTGTCGAGTCCTAAACTTATTAGTTTAGTTAGAACATTGAAATAATTTGTGAAATTAATTATAATTAATTTAACACTTTATTTAGAGTAGTTAATACTAAATATTTAAAACTTTATTTGGAAAAAATAATTGTTTTACGTTTGTGTATCTGAACCACAATGACTGTCTCAAATATTTTTCTATATTTTGGGGGGGGGGGGGGTTGAGAGAACTCAGAGGAATTTTATTATCTGTATATTTTAACAGAATAACTTTGTTTCTATTTTGTTGATTCTACAAAACAACTACAGTCGAAACTACTCCGAAAGTTGAACAAGAGAGGTTCCCTCAAAAAGTGTCCGACTTATGGAAGTACATTTCAATGCCACAAGCGCGTCCCGTTTACTGGAAGATTGTCCAATTTAAAGAGGTGCATATCATGGTGTTGCTTCCAATTCGGTAGGATAATGTATTCGGCTTAAATAGCTTCAACCAATTTTTTGTTGAATGAACAAAATACATATTGAATTCAATAAAACTTTTTTTTTTTTTTTTCCTGTGAAGTGCATTGATGAAATTTTCAACTGTCATGTATAATAAAGCGTCGATTATCCGGACGCTGATTAACAGGATTATTCAATTAGCCGGACTGAAACTGTTTACTAAAGTGGTTGATTAACGAACATCCCGGCGTATAACACTGGCATATAACAAGCATCAGTAAACTTAGGCTATGTCAAGAAAAGTATTCTATATTTTGTATTCTGCATTTTATATTCGGTACATAATAGGCACACGAAAAAATGAAGTTAATTTTCGAAGTGCGTGTTATACGCCGAGATACGGCATATTCCGAAATTGTCGGCAGCTATGCAGACTACTATCAAGAGTTTCATTTCCCTATACCGAAAGGAGTTTTCTTTATTAATAATATGTATGTATTACTCTTCTGCAATGTGAGTGTAAAAATATAATACATTTACTAATTTTTATGTGTACCTGTATGCAGTGGCGCACCCAGGATTTTCATTTGGGGGGGGGGGGCTAAGGCAACATATACTGATGGACTCGGTTATAGTGACTTCGATTATAGTAATAACTCTCTTATAACGTCAAAATATTCTGTTCCACTTGCCCATAGAATATAAGCCCACTATCAACGTAACTCGTTATACAGTGATAAATAATTATCTGATTTTTGATATGATAAAATATTTAAATTCATTGATGACAATTTTCAATTTTTAAAGCTTTCGTGATCTAACTCTCCAGCTTTAGAGCTAAAGCAAGAGAGCACTCTCCAGCTTTAGAGCAGCGTCTCCAGCTTTAGAGCTGAAGAGTTAGCTAACAGCTAACTCTTCAGCCCCCATAGCCTCCTCCGTGGGTGTACCTATGCCTGTATGTATAATCAGTTTTGTAGAAGAAAAACTAAGCAGTTTGGAAATTGACAAAACACACCATTTGTATAATATGCTAAAACATACAGCAGTCTAATTACCATTCCTAAGCCTAGAAAAAACGAGTAAAGTTCTCTAAAAAACATTGCCGTAGCCTACTTTCTTAAAGTTGTCCAATTATCCGTATTTTTCGTTAACCGGATCGGTATGGCTAATCGGAGCTCTACTGTTTTTACTTTGTAGCAATCTAAAACTGTCACTTCGAGTTTTCCATAATGTGAGAACGCAAATACTATCAGCTAATGAACAGACATGTCAGCGGCAACCTATATATAAATCGCAAATGAAGAGTGAGAAAGGGGCAACCTCATTAAACATCATCACTTATGCTATTTCGCAGATCCCCGCGTACGCTGCACACCGTGCGGTCGATAACATAACAGGGGGAAATCGCTGATGATTTCCAAATGTTGTTACATAACTCTCTCCCTGGAGGGCTCTTTAATGGTACTCCCGGAATCGTGGGCATACTGTGAAGATGCCTTTGCCAACGTCAGAGATATAAGTAAGATCATGCGTTTCGTATTGTTTTAGGGCTGTAAAGTTGATGCATTGATGGCAATCGTTCTGAGTTAAGACACGTATTTTGTGCCCGTGCGTCCGATTTTTAATTGAATATTTTGACTTACTATAATCGGGGCAAACCTAACCTGATAGAGGAGGAGAAGGCTAGAGGGGTCATTTCACAACTCACGGCGTGTATTGCTCCAACACTCGTTTCTCCTTCGAAGTATTTGGCTGTCAACATCACAAAAGAACTCAATCACAAGGCAAATCCGCAGTACTAAATTCCCGCCAGCACAAAAGAGGTGACTGGGGAGGCATTACATCTGATTTCTGACTTAATTTCTTAATCCTTTTATTACTGCATTCAAGTAACAAAAATATGCAATTATTTTATAACATACACTTTATTTTAGCACACAATAGATGAAAAATGTATTAGTTCTGCAATAGTAACTTGGGCAAACGGAAAGAACTATTTGAGAGCGGCGGAATCACACGGTCTATAGCTTTACCTCCACTATCAGGTTAGGTTTGACCCGAGTATACTTTGATCTAATTTCTACTTTTGGGGAGAAATCTATTTCTTGGCTAAGAAATCGTTTATTTAATTCAACGAGTCAGAAAATAGTAGTACCAAAAAATTGGGATTTTCTAGTTTAGTACCAGGTATAGTCCAGCTGAAAAATACAAACACTCGTTGGGTCCAAAAATCTGGAATTTAACCGTCCGAGAATTTAAATATTAGCACCTTTTAAAAAACTACAACTTTAACGGTCTTTTTTTCTGTCCGTATTTCGAGCTTATACTATTTTAGATGATGGAGAAATATAAATTATTGAATCGCTTTTCCTGTTTAGATTTTGATTGTTTTTCTAAATTTTGCCTCAAAGAGAACCGAGCTTTCAAAGAAACTTTCTAAAGCTTAAAAGTCAAGTTTAAGAAAGCAAAAAAAGTGAGTTTGAATCTCTCGTAATAATTTTAGTTACTGTAACGAAGCATTGATCTCAGTGATGTTCAAAAGAATCAGAACAGAAGTTATTCTTTTTCTCTTACACAAAGGACATTATACTACATTTTTTTCTTTCATTTTGTGAACTTACGTGCATCCCTAAAAAAATAATTTCTAATTTAAAGTATATCCACGTATGAATTTCTCTTTGTGTGCTCTTCACCGGATATTCAGTCGAACACAGTCAAATTTAGTAAAAACTGTTATTTATGAAGAAAGAAATAAACTACAGCTATAAAGTGCCTTACTTCATTTTTAAGCAATAGAATTTCATTTTGCCTCACCATGTAACAGTGGTTATGCCACTGAAAATGGTAGACGGGCGAAGTGTGAAGGTCCCGGGTTCAGGTCCCATCGCGCGGCTGTCGATCTAACGGTCTGGAGTTTTGGTGGGATTCCTCCAGATGTAACGTGAATACGCGTTGGAACCCCTTAGAAAGTCCTCCAACCAAGGCACACCCCCATTGGCAGATCGCCCTTGTGTTGCGTTGCCATAATCACACACAACAACAACAACAACAACAATTTCATTTTATATCCACAGAAAGTCCATACTACAGTTTAAAAAGCGAGAAATTATACAGTACTGAAAGTACCAATTTTTAAACCGCTGTTTCCCTATCTTACAGCTAATTTTAATAACTTTCCAATCTCTGAATATCGTTATTCACGTAAGATTTGTTGCCACCAATTTAATCAGCGATGACATCTTCTCCCGAACATAACGGTAAGCTGATCAATTAAAATTCTATAAAATTTGGAAACATTCTAAACGATAGGAAATTAAAAACAAGAAAGAATTTTCGTTTTACTTCTGATGTTTTATGTGGAATTCCAACAGCTATATGAAGGGGCCAACTCCGGTTAATGAGCCAATGTCTACCGTGTCGCACAACGGAGCCTGTGTTTTTTTTTTCCCTTACCTCGAGCTCCCGTGGAGAAAGCAAAGTAAAAAATTGCGCCATGTTCTTCCAACTTTCGCTAAGTGCTTCACAAACATCAAACCCAGCAGTGGGTCTCTCGATCGCCATGAAAGAGCTATTCATTGAATCAAGGTAATCACGTAATTAGAAACTGCTGGCTTACAGGTGTACATTCATGGTTAGACAAGAAAGTTATACAATTTTTGCAAGCTGAACAGTGATTAAACATTCAGATTCTCTATAATTTATTCATTCCAGTTTTTAAAAATATATAATGGCATTTTTTTAACTGCTGTTTTGCGGTACATACAAAACAAATTTATATCGAAAGAATTTAATGAAAATTTTGTTTCGAATTAAATATGTATGTATATAGATATACAGTGCAACCTCCCAAGTTGGACACTCCCATAACTTGGACACCTTCCTAAGGTGGACATTTTCCTGGGGAGCAGAATGTGCCCATAATATAGCAATATACCTCTATAAGTTGGTCACCTCTGAAAGTTGAACACTTTTTTGAGGGAACCGCAGATGTCCAACTTACAGAGGTTTCACTGTATATAGATATATATGCTTGTATACTAATACAGCGAAACTTCGGAAAGTTGGATACTTGTGGTTCCCTTAAAAAGTGTCCAACTTGGGAGGGAAGTTCCACTGTATATAGACCCCCTGTGCTACTAAGAACTAGGGATGGACGCGAGACGAGACAGAGATTTACAGCTTTTTTTGCGAGACGAGACACACATTCCTAACTTAACGTTATAGAGATTTTGCGAGACGAGACAAAGCTTTTAGGCTATTTTGCGAGAAGCGAGACGCCTATTTCTCGTCTCGCGTCCATCCCTACTAAAAACTAATAGAAGATTCTTTTTTTTTTAAGTTTTAATTAATCTATTTTAAAAAAGTGCATTGGCTTATTCTGAATATTGAACTCAGAAAGATTATGGGAATAATTCATCATAAACGTTCGATTTTAGATTGAATATATTAACAGAATGAAAATGCGTTATGAGAGCAAGTGGACTTGAATTTCAATTTGAAACAGATTTACCAAATCGGCTAACATAAAAGATAAAATAAGAATTGTATACAAGGCATTCTGCAGATTCTAGATGACGTGTCCAAAAGATAATTCTTCCCCCTCTTTCTCCTGTCATTTCATATCCAAAGATAGAAGTCCATAGCAGTGGTATGCAGAACAAAATATTTCTGGAATTCGAAAAAACATGGTCATCTTTGAGCACTATGCACCCTTTTTTTTATTTTTCATTTTATTTTCCACCCATCCTGTACCTGCTTGTTCTCAGTGTATTTGGGAGGTCCTCAGAATCAATGCGCTCAGGGGTCGATTCTGACCACAGAATCGTCGAACGTAAGACCTTGTTGTGATAGCTGTCTTCTCCCTTCAGGACAACAATCGGCAAAGATGACCGAAAAGACGATTTTCCTCCCCCTTTTTTTTTAGCTCGGGAGGTCGGTTTCAGGAGGCGTGGACAAAGGTCAAAGAATTTGCCAAGATTTAGATTCAAAGGAGTCCCACTGAGTATATACAGCATCAACACGAAGAATGAAAGCTAAACTGGGAGCCGCCGAACTTTTACCGACTCCATGGGTGCCTTTTCAACTGTATAATTTTACATTTGCTCTTTTCCTGTCTACTTGAATGTTTTCGTTATGTTGTTCCTTTTGAAAAGCGATCTGCGTCGGACTTTAGAACAGCTTTAAAAACAATCAGAACACTCGAAAAAATTAATAATGCTTCTACACTATCTGCACAATAGACTAACATGAACAGTCAGCCTATATGCCTCAAGCAACTTTCAGAAAAATTCATAAGCACAAAAATTGCCTTTCAAAAATGGGCCAAGGAGTTTAACCTGTTTAGAGAAATTTTGCAAAATTCCGTATTGTGTAGCAATTTCCCTTGAGTGTTTCGTAACTCCTATAAGTCCATTGTTTGTAATAGTTCACAATACAACTTGTAATGTGATTTTTTTCGAGTCTCTTCTAGCGCAATTGAATTCTTTAAAAAGCTGTTCAAAAGTCACAGGATTTCCCTAAAAGAACAGGGTATATAGGCTAAAAAGTGTCCGGTAGACACCATAGACTGTATAAAGAGAAAGAAGATCAAAATTATAAATAAAATGAAATCAGAAATTATTATAGAATTCACGTATGATGCTTTCTTTTCTTTATTTCTTATGTCTTTCTTTCTTTTCTTTTCTTTTTTCTTTCTTTTATGCCCATGTTGAATAAAAAATTGACTCATTCGGAAACTATAATTTCAAATTAACATCAGTTATCTTTAAACTTTTTGGGTTTTGTTTACATATTTTTATTTATTTATTTGCGTGGTGTGTGGTTAAATTAAAATAACATTTATTGTAGAATAGGGTGTCTAATTATTGGACAGTTACCCCTCCGGAAATTGGACAGTTATGGTTCCCCCAAAAATGTCTTTAACACAAATTTATTTATCTGGAAGAAATAATCATATTGTATAAAATAATGATACGAAATTGTGATACATCCGAAACACTCTAAAGCGAATAAAATAAAAATTGTTCCCTCTAGGAGAGGCAACCAAAACATGCAACTTTTAAGTGAATAAATATTCAATCCTTTAGAGTGTAAAAAGTTATTCATTTTAACCAAATTAAAATGCATTCACTTTACCAAAAGGAATATACAAAGAAAGTGAAAATAAATTCGTTTGTAATTTCCGTCTTATTTTATAAACGATTGAATAGTGGTTGCTTTAGAGGTTGGATACTTTCATTGTAGACATTCCAGGACACATTTCAACTCAGGAATCGTCATGGGCTTTCTGGCAGCACCAGTTAAATGTATTGTAATGTATGTTAAAATAATTATAATAATAATAATGTATTTACAGCGTTATATTTTCATACTTAAATCAAACAAGAGCACTCAAAAACTTTCAAATTATTTCCCTTTTAAGTCAACAAATGCATAGACGTATTAGAAGGATTATCACCTGGTGATTTGTAGTTATACAGGATCCACCTTTTGAAGGCTGTCAGAGTTCATATTTATATTGATGTTGATTGGCAGCATGTGGGTGCACAGTTTTCCAGCGTCATGGAAAGGTGCATATAATTTGAATATTATTATGTTTTATTTAATTTTTCCTTTTTTGAAACCACTTTTTAAATTCTGTTGGTGAATTCTGTCCGTTTCTTAAATTCTGCCACTTTTAAATTCTGTCGTTGTCTGTCTGTGAGTACAGTGCGTGCTGAGGCACCGAAAACTGTTTGTGCTTTTTGAAATGCAAGACATCAGTACCATTCACCATTTGGTACTGATCTTGCATTTCAGAAAGTGTGTCAAGCTTGTGTCACCATTCGGTAAATTTATTTGGTAAATCTTATTTCCCAGAGGATTTTTTTTAAATACCCATACCGTAATATTATGTATAATAGTTAATTTAAAAAATATATTTTTAAACTAAGATACGTCTTCAAGCTGCTAAACAGCTGCCTCGTAATTCAGATCATGATTCAGATGCCCAGCCTCTGGTAGTGTTTAAATGAATAAAGAAATTTCAACTAGGAAATCGTGTATTGAATTAACAATCCTATATTTTATGGGAAATAGGTCTTGTTAAAAATGGAAAAGGGGGGGGGGGTCATCGTTTTCGATCAATCATTATTCATCCAAATCGTGTAATACATAGAATCTATTTACTAAAATAAACAAAACTAGCAAATGCATCTCATTGCAACTGGTTTCTTCTCGCGTGTACCATCTGTAACTACTTGCATCAATTTACAATTTTCAAATCGGTAGGGGTCGATCTGAACTGCTGCGGAGATGAGCATGAGGATTTTGGTGTTAGGCGGGAGGTCTAATCTTGTTTGTCAGTAGATCACTTGCTGTGGATCGCTACATTTTACGAACCAATGATTCCTCACAGACATACTGGATCCCTCCCCCCCCTCCTCTCCTTCATCAGTTTAGATCTGATCTCACCACAGCGATATCCCTCTCGTCAGGTGGGACCCTGGTGATTTGTAGTCCTTTCAGTGAAACTGCTGAGCTGAAGATTGTTCGATTAGCTGTCTATACCAATTATTTAGTGACAGGAATCTACCGAATGCAGTGCCCCCAAGCAGAAAATTGCCTTTTTCACGTATGAGGTCCTGTTTGCGCCTGCTTTGATGTATGTTTTCTCAAGACAGGGGGTTGCTTTAGCGACATATAGTCAATGCTTCCATTCAGAAGCGGATTACGTTTGATATCCAAAATATTTTCGTCATATTTGGAACGAGTCGGTTTCAAAATAGACTATTCATAAAATTCTTTTCAGTATATCGATACTGTGAAATCCTGCTTCAGTACTTTCGTTGTTTGTGAATGGCTAAAAACGGGAAATCAAAATATTTATCCTTATGAAAATTTGAGAATTTAAGTTTCATCTCCTAACCCTTGTGGCTACTGTATATAAAGGTTTAGGAGATGAAACTTAAGACCATTTTATTTTGTGTCCAAAGATACAAACGGATGTACAGAGGGTGTTTACACATTTTTAGAACGATTTCGGGGCCGTTTAATTAATGTTTAAAATGTAAAGACTATTTTTTTAAATGTTCGATCTGATGGCCTTTTTTTCTGGACTATAAGTCTGCATCGTGATTTCCATGATAGAAGAGCTTTTCGTAAAATTTCCAGGGGTATTGCTTTCCATTCCTCTTCCACTACTTTCCAGAGTCCATCTATCATGGTGGGTTTGCGTTTAGAAAGAGCTTTTTTTAACAGACCACAGGCACAATAGTCCATAGGTGAAACGTCAGGGGACTTCGCAGGAATATGTTGAAAAGGTATATATGCAATACCTGTATCAGTCTTCATTTTTTCAAGGAATGCAGTGGTAGTTTTCGAAGTATGACGTTTCGAAGTTTGCGTTGAGCCACATGTCTCTGCAAAAGCTGGTGAATATTATGTTTTTTAGCTTTTTTAAGTTGTAAATCTTGGTTTAATATTTTATTTATTGTTGCTACAGATGTATCTTAAGACTTTGCAATTGATCTCTGTGTTGGCGGATTTTCTCTTGTTACCAGCGATTTCACTTTAGAAACATTTGAAACAGTACGTACCTTTTTCGGATATTCGTTTGGAGTCTTCTTTCCATGTAGAAATAATGATTGACGGTTTTTACCTTGCCGATTAATAATGTTGCTTATTTTGCACTTAGAAATTTTAATACCATGCATTTCACAACGTTTTTGAATTATCGAATAAGAATATTTCTCTTCTGAAAGCGCAAAAACATATCCTTCAATCGACAGCTTGTTTACATATGACATTTTGAAAGAATAAAAAATTTAAAAGTAGCAGACGATATTTCTTATTTCAAATATAATAAGCTGTTGCCTAAAATTTTTATTCTGAAACATTAACTTTTTAAAAATTCTTTATCGAAATCGTTCTAAAAATGTGTAAACACCCTCTGTATTATCCATTAGCAAATATGTGTACATGTTTGGATTGTAACGTTCGCTCAGGACTATAGACAAAGTTGTAAAGATATTTTAACTCAGTGCTATTCTTTTCTTTTAGTGGGTTTATAATCCTTTCTTTGTTTAGAGTAATATTATTATTCTTTTTTTTTTTTTTACAAAATGCTTCCGTTGCATAAAAATGCAAAATAGACACTCAGTGGTTGGAACTAATAGATTAACAACAAATTTCTATTTACGTTTCATAAATAAAGGATGGCTTTCCAAAATATACATTGATAATATCGGGAAACATGAGAGCGCAAATTCTCAAAGAATAGATGTACATAATACCTGTCAGCAATATTCAAATAATTATTTTATGCTTTATCATAATACATACGTACATATACATATGTACGTACAAATTTTATCAGTGACATATCTGTACTTCAAAATGAACCCGTCTTAAATGGAAACCTATGTAAATTCGACATTTCGGATCATGGGATTTCGTTCTAGACGGGTTTTACTCTCTGCATTGACCACCCTCAACCATTTCATGATCTAACAGCTACTCCCTTCCTTTTAGCGGTGCAAAGAGAAACTGAATACTCTAGCAATATCTGTCATGAACATGTGGCCCGGAGTCAGACTTCGAGTCACGGAGGCCTATGACGAGGAAGGATACCATGCAAGGAACTCTCTGCACGAAGAAGGGAGGGCCGTGGATTTGACCACGTCGGACAGAGACCGTTCGAAATACGGCATGTTGGCCAGGCTTGCTGTAGAGGCTGGATTCGACTTCGTGTTCTATGAGTCCAGGTCACACATACACTGCTCCGTGAAGTCAGGCAAGTACAGATCCATTCTGACTTTTCCATGCATAAGTTCTATTATTTAAAGAACAGTTAATTATCAAAATTATAATCAAATCAAGAAAATCAGATAAATGACGTTTTGACTCAAAGCAACTGCTCCTAGGTGATGCAACAACCATCCAATAGTTTCAGGACTGCCGTCGTTATGAAAGGCGAAATTTATATCAAGCTTTAATTAAAAATCGATCAAAGTGTGTTTCGATTTCTATTTATAACATAGTACCAGGCCTGTCGAGAGGGGGGGGGGAAAGAGAGGGATTCCCCCCCCCAGGCCCGTGTTTTTTGGGGGGCCCGGGCTAAACTTTCAAAAAATTTTCTGTATAGACAGAAATAGACCTCTTTGTATTGAGTCGGCACTAGCGAAAGAACTAGACTTTAAAATTATTATTGATACTTTCGCCTCAAAAAAAGCGAGAAAAGCTAATTTTTAATAGTTTTGATTTTATAAAGAAAAAATCCAATTATTCGTATTATAAAGACCAACATTAAACTATTTAATGAAAGCGTCTTTTTTAAACTAAAATTTGTAAATGTCAGATAGTGAAAAAAAGCAGTTTATTTGTATTTTATAATGTGAATAACTTTTTTTTTGGAGGGGGGAGAAGGGGCGGCAGATATCCATCCCCCGAGCCCGAGTTTGTCTCTCGACGGGCCTGCATAGTACCACATTAAAAATTCAGACAAAACTGATTTTAAATGTTATACAACTATGATGAATATTGTTTATTCATTATATTTGCTAAGGATAAAAATTGGTAAAACGAATTTTTATGGAAATTGGTTTTCGTATTAATATAGAGAAGGAATTAGAATATCTATTTACGCTCACTTACTGCCATCACTTACGCCGACCGGATTGTATGGTGGGTAAAGCACCGTACTACGGTTTCGGGTTCAACTGTCGAGGTTCAATCCCCGACTGGGGGTGGATGTCACTGTGTCCGTCCCTTCATAAGGGGCAACGTTGGTCCACCTGCTAGGTGTACCCGTAATAAAGTGACCAACAACTCCGGCCTTGGTTGCGGCCAATGCCTCCAGGTCATGGCTAAGGCCCACCATTTGAAAAAAAAAAAAAAAAAAAAAAAAAAAAAAAATCATCACTTACTGACTCTGTAACGCTGTAAGATGGCGCCAACATCGCAAACATAGCCAGACAGATTGTGTTCGTTGAGAAGCTTCGTATGCCTGAATTGTCTAAAATGCAAGATTTGAAACCTGTTCTCAAAATAAATAAATGAAAAAAAAAAAAAAAAAAAGCATGCGTTCGAACCCTAATCCAGACAGTTTACATTCATAATTTTTAACGATTGCTTTACAATTAACTAGTTTACTTGAAAGACAGTTGCATTTCGAAGATTTTGACAGATGAATTTTTTTGTATATATAATTATTATTTTTCCAAATCTTGGATTGTTCATTACTTTGGTTTGGCAATTTTTTTTTCTTCGAATTAAATAAGTAAAACATTCCCGAGTTTTAAAAGCATCATTTTATTGTATTCAACATAATAAGCCCTTGTTTTTCAATTTTAGAGAAAGAAAAGTCGTAGAGCAAAATGTAAATTATAACAAAAGGTTTTACAAACACATCGTCATATTGCTTGTTATTCAACAAAATACGATTTCCCAATTATAGTAATACGCGAAAACACCATACAAAAAAAAAAAAAAAAAAAAAAAAACAACCTAGAATAGTCCAATTGCCTCATATGAATATCAGACAAAAGCAACTGAAGCAAGATAATATTTTCAATTACCAAATGTTGAAACAGAATTTTAGAAAGTATATCTGAATTGCGCAGCAGCATTTTAGAAAGTATTTCTTTAAGCATATTTATGAGAGCATTCGCGGATGCAGTATTTTAAGTTGGAGATTTTCGCTTAGTTGGAGACAAATATAATCTTATGAATAAAAAAATATTGTGATAGATGATTGGCCGTGTCATTCGAGATATCAGTTATCCATGATATGCTTGTTCCCCATCACCTGGGATTGATAGTCGGACTCTACTGTGTTTCTTTTTGTATATGTTGTTTCCGAAAATGATGTTCTTTGCAGCATTTTTAGAGTGAAAGGGGGCGGGGAGAGAAGCAAATTACTAATGTACTTTTTCTCGATTTCGGAAATCTGTTCGCGGCATTTTTTCGAATTTAAAATTTTGAGAATTTTTGAGTCTGAACTATCCAGCTTTTTTGGTACTTCCCATACCAGAAACAGCAAATAGTTTCAACTTTTCTCGATTGGTATTATTTATTCGAAAATTCAAAATTTAAGTATTTCAACTCAAAGGACCAGTGCTCTCTTTTCTTTTTCTTTTTAAAAATTAATAATACTTCTTCGCCCTATGCACTATGGACTGGCGTCAACTTTGTACAGCTGTATGTCTCATGCAACTTTCAAAAAAATTTCATAAGCACAAAAACTGATTTCAAAAATGAGTCGAGGATTTATCCGTTTTTGGAAATATCGCGAAATTCAGTATGTTTAGCATTTTCTTCCTGACAATTTTGTAACTCCTCTATCGGTTCATTGTCAGTGTCAGTTTGTCAGTTCACAGTGCAACCTGTAAAGAGACATTCTAAGTTTTTCCGGGTCTCTAGCGTGATATTTTTTTTTTTAACTGTTCAAAAGAAAACGGTTGAGCTGTTCAAATGTAAACTTAAAAAAAAAAAAACTTTTCCACTTGAAAATCCTGCAACTTTTGGATGTATCAGCTTTTCCTTCACCGTCGCTATTGACACGATACATTATGTGCCGTATCTAGAATTTGAATATCTTTTTCCGGCAATATTTTAACCTGATTTCGCAATCACTCATTGAGTATTTAAAAATATTAGCAATAAAAATATCCTAATTTCAGAAAAGGCTTACCGTGTTTACTGGCGTAATAGTCGCACTTTTTGGGCCAGTTTTTCATGGTGAAAGTGTAGGTGTGACTAATATGCGGGGAAATCTGCAGCTTATAATATTGTACATTCTAATGCTAAAACTTTACTGGTGTAATAATAAAATTACTAACTTGCCAAATGTTTCTAGATTATCTGCTGTATCTTAAATAATCTCTTCGTCAACTGCACACAAAAAAAGAGGTATTTTTCTTTTTATAGTAATATTTCTACAGACATAAATGAAGGTCAAATACGTGACTGCGACTTTTATTCGGGGAAAATGTTTTGACGATTTTTTCTGCTTCAAAACGGGGGTGAGACTATTATGCGAGGGCGACTATTACGCGAGCAAACACGGCATTATGCATCGTGTCAGCAGCAAGGGAGATAAACCTGAGCCAAAATATGGATAACGTTGCACGCTATGCGTGACACTCCCATGGCATGGAAACTTCCCATTTCTACAGGGCAGATATCACCTGAAGATTCAGGTCTTTTTAGGAACATTTTCGAGTCCGGAAACTCAGATTTTTACAGCTTTTTTGTGTTTCGTAGCCCTAGATCTTTGTCGAATCCCTCCGAAAGCATATGGGTTTTTGTTGCATGCAATCATGAAAGATAATTTAAAGTACCGTCGAAAAATGAAGTAGAGCAATTATTTGGAATAGCCAATAAGCACTACAAGATACCACTCGACGTAAGCACATTCCACTGGAAATGAATACTTGTACCAAAAGTTTATTTGAAAATACTTTTTGTGGCCAGCTCCCTGAAGAAAACCCTAAAAAAATCCCCCCCCCCTCCAACTACACATACTCTTCAATCACCCTTCAAACGATTCTACGACTAAGTATAATGTGAGCTCATAAAAAATATTCCTGTAATTGCAATTAAACAAGTGTCGGAATCTCTCCATAAACTGCTGATGTATAGAAAAAGAAGGAAGGAGGGGGGGGGGGGGGGCTTACCAATGTTTCAGTGTTGAACGGCCACCGCTTCCCTGATTGTTTTTTTGCCCCCATAACCGGTCTTTTATTTTATTTTTTTCGTTTTTTGTTCTTTCGTGTAGAGAGGCCGAACTTATTACCTTCCCGCAAGCGATTTTTCTTTTCACCAAATCACAGACGCTCTCCCATTTATTACGGCAGGTTGGATTCTGTAGGTGCACAACTTGTGTGTAAGTTTTTCTAAGCCCCCAGCGGAGTAAAAATGCTCTGTTTATCTATTTAATTAATCAACTGCGGGTTTGTCTTCTGCTTTAGCTCTCTATATATTGATACTCAATGAAGCTAAACTCCCGCCTCCTACCTTTTTGTTTTTGTTTTTGTTGTTGTTGTTTGAAAAGACAGAAGCTGTTGTGTTTGAAACGAAACGAACTGATAGAAGTTAGCTTAGGCTTTTCTTCCAAATAAAAATACTGATAATAAAAACGTAAGCTACAAAAAAAAAAAAAAAAAAAATCTAATTGGCAATATTCTATACTAAATTTCGAAGCAATTTTGGGATACATATACTGTAGTAATTGTACTTTCAAGATTTTATTTCTAAAGATAAGCTGAAGTGCAGAGGTCTAGAATTCTGGCCTACCACGCCGTCGATCTAACGGTCGACGTCCTTGAGCAGATACCCTTCTTGCAGGTTTTAAGGGTGTTCTACCTGAAGAGATATCCTCGTCACAGGACTTTTGAACACATTTAAAAACAAACCAATGACGTTAAACACTCGAAAAAATTCACAAAGCTTCCTATCCGACGCACTATGGACTAGAACTAACAGTAAAGCTGTGTGTCTCATGCAACTTTCAGGAAAAATTCATAAGCGCAATATTTGCCTTCAAAAATGGGCCGAAGAGTTACCCGTTTTTGGAAATAAATATACCGAAATTTCGTATGTTTAGCATTTCTCCCTGAGTGTTTCGTAACTCTTATAGGTTCATTGTTTGTAATAGTTCACAGCATAATATGTAAAGGGACATTCGAATTTTTTTTTTTAAACTGTTCAAAAGTTGCATGATTTTCAAGTGGAACAAGAGTTAAACATACAACAATTTGAAGAGTTAAGCATACAACACACATAGACTGTAAAAATATTACTAGTAAACCTCCCTTTATAAAACTAAATTGACATTTTAAAAATACAATGACTGCAGAAGAAATTTGCAAATATCATAATGTTATTTAAATATTATGGCCATATTCAGTGGCGCACCCAGGATTTTAGAAGCTTGGGGGAAGGGGAGGCCCTAAGCTAAAGATACAGCTGAAGCTCGGTTACAGTGATTTCGATTATAACTTCAAAATATTCTGTATTGCTTGCCCATATACAACACATGCCCTCTATCAGAGTAACTCGTAACAGAGTCATAAATAATTATCTGATATTTTCAGTGACGTTGTAACCGAGTTTAACTGTATTGTATACACTAACTGTTAGTATTTATTTAAAAACCACCCCCCCTCCTTTTTTTTTGTAAAAAATATTTTAGAGATAATTTGAGGACAATTTTTAACCCTTCAACGCGCAGTGTTCCCACTCTGGGAACACCAAGTTCTGACGTTTTGACTGTTGCCAGTCACGAAGAATAGATTTGATTTCTATAAAAATAGTTGCGGGTGACATATCTCCACGAGAATCCTTTACTTTTTAGCACGTCATTTCCCGTAAAAAAATGGTCACGATTATTTCTAACAGCACTGACATCTGCTGAAAAATGGAAGAATGAGAGAACAGCTGGATAGATTGCCCAATGCTGAAAAAAGGGCAGCCGTTGCCATCGCTCGACTTAACTGCTGTGCCGCACAGCCAGCTGTCGTAAAAAAGGGGTCTCTAGATCTGTGGCACGCGATGAACGTTTCGATCGTTCGCCATCTTGCTGGTAGTTAAGTCGAGCGATGGCAACGGCTGCCCTTTTTTCAGCATTGGGAAAGGTTTGCGCCTCAAAGGATTAAAACTTAAATATTTAAAATCATTAGAGACAATTTTCAATTTTTAAAGCAAGTCACACTCGCATCTAACTTTACAGGTTTTTTTTTTTTTTTTTTTTTTTTTGAGGGGGTGGGGGTTGGGAGGTAGGTAAAAAAGGCTTTTCAATGAAATTGAACAAGTTTAGGACAAAAACAGGCTTGTCTTGTCTTGCCTCGTCTCGCAAAATCCTAATGTCCTAGAGTAAATTGGCATGTAACATGGGGGAGGGGACAAAATGATTTCTGTTCTAGAAAATACTATTTTCAAATAGGTAATATCAAAATTGTCTTGATTTTTTTGGGGGGGAGGGATTGTAATTCATTAATTGTAATTAATCAAAATTAAATTTGTAATTCTCTGTCTCGTCTCACGCCTTCATAGTGTAAAAAGACTGGTACTCCCACTTTTCACTTCAATTTTATTCATGAGTATTTTCAAGAAATAGGTAGATAGTGAAAAAGATGATAATTAAGTTGTACTAATTTTTAATTTTTCGGATACTTTTCTAATTTTGTCTGGAATATGAAGCCCACAGAAAGTGAACTGAAAGAAAATAACTCATAAAATGTAAAAGAACATCTATTGATGAAAAAAAGAAGGTTCTTTACTTGGCTGTTTTTTGATTTGAACTGAAATTTTGTCTTTTGATTTGAACTTGGCTGATGAACAAAAAAAAAAAATCTCAGTTTTAGGTTGAAAATATTTTACGTTTATATACTGAGTTGAATAATATAGTCCAGTTAGGGGGGAAAAAATACTTATTTTTTTTAGATGTAAACATTTATAACGTACTGATTGAGATGAAAGCAAAATATAGTTTCAAGAATACTAGTGAATAATTTTGATCTATCAGTATGATTTATTTAATTGCATTTAAAAGACAAAAAAAAAAAAAATCTTAGTTTTTTTTCTGTATTTATTATAATTGTGGTAAAAGCAAGATGATTCATTTCTAATACACGATTTGCAAGCAGAACAAATTTCTAAGATACTTTATAGACAGCCAGTTTCAGTACTTTACTGTTCATGGTATCGCGTAAGATAGAAATTTCTAATCGCGTATTCTGAAGTTCTCCAAAGTTGTCCACCACCGAAATGACCAACTTGGGAGGTTATCTCCGTACCTTCGAAATTGCCCAGAATCTTTTCTAATCTCTTAAATGCCATGGCCGACCGCAACTGTAGACTCACTTCAAAGCTGCCATCTTATCTTTTACAAATTCCTTGGACAGACTTCCCGACATCTCGTCTTTGGCAGGTGTTGGAAAGGCAGTAAGTTACCTACACGACATCGGATAAGATTTTTACCGAAGGGAGGACAGAAAGCAGAAGTATTTTGGAAGAGGGGAGCTTGACTTCTGGAAAATGTTCTTGTTTGTACTTGCGTATATCGTTTCAGATAAATGAATAAATAACCCGATAAAAGATTCGTTTTATAAAAGTTGTCTTCATATACCCCACAGAATTAGATATGATTGACGAAAACATGCTTTGTTGCAATTTCATATATACATATGTGTGCGTGCGTGTGTGTAATACGTATATACACAGAAATACATATAAACCAGCTAGATGTCAAATTTTGTTCACAGAGTGTTTGTAAAATACAAGCCGATGTGGCGTTTCTTAACAAATGCCTCATTATTTTTTTTACTACATGCCCCTTTCAAAATAAGCGTATCCCCCTAAGGAAAGAACTATCTTTGAGTAAAGGGCGGATCCAGATAAATTCCATGGCAGGAGCCCTAATTGCCTGTTGCGAGATCAGAGGAAGGTTAGTTCCGGTTGCGTCTGGGGAAGGGCGCTTTGCAGGAAATCCACAAATACAGGGTGATTGTCTTGCCAGAGGCCTCTATCCGTTGTCTATAAAAATAACTGCGACCCTTTAACGCGCAGTGTTCCCGCTCTCGGAACGCCGAACTCGGACGTTTTGACCGTTGCCAGTCACCGAGAATAGATTTGATTTCTATAAAAATAGTTGCGGGTGACATAGCTCCACGAGAAGCCTTTACTTTTTATAGCACGTCATTTCCCCGTAAAAAAAATTGTCGCAGTTATTTTTAAACAGCACTGACATCTGCTGAAAAATGGAAGAATGCGAGAACAGCTGGATAGATTGCCCAGTGCTGAAAAAGTGGCAGCCGTTGCCATCGCTCGACTTAACTACCAGCAAGATGGCGGACGATCGAAACGTTCGAGCTATGGCAACGGCTGCCCTTTTTTTAGCATTGGGAAAGGGTTGCGCCTCAAAGGGTTAATACCTCGAAAATATATGCGCATATAGCACCCCTACCTCAAATAATAGAAAACAGTACAAGCCAATAAAAAAAAAGGTTGAAAATGGTGGACTATGCTAGAACACGAGCATTTCTCGAAGTATTTTGTTGGGAATTTATTTATTGGCGTTATTCTACTAGACTGACTGCCGTTAAGAGATTGAATTTTTCAGCATCGAAATGCATTGTCGAAGCTTTATTCATTGATTTATTACTAAAAGCAAAAAGTCAATGCAGTAGTACATGTTGTCCCGTTCTACCGATATTTACAAATAAAAATTTACAAGGACTTTATTTATGCTGAATGAAATTAAGTAACTACTATGTCGTCTTTCATAAATTCATTAGTTGTGCTGGTTTAAAATTTGGAGGAACATAAGCAATCTTTTTAGAAGTAAAGTAGAAGGGCCAAAGATTAGGAAATTTTCAGTCAGGACAATCCCATGTTTTTTCACAGAAAAGGCTAACATTTGTTTTCGTTGGCCTATTTTTCTTTCTTAAAAAGTTGATAAGCCACATTAAAGAGCTTTAGAAGTATTGTTTTACATCTCGTTTTTAACGGAATGAACATTTCTATTCAGACCTGAGCATAATTTACTTAGGGGGGACAATTGTTCCCCTCAAAATAATTCAAAATAATTCAGATATCGCATATTTGAAAATATTTCCTACAATAGGAAACAATTTGCGCCCCCCCCTCCCCAATGTTACATGTCAACTTACGCCACTGTATTCATGGATTCATTTGCTGCAGAGTGCAGCACGTGAATTAGGCCCCCAAAATTGTCCACTTGCTATCAAAATATCTACTAAAATTATGTTTCAGACACTATAAAGTACAGATTTTTTTCCTGGTAATCAATGTAAAATATCTAATTATCAACTTAAATCCATGAAAAAAAAATCAAAAATTTTAATTTAATCAATTTTCATTTGTTTTCTCATTTATAAAGTTACAGTTTATGTAAAAATGTACAGTAGGCCTAATAACAAATTCGTCAAAAATTTTTGCGTGAAATTCTTGTCAATTTTCTTTCACAAATTAGTCAGTTTTAGAAAGAAAGAGAGAGAGAAGGGGGGGAGGCGGGGGGGAGAGAAAGAGAGAGATTTTTATATTGGAACAGCGATTTTCTGCCCCATTTTTTATTCTCGAGTATTTTCAAGGGAGAAAATAATTAATTCACTTGAAATATTTTAAGCATTTAACATAAGGAATTCTTGGGCAACATAGCTGTGGCGTTCGAAATTTTAATGCAAAATAAGTGTTTCTGCATTGGTGATTTGAGATAAGTAAATTAGTTTGAATTTGAATTATATTCTGCAGTAAATTTTTGTACAAGAGCCCTCACAAGTTACTGTTCAATTCTGTAAATTGATCAATGTTTCTATTTATTCTTTTCCATAGTTACCCAATTCGGATAAAAATTAATTTTGTGATCCCACGATAAGCCTTTGTTTTTATAATAGATTTGAATAATTTACAATCGGTAACGATCTAATTTGAAATTTATTTACAATCAAAACCACAAACCCTGTTTTAAAAATCAATCCGATAAATATATGCTCATTTCTTCTTACCCGTAGAAATCCCCAGTTAGGGAAAAAAAAAATACAGGTAAGGGAGAGAAGACAAATTGCAAACTATGTGTGGGGTAAGAAGTAAAGAGCAATAAGTCTGGTCTATTACAACCACAGCCCTCCTACTTGTTCAAGCAGTAAGTGATTTGATGGCAGATAAGTTCGCGGTAGGTTGTTCTGAATATTTTGCTGGTAGTGCCACCTGTTGGTGAAATTCAAAGATATTTTCTAGAGTTGTAAGTACACATACCTGTACCAACCTGAGTGTCTCTCAGAGCGGTTTTGAGTTATGCTACATAGGCGTATCGTCAAGGCAGGGGAGAGGAGCACTGGGGGGGGGGGGGCACATGCCCCCCAACTTCGTCTCAAAATCTTTAGATTTAAGGATGTTCTACCTGAAGAGCGATCATCGTCACAGAACTTTTGAACAGCTTTAAAAACAAACTAATGGTGTTAAACACTCGAAAAAATTAATTAAGCTTCTTCACTCTATGCATTATAGGTTAACGGTGTAGTTCAAAAAAAATCATGCAATTTTGGTACATAAGAACACAAAATTAATTATGACAGGCACTTCAAAATTTTTGGACTATCCCTTTACAAGCTTTACTATATACTGAAATAAGCGATAAACCTGTATCAGTTACAAAACTTCTGGAAAAAAATTCTTAAAAATGAAAAATTCTGTAAAACGTGTCACTATAAAAAAATTTTTGCAGTGCAGTCCCATGTGTAAAAAAAAATTTCTGAGAGTTTCACAAAAGGTGTTTCATCGCTTATTGCAGTGAGTAATGCAGCTTATTCCATCTTGAATTTTTTCGAGACCCTGGTGCTATTAGTTTATTTCAGTTTGTGTACCAAAGATCAAAAACAGTTTTTTTTTTTTTTTCTTCAAACTACAGCCTTAATACAAAAGTAAAGCTGTATGTCTCATGCAACTTTCAGAAAAAATTCATAAGCACAAAAATTACCTTCAAAAATGGTGCAAGGAGTTACCTGTTCCGAAAAATATTACAAAATGTTTAGCATCTTTTCTGGAGTGTTCCGTTACTCCTGTAGGTCCAATGTTTGTAACAGTTCACAGTACAACTTGTAAAGAGATATAAAATTTTCCGGATCTCTAGAGCAGTTAAATTCTTTAAAAAGATGTTCAAATTTGCATGATTTCCCCAAAGAACAGCCTTAAAACATTTTTAAGATACCGTTTAAGATATTATTTTGTATTATAAAATTCGACATGTGTCGAATGTGTCTATACAGTGAAATGATATAGATAAACCTGCATCAGTTACGAAACTTCCAGAAAAAGTTTCTAACAATCGAAAATTTTGCTGAAAGTGTCACTTTTTGAAAAGTTATTATTAATAATCATAATTATTATATCTAATCAGACTTTCATTAATCATTGGTATAATTTAAGTAATTTTAATTCTCAAAACAGATTGCACAAATAAAATTTACTCCTGGATTTTCAACACAATCCTCATGCATCCATTGGAAACATTTTGTGCATCTTATCCATTTCTCTCCCTTTGTATCTTGAGAAAACATTTTCTGACATACTGGGCATTCAGCGTCATCGTTGTCACTATCTTCTTATCGTACAATCGAACCGTTAGTAGGAACTAAAATTGGGTCTTCATCAGACTTGTCCTCGCAAGAAGATTGATTCTTACGTCGCTTTTTGGTTTTCTTTTTGCTGCTTCCTGTCGTATTTTTCTTTAAATTTCTAACCCTTTTTTCCCAGTTTTTCTTTCATCTTTAGCTTTTTCTTTTCTTTTCCGAGTCTATTATTTCTTGTTTATGCGGTGAAGCCGTAACTACTATGGCTTTGCCTCGCCTAGTTGACGTTGAAGGTGGCTCAACAACTGGAAGAGGTTGCTGAGCCACCATTGCTTCAGGATCCCATAGCTTTCTCTTCGGCATCTAAAAATAAAATTAAAAAGCAGTCAAAAAAAAAGTACGTCTAACGACAGATGAAGTGACCTAAATATCTTCCCGGGGGCGATATTAGGCTCATGTGAGGGGACGATATTAAGAATTTGTCAAGTTTGTGGAATATCATCCATTAAACCAAAAGCACATGTCATTACCTAAATAAAATTTCAATCAATTTAAATCTAAGAAAAAACAACAAATTTTGTCAAACATTTCATTACAATAACTCAAATACATCCATATTTAAACAGTACTCATAGTATTTTAATTAAAAACTCACCTTGAACAGTTTTTCTTTTTTTAAATATCTTGCGCAAGGAGCTACGTTTCACCGTCGAACTTTTACAATTGACGTCTGACATTACTAACTTTAGATTTGACGTACTAAAACTAGATGGCGTTATTTAAAAAAGGTATACCGACGGGGACGAAATTAAGCTTGGGGACGGAATTTGGAGACTGTACCTTAAATGTTCTGCATGTTTTTTATTTTTTTATTACCTGAGAATAATTGGGGTCTAAGCTTAATAGCTTTATGAGCTATAAACTTACAGATGACTTTCTACTATTATAGCGAAATTTATATACAAAAAAAGATATTTTTTTTATAAATATTATTATTGATAGTTTAATTTCTCTTTACAGAATCGGCTGATGCATCGCGCGGCGGCGGTTGCTTCAAAGGAGATGCCACAGTACAGACACCGAACGGACGTGTGAAAATGTCGGAGCTTCTCATCGGTGACAAAGTGCTGGTGGTGAAACCCGACGGCAGCCTGGACTACAGCGAGGTCATCCTGTTCTTGGACAGAGACGAAGACCAGCAGCGGCTGTTCAACACGATAGTGACAGAGAGTGGTGCGAACATCACCCTGACAGCTAGTCACCTGATTTTCGGGAGCGAAAATAACAGAACACTGGACGTATCCCAAGGGTACGCAACTTTTGCCAAAAACATTGAAATCGGTGACTACCTGTTCGTGAGGAACGATGCTGGTGGTGTCACTCCAGAGAGAGTCGTCGACGTGGTGTCCGGCAGTGAGAGGGGGTCCTTCGCCCCTTTAACGAGAGAGGGCAACATCGTCGTGAACGACGTCTTGGCGTCTTGCTACGCGCTGCTGGACGATCAGACACTCGCGCATTTAGCTTTCATGCCAGTGAGACTTATGACGGGCGCAGAGCATCTCGCTTCTCACCTCTTCCACAGCTTGCACTGGCATTTCGCAAAGCTGAGAAAGACGTTCTTAGACAATGCAGTGACGGCCAAATTAGTTTCAGCCTTTCCCGAGACTTTCAGAACGAACATGAGGCATGCGGTGGTGCATTTCCTTCGGAAATTGCCATGCATGCAGTTGAGAACTCAAAAGAGCTTATCGTCGCAGAAAGGGATACACTGGTATCCTAGATTACTCTACAAAGTGACTTACCGTTTACTGCCGGAGAATATGCTTTATTTATAATAATACCTGACACTGTGCTAGTTTTAGTGCATGGAAAAGTTAACTGAAGATCTGAAGAAGTATTCATCTAGCTATGCCTTTGCCAAGGTTATTTGCTGTTGACAAAGTGATCAAACCGAGCCTTCACCCATTTGAAAATATTTATTTTGTAAAACGAAAAAGAAGGGTTGAGATATTTACAGCAAATTGCTTAATTTATCTTAGCTGATAAGCAACCAAGAAAGATTAAGAACTGTGTTAAAATGAAATATATAATAATGTAAAAGGGGGAAAAATAATACAGTAGAACATCGTTTATATGTTTTTATCACAATAAGGGAGAGATAAAAATTTCACATTCTAAAAATTTATAATCAATTCAAAATCATAAAAAATTCTCCATTTACTGTTAAAAAAAAGTCTGAGTTACCCTTTACGTTTTTTTAAATCGAGGGCCGGTTTAATTGGTCAGTTTGTTAAGTTTTTTACAGTTTTTATGCATAAAAGCTTTGAGCTTCCCTATTTATCACCGATTCTGCACTTAATGGGTGAAATTTTAAAAGTAGGTACATAACAATGTGTTATGTTGAAAACATATTCATGCTGTTGTTGTGTATTTAGTGTCTTTAAGAGATATTTATATTACTCAGATAACATATTTTGGCACCTGTGATTTCAAAAATCTGCTTCCAATGAGGGAAAAGTTTTATATCATGAAATAAATGAGAAAAAAAAGAGAGAGAAATAAAGTAAAACTAATCCTTTTACACATTCTTCATTAAGAAGTAATCCTATTTGCTATGTATCATTTTGCATATAGGTATATCGCTCGAGAAATATATTATCTGATAAAACATTTTAAGCATCACTGTCCATTGAAAATTGTAGCGCATTTTTGTTAGGTGACCACAAAACATTTTTGGCAGATGCTAATAATTTTTACTTACTTAATACGTCTGTAGTTGGTAATATTTATTGGGGATTACACGTTGAGTTTCACACTTAAATCTCAAATCTGAACAGGCTGAGGATAAAAATAGAGAATTTCTAAAACTTGTTGATTTAGTAATGTTTTAAAAGTCTGCTCGCTTAACGTGTTCATATCACATAAAATTTTAGATTACTGAAAAAGAAATTGAAAAGATCACATCAAACAAAAAATGATGGCAAAATGTTAAAAGGAAAGAAAAGGGAGTATAGCATGAACTGTACTCAAACTTTTTATTTATAAAATGTTTGAAGAAATTAAAACATTTTATTTGTATATTCAAGTTCACAAACGCATGTTCATAGAAGAGGACGATCTTAAAATCTCTGTTATTTTTAGTATTGCTATTTTTATTTCATTACTTTTATCTTTAATATGGTGAGCAATATTTCTGCATTTATCCATGATCTCAAATTTTTTTTTGCTAATTGGAAGCATGCAAATATAAAAAGAGATTAAAAAGAACGTGTTTGATGAAATCAGTGTGTGAAACATAGAAGTTATACAACTTTAGCAAAACAAATCTAAACATTCTTTCAAAGTCAAACACTAGCGCAACAGCCCCTCTGCGGGGCCAAGGCCTGCGCTGCCCAACTTCGCAACCATGGACTCTGGGGTGCGGATGCATATGCCCCGGCCAGTTGGTCAGCCTGACGCGAAGCCCCCAGTGGACCAAGTATGGCCCTCATTTTATCGACCCACTCAAGGGTTGAAAGGCTGAGTCTAAACATTCTTTAAAGGAATAAATACTTAGATGATTTTGTTTGATATGATGCATCATTTTAAAAATAAAGTCGTGTGCTAATTTTGTAAAATACTTTATAAATACCAAATTTTAATTAAAATATACACTAATTTAAAAATCTTGCTTGATGACGTTATGGTCATTATTAAGTTTTTACGTATCATGTAAAAACAGTTATTACCATACATTTTTTAAAAAATCGAGTTTAATGCATTCAATGCAGCTGTAAATATATATAAAAATTAATATATTTTTTAAATAAATTATAAATTTAATCAAATGTTATTTATTTATCAACTTTCTTGGGTGAAAAGAAATATGAATTACTTGTTGCGTTTTATCACTCGAGACCAAATTTTATTTTTACGTTATAATTTACCTACATACGTTTTCTCCCTTGATTGCATTACTTACCTTATGTAAAGTTTCTAGTCCCAAAGCAACGTCTTAAATGATGCTCTACTGTATTAAAATAGGTGCAAAGGTTTGAACATCTCATTGTAGAAAAGAAGAACTAGTGTATGTCGAACCTGGTTAAAATGAATCGAGTACTATCCAAAGCTCATTAACAGAATATCAACACGAAAACTTTCTTATTCTAAAGCTTAAAAAAATAATTGTAGTTTTTAAAATAATTAGATTGATAAAGTTAAAATAATTGTTGCTCATACAGCACATAGTTTAATAAAGTAGCATCGTTTAATAAAGATAACTGTGCATCTTACTAATGAAATTATTTAGATAACATTTTAAGAAGATTAGAGTATTATTATTATTATAACACATTTTTTTTTTTACATACTTTTTCAGATTAACTAACGAATCTTTTGAAGATGGCATGAAAATCAATTAATTTAAGATTATTTCTAGTAAAAGTAGTATAAATTGGGTGGGGAGCGTCGGCTTTTAAGCCTTATATAAGTATTCTTATTCATGTTAGTTTATCAGGAGACTTTATCCAGTAGTTCACTAACATAAAACTCAAGTTCAGCAAGTTCTTTTAATGAGCTTTGGCTATATTCAAAATAATGCTCTTCTTTTCTTCAATTATGAAACAATTTGGGACATAAGTGGCTTCATCTCGTGGAGACAGCATTTTTATACTTGTTAGAAAAGTGAAACAACAGTCCTCATGATCCAGTAGAGATCATTTAACAAATTTTGAAATGCCAGAAATTAAAATTTGTGAGAAATTAATTTTAAAAAATGAATGCTGCTGATAAATACTATTTCGTCAATGCTCTATAGTTTGTAACTCCCACTCCCCTTTCCAAAAATCCAAATATCATCGATTCCAGTAAAAGCTTTAATCGTATAACATTTTGGATTTGTTCAAAAAATTTCGAATTAATGATTTGAAATTCTTTTTTTTACTAAATGTTTTCATTCAAGAGAGAATGAAAATCTAAACTAAAATCTGCCGTAAAAAAAAAAAAAAAAAAAAATATATATATATATATATATATATATATATATATATATATATCGTCTTAAATTATTCACATTTTTCAAATGATTGAATTACGATATGCAAATTATCATTAAAATCCAGCCGAGGATTTGCATATATGAAGGACCCCCCTTGCACAAACACACCTGTGAGTGTTAGCAACAATAATTTGAATGGCTTAATGATTTGTGTAGTAAGATTTAAATTACTTGTTTTGATTTTTATAAAACTCTGAAATCTTTTTATCTTTTATAATCATAACTTTAAAAAAAGCTATTCTTCAAATGTTTTATAAAGTGTTTATGCTTTTTTTTTCTCGATTCCTAGAATGGATATTTCTAATTGAAATTACAGTAGAAAAAAACACACCTAGAAAAATAATTTCAGCCTCCCCCCCTCACCTTTTTTAAATGACTTTAATAAAAAATAAAGTCCTGTATTGTGTGTATTCAAACGTGGGCTGTATTATGTCTAATGCACGTTAGAGACAGTATTTAGTTCATTAAAAAGTGTCTGAAATCCATTGCAAATTAATAAATGCATTAAGTTTTTACTAACAAGCATTAAATCTATACTCCCGAAATAAAGATGAAGCAAGACAGCTGGGTACGTTACGTATGCATTGCATATTTTTTCTTTTTAAATAATAAAAAAGGGTTTTTATTTCCATTGCTATATCATAAATGTACATAAAAAATAAAAGCCTTACTGTTTGTTAAAACATCTGCGCTTCATATAATGATGTTCAGAGGTGAAAATTTGTTAAAAAGTGCTTATGAACTAAAATAAGTGATTTCTTTTGTATTTAGGAAAAAAAAAAAAAAAAGAAAGCAAAAAGAAAGAAAGAAAGCTGGAAAATGTATTTTGTGCATATTTATTATTTCCTTGCTAATTCAAATGCAGCAGGTGCAGCTTTTGAGTTTCCTACGAGCAAGATCATTGTTATATACTGTTAATGTTTGAATTTACCAATTTTATATATAATAGAAATTGCAAAATGCTAAAAAATTAGTTGTACTTTGTGTGAATAGAAATTAAAATTTTTTAGAATTACACGAGTCCTTTTATTTTATTTTTATTTTTCTAAGAAACAAATTATAGAAATAAATAGAAAATTTGAAAAGTTATACGTGTTGTGTCTTT
Source organism: Cheiracanthium punctorium (assembly GCA_038373885.1). Classification (NCBI taxonomy): domain Eukaryota; kingdom Metazoa; phylum Arthropoda; class Arachnida; order Araneae; family Cheiracanthiidae; genus Cheiracanthium; species Cheiracanthium punctorium. The sequence goes on along the minus strand of JAWZYV010009056.1, from coordinate 810,188 downwards.
ATTAAGTTATTTTAAATGCTATTGCATGGCATTTCTCTTTGGTGCAAAAAATTACGATTTTTTTTTTTTTTTTTTTTTTTTTTTTTTTTTTAGGAAAGTATTTTATAATCAGTGTGGGAGACTTTGGATTAAAAGAGAAAGTAAGATTCCGTCAAAACTAATTGAGGTATCTCCTGGGAGTTCTAAAACCTCAAATGCTGATATATTTACAGCTTGAAAACTTTCTTACAGAACTGTGCTATTAAAAAAAAATGTATAAATCATTGCTTCAATATAAAATATTGAAACCTATAACTTAAAAAAGTACCAAGAGATTGGACAATAAAAAAATAAATAAATAAAAAATCAATGAAGAACAGCAGTTTTGCAGTATACAATTTAGTCACACTAAATTTTGATACGGCCGAAAATGACGAGACTACTGCCCCTCGGAAAATTATTTTCGATTATTATAAAATCTCACAGAGTTATTTTGTAAACCTTATTTTTAAAATTCAATATCAAGCGACTGGAATTTATCATCACAATTCTTTTAAATACATACTACAGTTTAAAACATTACAGCTTCCAATGGGCAATTTGGAGCAATGCAAGTTTGGAGGTCCCAGGTTCGGACGCATCGCGTGGCTGTCGATTTAACGGTCTGGATTTTTAAGTGGTTTCTTCCAGATGAAATGTGAATGTGCGTTAGTACCCTTTAAAATGTCCTCCGCTCAATGCCCCCCCCCTCCAGGCAGATGCCTCTCGTGTAGGCTTGCTGTGACATACAAAAAATATCCGATGGGAAGTTATGATATATCTTAAGATATGTTTTTAAATATGCGTTTGAATCTAGACTTGCGCGAGGAAGGCGTACCAAGAACCTTCGCGTAATTCTAGAGGTAAAGTAAGGAGACGATGAAATTCACAATTATGCTCTTTTACTACACAAATACCACAAAAAATATTAATGACGAGCAAGTCGAAATTTTTACATTATCTCTTCATATGCTGTAGCATGGTCTGAAATAAGCGATAAATCTCTATCAGTAACGAAACTTTTAGAAAAAATTCTTAGAAGTCGAAAGTTTTGCAGAATATGTCACGCTTTGAAAAATGATGCTGAAAGTTTCAGAGGAAGTACGATTTTTTCACATTTATTTCAGTATATAATTTAGCTTATAAAGAATCATTCTGAATACTTCAGATGACCTTGTGCAATTACTTAATTAATATTTTAATTCTACAAGCACAAGACTAGAAGGCAGATTTTGCTTTTACCACATCCTCGGTGCTGGTGCTGACATCTAGTGTAATGTATTTGAATCAATTCTCTTCTTTTAAAAGGCAATGGCTGTTTATTGAGCATTTCCGTTATTTTTAATTCGATATTATTTCACTTTGTTTCTTAAAATAGTAGCCAAAATAAATGAAGAATTAAAATACATGGTAATAAATGATGGTTAAAAAGTTAATTAACTTTAATAGATTCACGAGTTTTGTAAATCTTTATAATATACAGCAAACTTTCAGTTAAACCTGATAACCAGTGTTTTGAGAAATTTATTTGTGTTGTTTTGTTACGAGAAAACAAACTAGAGCCATCTGCCAAAGGGAAGAATACCTTGGGCGGAGAAATTTTTGAGGTGTTTTAACATGTTACATCTGGAGAAAACTTCCCCAAAACTTCAGAGCGTTAGATCACCACGCAGGAACCTCGACCTTCGCACTTCATTTAGCAATATTCAGTGTCTTATGCACTCGGATATTGTTCGGAATTGGATGTATTTAATACCAGAACTGCAAGGATTTTTATGCTTTTAGAATAAGAATCAATACATGCAAGAATGATTATCATATTCTCATGATTACTGAAATATTTTGCAAACTATTTAAATAGAGATTAAGAATGTTCTACCTAAAGAGCGATGTAACGTGAACCCCTTAGCAAGGCATCCCCCATCGCCCTAGAGTGGTATTGCCATAATCACACAAAAAACTAGGTTTCGCATTTACGTTATTTTACTATGCATGAAGGTTGTAATTTTCTACAAAATGCAGTGGAGACTCGCTAATTCGAACGAAACCAAAGGCCCCCTTTAACTTGTATTGGAATCAATGTTAAAAGTATTTCCTTAATTCTAACTAAATTTTTATCACTTCTGTTAATTAGAAGTAAAAACTTAAGGACAGAAAACTATTTTTCCTCGTTTAACGGAGATAATACACGTTGTATTCGTCAGAATATTTTTTTTCTTATTAGAAAAACCAGGTTTTACTACAGATTCAGGTTTCCTCCAGATGTAACTTAAATACGCGTTAGAACCCCTTAGAAAGTCCTCCTACCAAGGCACCCCCATGCCTGGCGTAGCGTTGATATAACCGCACAAACACAAAAACCACATACTACAGATTCTAGGGAGAAAATGAATTGAAATGATTACTTCAAATCGAGAAGTTGGCTGATAAGTGTAGGCATAATAAACAAAACCAAACATCCATTTTACAATTTTCCCTAAAAGCGTTTTTACCGTGTTTACTCGCGTAATAGTCGCATTTTTAAGTAGTAACGACCAGACTTCTCTGGTGCTGCTATCTATGAATTAAAAAGTGAAGAAAATCTTTTCTCTAAAAATTGCGCACTTGTGAAGCACAACAAACGATTTTCCTTGAAAAAGTTTTCCGCTACAAAAGAAATCCTCCACTTTTAAGTCGTAACGACCAGACTTCTCTGGTGCTGCCATCTCTGAATTAAAAAGTGAAGAAAATCTTTTCTCTAAAAATTTCGCATTTGTGAAGCACAAATAACTTCTTTAGCACTAAATTATTAATAAATCTTTCATTCTGGAGCTCATACAAACGACTTTTCTTGCAAAAGTTTTTCGCTACCAAAGAAATACTCCAAAAAGTCTTCTTTACGCAAAAGATTACCTAGAGTGTAAAGAGGTGAAAAAAAGAATAAATCGGTTCTAGGAACTTGCATCAAAAAGAGACGAATACGTGATAATTTGTCTTTATTTGGAGAGCCTCTAACCCTTTAAAATTAAAATACAGGAATATAGAAACCAAAACTATAACTCATGTATTGTGGCCCAGTCAAAAATTGCCGCACGGTACTAACCAAGGTCGTGTGTCATACTCGTCTTAACTCACCGATGCGACAGACCAGCGACTTCTGTCTTACTATTCGAACAACAACAAGGACCGGTCGGGCTAGTTACCACTTTTTTTTTCTTTTTGGTCGTTTTTCACCTGATTTTACAGCAGGTCCCTTTAAAAGGACCTCCAGCATGTGAAGAAACTACATCCAAGTTTATATTTCAAGTTACAAGCACAGTTTCTCAACAATCGTACATTCATCAATCTAAGGCAACATGAAAATACATGCTTCCCAATGAAAACCAACTGTTCTCTGCAACTGATATCATCCTGACAAGACATATCATCAGGAAGTAGTAATGGAATCTTTTCCGAAACAGCATCTGTATCTGAATCAAATGAAAGTGAAAATGACAAAAGGAAACGAGTCACCCTATTTTCAACATGAGAAAGACCTAAGTTGGTGGCCAAATTATGTGTTTAAACACTGACTTTGCTGTAGTTTACGTTAGTCTACTCGAAGATGGAATCAGTATATTTAAGCACCACCGCAGTCAGGTGTTCGGTGAGTTTGTGAGAAGAAGATGCGAAGAGTGAAATAAAATGTACTAGCCACCAAATCGGCCAGCTTCGCCGCCCCACACCTTACTATTCTTTATATACTCAGTGCAATGTTGACTAAATTTCTGGACTCATTTCAATGAAAATCATGATTCTTTGTTTTAACAGTATTTGTCATTAACTTTATTTAGGTTAGGGTTGCTACACATTTTGGCTGCCATCGTAAAAGCCGATGTTGAAACAGGAAATGGCTAAAATGTACTTTAGCCCAATGCATGGTGACATTTTTTAGATGGGCGATTAATGTGACAAGTATTGTAAATTCAATATTTTAAAGCTGCGAAAAAGTCAGAAAAATCTTACATTTTTGTGTATCCATTATTGTTATACTGTAATCTAGCTACTGCGTGACATATGCTTGCTCCGTTTGACGCTATTGAACTGTTAATTTGGATTTTTGCACACATTCATTATTGTTATTGCACTAATGTTTACATCTAGCTCCTGCCGTTCTCACCGTGCAAATATCGTCGATTTTGACACCGCATACGTTAGCGTATTATACAGGGTGTCTCAAAAATACCGCCCAAACTCTGCACAGCCAGATTTATCGTTGGGAGTACATAAAAGTGCCCAAAGAACCATAACTGTACGGCCACAGTTGCAGAAACGTCATTTCCGGTGCACGTAAAGAGCTTTTATTGAAATCCTGAACATAGTTTTTTTTTTTGCGTTATGCTTTCATAAAATGATGATCAAAATGTCCACCGCGCATACTGAGGCTTGCATGCGTGCGCACTGTAATGTCCAATTGCTTACGTTGCATCAATCTGACACCCACATAAATGCACCAGCATGAAGGGGAGGGACTGAATCACTATTTGTTGTAATTAGGACTCGATAGATTAATTCTTTCTAACGGTTTTTCAAACATGTGCCAGATCTAATGATTGTAGAAGCCCTAAAACCGAGTCCCCATATGCAATCCAGTGTCCAATTTAATGTTTCTAGTTGTCTTTCCTCACACCGGATGTGACGTAATATTTTGTTTTTCCTATTTTTCTTGAAAACTATGGATCGTACAGGTACAGTTCTTCATGGCAATTTTTATGTATTTCCAACGAGGAATCTGGCTGTGCAGAGTTTGGGCGCTATTTTTGGGACACCCTGTATAAGTAGATATACTTGCTCCATTTGACGTCATTAAACTGTCAATTTGGATTTTTGCACCTACGTTATTGTTATTACGCTAACATTTATATCTAGTTGTTGCCATTCGCAGAGTGGAAATATCGCCGATTTTGGTACCGCATGCGTTAGCGTATTACATAAGAAGATTCTATTAGAGGAACATTTTTGCCTTCACTTCCATGGTAAACAAATTGCAAATCACGAGTATCACAAGTGGTAATCTTGAACAATTCACCCAAAGAAATTAAATTAGCTGGAGTAAAATGTGAAAACGGATCATCACAGAACATTTTCAACGCGCTGCAAAATTTGCTGAAAAACTTTTAAATGATTGATGTGACACAACAACTGTAAAAACGGGACAAGTCAAAGAATTGTTAAAAATTAAAATGGTTACAAGGTGATTAGATCAGCCACAGTAAATTGGTATCCAGCATCATATTCTTGATAGAATCGTAAAACATGTATTAGAGTTCTTTATTCAAAAGTCTTCCACCGAGCTAACTCTAAACGAATTCGTGGACGAAGTGAGTATAGTAGGGGAGCCCATGATGCTATTTGGGGATTTACTCGAGCATCGTGAGGCGGGGCCTTCGCAATTAGTAACGGGCCTGCGCGTGTATTTTGATGAGCCAGCCAAAGAGGCCTACGGATGCTCGAGTCTTCAGGTATACATTAGAGATGAGTTCGGGCTCATTTTTTGAAGCCCGAGCCCGAGCAATATTATTAAAGTTGGAGCACGAGCCCGAAATTTCAGCTAAATACAAATAAAATTAACTACTTCATTAAGAGGATACAATAAATTTTGGAGCTTCACACACCTTCTAGTCCCCCGTGCCGCTATTTTTTGAAATAAGTACGTCTATTTATACCATGAATCACTTTTTAAAATCTGTTTCAAGGAGTATGTTCAACAAAGGAGAAATTTTTCACGAGCCCGAGCCCGAACGCAATCGTGAATTACAGAGCCCGAGCCCGACTTTCGGGCTCGGGCTGAGCCCGTCTCATCTCTAGTATACATCAGGCATTTCTTAAGCTTCCCAGTGCTTTCAAACGTTATTTAATGTAGTTTTAAGTAGTAATTGTGTTACTAATTCAATTACGAACTCATGATTAATTTGTTTGCTATGATACATATTTACATAAAGAAAATAGATGCATATAATTTGAAGGAAAAACAAAGTAGCGCTTACTCTCATGATTCACGATTGCTTATTTTAGTTCCACAAGTGGATATTTAATATACTTTAAAATAACTAAATACACAAATGAGAAAGACATTTTTATAATGAATATTTCATGAACTAGTCGTATTTCCTACGTTATTTTAAACAATTCAAGATAAATCTTTAACAAATGATGTATTAAAGCGCATTTCAGTATTTCGGGATATCCTGTATATTGGAGAAAATTGATAAAATACGCTCTATAGCGCGATCCCTGAATTAATTATTCTTTAATAAAGACATTTCATGTAGTATATATCATTCTTTTGTCGCTTTCTCAATCGAACTTAGGAATTGAGCAAGCATAATGAACGCTTGTACAAAATATTAACTACATTGGAAGTTTCTGTATAAACGGGCAAAAATCAATAATTTATAATTTACTGTATTTCTGCACTGTACCAGATGTAAATCTTAATCACATAATCAAGGCATATATAACTGAATAAATAACATTTTCAACTGGCAAAATTAAATTGTCTAAATAGTATCACAACGTCATGCTTATTTACAAGAATAAAAACTACTCAAGTAATACGATTTCTGATTAAAATAATTTATTTATAAATAACACATGAGTAATTATTCACTAAACATGATTTACATACATATTTTTTGAATTTCTAAATACATTATAAGCGTTCACTTACCTTTACATTCAGAGCAAAATGTTTGAATTTTAGGATAAATTTTCATGAAAGAAAATGGCGCAAGATTCACAAAACGATTACCTACATCTAAAGTTCTTTAGTACGACAAAAGTATAAAAAAATTGTTTTAAAATAATAAAATAATATAACATTTATAATACTTAGAATAATAAAATAGAATACTGTGACTGGGGAAAACAGACCTCAATGATAAACTCATTTTTAGCGATGGCAACTCATAAGCAGGCCCGTTGCTTAGCGATGGCCCCGCGTGAGGACCTATTAGATTTTCTAGTTTAGATAATAAAAAGAATAAAAGGTTATATAATGTTTCCCCTTTCAGTGGTGGGGGAAGCGTCCACAGACCTTCAAAGATGTAAAAAACAAAAAACAGTTACATGGAGATACTTGAGCGCATCAGATATTGATAGTTTCTGAATTTGCATTAAAATGTTCATTAAAACCCACTTCAGGCAAAAAAAGGGGGGAAATGCCATAACACTAGCTAGCTACCTGAATAGAGATCGTCGTCACATGATTTTTGAACAGCCTTAAAAAAATCCACACATATTAAACACTCGAAAAAATTAATAATGCTCCTTTACCCAATGCACTGTGGACCGACATTATAGTAAATCATGTATGTTTTATGCAACTTTCAGAGAAAATTCATAAGCACAAAAATTGCCTCAAAATGGGCGGAGGAGTTGCCTGTTTTTGGAAATATCTAGAAATTCTCTATGTTTAATATTCTTTCCTCAGATTTTCGTAACTCTTATAGGTTCATTGTCTGTGTCTGCTCACAGTACGACTTGTAAAGACATTCTAAATTTTCCGAGTCTCTAGCGCATTTTAATTTTTTAAAAAGCAGTTCAAAAGTTACATGGTTTTCAAGTTGAACAGCCTTCAAGAAGAAAAAGATTTTTAATATTCGAAAAAGGGCAGAACGCAGAAATTTCTAAAATAATCGTAGCAAATTTTGTAATTTGAAAAGTAAAAGAAAAAATGACATCAACTGCTACAAATTAAACAGTAAAAAATTGCTTTTTTTTTTTTTTTTTTTTTTTTTTTGAGATTACTTAACAGGAAATCTACAACACGCACAAGTCCCTAATAGTAGAAATCGAAACCAGTTTTTTCTAGGGCATCCGTCGTTTTCCGTCTTTTCTTAAAAACCAAAGAGCCATTGATGACATGCTCATACGTCCATTCGTATGCTGGATTTACCCGATTTTGGTCAAACGGAATCCTTTCTAACTGATCACTGGTTTTATTTTTCAGGATGTTTTGCACGATTTCTTTCAAATTCCAAAGGTCATATTCCTCGGATGCACTTAAAACTTCGGAAGCATCATGGTCCGATAGGCACAATTTTAAGAAACACAGGGAAGTTTCCGTCACAGAAGGAATATCATACTTATCGGCAATGACGTAGATGTCGAATATTTGATTCACTGATTGTAAGGAAAGAGACTCTTGACCAGTTATGATTTTTGCAGCTTCTAAAAAGGACTTCAACTCTTCCATGGGAATATTCACACGCCCGTCCCTCTTTTCCATCATTTCAGTCTCCGAGATTTGTCTGAAATAATTTGATTCTTCACACAGACGTCGAGCAAGATCCGACTGTAAGCGCAAATAACACACGAACTCATCACCATTTTTTTCCCTCATTAAAGCGTCACTTACCATGACGAGACTACCACAAACAGTTTTTATTACTGATTTAGTTCTGCGTGACTGGATATCGATGTGCAGCGTCAGAACATCTTCTGGAATTAAATCTGAATCTTCCTCAAGCACCGTTCTCCGTTGGATGTACTTTCCGACATCGAACACGAGACATGAGTCATTGCCGAGAGAGGCAGCAGGGTATTCGAATTCCGAAGAGAACGTAAAATTCATTGGGAACCTCTGATTCCCGCTATTGTCCACGACCGACACAAAAACAACCACATCAAAATGACTCTTTTTGTCGACTTCGTAGTGGAGTGAAAGGGATACGAATCCCGTGTTTCTGTCATCGCTCCCATTAGCATAAACTGCGAGACTAATCTCATAATCAAAGCCGTCGAAGATTACTTCGTATTCAGTGTGGAGTTCGGATTCCTCGCCTGGAGGATGAATCGTTTCGTTGCTGAAGTTCTTTTTCTTCGCAAGGATCGTTAGACGTTCTTTCACTATTTCAATTTCGTCGTTTGAGGAATCGAACAGTATATCCATATCTTGATTCTTGCTCCTCCGTATTTTCTAATAATTCTTTCCACTAGGATTTCAGAGATAGCCAATAACGTAGTGGACTTCCTTTTGAGGTCAAAAAGAGTTCTTCATAAAAAAAAAATCTATAAAGGGAAAACAAAAAGAAAACAGGTAAATTAGACTACAGTGGAGTCTTGACTTACGCGAGGAATGTGTTCCAAGAAACCTCGCGTAAGTGAAAATTCCACGTTGTAAAATAGGGTACATGACTTTTAAACACACACACAGTTCCTTTAGACACTTATAAGCACATCTCAAACCATCTCCTACATAAAGTAATAAATAAAGTCAGGTTTAGACTGGGATGGTTTGGGTGCTTCAGCCTTCAGTGAGGCTACAAGAGATGGAATACCGTTAGCTGACTGGCCTACCAGAGTCGTCTGGCCAATCAGCGAAGACGATACCTACCTCTCAAACCCTATATTTCTGTTTGACTTGTTACCTTTGGCGAAAAAGCCCGCGTTAGCTCTGATATACGTTATTCGTGAAAAACCGGCGTACACTGTTTAAAAGTAGTTAACATTTTACCATAAAATGGTGCTGAATTAGCTGCATCCTTTCTATGGAGAAACATTGAACCATAATTTGGTGTTTAAACTGAATGAAACCAAATCATGGTGAAACGTTTCTCCATAGAAAGGATGCAGTTAATTTAGCTTCATTGTATTGTGAAACGTTGAATTACTTCTATTAACGGTGTAATATCCCATTCGCGCAAGACAGATCAAGTTGTACCGCGAGTTCACTGTAATTCAAAGTTTTGTACGAGTTTCAGATTTGTGTGACGAGTTCCTCCTAAAGTATTCTGTCTTGCGGGGAGCTGGGAATCTGTTTTTCTGGGGAGGAAGATGAAAACGCCCATCAACAAATATTGTTTTATTTAGACAAGGCACACCATCACTATCTGCCAAAGCCACAAGGAAGGATATGTTGGATTTTTTAAGAAGTTCTAGTTCTACTGTGCATTCACGTTACATCTGGACTGTCCAAAACTCCACACCCATAGATCGAATAATAGATATTTCTACATAAACACACATTCCGCGGAATATCAACAGAAGAGACTACCTGAATTGATTTTTTATTTAATTGTTGAATTTAACATTGAATGGCAACAAACTTGCAGTTTCTACTGTGACTATAAAGCTAAAAGTAAAAACTAAAATCATTTATGCCACTTGAAAATCATTACATTTTTGAACAGCTTTTAAAAAATTGAATCGCGGTAGAGACTCGGAAAAATTTAGAACATCTCTTTATAGGTTACACTGTGAACTGACACAAACAATGAACCTATAGGAGTTACGAGTTACTCAGGAAAAAATGCTAAACATACGGAATTTCGCGATATCTCCGAAAACGGGTAACTCCTCTGCTCTTGTGAATTTTTTCTGAAAGTTGCATGAGATATACAGCTTGACTGTTAGTGTCAGTCCATAGTGCATAGGGTAAAGAAGCTTTATTAATTTTTTCGAGTATTTAACTTCATTAGTTTGGATCTGATAAGGGGAAAAGGTATGTTGCGCATGTAATAGCACTGGGTAATTTCGAAGGTTTGTTGAAACATAAGGGAAGGAAATCAGATGCAATAGTCTCTTTAAACCCTGTGTCTTAAAAGATTAATGCTTATTTGTTTCATATTCATGTATAGTTTGACTGCGGATCGCGTTGAATATTGGCAAGCTGACAGTGAAGGTGAATCCAAATGAACTGGTCGAGGAGGGAGGTACAGCTAGCGGAGTGAATGCACATGTTTCCTCTTGCTCTATGTGACTGTATTGTGTTGACGTCAACGCTCAGTAAGTTATGATATTAAGTTAGTCTGTAATATAATTGAGCTAGGGACGCGAAAAATTTAAGTCTCTTTAGTGAAGTTACACAGTGATCTGACATTGAGAATGAACCTATAAGAATTACAAAATTGTCAGAAAAAAAATGCTAAACATAATGAATCTCGCGATTTTTCCAAAAACGGGTAGCTCCTCGGCCCATTTTTGATGGCAAGTTTTGTGCTTATGCATTTTTTCTTATGCTGAAATACGAGTATAGCATACGGGACTTTTATTACTATTTTTATTATTGAGGATATCACGGTGGAGTCTGATCGCACGGAACTGCCAGTATGAATGCAGCTTTACTTATTCAAAACTACGTCTAAATAATTTAGTGGCAAGCGCACATCTGATTGCCGTCCCCGTCATCTAATGGACGCACACGTTTTCTCCTCTAAGCCGGATGTTTGCATTTCTATGTAATCCGTAGTCAAACAGCATATGGTAATGTTTAAATTAGAAATGAATTTAACTATTTTTGACACTGTTTTTACGTTACGCGTTTAAAAGTGCATCACTAAGTTAAATGCTAACAACGCTGAAGAAAATAATTACATCATGATCAAGATAGTTTCGCAAACAAAATATGAATCCAGATTCGAAGCTATAAATTATTTACGAGACAAAATTTTGTTGAGATAAGCAGACGAATATGCATTTATTTTTTTATTCATTCGTATTAGTTTGTTCGTTTCCCGCGAGAAAAACGGGTACTTCAGCTAGTTTTTTTTATAAAATATATTTTGGTGTCCTCGAATAACCACCGTTTATTTACAGAGATTTACATGATGAATGTGAAGAAATTTACCAATAAATGATCAGTTAATCATTTAATTTTTTAGGAAAAAATTAAACAGCACACGCAAGGGTAGGAATTTTCGTTTTCCGTTGCTTGAGGCTGTTTAACCTGAAGAGCGAATTTGGCCATAGGACTCGGGGGGAAAAGCTGTAAAAAGGATTGGTTTTGGGGTTTAAAGATACATGTCGCGCCATCTTTATTCGTTAAATGGAAATCCGTTATCCTTTAATTTACAGATATATTGTAAACAGCGTAGAACAGCCGTAAGTGTGCTCCTTTTGAAAAACGGTCGTGGTCACAGGTCTGTTGAACAGCTTTATAAACGAACTAATGATGTTAAAAACTCGAAAAAATTAATAATTCTTCTTCACCTTATTTATTATGCACAGACGTTAACAGTAAAGCTGTATGTCGCGTGCATCTTTCATAAAAAATGCATAAGCACAAAACTTGCCATCAAAAATGGGCCGAGGAGCTACCCGTTTTTGGAAAAATCACGAGATTCATTATGTTTAGCATTTTTTTTCTGACAATTTTGTAACTCTTATAGGTTCATTCTCAATGTCAGATCACTGTGTAACTTCACTAAAGAGACTTAAATTTTTCGCGTCCCTAGCTCAATTATATATATATATACATATATAGCCTTCACTACCTGGAAAATGAAAGTAATTTCAAACTTTAAGCAAAATATTGCTAAATATGTAAAATACAGTTCTCCTGTCTATAGTCAATTTCATACTCAAATAGACTTTATAAAGCAGTATTTCATAATTACTTATGTTGATAAATCATCCAATAATTATGCTTTTATTTGTAAACAGTTATATCATAGCTTGTTAGCCTCTACAATTGTAAATAACAGTATCTTTTCCTCTACTAATCTTTCTACTTAGTCTGTAACAAAAACATTCTGGCTTACTATAAACTTCTCAACCTACAGCATAACAATCTAAGCTATCCTTATATTGTACTAATCCCTAAATTTCATAAATCGCCTCTAAAGTTTCGAACTGTTACAATAGGATGTAATACATATAGCAATGTAGCAAGTAAACTTCTATTAAAGATACTGTCTGTTATGCATGAGTATTATATAAAACGTAATGATTACTCTATAGGAAATAGTTATGATCTACGCAATACAATATGTACTATTAGTAATATTACCTCTTTATATACGTATGATTTTAAAGATCTATTTAACAATATTCTTCTTAACGACCTTTACAATGTAATTAATGAATTATTTGAAACTTGTGTCAAAAATATTAAGCTTCTTTCCCATGTTGATGTAACTTATTTCAGTTGTCTTTCTAAATTTATTATCTATAATAATTATATTCTACATAACAATAAAATATATCTACAAAATCATGGTATACCACAAGGTGGTTCAGCATCTAGTTACCTTGCAGATCTTTACTTATATTACTATGAAAAAGAATATACTAATACACATATCATACTTAAACGATATATAGATGATATATTACTTGTAAACACTACTAATAATAATAACATTATCTTCTCCATAAAATATCCTTCTGCTCTGGAATTAATCAAAAATGATATGCTTAACAATTCTCTTAGTTTTCTAGATCTTAGTATCTCCATCACTCCTAGAAATAGCCTTAGTTTCAATATCTATGATAAGCGAAAAGATTTTAGCTTTAAAGTAAATAGCTTTACTCATTCTTCCTCCTGCTTACATAAATCTGTATTTCGCAATATCATCTATAATCACTGCTGTAGAATCAAGTTTCTATGTTCTGAAGATTTTAAAGTCTCCAATTTTAAATCTCTATTTCTGTCAGCTAGACAATACAACTATCCTACTAAGTTCCTAAAATCTATTATATACAATTCTTGATAATGATGTGTCTAATGTCTTTGTTAATTTACTGGAGGTTGGGTGGGGTTTTGGTATTAAGGTTGTAATTGGATGGTTGGGTCGGGCGGAGGAAGATTTTCTCATATTTAATTATAATATTATAAAAAATTAAAAAAACAGTAATATGTATAAAAACAATCTGGATGTGTATTTGCATTCATATATATATCTGGAGGGATTTAAAAAAAAAAAGGGGGAGGGGTTCCTATATTGTGATTATTCTGTCCTAAACATATCTTTTTAATTTATTAGATTAATCTTCTGTCATACAATAACTTATTATTCATACTTTGTCACTAATAATAATCATTATATTTTCGAAAACAATATGTTATATTTAATTGGCCATTCAATAATTTTAATTTATTATTATTCTATATATATTTTAATTATATTAATATACCTGGATACTATTCAAGTATAATAATATTACATTTTAGTATATGGCAACACCTATACTTTCTTTTTTCCCACTTTTATTTTGTGGCAACACCATTTTTCACTTTTTACATTTCTTAACATTGGCAACACATATTTACTTGTGTTCACTAAGATTACCATGTGCTCTCTGGTATGTAGAATATAATTGCTATTTCTATTTTTGTTATCTTTTTGATTCCTTTTTTTCCATTTTTATATAGTAGGGTAGGGCCCAGATGTGTGGAGTTAATATCTCTTCTGATATGCCACACAACCGAAACCCTACTATTTGGTTTGCTTTAAATTATAATCCACTGTTTGTGGCCCTGACGATGGTGACAGTGGTTATAATTTCCGTTCCATCCTATTTTCACAATAATTCTTGCACTTTATTTGGCTTAAAAATGTGGTTTCTAATTCTTGCTAATCGCTGTTTTTTTTTATTTTTTAATGCGAGGTATGTCTTATTTGTAGTATGTCTTGTGTTTTACTTACTAGTTATATATATATATATATATATATATATGTATATGTGTGTGTGTGTGTGTGTGTGTGTGATATGTATTTGCTGTTCAAATTTGCATGATTTGGGAAACATCCTTAAAGAACAAAAAGATTTTTAAAATCCGAAAAAGGATAGAGTTTTCGAGAAAAAAAAAATCGTAACAAGTTTTATTATTGAAAAGTAAAAGAAAAAATAATATCATCTGATACAAATTAAACAATGAGAAATTGCTTTCTTTCGTAATTATATAAGAGAAACGTTTCGGCATATAATATTTACTTAACAGTAAAAATCGAAATCAGTGTTTTCTAGCTCATTCATCGTTTTCCGTCTTCTGTTAAAAACCAAAGTGCCATTAGGGACGTTTATTTGATTATACGTCCATTCGTATGTTGAATGAAACAAACTTTGGCCAAGTTGATCACTGGTTTTATTTTTAAGGATGTTTTGCACGATTTCCTTCAAATTCCAAAGATCATATTCCTCAGATGCACTTATAACGTCGGAAGCATCATGGTCCGAAAGGCACAATTTTAAGAAATACAGGCAAGTTTCCATCACAGACGGGATATCATACTTATCTGCAATGACGTACATGTCGAATATTTGATACACTGAATCTAAGCAAATCGACTCTTGACCCATTATGACTGACGCAACTTCATAAAAGCATCTCAGCTCTTCCATGGGAATATTTACAAGTCCGTCCCTCTTTTCCATCATGTCAGTCACCGAGACTCGTCGGAAATAATTTGATTCTTCACACAGAAGTTGAGCAAGATCCGATTTTAAGCGCAAATAACACTTGGGCTTATCACCCTTTTTTTTCCTCATTAAAGCCTCATTTATCCTCTCGCGAATATTGACAAAAGCTTTTATTACGGGTTCAGTTCTGCGTGATTGGATATCGATGTGCAGCGTCAGCACATCTTCTGAAATTAAATCTGAATCCTCCTCAAGCACCGTTTTCCTTTGGATGTACTTTCCGACATCGAACAAGAGACATGGTGCATTGTTGAGAGAGGAAGTAGGGTATTCGAATTCCGATGAGAACGTAAAATTCATTGGAAACCTCTGATTCCCGCAATTGTCGACGACCGAAACAAAAACCACCACATCAAAATGGCTCTTTTTGTTAACTTGGTAGTGCAGTGTAAGAGATACGAATCCCGCGTTTCTGTCATCGCTCCCATTGGCATAAACTGCGAGACCAATCTCATAATCAAAGTCGTCGAAGATTACTTCGCATTCAGTGTGGAGTTTGGATTCCTCGCCCGGAGGATGAATAGTTTCTTTGCTGAAGTTCTTTTTCCTTGCAAGGATTGTTAAGCGTTCTTTCACTATTCTAGTTCTGTCGTTTGAGGAACGAAACAGAATATCCATATCTGGATTCCTGCTCCTCTGTATTTTCTAATAATTCTGTCAATTCAGAACTTCAGTGATAGCCAATAACACAGAGGACTTCCTTTTGAGGCCAAAAAGAGTTCTTCATAAAAAAAACTCTATAAGGGGAAAAAAAGAAAACAGGTAAATTAGACTACAGTGAAGTCTTTAATTACGCGAGGAATGTGTTCCAAGGAACCTCGAGTAAGTGAAAATTCCGCGTGGTAAAATAGGGTACATGACTTTTTGAAACACACACACAGTTCCTTTAGACACTTATAAACACATCTCAAACCGTTTTAAACCATTTCCTACATAAAGTAATAAATAAAATCAGATTTAGACAGGAAGACATCTACCTCTCAAACCCCATATTTCTGTTTGAACTTCTTACCTTTCTTCTTACCTGAACTTCTTACCTTCTTCTTTCTTCTCCCGTAAAAAGAACGAGCAGTTCAGCTAGTTTTTTTTTTTTTTTTTTTTTTTTAATAAAATGTATTTTGGTGTCCTCAGATTTACAGATTTAAATGATGGATGTGAAGAAATTTACCAATATATGATCAGTTAATCATTTAATTTTTTTGTAAAAAAATTAAACAGCACACGCAAGGGCAAGAATTTTCGTTTTCCGTTGCTCAAAGCTTTTAACCTGAAGAGCGTATCTCGCCACGGCACTCGGGGGGAAATCTGTAAAAACTGTTGGTTTTGGGGTTTAAAGATACATGTAGCGCTATCGTTATTCGTTTTATGGAAATCCGTTAATTTACAGATATACTGTAAACAGTGTAGAGCAGTCGGAAGGGTGTTTTTCTGAAAAACGATCGTGGTCACAGGTCTTTTGAACAGCTTTATAAACAAACTAATGATGTTAAAAACTCGAAAAAATTAATAATTCTTCTTCACCTTATTTATTATGGACTGGCATCAACTGTAAAGCTGTGCGTCTCTTGCAACTTTCATAAAAAATGCATAAGCGCAAAATTTGACTTCAAAAATTGTCTGAGAAGATACCCGTTTTGGAGATATCGCGAAATTCCGTATGTTTAGCATTTTTACTGACAATTTCGTAACTCTTATAGGTTTATTCTCACTGTTCAAATTTTAAAGAGACACCCTTAAATTTACCGAGTCTCTAGCTCAATTAAATTTTTTTAAAATCTGTTCAAAAGTTTTATGATTTTCAAGGGAAACTGCCTTAAAGGACGAAAAGATTTTTAAAATTTGGAAAAGGCCAGAATTTTCGAAATAATCGTAGCAATTTTTATTATTTGAAAAGTAAAAGGAAAGATAATATCATCTGATACAAATTAAACAATGAGAAACTGCTTTCTTTTGTAACTATATAAGAGAAACATTCCAGCATATATATTTACCTAACAGTAAAAATCAAAATCAGTTTTTTCTATAGCATTCATCGTTTTCCATCCTCTGTTAAAAAGCAAAGTTGACGTTTGAAAAGGATTATTGACGTTTATTCGATAATACTTCCATTCGTATGTTGAATTAAATAGATTTTGGCCAAACGGACCCTTTTCAAGTTGATCACTGGTTTTATTTTTAAGGATGTTTTGCACGATTTCTTTCACATTCCAAAGGTCATATTCCTCGGATGCACTTAAAACTTCGGAAGCATTATGGTCCGAAAGGCACAATTTTAAGAAACACAGGCAAGTTTCCGTCACATAAGGAATATCATACTTATCGGCAATGACGTACATGTCGAAAATTTCATACACTGAATATAAGAGAATTGACCCTTGACCCATTATGACTGACGCAACTTGATAAAAACCTCTCTCCTCTTCTATGGGAATATTCACAAGTCCGTTCCTCTTTTCCATCATGTCAGTCACTGAGACTCGTCTGAAATAATTTGATTCTTCACGCAGACATCGAGCAAGATCCGAATCTAAGCGCAAATGACACGCGTGCGTAGGACGGCGCCATTTTCTTTTCTTCATGAAAGCTTTACATATACTCCCGCGAATTGAGTAATTAACTTTTATTAATGCTTTAGTTCTGCGTGATTGGATATCGATGTGCAGCGTCAGGACATCTTCTGAAATTAAATCTGAATCCCCCTCAAGCACCGTTTTCCGTTGGATGTACTTTCCGACATGGAACACGTGACATGGTGCATTGTCGAAAGAGGAAGTAGGATATTCGAATTCTGATGAGAACGTAAAATTCATTGGGAACCTCTGATTCCCACAATTGTCGACCATCGAAACAGAAACCACCGCGTCAAAATCACTCTTTTTTTCGATTTCGTAGTGAAGTGATAGGGATAAGAATCCCGCATTTTTGTCATTGCTCCCATTGGCATAAACTGCGAGACGAATCTTATAACATAAAAAATCGTTGAAAATTACTTCGTATTCAGTGTGGAGTTCGGATTCCTCGCCTGGAGGATGAATTGTTTGGTTGCTGAAGTTCTTTATCCTCGCAAGGATTGTTAAGCGTTCTTTCAGTATTTCAATTTCGCCGTTTGAGGAACGGGACATACCTGGATTCCTGCTCCTCTGTATTTTCTAATAATTCTATCAATTCAGAACTTCAGTCATAGCCAATCACTTCCTTTTGAGCTCAAAAAGAGCTCATAAAAAACTCATCTATAAGGAAGAAAAAAGAAGAAAACATGTAAATTGGACTAATATGAATTAAAATTTGGTACGAGTTTCAGTTTGGTATAACCGCCTATAGCAGGCGTAGCCAAATCGTGGCAATGCGCCAAACTTGGTGCATTGCATCCTTATGCCTTCTCATTATTTTGAGGCAGACTGAAAGTTTGTTAAATAATTTCGTATCCAGAAATATTTTATTTCTCATAATAATTTACATAATTGCATTTGCACACTTCAAAATACAGGGTGTCCATAATTAAAGCCTCACTTTCAAAAGGCCGAAAAAAAAAAAAAAACACTGGTCAGAATGACTTCAAATTTGAACTGAATATATTGGAAGAAGGGGGAAACAATTTGGCATAATAAAAAAGTTCCAAAATGTACCAATAGATGGTGCTGTAAGCGACGTAGCGAAAGTGTATGCAGCTACAAGTGACATTTTTAATCGAAATACGAAGGCTTTGGCATGAGTTGCACAGTAAATCAACTGTGGTGTTCAATATGCATGTGTGTTTGGGTCATGAGTTCCAAGTCAGTCAACAGTTGTGGCCAAGTCAGTCAACAGATAGTTGAAAGCCGATCCACCACGGCAAGGACGTACCACATTGGATGGGAAAAATTGGTTTTTAATTGTCCTTGGGTCAAAAACCGCATAAGAAGCACATACTGATTCGGTTTTTAATTGTCCTTGTGCCAAAACCGCGTAAAAAACGACAATGAAAACTCCTGTTAATTATCGCTAGACCTGCGGCAGACAGGTTCAATATGCTTTCCACCATTGCCACAAGCTGAAAGCGATAAACAGCATCTTCCACAACAGATCGGAGTGTCTCAGGGGTGACGTTGCTAATGTGTTGCGTAATCCGTGCCTTCAATTCAGCTAAATTTGCAATCGGGCCAATGTACACAGCATTTTTAAGATAACCCCACTGCCAGAAGTCACAAGGATTGAGGTCTGGTGATATTGGAGGCCAGGGTGTAGGACAATGACGGTTATTTCCGAAATGCCTCTTGAGCAGTTGCATGACTGGCTTTGCGATGTGCGGAGGAGCCCCATCTTGCATGAAAATGATGCTATCCAGACATGCACGCTGTTGAAGTGTTGGAATGACCTGGCTGCGCAAAAGACTCGCATACCGTTTACCATACAAGGTACAGGTAACAAGATCCGCAGGACCAATCTCCTCGAAAAAGAATGGCCCTGCCATACACGATGCCGTGAACCCGCACCACACAATTACCTTTGGCGAATGCATCGGTTTTGATACAGTTGCGAATGGCTTTTCCTTTGCCCATATCTTGCAATTTTGTGTTTTGACAAACCTGTGGAGGTGGAAATGGGCTTCATCTGTCCACAAAATGTTCCATGGCCATTCATTGTCCCCTTCCACGCGAGCGAGAAATTCCAGAGCATACGCATCTTTTCTTGGCAGGTCATCAGGAAGCAACTCCTGAATATGTGTCATTTTGTATGGATAGCAGTACAGGATATTGTGTATAATTTTGTGCACCGTACTCGCAGGCATGTCTAAACCTCGGCCTATACTACCACGTTTCCACACCACTGCTCATCCCTTCCTCTAATGCTGTGGCCACGTCGTCCACTGCTAATGTCGAAGCAATTAATTTTCTCCCTCTGCCAGATTTCACTTCAAAAGAATCCGTTTCTTCAAATTTCTTAACCATAATTCTTTAAACCCTTCGCAGAAATTGGACCACGGAATTTTTTCATTGCCTTTAATGACCGGAATTTCTTTAAAGGAAATTCCCACGACCACAGTGGTCGTTCTTGTATAAGAGCTTCACCAGAAGAGCGCGATCCTTCATTGAGACACTCATGATAAGCTACTGATGGAAACGCCACATACCCCGCGCTTTTATACCACATGCAATGTGTCGTGCGCATGCGTGTCTTTTTATTAATTTGCATAGTATACCGCTTGCAGCGCCATATATTGATAATTTTTTGGAACTTTTTTTTATTATGCCAAATTGTTTCCCCCTTCTTCCAGTATATTCCGTTCAAATTTGAAGTCATTCTGGCCAGTGGTTATTTTTTTGTGGCCTTTTGAAAGTGGGACTTAAATTATGGACACACTGTACATTGCCATTCAAAACTGGACCATCTCTGATCCCTTACAAAATATCCGAAAAACTAATTCTAGAATCATCTTCCTCAGAACAACAATTTCAGTCTCATGCTCACACTTATTATACAGGTAGTATTGATGTTACTTTTCCTCCCCCTAAACTAAAGCGTGCCCGTATTCACATTTTCCAACTCTACCCGTCAACGTAAGGAAGTTTAAAAATTCTTTGAGTTGTCTTTCGCATCTGAGGCCGTCTGTGAAAAAATTTGGCGCACGATATGCAAAAGATTGGCTACCCCTTACCTATATTGGGACAAGCCCCTCTTAAAATATTTTGTCTTGCGGGGAGAACTGGGAATTACATGGGATACTATAGGATATACTACCTTCAGGGACGGCCTATACCTATTAATTTTAAAGCCTGTTATAGTCCCTAAAGTGTCCTACTGTCCTGCTAAACCCCAGCCCCAGGCCCGGGTCAAGCAGAATAGCGGCTTCTATTAATTTTTACAAAATTTTATATCATAATTTCTTGAACTACAAATGATAATATACGTTTAATCAATAAAATGTGAAAACGGTTGATTTGCAATAGCTCACATTATTGTTCTTTTGTAACACAAATCTAAGCATATATATATACTATGTATATATAGATATATACATAATTTTTTAGTAATTAAAATTTTTTTTAAAGTTATCTGAATATAAAAATTAGGCTTGAAATTGAAGTTTTTATTTATTTATTTATTTATTTATTCTTTTTTACAATTTTGAAAACTCAAAACATAAATAAATATATCTAATAATGAAATTTAGACTTAAATGAGAATTTTTTAAAAATAAAATATGAAATATGTGTACCACAATGAATTGTTCGTATTTTGAGTTCCAAATATAAGTTAACCCTTCGAGGTGCAACCCTGGCGTGACAGCTGGCTGTGCGGCACAGCCAGCTGCCGACAACCAAAAAAGAGATGCACAGTTAGATGTTACAATAGTTCTAAAAACAAAATCTCAACATTATACGGTTAGAAGTTTTAGAGTTATGCGAAATACGTAATTATTTTTTGTGAATAACTATATTTCGGCAAAACTCACCAAGGTTGATGATAGTTGGCGACAGGGGCGTAGCCAAGGGGGGGGTGGGTTAGGAGGGGTCATAACCCCCCACCCCACCCCATGAGGAATTTTTTGCCATTCAAAATGTATATTCTTCACTACATTATCACACACACGTATACATATATATGAGTTGTAGTAGTCGTAACCCTCCCCATGAAAAATTTCTGGCTACGCCCCTGGCTGGCGAAATTTCGAACATGACCCAAACAGCTACTGACTACAGACATAATACATTAAAGATGTGACCTTAATGCATTGGAATTCTTTTGGGTGTTAACATAAATAAACTATCCAGTAGTTTGTAGCCAAAAAAGAGGGGTGCACAACTAGATGTTACAACAATCTTAAATATAAAACTTCAACATTCTACGATTAATAGTTTTTAAGGTATGCGAATTACGTACTTCAGGGATGTTAACTCCAACACTCGATTTGGGAGCACCCCGGGAGCAGAAAAAATTTCATTTGGGAGCACCTCGGGAGCAGAAAAATTCCATTTGGGAGCAGAAAAATTCTATTTGGGAGCAGAAAAATTCCATTTGGGAGCAGAAAAATTCCATTTGGGAGCACCTCGGGAGCACAAAAAAATAGTTTCCGAGAGGAAAACTAAGATTCGAGATCAGAATTAACATGATTTTGGAGCATAAAATTGAAGATTTAGGAACACAATAAATGCATACAAGAAAAGCAAAGTTTGCAAGCAAACACCATTTGCTAAAAGCAAAACACTATTTGAAAGCACTTTAGGAAAGCTCTGGGAAAAAAAAGGGTGTATACAGGCTATGCTATCAGCAACTTGGTAAAAACAATACATGGATTTACATGGACGGTAGGAATTTTTTTTTTGTGTGTGTGTGTGTGAAACTGCTCTTTTTAATGGTTTTCATATAAATGCTAAATGGAAAGAGAGTGGGAGGGAAGTCTTTCTTATATGCAATGGTACTTTTAATGCATGTTCGAAGGTTGTAAAAATACTAATATTTAAATGGTAGAATTAACATTTCTGCCGTTTATATCATTCTAGAATTATGTATTCAAAATTTAGTCTATTTTAAAATAAAGACTTTAATTACGGATCTATAAATGAAATTCGTAACACATTCTGAAAAATTTGCGGACGCACTTTGGCTGAACACCGGCCCAGAGGCGTCGCCCCGTCTGCCCGCCCACCCCTCTCGTAGAGCCTGCACACACACAAAAAGAAAAACAGTGGTGTAGTTTTAAGAAAAAAGGTTTAGGAACACTGGCAACTGAAGACTCAAAAATCATGCGTCCATGATGGAAAAGTGAAGAACGCTTACTTTTGCTGACATAAGCTCGAATGAAGAAGTAGTGAGACGGCATCTCCCCGCTCATGATCTTCACGGGCCGAAAATGTCTAGCCCGGCCCGGCATTTAATCAAAATAAAAAATTCAGACCCGGTCCAGCTCGTATATCAATCATGATTTAAGGAAGGGGGGGGGGATCACAAGCCAATCGTTTGGTCTTGTCCAAATTTTAGGAGAGCAAAAATTTCCGGAAAGGCTCGATTTTGCAAGCGCAGAGGACCGTCTTTAAGAGTATACGCTTGTTCCGGTCCATTCTAGAAAATGCTGAGGTCAGCCCGTGCCTTGAATGAATCGTGCTGCAAAAGCCTGGGCCCGCACAGATCTCTACCCCCGACTACACACTGGCAGCGGATTTCCGGATTATTTTGAAATGAAATATTCTATTAATTCAGACAGCCTAGATTCTGATTTCTAAACCGGTCATGCTTCCAATTTTCATTCTTGCTACGGGCCGGGTCATAAACCGTGATTTTTTAGGGGCTGGGACGTCACCGTAATATACTGTTTTCTTTACGGACCGGTCTGGTTTAGATCAGGGGCGGCCCTGCGGTACATGACACCCACTCCACCCTGCAAACGTAGAAAAAGACGTCCCTTTTACTTTTTTCAAAATTGCTTTTATGATTTTAAGTTGGAAATCGTGCCCCTTCATAAACAAAAAACGGTGCCCGTTGCGATGATTACTTGTTTGCCTATCTGGCCGGCCCTGATTGAGGTGACTAACAAAGCGCGACTGGTCCGATCCGGGGCGGGTAGAATGGCTTCGGAATGCAGCTTTCGTACGCAGTTTGAATCTTGCTTTACTGCTAACTAGCTTTCTATACACGATTTAAAAGATAAATGAGCGTGGCAAAAATTTAACAAAGAGTCAAAATGACGTATTCGGCGCAGACCGGCGCAAAAATCGGCTAAAAGCGCAGTTCGGCGCAATATTTGTGTTTCGGCGCACCCTGAAAGAGTCAAAATGACGTATTCGGCGAAGACCGGCGCAAAAATCGGCTAAAAGCGCAGTTCGGCGCAAGAATTTGTGTTTCGGCGCAGCTCGGCGCAGAATTAACATCCCTGGTACTTACATACATAGGTACCCCGAAAATCGCCAAGCTTGGCGACTTTTGGCGTAATTTTTGAGAATGTTACACGAACATCGCCGTACCATGAGCTAACTATATGGTAAGACGGTTTTCTGCTGGAAATGGAGAATGTCGCTAAAACTGCTATTGACCGTAATACATGGGAATTCTTTTGAAAGCTCCTGTAGATGAACTTTAAAGGACAAAGACACTATTTTCGATGGAGAGTTTTATTTTGTAATCTTTAATGACATATATCAATTTGTTTCGTTTGAAATACCCGAATACCCCTGAAACCCTGAAATACGCTTTAAAGAATTTCTGCTCATAACGCTCAGAGCGTAACGTATTGAAATTCTTTTGGAGGGCCCTGTAAATAAATTATCCAATAAATTAGAACCAAAATAGGGAGGTGCATAACTGGATGTTACAACAATCCTAAATACAAAATTTCAACATTCTATGATTAATAGTTTTTGAAATATGCGAGTTACATACAGACGAATTTAAAAAAAAAAAAAAAAAAACCTTGTCTAAATGGACTTGCCGTCGGTCAAAATGGGTTGTACATACACTTATAAGAACATACATACGTACGTACGTTGATACTTCTCTTAAAAACTTTTTGAAGTAAATTTAGAGGCAGTCACAATCAATTGTTTTCATTAAAATCTGCATACCGAAATTTTTCGCGATCACATAACTTCCTTTTACTTCGTACAAGGAAGTAAAATAGATACACAACTAGGTCTTACATCATTCCTGAATACAAAATTTCGACATTCTACGGCTAATCATTTTTGAGTTCCACGAGTTCCACATGTACATACGTACGAACAGACGTCATCGCAAACTAGCCAAAATAGATCGTACAAGATCGTAATAGATCGAAAGTATGTTCATAAATACAAAGTACATTGAAACGTTAAGAATAAAATCAAAGTAAATTTAGAATAATCAAAATCCATATTCCAAAAATTTTCAAGATCATAATATTCCTTTTAGATCGTACCAGGGAGTAAAAATGAGTGTTTCAAATATTAACAATGGAAGGTGTCTCATAATCAATCGGTTTTGAATGATTCCCCTTTTTAACCCTGAAATGCTTTTTTAAATGGGCTGAAAATAAAATTGTTGCTTCGTTTAGGCTTACTTATGCTATGAAAAATATTTAAAAAAATTTTTATCATGTAGTTTCCCAGAAAAATCATTAAAAAATGTTCGAATTCGATAAATTAGAATCTCTACCCTGTAGCTCTCATAAAACAAAAGAAAGTAATGCAGCCTAATTCTACTTTATTTATATCTAATTGGTTCCAATACTAGTACTTTTTAAAAGTTTTGTATTCATTTTCATTTAGCGATAAAAATTAGAAGCAATCAAAAATTCAGGCAAGTGCTCAGCGAACTAGATGCACACGCTTCACACTATGATATCACGCTTGTTTGCTCAAAAAACACGCAGATAGACTATAGGAGTGGACACTCTCCATAGCTGTAATGTTAAACTTTTGGTACCCCAAATAAGTTTCAATTATGTAAACATTGGAAATTTAGTGACGTGCAGCGATCCTAGTGGCAAAAGAATAAAGCATTTCCCGTGCTGATTGATAACTAATTTTACTTGTTTTTAATTTTCCGACCTAGTATGTGAACGAGATTATTAACGTGAGCTCTAAATTTAAAATATTTATTTCGCTTTTGCTTACATGGTTGCCTTAGTAACAAATGAATAAAAAAAGATTAAAAAAAAGGTTCTATCTTAAGATTATTAAAATATTGAGTTTATATTTGTGAACGAGTGTGTATATCGTGGCTCACAGAAAAGAAGTTTTCGTCTGCCGCGGTATATATTTACATTAGAAAATGGTGCGAGTTCTTAATGTAACATGAATTTAACATTTTAACATGAGTATTTTTAGCGGTTAAAATTTGTCACAGCATGAAATAAATGTAAATACTGCTTGTTTGAGTTTGATCGTCATTATAAATAAACACTTTTTAAATAATGCATTCACACATACAGCATTCTTCTAAATTTACTACTATTTCTTAAAATACAGCTTTTGGGTAAAATAATAACACGACATTACATACATATTACTTCGCTTCGAAATTATTGCCTATATTAATTACGAAATAGTATTCTAACACAATTAGGTAATTAAAACACACCTGAGCCAGAAATTATTATATATCACGTTCATAAGTCTATGTATTTCATATTTTTTTAAAGTTCCGCTAATTCAACGATCTCCATTTACTTCGCCTGGATGGAAATATAAACAACCTGGATGCGCAGTTACGAAGTGTGCGTAGCGCCATCTGTTTTCAACAACAGCGTTATCCAACTTTCTAAGAGAAGTGTCCCCTCCTATACATTTACCTTCGTGTCAAAAAATAATGTTTGTTTGCTCAAAAATAATGTTGCCATACATTTTTAACACTGGAAAATATCTCAAAATCATCACACGTTATACAAGATTTTTCGTGTTGAGTCACTGTAGAGTTTAAAGCATGCAATCCCAATAATCGGAACGATCCTTGTATAGATTTAAGAAAGCAAACGTTCATACAATGTGGTTTAGGTCTGGTGCGACTGTTCGAGGCTGGACTAGATCTCTGCTCGCGTGTCGTAGCTATCCGTTGTAAGACTGAATTATTCTTGATAACACGCCACGTGCTTGGATCAAGTTTAGCCTCACTATCTGAATATCCTAAAAATTCTCTCGAAAGTATAACGGGAAATTCTTAAAACATTCGAACAAACGGTAATGAAGAAAAAGGATCTCATATTCCCTTATGAAATATGGGATGTCACACCCGGGAAACATAATCCCGATTCAAACTGGGTTAGGTTGCGTCTGTGAAACTTCATTCATCTCTCTCATCAATCCCGTCTCTTTACGGGTATGAATTACGCATTCCCAAATTTTTATCCCTTCGAAAAAGAATCGTCTGCTTTTAAACCAAAGCAATAGATCGTGTTTGCAAACTTTCCCTCATGTTCCCAGCTTAAAATACATACCTAACGAAACAACAAAAAATGAAAATAGCATTAATAATATTTGGATAGAAAGAGTGACACCGTTTGCTAATTCTTCGACTCTTCCCAAATCTCACTGCTCTTTCCACTGGAAAACATTTCCTTTCCCAAACGGTGAAATGAATCTAGGAAGTTCTGAATAAAATTTTGGCTGTGTTAAATTCCTGTGGATTATGTAGGGATTTCTCTTTTGTAGCATATTTTAGTAAGGGAATTTTATTCTGTGTGTGTGAGTTTTTTTTTTTTTTTTTTGTCATTTGTTCGATTTTTGTTCAATTATTCGATAATTTTCCCTTTCAGGATTTCTCCGAAGACTTGATTCCGTATTCACCTAGTGTATTTGGAAAGCAACAGAAATCATGTCCGAGGCATACCCTACACATTGTTTATGGAACAATTTCCAATAATTTTTCAGAGTCCTCCGCCATTTATAGTAAATCTACGGTTCAAATACAGGGACGCACGAATGATTTCCAGAAGCTAAGATCTATTATCAGTAGTTGTAGGACATAACAAAATTAACATTTATTTTAATGGCGTAATGCTACATTCTCGCCATTGAAATAGATAAACGTACCATTCATATACAGGGACACACAAAATTGTTCCAAAATCTTCCTATCAATTATCGGCGAAAGTAATAAAAGAAAACAAAAATGATACTTATAAATAACTGCATGCTCGCATTGATAATGGTAAACCTGTTAAAATCAATATACAGGGAGCCACCCAAAAAATGTGATATGCTAAGATCTATTGGCAATGTGAGAAGGACATGGGGAAGTTAAAATTTATTATTGAGGTGTACATGCTTGCCATTGGAAAAGATAAACGTAGCATTAGTATACAAGATACTCAAAAGATTCTCGTTTCTTAGGTCTGTTCGCGTTAGTAGAATGACAAAACAAAACTGATATTTATTATTAAAGTGTGTAATTACATGTTCGTCATTTAAAAGGGTAAACGTAGCACTGATATACAGGAACACACAAAAGGTTTCCGATATGTTAAGGTCTATTGACCTCAGTTGTACGACAAAACATTATTTACTGACATTGTCGCCACTGGGAATAGCACTGATATACAAGGACACACAAAAGTTTTCCCATTTAAGGTCTATTGACGGTAGTAGTAGGACAAAACATTACCATTTATTATTAAGGTATACTATAACTAATTATATGTTCGCCATTAAAAATATTAAACGTAGAACTGATATGCAGGGACACACAAAAGTTTTCCGATTTATTAAGTCTGTTGGCGTTAGTAGAAGGACAAAACAAAATTGATATTCATTATTAAAGTGTATAATTACATGTTCGTCATTTAAAATAATAAAAGTCGCTTTGATATACAAGTACACACAAAGTTTTCCGATATAATAAGGACTGTTGGCGTTAGTAGAGGGGGAAAAATGATATTTATTATTAAGGTGTTTGATTACATGCTCGCCATTTGAAAGTAGTAAATGTAGCACTGATATACAGGGACACACAAAAGTTTTCCGATATGTTTAAATCTATTTACATTAGTTGTAGGACAAAACAAAATTTATTATTATTGTTAAAGTGTATAACTAATTACATATTGCCATTGAAAATAGTAAATGTACACTGATATACAGGGACGAGGACCACGCAAAAGTTTTTCCACATATTAAGGTCTGTTTGCGTTAATAGAAGGACAGAATAAAATTGATATTTATTATTAAGTTGTTTGATTACATGCTCGTCATTTGAAAGCAGTAAACGTAGCACTGCTGATTACAGGGACACACAAAAGCTTTCCGATATGTTTCAGTCCATTGATGTTAGTTGTAGGACAAAACAAAATTTATAGTTAATGTTAAGGTGTATAACAGGGTGTCTACCAAATTTCTGAAAGTCAATTTCCTGACTTTTTCCCGACTTTTTACTGACTTTTGGGAGGTAGAAGGACCAGAAGCGTATATAAGTTTCCATACCCGGGGGGGGGGATTTTAAATCTTATTGTTATTAGAGTTAATATTAATGTTTTAAAATATCTGCTGGGAGGCCCGGGCGCCCCGCAGGACTTCTTCGACGGACTTTCAGCAACCATTCTAATGAAGAGATAAGTCCTCCAAATTGAACACTATCCAATATTTTAAATTTAAAAAATAAAACGAAACTCAAACAAAGAGCACACACTTTCTAAGAAAAAAAGGGGCCAATTGCTTGTGTTATATGCGAGCATGCCTACATAAATATTGAGAAATATTAAGCAATAAAAATAAATACGTACGTGGAAAATAAAATGATTGAATAAATCACGTATGATCATCTACTAATCCCGTCCACGATACTTACTTCTAGCACAAATTTTAGCCACTTTCTCGTCTTTCTACACTTCAAATCCAAAACACTGAGTTAAAATAAATAATCAATGAATGAAATTCTATTGCAAACCAGACGGATGATCACG
Organism: Cheiracanthium punctorium; assembly: GCA_038373885.1. NCBI lineage: Eukaryota > Metazoa > Arthropoda > Arachnida > Araneae > Cheiracanthiidae > Cheiracanthium > Cheiracanthium punctorium. The sequence continues at coordinate 780,664 of JAWZYV010009056.1, read as the reverse complement.
CGCTGACGACAGCTTTTTTACCCTCCCGTCACGATGTATGAGCCTTCATTTTCCCCTCCTTATGCAAATACATGGCTTGAAGCTTTCGCGGTCCGAAAAATGCGTTGCAGTTGCTTTCGGTTTCGAGACTGACAAATAGGAAGGGTTATAAAAAGGGATACCGAAAAAAAAAAAAAAAAAAATGATTCTTTTGGTGAATTTTCCGGACCCATTAACCAATTTCCCGGTGTTTTCCGGACTTTCCGGACCCATTTTCCAATTTCCCGGCTTTTTCCAGACTTTCCGGATTTTCCGGAGCGGTAGACACCCTGTATAACTAATTACATATTGCCATTTAAAATGCTAAATGTAACACTGATATACAGGGACGAGGGACACACAAAAGTTTTTCCACATATTAATGTCCGTTGGCGTTAGTAGAAGGAGAGAATAAAATTGATATTTATTATTAAGGTGTATGATTATATTCTTGCCATTTAAAAGTACTAGTAAACGTAGCACTGATATACATAGGGACACAGAAATGTTTTCCAATGTTAAGGTCAGTCGGAGTTATTATAAGGACAAAACAAAATTGATATTCATTACTAAGATGCATAATTACATGTTCGCCATTTAAAATAGTGAACGTAACACTGATACACAGGGACACACAAAAGTTTTTCCACATATTAAGGTCTATTGGCGTTAGTAGAAGGACAGAACAAATTGATATTTAAGGTGTACAATTACATGTTCGCGTGCCGTCCTGGTGTGTAGTGGCTTAAGAACCATTCTATCACGCCTTGGGTCCGGGTTCAAATCCCGACTTTGAAAAAAAAAATATATGTTCGCCATTCAAAGGGTCTCTTCTCGCCATTCAAAGGGTCCCTTTCAAAGGGCCCGTCAAAGTGGTAAACGTAGCACTGATATACAGGGACACACAAAATGTTTTCGATAGGTATAGGTCCATTGACGTTAGTTGTACGACAAAACTAAATTTATTATTATTGTTTGGGAATGGTAAACGTAGCACTGATATACAAGGACACTCAAAAGTTTTCCTATTTAAGGTCTATTGACTGTAGTAGAATGGCGGGGGGATGATATTTATTATCAAGGAGTATAATTTCATGTTCGCTGTTTAAAATGATAAACGCAACAGTGATATACAGGGACACACAAAAGTTTCCCGATTTGTTATGATGTATACTGACGTTAGTTGAAGGGCAAAACAAAATTTATTATTATTATTAAGTTGTATAACTAATTACATATTCGGCATTGAAACTGATAAAAATAACAATGATGTACAATGAAACACCCACAAAAGTTTTCCGATGTAAGGTCTGCTGACGGTAGTAGTAGGACAAAACAAAATTTACATTTATTATTAAGGTATATAACTAATTGCATGTTCGCCATTAAAAATAGTAAACGTAACACTGATATACAGGGACACACAAAAGTTTTTCCATGTATTAAGTTCTGTTGGCGCTAGTAGAAGGACAGAACAAAATTGCTATTTATTATTAAGGTGTATAACTACATGTTCGATAGTGAAAACGGTAAACGTTGGACTGATATACAAGAACCCACAAAAGTTTTCCGATATATTACGGTCTATTGACGTTAGTTGTGCGACAAAACAAAATATATTATTATTACTAAGGTGTATATAATTAATTACATAATCGCCATTTAAAATGGTAAATGTAGCATTGATATACAGGGACACCCAAAAGATTTCCGATATGTTTAGGTCTGTTGGTTTTAGTAGAAGGACAAAACAAAATTGTTATTTATTATTAAGGTGCCTAATTACATGATCGCCAGTTAAAATCACCAGTAAGGATAAAGACACTATTTTCAACGGAGAGTTTCATTTTGTAATCTTTAATAACATATATCAATTTTGTTTCGTTTGAAATAGCCGAATACCTCTGAAGTACGTTTTAAAGATTTTCTGCCCATAGAGTGTAATGTACTGAAATTCTTTTAGTGGCCCCTGTAAATGAACTATTGAGTAGGTTAGATTCAAAAGGGAAGTGCACAACTAGATGTTACAACAATCATAAATAAAAAATTTTAACATTCTACGATTAAAAGTTTATGAGATATGCAAGTTACGGACATACGTACGTACAGACGTCAGGAGAAAACTTGCCTAAATGGACTTGCGGTCCGTCAAAACGGATTGTACATGCATTTATATAAACATACATACGTACGAACGTTGATACGTCTCTTAAAAACTCTTCGAATTAAATTTAAAGGTAGTCAAAATCGATTTTTTTTCATCGAAATCTGCACACCGAAATTTTTCGCGATCACTTCTGTTTACTTCGTACAAGGAAGTAAAAAATGACTTTTCAGAGATCGGACTTCATTGTTTTCAATTGATTTTTAAAAATACAGAATCACCCTAAAAATTTATTTTTTCTGTCCCCCCACAATACATGGCCCTTTATAGAGAGTGTCCCATAACTATTATTACAAAATTTAAGGGAAGATAGGGTAAATAATAAGGAATCAGAATAGCAATGTGAAATGAAAAATGACGTTTTCACTTATCTGTCAATAATAACTTTGGGAAAAGTGTTGAAACGTTCGAATAATTTCTTAACCAAGTTTTATAAACAAAGAAAATTTTATCCATAAAATGAAATTAATTTTTAAACTATCAATTTTAGTCACGTGTTCTCTGAGAAAAATGCATTAGTTTTTGACGAACAATGATCGGAAAGTTCACTATTCTTTCAGCACTTGCTCCAAAGTGATTCTTAACAGCTGCATGAAGACAACGTTTCCGGCCCCACATTATCTGTGCTTCTTATTCCTTATTATGTGCCCTACCTCCCATTAAATTTTGTACCAATAGTTATAAGCCATCTTGTATAATTTATGTCATAGAAAGTACTTGCATATTATCATTCAAAGTTATGATCAATACCAGGGGCGTAGCCAGAAATTTTTCATGGGGGGGGGGTTACGACTACTGCAACTCATATATATGTATACATATGTGTGATAATGTAGTGAAGTATAAACATTTTGTATGACAAAAAATTTCTCATGGGGGGGGGGTTATGACCCCCTAACCCCCCCCCCTTGGCTACGCCTCTGCCAATAACAGATTCCCATTTTTACACTACGTACAGTTGTTTCTGCGTTTTCTTCTTACTTGCACTTTAGTATACTTATTTTATTTACCTTTTTTACTAAGAAAAGCTTCTTCTTAAGATATAGGTAATGCTTAAACAGCAGTACAACTTTTAGGTGGTTAACTTTAACTCCCGTTAAATTTTTGAGAAAGGAACCCTTATCATAAATAATTTTTTGAGTAGCGAATTAACGATTAACGAAACAATCTTCGTATTAACTTCGTAGACTACCTCTAGTGTTTGGCTACTTACTGACATCGAAAGAAGCAAGTGTCATCGAGTCACACGTGTATGGAAAGCTTTTAGCTCGATCGGACGATAGGAAGTAGATTAAAATTCATTTACAAGTTTTGAACTGGAACGACACACAAACCAAGCTAATAAAAAGCTAGGAAAAAAAGATGCAGCAACTGATCCGTTTTAAACACCCGGTATACTATTCGTTAAAAATTTAATATGCTCGGCAGCGAAATTTGTTCAGACTTTTCATTTACTTTCTGAAATCCTAGTACCATAAAAATATTTCAAGTATGTCTAGTTTTTTATCAAACTAAATTAACATTTGTCAAAACAATGGCTAAAAAGTTTCAAATATCATAAGGCTAATACTTACTCGAGCATAATTAGCGAGAAAGTCAGTTTCTATATCACAGAGTGATGACAGAGGATATTGGCTACGCACGTGATGTAGATAAATAGTGCATCAGCGATAACACTGCAGCGATACTAATTTTTTTGTTTAAGGCAAAGTTACACAAGGGTTATCTGCACAGAACTTGAGACTTAGAAGGGAAATAGGTATAAGTATTCCGTACAAAGGTCACATGACTTGATGGTTGTCTGTGGTATGATCATTTCCTGCTAGAGGGTAGTTCTAGATCTAGGGTGTGCCTTTACTGCCACGCTCGGAGTGACTATTTTCACTACCGTTTCAAGGCCATACAACCGGAAGTAGAGGGATGGAAGAAAGTATCGCCAATGTCGATCTTGAGCTGTTTTCGCCAAGAATATTATTTCGCCAACCATTCCGCGCGTATTCGTATTAGAGTTGAGACGGGCTCGGGCTCTGTAATTAACGATTGCGTTCGGGCTCGGGCTCGTGAAAAATTTCTCCTTTGTTGAACATACTCCTTGAAACAGATTTTAAAAAGTGATTCATGGGATAAATAGACGTACTTATTTCAAAAAATAGCGGCACGGGGAACTAGAAGGTGTGTGAAGCTCCAAAAATTATTGTATCCTATTAATGAAGTAGTTAATTTTATTTGTCTTTAGCTGAAATTTCGGGCTCGGACTCCAACTTTAATAATATTGCTCGGGCTCGGATTAAAAGTCTTCGGGCTCGGGCTTCAAAAAATTAGCCCGAACTCATCTCTAATTCGTATCGGTAACGTTGTTTTTTCCCGCTGAAATGGGAGCTGGCCCTAGCTGTATTTTGATTTGAATGTATCGCTGGATCGCAAATTCTTGGTATTAAATCTTATTATACAATTTAAATTTTGATGTTTATATGTCAATTTTCATCAACTTCTACCTTATTCTGATGCATATTTGTTTGTGTGTCATGTATTAATTTTCATTCTTAGCGGTCTTTTAAGATAGATTCGTTTTAGTAATTACGCTGCAAAAATTGGATTTTAAATGGTAACTTTTTTTGTTTAACATTTCTTTGTTGTTTAATTTTCAGTGTAATCTTCATTTTCGACTTAAAAACTTTGCTTAATTGACACCGCAAAGACTGGAAGACTGTACAGTTCTGTTTCGTATGATTTCTATTTTTTAGTATATATTTCATATTTTGTGTATTTTTTCGTGCAATTAGAATATTTTCTTTTTATGTTTCTGAGTTATGTTTGTCCTTTATATGGTGATTTTTAGAATAATATTATTTAATTTTTGGTGTAATTTTACTTATGATTTGTTTTGTTTAATTTTTAACAAATATAATTGCATTATATTCGTTTTAAAAATTAATTTAGAATTTTAAAACATTTTTTTGTGTTGGTTTTAAGAATTTAAGTCTTAATTTATACAAACTGGGGTGATACATTTTTGAACTCTCAAGAAGTTGATTAAAATAGCTGGCAAAACAGTTTCTTTTTTATTGTATACTTTTAACTTAGGCTCTATTTCAGGGGCACTGATTGTGTGAGTGCTCCAAGGTGCAAGCACGCAGGGCCTAATTATGACCAACAAGGGCTCCTGGCATTGATGAATTTCGGGCATCTATCAGATTTGTTTTATTTTTCAAAAAATTCTGAAATAAAAAAAGAATATTTCAGTACACATTTGAAAATGTGGCCCTGGGCAAAGTCCCAATTTGCCCATGCGATAACCCAGACAGCACATAAGCTTAAATCAAGCTTGACATTTGGCTTTGGCAATGCAAGGTTGGCTTAAGCTGGATTTTCGCTTGCAAAGTGCGCAGTGATGGCGCCATCTGTGAAAGAGAATGGACATTAGTTGTCTAGCGTCCTCAAATTTGCTGAAAGTTCGTAAAAGATGTGCTTTATTTTATTACCAGTGCCATATTACCGGCAGGGCAAACGGGGCAAATGCCCATGGCCTACAGATTTTAGGGCCCAAAAATCTTACATCTTACACTTTTGTAATTTTAAAATAAAATTGCAAAGGATAAAAAAAAATTCAGAAGTTAAATAATTTTTTTAATTATAAAGTATGAACAATGAAAATAATTCAAATTTACATTTGTATAAATTAATTTAAACTTATTTTTATTTCTTCGAAATGCTCTATATCGATATAGCATACCAATATGTAGGAAAATAACCACATTTGTAAAGAGAATTTTTAGCGTTAAAAAATAGCAAAATTTTTCAATTATTTGTTATTTTAAGAAATATTTACAAAAATTACTAAAGTGTTTGTATTCCATACATGTTAGCAACTGCGGGGGTTTGAAGTAACGATTTCGAAGTAACGTTTAACTATCTGTTTCTTTCATTTCAGATTACTTAACACAAAATTTGTGTTAAGTAAACCCATTCTATATTTCCAAATATGGAAATTCCTCAAAATAAAATACAATTATACTACGAAATTGATTTCAAAATCAGTCGTTTGTCTCGATTTTGGCCAGCAGTATTGCTTCATGAGTGTTGCGGTACTGAAAGTTTTAAAATATGTGCGGCTCTTAAGTTTATATTATGTGTATTTCCCTATTAGTAGAGTCTCTAAATCACACATAACATTATTTTAATTTTGATGCATCCCATGGAAAAATAAAAGAAACAAATAACACATCGCCCACTTATCAATCTGGCGAGAAAACAGCATGGTAAGTCACTTCAAACTTTAGTCAGAGCTGCACAAGGCTCCGGTGGCTGAATGGATAGCGTGCTCGACTGCAAAGCCAAAGGGCCCGTGTTCTATTCCAGCCACGAACACTCGATGGAAACAAATTAAATTGAAATTTCAGCGTAGAGGGGGAAAATGCGCGGAAAAATAAATTATGTGGGGCGCGTTAGCCAGCGGGCGCCCCGTGTATTTAGAATTTCTTTTTCTTTCTTTTTTTTTTTTTGGAAATTTTTTTAAGCTTGAAATGTCAAGCTTAATGCAAGCTGGGCAAGTGTAAACTAGAACACTTGATTCAAGCTTGCATCAAGCTTACACGCTTGGAATTTTCAAGCTTATTGACTTGATAAATCAAGCTTGCTGCAAGTTTGCTGTGCTGTCCGGGAATAAGGCCCTGCAAGCACGAACAAAAAAAAAAAAAATTACATGGGTACAGAGCACCCAGAAAATATTTCAAAGAACAGTTTGTACTTACTTTAATAGAAAAAAAAATTACTGATTTTTTTTTAATCGAACAGTTTTATTTAGAAAAAGGATAATTTATGAAGTTATTTGATTTGTGTTTATTACTTGCTTGTTACAAAATAAATTTGAAATAAAATCATACATGGATTGAAGAAGAAATTGTGAATGTTTAAAAATAAATTCTTATAATACTAAATTTATTCCATGTAGGTTTTATCCTTATATAGGTGCTTGAAAACTAATTTTCCTCCGAAAATTTTAATATTTGCTCAGTGTTCATATAAATTCTAATCTAAAATTCTACTATTTGTTGGTCAGATTTTTGTGGGTGCTTTAGAACTTAAATACTATCAGTAAACATCATCAATCAATCAATAGATTCTGTATTACTTTATAATTCTAAACTAAGAATAATTTTTTCTAAGCTTCAGTATATATCAACTAAGGGAAATTTCCTATAAGAAAATGTTTAGTCATACCTCTTTTCACTCACCAAAAAGTAATTTCTTTAGAGCAAGTTCGCAGCTGTTGGAAGGGGGGGGGCATGAAAATTTGAAGAAGAGGTAAACAAAATTAATACCATAGGTGACACACAGGTGACAGGATATCCCGTTGTGGCACTAGTCTACAACAGTGTTGCCTAATTATTTTTTCATCTGCATAATTACTGTTAAAATACTGCATACTCTCCCCTCAATCATAGGTTAAATAGTTTAAATATAAACTAATGTTAATGAGAGGTTAAATATAAACTAATGTTGATATTTTTACAAAATCAAGATTAGTTTTGATTTTGTAAAAATAATTTTGTTTCATTTTGTTCAGAAAATGGTATTGTTTTGAATTTGCTTATGGTTAATTTTGGTTTAATTCTAATTTGATGAAAATTTGAAATTGGCAATTGTATGTTTGGTTTGTTGTTGCTTAGTAGTAAGTAGTTGTATTGGTGGCCCTAATCAATTAAATTGTTGAACTTTAGTAACTATTTTGAAAGTTATGGATAATTTTTGTTTAAGCGAAGTTCAGGTCTAATGGCATCGGTGGGAATGTTGCTCAGGTTAGGTTTTGTTTCTGCTCACTCCTGAGAAAGCCTGAAAATTAAATTATCTAAGCCTTTCTGTCAGTAAATATAAAAAACCGTAACTCAAGAAATTCTATTTGTGCTCCTGTGATACAATGGCTTACCTCGGAAAAGGCCGAAAAGATGACCTACGACTCCTCGCCCTAGAACTGGGTTTGTAGGGGGTGGAAAACCTTAAAGTGCCCCAATTGAAGAAACTGATAACCGATTCAAAAGAATATGATGAAGAATTAACAAAAAACATGTTGACATCCATCATTGAGGAGGGCGTAAGAAGAGAAAAGTTAGCTGATACGGAGTTGGTGGAAAGGAGAGAGGAAGAGAAACAAGCCAGAGAACAAACTTTTGAGCTAGAAAAGCTGAGACTGCAACTTGAGATTCAAAAATCCTCCCAGTCAAACCTTGCATCTACCACTTCTTTAGCTCTTGAGCCGGAACAGCCCAAGGTGGATCTGAAGGGGATCTTACCCAAGTTTGATCCAAAAGAAGATGGCATGGCACTATACCTAAGCTTATTTGAACGGCAGTTAACATTTTTGAAGGTTCCGGAGACTACCTGGGTCCCCTACCTGATTGGTTCCCTCCCGCCGGAAGTCGGCAGAATGGTCGTTCGGGAACCTGAGGATGAATGCAAAGACTGCCAGAAGGTCAAGGGCCTACTTCTTAAGCGTTTCAAACTCTCTGCTGAAAGGTTTCGACAGCTATTCTCATCTCACCGCAAGAATCACACCTGCACCTGGCGAGACTTCTACTTCGAATTAGATGGCTACTTAGATGGTTGGTTAACAGAATTAGACATCACCACCTTCGACAAACTTAGAGACCTTGTCCTCACAGACCAAATAAAACGACGAGTTCCCCTGAAGTGAAAGAACACTTTCTCGACTCTTGGTCCGATCTGAACACTCCCTTAGAACTTGTGAAAAAGCTTGATGCTTACGATAACATCAGACTAAGCCACAAAAAATACAACGCCCCACCAATGCAAAAGAAACCTTACCCCGTCAAAGAGGAAACTTCAAGAAATGCTCTAAACAAAAAACCAGGCAATCAACTGCCTAAATCCGAAAAACTCAACGCTGGTGAAAAACAGGAGCGTCCAGCCCTGACTTGTTATGGTTGCGGTAAGCCTGGAGTTGTCAGAGCTAAGAGTCCAGTTTGCACTCCAACGCCAAAGCTTGCCTCCGCCAACTTTGGACACTTCAACCTCCAGAGCCTGTCCACCTCGGAACCCACCGCATGCTTGCTGGTTACCATAAATGGAGTAGTGGGCACCGCCTGCCCAGACAGTGGAGCAAGCCACACAGTAGCTAGTGAAGGACTATACAAGATCCTGAGGAATCAAGGGGTCCAGTTTCAAAAATCCAATCTACGGATGACCCTTGCTGATGGTAGCCAGACTGACAAAGACGTATACACTACAAGAGTGACAATACAACTCGAAGGACGTACTTTCAAGATGAATCTTATTGCTCTCCCAGAGACTAAAGGAAATCGTACCCTACTCGGGACAGACTTCTTGAAGAAAGCTAAACTAGAGCTAAACTTGATGCTCTATTGATAGAACATGAAGATACGTTCCGGCCGGGGGGAGAGCCGACTCCCTTTATAAGAACATAGGATCGAGACAGGAAATGCCCCTCCCGTGGCTACTATTCCTTACCGACTATCTCCTGCCAGGAGAGAAGTTCTTAAGAAGGAAATCGATTCCTTGCTTGCGGCTGGAACCATAGAAGAGTGCGATTCTCCATACGCAGCACCTGTAGTCTTGATCCCGAAACCAAATGGAGAGTTTAGATTATGTGTAGACTATCGCAAGTTAAACTCTATCACGAAGCCTGACCCATATCCATTGCCACGCATGGATGATTTGTTGCATAAAGCCAAACAGACTGCCTATATGTCAACTATAGATTTGAAGTAGGGTACAATCAAGTACAAATGTATCCTCCGGACAAGGATAAAACGGCTTTTGTCTGCCAGTATGGGGTCTACCGGTTCACCAGGATGCCTTTTGGCTTGAAGACAGCGCCAGCGACCTTCCAGCGGTTAATGGATCTTTTCAGAAATGGTCTGAAGGTCAATACGCTTGTATACCTGGATGACATCATCGTGTTGTCTTCGACCTTCGAGGAACACATAGAGGACTTACGGCATGTTTTTGAGAGACTCCAAAAGTTTAAGTTACATGCACCGTGCTAAGTGCCACTTTGCTTGCCTTAAAGTTAAGTATTTAAGACATTTCATTACAAGCAAAGGAATAGAAGTGGACCCGGCTAAAGTGGAGGCAATTGCCCGAATTCCTCCTCCGAAGTCCGTAAAGCAGGTTCAAAATTTCCTACAGACCTGTAGTTGGTACCGCAGATTCATTCCCCAATTCGCAGACCTCTCGAGACCTTTGAGTCAATTGACCAGGAAGCGAGCCACGTGGAAGTGGGGGGAGGATGAACAACAGGCCTTTGAAACCCTGAAAAGGAAGTTGATCTCACCGCCAGTGTTGAGTCAAGTGGACGAATCAAAGCCTTTTGTCATAAGGGCGGATGCATCCGGCTACGCTCTGGGAGCTGTCCTTACCCAAGGACAAGGTCCAGAGGAACACCCGCTCGAATATGCCAGCCGACATCTACTACCAGCTGAAAAGAACTATTCCACAACGGAAAGAGAGGCCCTAGCAGTTGTTTGGGCATTAGAGAAATTCAGGGGATACGTGGAAGGAGCAGAGATCACGGTGATTACTGACCACCAGCCCTTGAAATGGTTATTAAGTCTAAAATCGCCAACCGGCCGATTAGCAAGATGGGCCCTACAGATTCAGTCGTACAACTTGAAAGTCGACTACTTGCCAGGAAAAGCCAACGTTATTGCAGACTTGCTATCACGTCCTGCATGTGAACACAAGGAGCCATCGGGTGAGATTTGTGCGGTTGCCATTGACCTCCCAGTCCGGAAGCCAAGTGACATCCGGGAGCAGCAACTCAAGGATCCAGATCTGAAAAAGATAATAGACTGTTTCGAGAGTAACACCACAGATGAAAATTATGCCAAATGGACACAGCGGGGATATTTGATGTCCCAGGGAATCCTTTACAGGTATGCACCAGACTCGGAAGCCGAGGAGGCTCAACTAGTCGTCCCTATCCATGAACGAACGAGAGTGCTAAAGGAGTACCACGATTCCCCAACTGCCGGCCACTACGGAGCCGAGGGCACCTTCTACAAAGTGGCCTTGCGATATTACTTCCCTGGAATGCGGAAGTTTATTACCGATTACGTCACAAATTGTGCCGAGTGTAGCAGATTTAAGCCAAGCAATCAGAAACCTGCAGGTTTATTGAGAACTCCCGCTTATGCCCAACGCTTCGAAACACTCGCCATAGATCTCTTTGGTCCCTTACCAGAGACTGCAGATGGAAAGAAGTGGATTTTCATCGTAGAAGATACGTCGACAAAATGGGTAGAACTTTTTGCTCTGAAAGAGGCGACGGCGAAAGAGTGTGCCATAACTTTGAAGAGATTTTCCTGAGGTATGGATTAGCCAGACGTGTCATAAGTGATAATGGCCCACAATTCACAAGTGCTGTCCTACAGCAACTGTGTTACCTACTCGAAGTGTCCCAAGTCTTTACACCCGTATATTGGCCCCAAGCCAATCCAGTTGAAAGAAAGAATCGGAATCTAAAACCAAAACTATCAATACTTGTTGGTGAGGATCATACGTCATGGTCAGATAAACTTGCGACCATCCGTTTTGCAATGAATACGTCGAAGTGTGATACAAAAAATCACACAGCTGCATTTCTCCAATTCGGAAGAGAATTACGAACAATTGATGACGTGCAACATGATGTAAGAGCGGTGATTGACAACGATAATTTCATCGCTGAAATTACACCTTATCTGAAGAAATTCGCCCGGATCTCAACCGAGATCAAAGATCTTGTAGAAAAGAAGCAAGACCAGCACAAAACGTATGCCGATGAGAGTAGAAGAAGGGCACATAGGTATGAGCCAGGTGATAAAGTATGGGTAAATTTACATCGTTTAAGCAATAAAGCGAAAAAGAAAACAGCTAAGTTTCAACCCTGTAGGGATGGCCCCTATATTGTGATTACCCAACGCTCCCCTACAACCTATGAAGTTGCTAACCCGGAAGCGCCAGATATCCTGCTTGGCACACTTCTGCTCTCACCCCTTTCAATGAAACTCCTCTTTCTGATGTTGTGCCTGTCGCTCCCCTAAGGAAGAGGTGACGACCTCCCAAGAGTAGCCCTCCAAAAACTGTTCGTCGAAGTGCCAAAAGAGAGACTCAGTTACCATCCAGCTCTTCTGGCCACTCGCTGGGACGTCATCGTGGCCAGGGGGGGAGTCTTCGTAAACATCGGTGTATTCCCCACCTGATGCAGCATGACCAAACTACCAGAGAACTCCTGCAAACGGACCAAAATATAAATGGCAGTGACGCTTCCGCCAGGGAATCGTTTGAGTTCGTAGATGAGTAGCGAGGCAAAGATGGAGTGAGCGAGAGCTGTTGTTCTTTTTATGTGTAATCCGTGCAGTGTTTATTTTTTTAATAAAATGTTTAGTGTAAGTGAGATGCGAGTCTCGTCTGTCATTTTAGGAGTTCGTGTCGTCTTACAAAGTGATATTTATTTTTAAAAATCAGTAATTTTATGTTAAGTTTTTCAGCATTTTTAATGTTAAACAGCAAATCTTCAAGATTTACAATACTTTTCTGCGATTACAGGTTTGTATAAAAAAGTCTGTAAAGTTTCAAATACTGTTATTTCTTTAGAAATGCTTCGTGCTAGTGTGGCTCAGCCTCATCGGCATGAACAATATCCTCTGCGACGCCATTATTTTCATTTTTTTGCATGATCACGCATTTCTTCCATGTTTAGGATACCGCATGCCGCAACGTCTTGTTTAATGGAAATATAATCATTAAATTTCACAGTATCCATACCCTCTGCTACATGCAACCACTGTTCATCTGATTATCATCAAACCAAGAAATCATACCAAGAAGCAATTAAAGTTTGTATGCGATATGGATACACTTAATCTTCCAATTCATTTTGGTCAGGTGAAAAATTTTACAACGATGAACGCGAGAAAGTCACTTTTTGACGAACGATAAATGCGGGTTTCTTTAACATTATGTAAATACAATTTGTGCAGTGACCATAAAAATAAAACTATCAATACGGGAAAACGATGAATGCGGGAACGATAGATCGGGGTTCCACTGTATCTCGAATTTTAGTTAGTGTAGATTACAAAAATCAGTGCTTAAAGAGCAACTTTCTTCAACAAAAGTGTTCTTTTATTTAAAAAATCTTTCCTGTAACTTAACTATTGAACAAGTCTTAACTTAAAAGCTTAACTGTAAAAATACTTATCCTTAAAAAAAATAACTTTTGAATAAAACCTTTTCGTTCCCCACTATCCAACTTACAAACATTTTTCTAAACGCCGCTTGCTCGGCGAAAATGTAAACAATCTAAAATGTTGGAGTTGAGTAAACCTCTTCCTGGGCATGTTCAACCGCCGGTAATTAAATTCTGCTATGCAGTTGCGTTAGCTTGCTTCGCAAGTAAAAAGGCTGTATAGCGCTATAAAACGCTTAAGAAAGTTTTCTTTGAATCGTAATATTCAAATGCGTAGGCGTGGTTTCTTCTGACGTCATTTGTATACATGCTCTCGATCTAATCGGATTGATCCACATTGCCAATTGCATTTGAGAATGGTATTTAAGCTAGAATTCTGAGGAATTCTTTGCCACTTCTCATCTATGCGGAAAGTGTAGGAGATGGCTAATTTTATTTAATTTGGCTATTATAACCCGTTCGGGACGAGCGCCCGCGGAAAGAAGCGCTCCCCACAGGACGACACCTCTCAAGCTTCGATTGTTCCTACGGGCCGAGGAGTTTTCGCCCGCTGAGCCTAACGCGCATAAAATTTCTCGAAACGTATGCGTTACAAAACAATGCATAAAAACTCTCATTTGCATGGAAATGGAATCATTTTTAAATATATTATAGAATATATGTTTTTCTCTCATAATAAAAAATAATAATTAAAAGAATTAATGTTTAATTATGAAAAATAAAAATATAATACACTATACTACATTTAAAATGATCTTGATTAATACTAAAAATATATAAATTCAGAAAAAATATTTACAAATACTATAAAACAATTGAATAACTAAAATTTTAAAGCCGTATGGTAAATTTCAAAGCACGGATCAACGCATAATCCGACATTACAAAGTTTGCATTCATATGCGGTGTCACGTCTTTTATTCCTCGTTGAGCAAACAACACACCTCCTTCTAAGTTTTTTTCCACTTTTCTCAGTGCACAGTTTTGGGAAATGACGTCCATTGAAAGGACTATTGAAGAATAAACATATTAGAAATATCGGCTGGTCGTGGCTCAGTGAAATATAAAAGTACGCCCTCTCTTAACAAGCGATAAACGGTGGAGGGCCTTAAAAATTATGCCAACACCAAACTTCACATTGTCGAGTATTACCCGAGATAAACAACCCCAACCACAGAGCAACCACAAAGTTTAAATCCCATCAGAACAGAAAACAGAAACTAGAGCCTAAGCTAAACAAAAACCTAAAGAGAAAAGCGAACCACTTCAAAATGAGTAAGAAGTATTCCGCACGTGTTTCTGTTTACATTATTTCCCTCCAAAGTTCTAATGACTCAGACAGTTGACTAACCCCAATCTGACATAGGAGAGAGAAATATTTATTTATGAGTATAATATTTTACAAAAAACATGGATTACTAACGTCCTCTAGTGCTCTGCATTTCGTTCCAATTTTGAAACGCACATATGCGGCGCTCGGCCGTAGGTGTCACTTTCACCGTAACGCAAAGGTGCGGCGCTTGGCCCTGAGAGCAGTTTTTCCTCGACGCATATGTGCGCCGCTCGTCCTGAACGGGCTAAACCTCAGTTGAGGCATTTTTCTTTGGGTACAGTTGCCCTTTCTAATAATGAATGTAAATCAATTTTTTTCACCATGCCTTTCTAATAGGAAAATTTATAAAAATTAACATGAATATTTAAACTTAGATTAATTTAGCCCTAACGCTTAAATTTATATTAACTCAGCCATCCATTCTTTTTATTGGGACTGCTAGTTTAGATTAATTGAAATTTAACTATTTTTCAGGTCTTCTAGATCTGGTTTTAAATGTAAAACTTTTGTGACTTTTTCCCTGCTAATGCATGGGACTTTTTTGATAAATGAGTAACATATTTTTGCATGGACTTTAATAAATTTGGATTTTATCTCATCAATCTCTGTCATCAATTTTTTCCCTACAGCAGCTATTGATTAAACTGGAAATTTAAATTAGTTTTATTTAGGGTAAGCAGAATTTTTTTGGATTAAGATCCTTAAACTTTGTTACTAAAAGATAGTTACTAAATCTTTGTTACTAAGCAAGTTACTAAATCTTTTTACAAAAATAAGTTTCATTTAATACATAATTTAGTCAGATTTTTAAAATATCTGGAGTGAATCCACTGAACTTTCCGAACACTTGATATTTAAAAAGCGTTTAAATAAATTTCATTCAGTTCAATCAAATGTAGTGTTTGGGCACTAGTGCACTTAAAATGATTTAAGTGTATAGGCCACAATATATAAGAATACTTCTTTGTAGCCCTGTAAAAAACTGTAGGGCTTGCAGTGGCGTAGCCAAAAAATTTTCATGAGGGGCGGTTACGACTACTGCAACTCAGATACATGTATGCATGTGTGTGATAAGGGAGTTAAGAATATACATTCTGTATAGCAAAAGATTTCTCATGGGGGGGGGTTGTGACCCCCTATCAAGCTCTTGGCTACGCCACTGGATTGAGAGCCATAATCAAAAGATCAAAGTAATTTTAAGGCCAGAAATGCATCTGTGTACTGATGGGTCTTATAAGATGTTAGATACTTCATTACATTTCTGATTAATGTCTACCGAATTAGTATAGGTATTGCATTGTGACAAATTTCTACATTAGATCAATTAATAAGCTCTCCTCTTTATTTACATCTTTGTTCCAGTGTATTTGTGCTTAAAAGGTTTTACAATTCGACAAGGAATCCTGTTGTCTCATTCTAATGTATACCATTTCTTAATTGTATTTTTCTTAAGAATGATGCTTTGAAACAATGTTCAAGAAAAACTACATATTTTGATTGATACAGGATGGAGGAGAAAATGTAATCATAAATAAATCATCTCAATTTTCATACTCAACAGTGACAAAAGACTGAATTGGTACATCTTTTCTTAACTTCTTATGAGTAAAAGTGTATCACTTTTTAAAGTATCAAAGATTCTTAATAAGAAGCTTAAAGCTTAATATTGTAATTTAGTTTTAAAATTAACAAATGTTTTAGCTTAAAATTAACAAATGTTTTAGCAGCCCCTAGTGGGGGAAAAAATTAAAAACATTCCCCCCCACTAGGTCTGCTGGTATCTAGGAGGTCTACTACTTTGAAGGTAACATCTACAGGAAAAAGACAAAACCAGCATGGTTTTAAAATACTTTTAACTTTCCGCATCTATCTCTCTCTCTCTCTCTCTCTCTCTTCTGAACACCAAGGAGGAGGCAGACAAAACCAGCTGGTTTCATTTAGAGGCTAGTAATATTTCTTATGGTCTCTAAATGCAAACTTGCTAGTTCATTTTAATATGCAACATGTCTGATGAATGATAAGAGAATGATTTTGTAAGCTGCAAGGATTATCATCACTTTTAAGCTCCATCATATTACATGTAAGTATGCTGGTATCTTGGAATTCTACTTTGAACACATAACCAACACCAACCGGTAAAAGACAAAGCCAATGCAGTTTAAAAAATACTTTTTTAACTTTCCACGTCTTTCTCTTTTTTTAGGTCTGCTGGTTTCATCTTGGAATTGAATCAATCCGAACACAACACCAATAGGAGGCAGACAAAACCAGCTGGGTTTTTTTTTAGAGGCTAGTAATATTAATTTGCAGTTTCTAAAGGTAAAAAAAATCTAGTGTATAAATGTGAAAAGAAGGGGTGAAAAATCACGAACTGTTAAGTCTTCTATAACTATTAAAGGATTGACCGAATGATAATAGGAAAACTGGCTTGGTCTTATTTCGCATTCTGAGATCTCGTCTTGCACTATCAGTAGAAAGTGAGTGTTATTTCTTCAGTTAAAAGAGCTAATATTGCACAAAATAAATAAATCTGTTCTTTATTGATCAAACACTGGAACATAGAACATAATATTGAGGGTATCTCAAACACTCTTAATTTAAAGCTTAATGTCAGATCATGATGAAGTTTCAAAGTTAAAGAATGTTTCAGTTTTCCATGTAACTCAGCTAATAAAATATTTCTTTAATTTGAAAATTTCCTTGTTGCTTGTTGTTTTCTTGTTTCTACCTGTTCATTTGCTATGCTGTCATTATTTATCATACTGCAGTTTTGTTTGTTTTATTTTTGTTGTTTTTTCCTTTCTGCTCATTTTATGTTGGACTTCAATTTTTGAACACACCAAGAAAAGGGAGACGAAACCAGCTGGTTTTGTTTAGAAACTAGGAACTTGCTAGTAAAGAACTCAAAGGCTATTAAATAACTCAAAGGTCTAATCCTGTACTATGAGGTCTTTGCACCGAAGGTATCTTTTTGCATCCAAGATCTCGTCTTGCACCAAAAGGTCTTGTCTTGTATCTTCGATCTGAGTTTGCAAACCTACAGCATAGAACATTGAAGTATCTCAATCTGTAAATTATCATAGATGCTTCATATTTGTTTCATGTTATTAGAGTGGCTACTCCCTAAGGATATAAGTAACTCCAGTTATTAGGATGGGAGTTGCTGGAGTCATCCTTGTCATACAAAAAGAGCAGTATCTAATAAAAGTAAACAGCTACATTGACACTATTAAATGGTAAATATATACATTTTGAAAAATTTATAAGTGTACAATCGGAGTCCTCCCTCAGATTCTGCTCCCTGTCGTCTGCCTGACCATTTCTTTCGTTTTTAACATTGGTATTTTGCGTGCTCACTTAGGGTGCGTTTGAGAATTCACTGGTTGTGCACCGGTTTGAGTGCTGCGGTGCACTGGTTCAAATGCTCTGGTCGTGCATGACCAGAGCGTTCGAAAAGGCAGAGCTCTGGAAGTAATCGCGTTCGAAAAAGTTTCGGTCGTAGCGGTCGTCTGCTCAGCATGATCAGAGCGCAACCAGAATGACCCTGCTAGCAAGGTGGGCTATTCCGGTTATGAGTGTAGTCTTGTTAATGTTTATTTTTGTTTTCTTGGCTTGGAATCGAATGTGCTGAGGATGACCGAAACCTGTTGACAACTGTGATGTCACTTAACTGAATAATGACCACAACCAGTAGCACCAGTGCATAACCGAGAAGTGAATTCCCGAACCGGCCCTTACAGTAAGCCTATTGGTTACTTATCCCTAACAGACGTCCCCAATTTCTGTGTTCTTTTGTGATTTGTCCCCAAAATCTAAAAAAGAAAATTGGGGACAATTTTTAATTACATTGTTTTTTAATTAGATAACAATTATTTCATTAATTATAAAATGTCCCCAATTTTGTTTCAAATTTGGGGACATGTCCACAATTTTACATTTAAAATTATGATCCCTTAGCATAATTTCCCCAATTCTGAAATAAAAATTGGGAGCATTTTATAAATTCAATGCTCTTCTCAATTAAGATTCTGTTTATTCAGTTGAAACATTATTAACATTAATAAAATGAAGGAAGCATGATTGATTTTTTTAAAAATACGGGAGGAAACAGCTATTGAATTAGTTTTGATCCCAATTGCTATTTAAAATTTTTGGGACAAACTGAAATAACCTCTGAAATTGGGGACTGTCCTCGAAAATTGGAGACGTGGGGACCAACTGAAAAATTTCTGAAATTGAGGACTTCCTTGAAAATTGGGGACGTTCAGTTACCTTACGCAAAAATCGAGTTACCCGAGTAGTAGGTGACCAACACCAAACGTCTCCATTTTCCGGGGACAGTCCCCATTTTCAGCGCGTTTCTCAAATTGTCCCCAAAATCTAAAAGAGGAATTGGGGACAATTTTTAATTATTGCATTGTTTTTTAATTAAATTACTGTTAATTATTGCATTAATTATAAACGTCCCCAGTTTTGTAGTCAGAATCGGAAACATGTCCCCGATTCTGACACCAAAACAAGTGGTAAGGCGACGAGCCAGGGTCGCCCGGGGCCGTCGTTATTAGCAACCGGGCCTGCTTCTTCGTTGCCACCCGAAGAAATGAGTGAAACATTGAGGCCTAATATTTACATTTGCGCTGTTCGATTGTATGCGATTTGGGATTATAAACGTTAATTTATTTTATAATTAAAAAACAATTTTGTTATAGTTTTGTCATAAAGATTTAATGACAAGGTGTTTTAGATGTAGGTAATAATTTTTTGAAGATTGCGCTTTTTTTATGGAAATAAATCAACGAATTCAATCATAGAATTCGAACTTTAAGTTCTGAATGTAAAGGTAAGTGTACACTTGTATTTAGAAATTCTACAAATTTATTGGATATAAAGCATGTTTTGTGAATTAATATTCATGTGTTATTTATAAATCATTTTAATCTGTAATCGTTTAACTTGGGTAGTTTATTATTCTAGTAAATAAGCGTGCGTTGTAATACTAGTTAGACATTCTTATCTGTTTAAATCTTTCAGTTGAAAATGTCATTTATCATTTATTATAAATGCAACTAAATGTGTGATATTGGTTTCAGTGCAGAAGTACTGTAAAATATGTTATTAATTTTTGCACATGTTTATGTAGAAACTTAAATTGAAGTTAATATTTTGTATAATCGTTCATCATACTCAAATTCAAAGTTCCATTTAGATAATGGCTATAATAAAAAGTAATTAATTCAGAGATCGTTTGTTTTTAGTTTACTACAGTGTTTAGCGCAACTTGTGAAAAGGGATCTTGAAATTTTTCAAGTCCTAGAGCTGTTAGTTTATCTTAATTTGTATTCAAAGTACGTGGAGCAGGTTTTTTTTTCTTTCTTTTTTTTAAGCTATAACCCTAATATACAGCAATGAAGGGACGAAAACATTTGTTTTCAATCGCCAGTTAATAACTTTAAAAAAAGGTGTTGGAATATTAGTGGTATTTCCTAGTATGGTTTTCTAAAATTTATAATTTTTCTTTGAGAAGAAAAAGTATATGGAACTAACACTGAAAATTATAAATCGAATATATTTCATTTCGAATGGTAAAATTTTCGATAAATAAACTCATTTGAACTAACCAAAATAAAAACAGTTAACAAACGTGTTTAATCATACACTGTTACGTTATTCTTAATCCTTTTGATATATTATCTCCCCTTTAAGTTCGTACTACTATTTATGGAACACCCTTTATTTTGTAATTCATTCTAAATGTTTCTCGTTAAATTAATTTACATTATTTTTCATGTAAATGCCAAGGACTTGCAGTGCACAGGTTATACTTATAATTATAGCAAACATTCTTCTGATACCTACGCCTTACAAAAGATTAAAAATTAAATAGTATATCAGTACTTAAATTTTGTATACGTGAATTGTAAATATCAAATATTTTAAATTCTATTTCAGCTCCTCGTCATATATTTTGTTAATATATTAACCGAACAATATTTAATAAATGAAAATTTAATAACTACTAGTTAAATTTATTTTAAAAGTAATAATGGTTGTAACTGCTTTGAAAATGTGAAACTTAAACATTCAGTATAAAGAAATACATAAAAATGTCTGTATCATTTGTGTATTCGTTTACTTTAATGTATACTAAAAGTCAGCTTAATTTTTTCACGTATATTAAAATTCAAGCTAAACATGCATCTATTTACTTTAATGTCCGCGTATCATAGTGAAGAAACTGTTAATGAGTTCGTGCTTGAATTAGTAACACAATCACTACTTAAAACTACATTTAATAACGTTTCAAAGCATCGGAAAGCTTAAAAATTGCTTGATGTATACGGGAAGACGCGAGCATCCGTAGGCCTCTTTGGATGACTCACCGAAATACACGCGCAGGCCCGTTACTAATAGCGAAGGCCCCAGGTCGCCTTACCACTTGTTTCGTCCTCAAGACGAAACGGAAAATGACATCCTCATTTTCCGGGGACAGTCCCCAATTTCAGGACGATTTTTAAATTGTCCACAGAATGTAAAAGAGAAATTGGCTACATTTTTTAATTATTATGTCCCCAGTTTTGTCCAGTTATAAATGTCCCCAGTTTTGTTTCAAAATGGGGGACATGTCCCCGATTCTATGTTTAAAAACTCCTAAGGTAACCATAGTCCCCAATTTCTGTGTTTTTGCGATTTGTGCCCAAAAGTAAAAAAACAATCTGGACATTTCTTAATTATTACATTACTTTTTAATTTCATTACTGTTAATTATATCATTAATTATAATATGTTCCCAATTTTTTTCAAATTTGGAGACGTCTTCAATTTTACGTTCAAAAATATGGTCATCCTATGTTAAGTGACCAAACGTCCCCATTTTCAGGAGGTTTTTCGAATTGTCCCCAAATTGTAAAACAGGAATTGGGGGCAATTTTTAATAATAGCATTGTTTTTAAATTAATTTACTGTTAATTATTGCATTGATTATAAATGTCCCCAGTTTTTTTGTGAGAATCGGGGACCTGTCCCCGATTCTGAAAATAAATCTGTTCAAAAGTCTGGTCACCTTACCTTAGGTAAAGATATGTAATAAAACGTCCCCAATATTCGGGGGCAGTACTCATTTTCAGAAATTGTTCAGTTAGTTTCCATGTCGCTGTTTCCGTCAATAACTTTTTTAATCAGTCATGCTTCCTTCATTTTATGAATGTTAATAATGTTTTAATTGAATAAATTGAAGCTTAATTGAGAAGAGAATGAAAAATCTGATCCTGATGCCCGTTGTTTAATTTTTCAATTTGCAATATTTTTCGTAAAAGAAAAAAAATGTTAGTATTATTCTGAGGAAAACTATAAAACATTTTTTTTATCATAAACCAAGCAACGCTGAAACGCTACTAAACAAGATAAACTGATAAAATTTTAAACTGACTTTAACAGTTAGGGAAAAAAGGCTTAATGCAAATTTAAAAATTGATGTTTTGAAAGAAATTTACTTTTGGGTGGAAACAACCATTTTAATTAAAATTTTGTCCCTAATTGCTGTTTTTCATTTTGGGGGAAAAACCGAGAAAATCTCTGAAACTGTGATTGTCCCTGAAAATTGGGGACGTGGGAGCAAATTTATGGAATCGCTGACTGTCCCTGAAAATTACGGAAATTGGTCACCTTAACCAAAAATTGATTAGCTTTGAGTAGTAGCTGAACACCAAAATAAAGAGTAAAGGTTGTATGCTTGGCCCGTCGCACCAAAGATAAAGGTGACAAGATTTTTGAACAATTGGGGTGATTGATTTTTAAAAATATATGGGCGGAAACTAAGGTGACCATACGTCCCCAATTTTCAAGGACGGTCCCCCCAGTAACAATTTCTGTGAAGCAATTGAGGACAATTTTTAATTATTACATTGTTTTTTTAATTAGATTAGTGTTAATTATTTCATTAATTATAAAATGTCCCCAATTTTGTTTCAGAATTGGGGACATGTCCTCAATTCTACGTTTGAATATAAGGTCAACTTACAGGAAACAGCCATTTTAATTAAAATTTCTTCAGCAATAGCTAAGGTGAGCACAATCCCCCAAATTCTGTGTATTCCGCAATTTCTGTTTCCCCAGTGCTCAACTTCTGTGTATTTTTGCAATTTATCCCCAAAATGTAAAAAAGCAGTTGGGGACACATTTTAATTAATGCATTGTTTTTTATTTAGATTACTAAAAATTGTCCTAATTGTCCTATAAATTGTCCTAATTGATTATTATAAATTGTCCTCAATTTTACTTCAAATTTGAGGATATGTCCTCAATTTTACCTTCAAAACATGTGGTCACCTTACCTAAAATAAAATTGGGAACATTTTATAATTAATGAAAGAATTAACACTAATCTAATTAAAAAACATTGTAATAATTAAAATTTTCCTCAATTGCTTCTTTAATTTTCGAGG
This sequence comes from Cheiracanthium punctorium, assembly GCA_038373885.1. Taxonomy (NCBI): domain Eukaryota; kingdom Metazoa; phylum Arthropoda; class Arachnida; order Araneae; family Cheiracanthiidae; genus Cheiracanthium; species Cheiracanthium punctorium. Next base: position 757,499 of record JAWZYV010009056.1, on the reverse strand, counting down.
ACTTATCGCACAATAAACACAGATATTGGGGACGTATGATCACTTTACCTTACCAGCAGCTGTTTTACTTTTTGAGGACAATCTGAGAAAATGGCTAAAACTGGTGACTGAACAAACTGAAAATTTTCTGAAATTGGGGATTGTCGCCAAAAATTGAGGACGTTTCGTCACCTTACACTTGCCCGTCGCTGACGAGAAAGATAGGCTGCGGTGGTGACATTTGGTCACACCCCTTTTGCACTTACAGAGTCATGTGACTTAGGAGATGTGGCCAGTAAGATGGCCACATCTCCTAAGTACCATAATAAAGTCTAATAATTATTCAAAAAGATTAAAATAACACAGCTGAAAGTATTTAAAATAATTATTTTAAATGCTTTCATCTGTCCCAAAGTAATAAAGGAAATCATCGATAAATCTGGAATGCCATCAAACACGTTGAAACGCGGCAGCTCTTTAAATCCGACCCACGCCCCCCAAGCCTACGCGTACAGTTACTTCATCCTCCTCCCATAGGAAGAGTAGCTGACGCCCGGTCCATACTAATTTGTACGTCCATGATTAGGTGGACCCTACTTTGGATTTTCTCTTCTAAAGGATGAATTCTGTTACCGTATCTTCCCAATGGAACCTTCCAAAACCACGTGACTCAGGAGACATGAATTCGGAGCCAGACTAACGAGCTGTTCGACTACTAGTGTAACTTGATGGGAATGTCGATTTTTGGGGGAAAGCTAAATAGTGTGAGCCTTTCCATACTGAGAATGAGGGCCAGAGGTCAAGGAAAATCCTTGCTTGGGCCCATCTTTTAACTTCCTTTTTCTCTTGCTGACCGGGAGCTGGGCGAGAGAAGATGGTGAACGGACTTGCATTTGAATGGCGGTATGGTTTCATCAATGAGAATTGAAAGAGATGCAGTCATCTACATTTACATCACTGGTAAAAGACTGACTAAAGGTACAGGGCTAATAATAGGAAGGTTGTTCCGAAAATCATCTGAGCGGTCATTAACAGTTTGCGAGAAATCATATTTTCGTATATCTGAATCATAACTACCGGATATCCGACTTCTCTCCCAGATATCTGGCTATATACTACTAAAGTTCTATCTGTAATATGCATGGGACAGGATGGAAAATTATATTTTAACATGCTTGATAAAGTGATACATAAAACAAAAGGATGTATTTTCTAAAACTTCCCCTGTAAACAGGGTTCTACCACTTATAATGGGAGAACAGATAGTAACCAAATTTGTTTTATAGACTATAAATGAAAAGTGCTTAGGGAATTTTGATTAAAAAGCTTGAGTTAAACATGTTCAAGTAGCTATTGAACACGAAAAAGCAGCAAATTTAACACTGGAAATCGGTCATTCAAAATAAACACACAATTTCAACATTTGTTCAGTAGTTTTTGAGCACATTTATAACTAGTTTAAGTTAGGCTCATATTTAGAGCTGATTTCATGCTGCTAAATGCCACTTAATGGACATTTTCTGAACTAAACCTTAAAAAAAAAAGTAAGAAAATTTGAAACACTTTCAGATTTTAAATACTCACTAAAGTGCTATATATTAAAAGAGTATCAAAATTGATGCGTCATCCCTGTTTTTCTTCCTTATTCCATTAAGTTGGAAAGCGTATCCATGAGTGTGCCGTATTTTTCTTCCTTGTTCCATAAAGCACATCTCTGGAATCAAAATCTATCTTAAAATCACCTTCTAAACTATTTTAGAATCTTTGCCAAGTATATTCTAACTATACTTCAGCATTTTAAATATTGTTCCGAATGTGCATCATAATCCATGAGTGTACCTACCGTGTTTGTCTTTCTTGGGTTGATTCCTACTTTAATGCCCCGACTCTCCCCAAGGTGGCGATAATTAAACATATATGCAGTTAACATAACACTTTTTTGAATTTATATGGCAACCGTAATTTAGAATTAAAATGGCGATTTGAAACAATATGTAAGTACAGCATTCAACTACGTACTTATTTATTTTGGGTTGGCAATTAATGAAGTTTTAAGGATTAAGTGTCTTCAAATTTCTTAACCAGTTGGTCATGACTGGTGCATTTATCGCTAATTTGTTCACTTTAGTTCTCATCAGAGCCTTATTATCACATGGGCAAATTGGGACTTTGCCCAGGGCCTCCGGCTCGAAAAGGCCCCCTATATCAAATGTTGTTCTGAAATATTCTTTTTATATTAAAATTTTATGAAAAATAAAACAAATTTCATAGATGGGGGCCCCCAAAATCATCAATGCTTGGGGCCCCAGTTGGTCATAATCAAGCTCTGGTTCTCATCTAGTTTTTTTGGGAGCATCGAAACTTGTGCATAACTCCTAGACACCCACAACTGCAAAGCTTGCCAAAGTGGGGCAATTTTTAGGTTGGCGAGAGTGGGACCGTTAAAGCAGGAATCAACTCTTTCTTGTACCATAAAACACATCTATGGAATCGAAATATGCACTAAAATTGCCTACTAAAACTGTTTTACAATCTTTTCCAAGCTTATTCCAACTATACTTCACCATAACAAATACTGTTTGGAATAGGCATCATAATCCGCGAGTGTGTCGTGTTCGCCTCTCTTGTTATAAAACGCATCTTTCGAACTGAAATATACCTTAAAATCACCTACTAAACCTGTTTTGAAACCTTCGCCAAGCATAATCCAACTATCCTCTACCATTTTAAATACTGTTTGGAAAGTGTATAATCAATTTATGCATTTACTGTGTTTTCCTTCCTTGTTCCATAAAACACTTCTTTGGAATTGAAATTTATATTAAAATCGCTTACTAAAATTATTTTACAATCTTTTCGCCAGGTATTTTCTAACTATACTCTTAATATGTGATAAATTGTCACTTTTTGGCAGGGTTTTAAAAAAACCCGGGTTTAAAAAAAAAAAAAACCAACTTGGGTGGGTTTTATTAAGATTTTTTTATAGTATAACACTTTTTGGATTAAATTTTATGGTTTTATTTCAAAACAGAATAATTTTAGTGTAAAAGGAAACTTTCATTACAAAATAATAATTAATTAATTAATTAAAATGTAAAAATAACTTCAACTTTAATGCAGTACTATCTTTTTCTGCTGATGTTTATAAAGGGCTCCTAATTTGTTTTATGACCATAGATAAAACTATATTATTGTTCACATAGAAAAATATGTTGTTTTTATTGATTGGCTGTTTTCTATTACTTTTAGATTTATGAACTTTTTATTTTTATTTTTTATCTTTATGTTTTTTTAAGTCATAGTTATATTTTCTAGTTAGAATATAAGTCAGTAAAGCCTTTGCAGGCCAACTTACTGCAGAACTACTATTTATTTAATAATTTTCTTTATAGTTATTCATTTTTGCTTTGAATATATATTCCTTTTTACTTTAAAAAATCTAGAATTAATATGTCTGATATTACATCCCACATAAGCAATGTGTAATGAATCAGATTTATATTTCTCAGTACTAAAGTAATGCAGCAACTAATAGAATACAGGATGGTTTCATGAACCTGAATTCATTCTTGAGATGCATGCTTGTAAGCTGTAAGAGAGAGACATGTCCCATTTTTCTCTTATCTGGGAAAGGATTTTTTTTTTTTGTCACTATACTGATAATTACATATTTTATTCGTATTTAAAAACTTATTCATTAAAGAGATAAATTACTAAGTTATCCCTGCCTGCATTCTACATCTGTTCATTTCAAAACAAATATTGCAGATAGAATTGGCTCAAGGTATTATTTTTAAAAAGGTTATTATTCTTTATGTTGAAGTTGGAAAAATAATTATAAAAAATTAAACTGGCATATTTATATTTATCTAATATAATGCACTAAGTTATGTAGGTAATATTATATGTATTTAATGTCAAATAACAAATGATTTAAATGAAAGAAAGGAAATATTTTGATAATTTTTAATAAAACCCCCAAAAATCCACTTCTGTGTGGGTTTTATTGGTTTTTTTTTTTTAAAACCCACCCGGGTATTTTTGGGTCTGTGGGCGGGTCCGAAACCCTGCTTTTTGGTATCAAACTTAGCGATCAATTATCAAAAATTGCAAACCTTGTGCGACTTTCAACATTTTATTAATGCCCCCCCCCCTCCACGTTATCTGGAAAACACATTTGAAAGTATCTTCACACAGTTCATATCAACAAAACCTGGCTACATGATTGCATAGACAAAATTCTGTGATTGAGTGAAATAGCACCCTAGTGCTAAAAAAAACCTAAGCACATTTCATGTAGTGTCCATGTGCAAATTTGGAGGCGATCTTCTCATCCTTTTCAGCTGTAGACTGTTGTTTATAAGGGAAGTTTAATTATCAGCACTGTATAGTATCATTTGAAAAATATGTGCATTCAGTATATGCAGTTTCTCTCATGGTAATTCCAGAAATAATGTAATTTTACACTCTTTCCCTACGGAGTTTCTCAGATATTATTAATTTGCTCCAAAAATCTGATAATTAACAAAAAACTCCGATTTATTCCATCTTTTATGATTTTCTGCAAGTTTTAATTGATTTTTGTAGTTAAGTTTACTTAAAATATGTACATTTAAAATGTGCTTGTGAAATAGTATTTATTAATGAAAATTATAACATGGCTGCTTGTGCAGACAGCCATGTTGCAACATGATATTTTACTAGTTTAAAATAGTTGTTTTAGTTACTACTACAGTACTATTGTGTATGGTTATCACTCCATACATAAAGTACTTTGACTATTTTTCTTTTTTTGAGTGTGTGTGTATGTGTTGTAGCGGAATGTCGAAATCAAGAGTAAAAAAGTGAAATTGTCCTAAAATTTGGAAACTCATGTTTGAAATGATTTTTTTTTATGAATTTGCACCCCCCCTCCCCCATTTTCCCCTTTATGGTGCCATACAAAATTTTCTACTGTGAAAGAATGCTTTTATATTTTAGAAGTTAAACAATTAAACAGATCTATTTTTCTTTTTTAACTGGTAGTTTTAAAAAAAATATTATTTTCGATTAAAGAAATTTAATGCATAACCTGAAAAATTCTGTTTCATGCCTGTATAAAACTACAAATGAAAGCATAACGAAGCAAGCAAGATAATTTCGTTATAAATATTTAAAAGAGATTTACTTTTTATTTATCAATCTCTAAAAGTAATTTCACTTAAAACAAAACTAAATATGACTTAATGAAAATCAATATTAAATTATTAAAACAGAAAAAAGCATTAAGCCTATGTTTGGAAAAAATCTGGAGTGACTCCCTTCGACTTTCTGAACACTTACGATTAAGATCATTACCAAGCATTTAAATAAATTTTAATCGATGAATAATTCAAACATATACACCAAATTGAAGCTCAATCGAATGCGCTGTTTAAACGCTAGCTTACTTTCAAGAATTTCTCCCCATAGGCCATAATGTAAAAGAAATCTCTTTCGTATCCCTGTAGAAAAACTAGAAGTCCTATACACATCCAAATCAATACCGGTTTTACAATGGTGGTTTATAACATGTATACCCAACTGGAGCTCAATCGAATGTACCATTTAAACGCTGGCTCACTTTCAAGAATTTCTCCCCATAGGCCATATTGTAAAAGAAATTTTTGTCGTAGCCCTGTAGAAAAACTAGAAGTCCTATACACATCCAAATCAATACCGGTCTTGTGATGGTGGTTTATAACATGTATACCCAATTTGAGCTCAATCGAATGTACCGTTTAAATGCTAGCGCAATTTTAGAATTTACCCCCATAGGCCATAATGTAAAAGAAATCTTTGTCGTAACCCTGTAGGAAAACTATAAGTCCTATACACACCAAAATCAATACCGGTCATGCGACGATGGTTTATAACATATATACCCAATTTGAGCTCAATTGAATGCCCCGTTCAGGAGCTATCGTGTTCACTCACATACACACAAACACACATCTCGTAAAAATAGCATAAATGAATTCAGAAGACCTCAAAACGTGTAAATACACGAAAATCTCAAATTCGAATTTTTTCATGATTATAATACTTTCCTTACATGGTACATGTTTGGAAAGTAAAAATTAACTCATCTATCATAAGTATCTTATCAAAATAGATATCTTATTCTTAGATAAATAAAAAGTAAGCATTTCTTTGTGAAAATAATCTGCAATTATAGATACATTAATAAATGTGTCACGGTTAAAATTTATCTGCTTCTGCCAGTAGTGCACACATAAAAAGAATATTTTAACTTTTTACATTTTAAGTAACATTTTTTATGTACAGCTATGTAAAGAGATTTAGTTTTTGTATATTATAAGTCAATTATTAAAAAATACTTTAATGAGGTGTAAAACCACTTTGCAATTTATTGTTCTGATGTCATTATATATATATATATATAAAAAAAAAAGGAAAAACACACTTGATAACTAAATACATGTTGAGTGCTGGATATCCGATCGGATAATCATATCTGGTAACCAAAGGAACCTTGGATATCCGATATCCAGCAAAATCACTATCTATTAAATCCCTAATACTATATTTTAAAATCTTAAACATCAATTATAAGACCTCAAAATCATTATAAAAACATGTAAATCCCCCCTTTTTTACAGCAGTTAGACCACGGACGGGCAGAAAAACCTAAATCATAAACACTTTTCAGCCTTATTGGAAGGTATTGCAAACAAATTAGAATCATTAACAATAGTTAAGAAATTACGATAATTTCCTAATGAAAAATTCAGTCAACCACAAAAAATAGGTAAAAATATTAAGTGTATTCAGGACTTTTTGCCACCACTATATATTTTTAATTAAATTTCGTTCTTCATATAATTTTATAACTAGTATTAGGTGTATAAGAAAGTAATGTCCTTTTTTTTTACATAAAATTCAAACAAATAAATTTTAAACAAGAAATGAATTACAAACAAACTGAGCCTAAGACTGATATTTGTTAAATTTTAAAGCAAGAATTTCATAGCTATTTTTTTTTTTCTTTCAAGAAAAATGGGCACCCTCCCCTTTTACCCTTTTCTACTTATACTCTCCTTGGAGGATTATATTCGAAATGTTCTGAAATGGATTTTTAGGTGTTTGTGAGTGTTTTAATTTACAGGAAGAATTTCATGGATATATTTTTTCTTCTTTGAGATTACGGAAGATTTATTAAATGTGAAAAGAACGTTTTAGTCCCCTCTCCCCTGTATATTACAAATTTTGGATAATGCTCTCCAATCTAACACCTAAGCTAGAAAACTCACGCACATGCCAAACTTTGTATTATTAGGTTCAATAGCTTTGGCTAGGCAAAATATTAACATACGAAAAATGGACAGAACTTTCCCTTAGACCTAATGTTTAATTTTGTTGACAAAATAGAACTACCTTTTAGTTACTACTGCATTAAGTACTGCCACACATTATTTTTCCTCAATCTTATTTATTTTATTTATTATTATTTTGATAATGTGATTTTTTTCTTTCTTTAATATGTTCCTGGAAATACTCCCTTCATTCCAAAATTTAAATTTGATATTTTACAATTAAAAATGTATTAAACATTTAATAAATTTTGCTTGTTCAATGTGTTGTTACACAAATATGATATACTGCAGAAACAATCTACACCATTTGCTTGCGTATGTTGACAAACCAGTCCACAAAATAATGTAAGCTGAGATTTTTAACAATATCTTGGTTAAATGCAAGTAAGAAAATATCTTCTTTTCTATTATGTCGCATCAATAATCACTGGGGTTTTAAAACTTGGTTTAATGTTGAAAATACACACTCTTTGTATATACTGCAGTGGTTGTGAAGCAGGATTTAAGAACTCTTTAAAAAAAAATCTCTTAGCTTTTGAAATTGATTTTAACTTCAGCTTTTTCATTTTTTCAAATTTATCTTCTGTCTATTTTGCAAATTTGGGAGTAGGGTAAAATTTTTAAGAAGGGGTGGGGGGTCCAAAGGGTTATTGGAGTGGGGACGATTTTTTTTTAGGGCGGGGGCACTGCCCCCAGAATTGTAACCGATAATTGCACCCCCCCGGCTAAGTGCTTGCAACTGCGGACATATAATAAACTAATTATTAATAGTAATTTACTAACTTACATATAACATGCTTACACGAATGTAAAAGGGGCTGAAGCCCACCCTAGAAAATCAGGCCAGTTATGCCAATGGGAAGGGGGGGGGTAAATTTTGTGGTTATAATTTAAATCAATAATAAAACAACAGCATTTAAGAATAATTGTAATCATATTAACCTCTTTACCCCCACAAACAAAACAACTTGTTAAACTTCTGATTATATTTTGAGCATGAAACAGAACAGAAAATTTTCAAATGTTTATAGCATTAAATTACTGCAAAAACAAAACTAATTTTGTTTTCTTCCTTTTGAATGCAAGCATAAAGAGATATAAATAAATACTTTGTTTAAAAACACACGTTAAAAAAGGTACTTATCACTTACTTGGTGATTACCAAGGATAAGTACATTTACATATGTTTTTATAGTTTTTATTTATATTATCTTTTAACACCAGTTTTTTGAGTGTTTTTCATTAAGCACAAAGTGGTTTAATTAATATTCCAAACCTTATAAATTCATTTTTAAATTAATCTTTATTATCACTCACTAGACCCCTTAAAAAGAAAAATCATAATCTCCATTAGTCTAACTAAAAATACATGAAACGTCAGGAGGAAATCACAATATTATTGTATCTATCTCTCTCTCTATAGGTATATACATAATTTCCAAATGGGGAACATTTTATTTTATCTATAAAATCAGTGTAATAACACTGTGTAAAACGCAAATCATTTCATGTGTTTTATATACCTTATTGTTATTTAACTGAATTTGTCATGCTTTGCTTGTGTAATTACTTAAGTACTTTAAATGTATACACAACATTGAAATATATATTTTTAAAAAGCTTTTTCAAATTAGCATAATATTGCAATTCCACATTTTTCTCAAGTAAAGAATTTGATTACAAGGGATTATATAATTATTTGTTACAATAAAATTTAAGTAATGTCAAACTTTAGCCACTCTAAGCAGAAAAATGGACTATAAGCCATAAAAGTAAGTAATAAAATAAAAGACATAAATCTGCAGAATAAAGAATTATTGTTTTTCCAATCGTAAAGGTAATAATTAATCTACGTCTATTGTATCTTTTTAGATAATTGCGACTGCAAAATTAAACAAAAATGAAATATATAATATTGGAAGAATAAAATTTGAAATAAAGTAACAGGAAACAAAGCCAACAATGTAAAATTATAAAAACAAGATCTCCTAAATAACATAATTCATTTTTAAACATTACTCATTACTTACTAAACACACGATCATTGCACGTATCGTCCAAAGGTCCAAATATAAACAAATGAAACGTGAAACGGTGGTGAAAATAAGAGATTATTCATTTTAATGAACGGATTAAACTGATCAACTTGGTGGTGAATGTTTTTATTGGCTAATTTCTGCATACAAATCCGAAATATCCAATGAAATGCTGCATTGCCCTTGGCGATTGTCTTATTTTCACCACCGAGATCAACTCCATAGAATGGTTACCGTACTGAAAACATAACCCCGTTTCCGCCTGGTTGCTGGGGCAACGAAGGGGGAAACTGAAGTACGGGGGGTAAAACGGTGGGGAAAATAACGTCTGCCACTTTTTTCATTAGTGAAGCACTTAGTAAAGCGGGCGCTTTGTTTAGCTAACCTTAGCAAAAAATAAGAAATCTTTAATCTTCTGTCCTAGGTAGAAAACTCTTATTATGGGTGGCTTGCAGCACTGTCAGGCAAATTACGCAAAGAGGGTTTTCTGAGAATAAGCACAGTCCCATCTTCCGGTTAACTCCACGTGGTAACCCAAAATCACGTGACTTCTGTACGCTCCCCCTCTACGTACACTGCCTTTCTAATATATTTGAATTCTGTGGTTATTTGTCTAAGTAGGAATGCCTGTGGCGGAGGATTTCTTAAAGGATTCTACTGACGGAGATTATCATATACGGCCAGGACTCGAAATAAGATTTTGAAGCTGGCAGTAAATAATACTGTGAGCGCATTTATAAGCTGGAAACAAAAACTATTAAGCTTAGTTATGGCAAAATCCTATTTAGTCAGGAGCTCACGGTATTTGTTCGATGCCGCGATCGCATGCTGGTTGCCGCGACATCTTTCGAGCTTTGGATACGCCCAATGGATTTCCCAGTTCCATTTGCATGTCAACAGTAAAGATGCGCTTACATCATGAACAGTACATGCGATATGCGATGCTTGACACTTTAATTTTAATCCAATGATGTTTAATACTTACATAATCTTTATTAAAAACCACAAAAAATCTGTGACTAATCTTTATAAAAATATTGTGTTATACTCAATAACGTTATAAATCTTTATCACTATGAACAAATGTTCTAGCATTTCCTGAAGAAGGCAACGACACTGGACGTGATACTTTTTGTAATGTACCGCTTGATACTTAGCACTGTAAAAATGCGCGGGCAAATGGGAAGCCAGTGCAACTTTCGTATATTTAAGGAATTTTTTAATTAATTAATTCTTTTTTTGTAAATTTCAGAGAAGAGGTGGCCCTTGATGTACGTAAATTTTTTATTTCCATTAATATATTTGTAACTGAAAACTTCTAAGACACGCTACAAGTTTTATATATGTTTCCTTTCATCTTGTAATTTCAAGTTGTATTTCGACGTTGTTTAAAGGTAGACTAATTTATGTATTTAATCAGAGCTAAGAAATATTACATTTTACAAGAATTAATTATTGTAGGGTAATTCCGGGATTTATAACGCACAATTTCTTGAATTTGGGTAAAAAATCTCAGGGGGTGCACATACAATAAAATAAACCATGCTGTGCTATTTAATGAAGAATATAAAATATGTATACTGCGACAAAAATAAAACTAAACAAATAATTGATATTTTTTTAACAATTTTTTTTTCTAAAACATTGCACAGCGGGTGAGACGCCGCTCTTGTGCGTGAGTTATACCGCACCTGTCATAAGAACTTAATGAAGTAAAAAATAAAAATATTAAAATAAGTATTCATACCTGGACTATAATTACCTATTTAATTAAAAAGGAGCTAACTAAGTATAAAGAGACGTATTAGGTTTCAATCAATATTGTCTGCCGACTTAGTTCACTACTAAAGTTATATAATTATTTTTTTTATTGAATTTTTCTTTTTATTTCATCAGCAACGTAATATAAGTATGTTTTCGAAGGGAAGAAGAGTAAATTAGTGCTTATTTTTTATTTGTTTTTATATTTTTTTTATTCTTTTATAAAATGTGGACGTTTCCAATAAAATCTGTAAACAAATTAAAAATTTATCTGGTTTTTAAGAACAATAGTTCATTTAAGTCAGAAAGTTAAAATGCAAACTTATTACAGTTACAATTAATGACTAATAACATGCCCAACTATCTATCAACAATTCTGCACAAAATGAAAAGGGGAAAAAAAGGTAATATCTCTTCATTAAATCTAGCAAATATACTCCAGTAACATTAATTCAGTAATATAAAAAGTAGGACACGGAGAATTAAATTAAAATTTAAAAAAAAGTGGCATCCCGTTCAAAAGAAACTGCGTCATGTATACCGAAATAGCAGTGCGGCAAGTAATCCCATTTCGAACGGTACAGATGTAGCATATCATACACAGTAAAAAAATTCAGAAACGTTTCATACTTATAGCGGAAAGGTTTCCGAAAGTATAGCGTAACCTACCGATGCTCTACTCGAACTCACGATTTCGGAAACATAACCCATATTTCGGGGTAAAGTATTTACGGGGGAGAGGAAATCTTTATTTGGGACTTCGTGCGCATGCGCTAAGTGCCAAGAGACGGATAAGAGTGAACGCGTTTTCCCTAATAGCACAGATGGTCACAAAAGAGTTGCTGTGACGTCACAGAGGGTCACAATTGTCACAGGACTGTCACATTGTAACTTCTTGCACAGCCCGATTATGACCAACAAGTGCCCCGGACATTGATGAATTTGGGGGTCCCCATCTATAAAATTTGTTTTCTTTTTCATAATATTTTGATATATAAAAGAATATTTCAGAACAACATTTGAAACTGGGGGACCTGGGCAAAGTCCCGATTTGCCCATGCAATAATAAGGGTCTGGTAACTTGTGAGTGATGTAAATTCACTGTGTAGTCACTGTGAAGTTTATTTGTGACCAGTCACCAGGTGACGTCGCCGGATGAATACTTAAATAAAACAGCACATTATCTCCTGAAAATAATTTATGTGGAAGAAAAAAGATTTTAAGATTTTTAATTTATATTTATTAATTATGGTATTTTCTCTCCATTTACAAAATACTTCAAAAAAATTTTAAGTTTCCAAAACAAGCCGTACCACAAATAACTTTTGCAGCAGTCAGTTTACTTTTAAAGCAAATTTCGGCAAGAAAACCGCAGCGTCGTGGTACCGTGCTTTCTTCCGATTGCGTAGGTCCAGCGTTCGGCTCTGGTCGCTAGTCCTCACCGCTCCTTCCGACAGAGTTTGGTGCTGCTATCTAGATTAAGATACTCGAAACGCTTCATCTAGTGCATGTTACTTTTTTCTGAAAAACTCGGAAAGGTTACTCGTTAATTCGGAAACCTTTCCGAAATACAGGGAGAGGTTACTCAATATTTAACCAAAATATACAGAAACGTTACCCATCTTTTCCAGAAACCTTACCTAAAATGCAGGAAAATAGGTAAATATGTTTCCGACATATGCAGAAACGTTTATAAATACGTTACCCGCATGGTTCGGAAACGTTTCCACAATTTTGAACTACAAGAGCTGCCCCATTTTTTGGGGTAACGTTTCCGAATTTTTTTTTACCGTGTAGTTGCCTGCTTTCGTAACGGAAAGTGGCGTAACCATATACACAATACTCTATACAGGTGCTATACTTAGTTTTGACTTCGAAATCATGCATGGATTCAGTAATTAGCGTAATAAGAGCTCTTAAATGTAACATGTTTAAAAGTTTGGAGAGTGAAATCATGCGCTTATCTCAAAATAACGATTGTATAGTTACAGCTAAAGCATTGTAGGAGATTCCTGATATGCACTAGTTAAGGAAATCTCACTACACACCTCTACTGCCCGCCTGACTCCTATCTATCAACAATTACAAGAAATACAGGGGGTGCGGCATCTGTTCCAGATGCGGCAACTCTCCTGGAATTACCCTAAATTCTTGAAATATTTCTGTAATTTTTTAATAATTTAATTTATATTTGAGAATTCTGCATATTAAATGCTAAGATTTATTTTGCTCACTGTACAATTATACAAAAATCACTTTAATGTTAATTAATAATTAATAATGCTTATTAAAAAATTCCGATTAGTTTTTTTAAAGAAATTTTAAAAATGCAGTAAAATTTATTTGAAAATAAATAATCAAATATACGTAAACTAGCCGCTTTCGGCGACCAGTTTTGGCCGTCGATGGCCGCCTCGCGGCCAAAATGTGCAACCTAGAGCACACTGGCCGCTTCGAGACTGGCTTGTGCAACCTACGGCTCACGGGCATCTTCTCAACCGAAATTTGCAACCTACGGGTCGTCCGCCTTCAGCAACCAGCTGGTCCGACTGCTTCACGTCCAGCCTATGCAACGTACGGCCACTTTTATAAGTTTCGGTGAGCGGTGGCATCCAGCGACCAGCTGGTCCGTCGACGGCCTCTTCGTGAACAAAAAGCGCAACCTACGGGCTACCCGCCTTCAGCGACCACCTGGTCCGCCAACGGGTCGTTTCGGAAAAAAAAGAAAAAAAATGTGCAACCTACAGGCCGCTTGCCTTCGGCGACCAGCTGAATGAGGAGGGGGACGTTAACTGTGTCAGTCTAACAACTACGTCTGTGATTTTATTTTTTAAAAATTGGACTCGTGTTTCTACAACTCAATTCTGAACTCTAGAATTTTTTTATGTTTTCTTAAGATATTGGATTCAACAGAAAGAAATTCTGAAGTTCAGAGTTGAGTTGTTGAAACACGACTCCGATTTTTTAAAAATAAAATCATAGACGTAGTCATTAAACGGGCTGACACAGTCAACAGAGGCACGAAACCTACTTTACTGGTCGGCAATTTGTTTAAGCGAATTTTCACGGGCCAGTGATGCTGGGCGGCTTGCCAGCTATAGTAATTATAGTTTTACGACAAAAACAAAATAAACGACACCAAATTAACCTAAATAAAAGCTATGATCCAACAACACTGAAATCAAAATTCACCCGGTTTAACGAATTCAAAATTAAACAAGCGCTTATGACAAAAACATATGTCACCCAAAACAATCTAAAACACTCAATTAAACACTTCAAAATTAAACAAACGCTTATGGATTTCTGACAAAAATAAAACAAATGTCCCAAAACAATCGAAATAAAAGTTACGATCTAACAACGTTGATATCAAAATGCATCCGTTTAAACGAATTCAAAATTAAACAAACGCTGTCACCAAAACAATCTAAAGCACTCGAACACTTTTAAAATAGAATTTCAGAAATGTCACGCCGTTAACATTTAAAAACACTCGAGTGAGAGAAATGAAACGTTTTTCTCATCTCAAAGAGTGTTGCCAATTTCTAAAAAAGAATCCCTACAAATAGGTGTTTAAGTGTTGTGCAATCAAAATTTTACACATTCTCAATAAATTTGTCCAAAATCTATCAAATTTTTTAGTTAAATAGAACTTAAAATATGAAATAAAACTGTCCTTGCATTGCTTGTCACGCAAAAGGAGTATTTTCGCCAGTATATGATGTCATCTAATAGATCTACGCGAGAGATTATGTTCCGTTACTTTTTTTCGCAAAAGGAGTATCAAAAAATGAGTCGTCTTCGGTTCTCTGTTTACTTTTCAACGCGTGATATCTCGCTAGATATTTAGAGTTCAAAGTAGCTGCAAGTTAAAAAAAAGGTTAATTTTTTAAAGATCTTTCGAATTATATAGAGATAAAAATGTCGTTTTCATCAAAATTTCAACGTGGCGGCAGATGCACCGTGAGCGATGAGTTGATCCCGGAATTGTTAAGAACAAGACTTTTATTATTTAGATAGTACGTTAAGTTTACAAAGAGAAAGAAGAAAGGTCTATCGCCAACAGAAGTTACGAAACACGAAAATTTTTTTCGAATTTTGTTGATAATGTAACGTACTATACAAAACTATTTTTCTTCCAACTGGAACATTAATCTTTGATTCTTAATTTTTGAGTTACATCAAGGAAACAATTAATATTTTTGTAAACATAAATCTGTCATGTATCAAAAAGAAAACTCATTCAAATCAATACATCTTGTTAAAGCTATTTGTGATAGGGGATTACTTTTGTAAATTCTGTTGATCCTTTTATGTAGAGATATTGTTTAAACTTAAAAACAATAATTACTAAATCAACAAAATAACTATATAAGGTATTTCTATTGTGAAAATAGCCATACACACAATATTAAAGTTTAAATGTAAAATTATGCGCACATATTTCGGTGGTAATTTCCAGCCTTCCTTACGCCGAGGCAAAATCAAGCACATTTTTGCTGGATGGTAAGCGATAAGAGAAATACTCTACGGAAAAATTTAAGTTATCCCACTTATTCAGGAAATATTTTCTAAAAGCAAAATTGCAAGAAACAAAAGATAGCAATGAATAGCTAGTTATTAATATAAAAATAATAAAATATGGAAAAATTTAACTATTGCGCTTATAGTTCCCCCCCCCCCCCTCATGTTAAAGAAAAAAAGTAGAAAGGAAGACACAAGACTCAATATTGAAGCATTCTATTTTAATTCTCAAAAATAGAACATGTATACAAGATTTCAAGCGTTGGAAATACCCATTACAAAAATCAATATATTTTTTGTTCACAACATGTAAAAGCGCACAACTTTCATCACAGGCAACAATGATTTATACACTGTGGATCACATTGTTCATTACATGCATGAGAAATTTGGTTAAACATTTTTTACTGCAGAACAGTTAAGTTCTAAGAATAAAAGAAATGTTTATTTTTCCAATTATTTTTTTCTTCTTATTTAAAAATAAATAGATAAATAAAAATAATAATGCAATGCGTTTGAGATAGAAGTTGATATTGGAAAATACCGCACATACAAAGGGCCGTACTTTCAATCCAATAATTTATATTGAAACGTTTTGTGTGCCATCATTTCAAGTTCCATTAAAAAAATAAAGATGGATCTTTCAGATGAATGAATCTTTCAGATTGATTCCATTTTACGGTTATGCAAGCCCTTGAAAGTAATTTGGATTAAAAATATATAATTTGCTTGCTTTGAACAGTGTGAATATAATTTTAGTGTGCGCTACAGCAGTTTCAACAGAACAGTTTTCCTGTAAAAATTAATCAATTTTGAGTCAAAATCATCCCAAAATTTAATGCTCTCGATACTAATGAAATTTTATTTTCTTTTAATAATAAAAAGGGATAAAAAGTCTTAAAATAGGATATCAGAAAACAAACTACCTTAATTGAACATTAGATTGAAATTAAAAACAGAAAACAACTTCGTTTACATAAAACTACTTTACAAAACCATCAAAGAACACCATCACTATATTCAAATGCCTGAATGGTGGTCAAGGATATGCATCCAGTTGACACACTGAAGCTACATCTAAAAACGCCCGTACATAAATACTGGCCTTCAAAACCGTCAGTCAACATATTTTCAAAATTTATATAAATAGTTATGTTAACATATTATATAATATAAGTTATATATTATGTTAACATGCAGGGAATGCAAGTGATCCACAGTTGCTTTGTATTTAGGAACAGCAGCTTTGTTGCTAATATACACCGGCGGGGAGGCACACCAAAGCATCAAACATCAGAACATGGTCAGCAAATTTCATGGAATTTGATTGTTCGAGCTGTGATTTTATACAATTACCAAGTAAATTTACAAAAATTTCAAAGCGAACATATAGAAACTGAATATCTGGAGTATTATCGTAGGACACTTAGCAAATATTGAAAAGAAAAGTTCGTAAACACTTTATCCTTTATTAAAAAATAAAAATAAATTGTCACGATCGCTACATTACAGAAAAGTTTTATATATCAAATACGTTGCCTGATCAGTGGCTCATTGATTACAATTAGTAAATTGTTTTGGTCCTCCTCCAAGACTGAACTGGCCTTTCACAGATACAATAATTTCCATCCATCCAATCCAGTGTTACAAGTTTCTTGCATATGATGGCATATGATCAAGATGCTTTTTCAACCTGATTCTTTAACCACACTCAACCAAATTACTGTATAGCATAAAAAATTTCTTTTTTCCCATTTAAACTGAAATTTATAGCCTACATCAAATAAAACGTAACACAGTCGACGCTCATGTTTACGAACACTTGTGCGATTTTACGAAATAGCGAGTGGTCCTGAATACACTCCCATAGATGATTTTAAGAACTATTTGAGTAGTCCCTAGTGGTTCATAAAAATGAGAGTTGACTGTTAAAAAAGAAAAAAAAATATTATTGAATGACTAGTGTAATATATAAATACATAATATATTTGTCTACGGATAAAATTAAATTGCAACTCTAGCATTGTTCATTTAAGAATTATGAAATTTCTTTTAAATAATCCAATAGTGCAAGAAACTCGAAAAATCTATTTAATGCCTGTATATAAGCTGTAACCATGCATATTACAGTGAATAATTTATTAAAGTTACGAAACATTCCGGAAAGTCTTAAACGTACGGAAATTTTCCCTAAACGGATGACGCATTGGTCCATTTTTGAAAGCAATAATTTTTCTGCTTAAGAATTTTTTCAGGAAGTGATGTGAGACATATGGGTTCACTGCTACAATAAGTACATAGTGATTTGGTAAAGAAACAGTATTAATTTTTCCGAGTGTTTAACATAATTGGTTTGTTTTTAAAACTGTTGGAAGTCTTATGACGCCTATCACTTTTTAAAGAGAACAGCCGTAAGTCTTAGAAGTATTAATGATATAATGTAATTCATTTCAAAACATTATTTAGCATTAAATTAATTTCAAAACAAAACAAATATATATATATATATATAGCCAATGAGAAGTCAACATTTTTTTAAAACACAAGGACCATATGAAAAAGGATAAAATGTTTACGCTTGCGTAACACAAATGCACATTGCACATGTAAGAAAACAAACAAACAAACAAAATAACTTATAACAAACAAGACCCGGGAAATCTCTCCTGAGTAAACATTAGTTGTATTGGTTACATAAGTTAATTTCTATTTCAACAAAATTATACGCTAACTTTTAATTTGGTTAAAACACAACATTACATACCCATCCGGAGAAACACGTGAAGATTACCTAATTTAAATGTGATTAAAAGTCTGTTTATTATAAAGTACATTCGCGCGAAGTTTGGCACAATGAGCAGATATTAAATATATTTTATAAAATGTGTTAAAAAATCTTAAAATTTCCTGTATTACAGTTATTAGCACCAAATAATTGTCGGTTGGTATACATTTCCAAAATGAAAACGAAATAGGACATGGATTTTGGACCCAAATAGGATTTTGAAAATTTAAATACTTTTTTTACCAACAGATTTTTATTTTGATTTTTTAGCGTCGGATTACATTCTTCCTTTATGAT
The DNA here is from genome assembly GCA_038373885.1 of Cheiracanthium punctorium. Classification (NCBI taxonomy): domain Eukaryota; kingdom Metazoa; phylum Arthropoda; class Arachnida; order Araneae; family Cheiracanthiidae; genus Cheiracanthium; species Cheiracanthium punctorium. The sequence continues at coordinate 738,759 of JAWZYV010009056.1, read as the reverse complement.
ACTACGTAAATAATGCTTTTTCTCAAAGTTGTTATGAATTTCAATATTATTCCGTTAGAGAACTAACTGTGTAAACTATCCGGTGTTTCATTTTCAGCATTCAAAAACGTGACGTCATAAATTAAAAAGTGCGTGAGACTGATAAACTGACACAAAATATACATAAAATCAAAATACATTACTAATTTCTGCAATTCTTAATAGCTTCTTGAGATGACACTTTGGCGTTTTTCACGAGATTAAAATAAATAAAATATCTTGTGCTGAACCAAGGAGGATCTAAATAGTATTTAAATTGAAAATTTTACATGACAGAGGAATTGCTTTTATTTTTATACTCGAGCATGATCTTTTAATTTTTTATATGTAACAGCATCACAAGATTATGAGTTCAAAAAGAAGAAACGGTTTATTGTTAAGATAATATGAATTAAAGCATGATGCACCGTGTCAATAAATATTTCATGCATATTAAATTAAATGTGTTTGTTATAATCATAATTTCACAACAGGTACCATTAAAGGATAAGTAATCGTATGTTAATACAGTATAATATATATCCTGCAGTAGTTTCAACACAAGAACCTGCCTGAATTTTTTAAATTTACAAATGGGTATAAGTTATTTTAAAATATTTAAAATAATTTGTACCCATATTTTTATTCCATATTCAAAATACCTGTTCCTGGATGATAATAATGAATGAAAACAACAGCGAGGATAAAAAAGGTTGAAAAAGATTGCTTGCAGTTCTTGCACTTTAATCAATAAAGTCTATTTAAGATTTTTATTTATTTATTTTTGGGGGGTAGAGTTAATTTAAGGCTAAGTTCTTTTAGAAAACAAAAATAAAGTATATATATCAATGAAACATAATTGAATTCAACGTTAAAGCATTAAAAACTTAAGCATGATCACATTTTAGATTCGCATGTAACGTACACAACGTTGAAAAAAAAAAAAAAAAAAAAAAGAAGTAATACTGATTTACGTGTATCAAGTTTCTTAATTCGGACAATTAAAATATATTTTGTATAATTATTAAAGAATAGCCATAGCCTAGCTACCCTATTTAGAAATACTCTTTGCATCTTAATAGACGAAACTATACCCTCGGCCATAAAATGCAGGCTGATTTTAGGGCAAAACTAAAAAACGTCTCATGGGCCAGTAAATACTGTATTATTAAAGTTTGCATCGAGAAAAAAAGTTACTGGGGTGAAAAATCTTACTAGAAATTTTTGAGGGAAAAAAGTGCTTTAAATGTAAGCAATATTTTAACAATCAATTTAATAAGTATTAGGGGGACACAGGGGCGTAGCCAATTGGCTACCCAATGACACAATGTACAATGACTCTATCTGTACTGGTGTACGATCTGTACACCAGCACAGATAGATCATCAATAATTGAAAGGTTTGCTGCAAAATGAAGGTAGCTTCCCATCTTGCAATAAAAAAAAAAATAAATAAATAAAAACTTTCTTCCGTTTAGTGCCAAAATGATGCAGCTTCAACCGTTAGTTCTAGTGTTACTCAAGCAATGAAGCTGCCTGCCCCGTTACTTCGAGTTGAAATTTCAAACGATTTTTACAGTTTTCCGCAAATTTGAATAATTGGAGTAACCTCTTTTTTTTCAGCAAGCCTTTCAATCGTTTTCTGCACTGCCGTAATATAAATCAAGAATCTTCTCTGACGGGATATCGAGAGGTGGAAGAAAATACAGTTTAGGGTCCTGCATATTTTTGGTGTTGCGTGATATTTTAGAGAGGAACAGGAAGGAAGCAATGTTTTGAAAACTCTTCAAGAAGCAAGGAATGCTTTGTTTGCGTAAGTATGTGGCAACAGTTGGTTGAAAGTTCTTCTTAAGAAATTTAAGGTTTGGCTATGGGCCTAAGCCGAACTTAAATTAATAGATGTATTTGTATGTCTGTGTATGAGTATATTTCCAACTACAAAGGTTTTAAGCTCGGTTTATAAATTTCTCTTTCATTTTCCTTTAATTTTATATGCGAGCATTCTTAGGCAAAATAACCACCCCCCTAAAAAAAGGTAGATTTTTATGAGCTATATTACATTTTAGTTATTATTTCCTCTGCCACTCTTCCCCCCCCCAAAAAAAAATTAATTAAAATCTGGATACGCCACTGGGGGGACCGGAAAATGTTCCCTTTTTTTACACAAAATTCAAATTTTTTATTTACAAGTAAGTTGTGCTTAAACGCAGGATTAATATGCTACACTTTAAAGCAAGAATCTTACAGGTAATGCTTATTTTTCTTTCAAGAAAGATGATTACCCTCCTTCTTTTTACAAGACTATCCACCTTGGAGGACGATATTAAAAATATCCTGAAATTAATAATTAAGTATTTGTGAGTTTTGCACTTTAAAGCAAGAGTTTTGTGGATACCTCTGTTTTCTTTTGAGATCACATGAAATATGTAAATAGAGCCTTTTTGTTTTCCTACCCACGATAGGTTACGAATTTGGAAAATACTGCCCCATCCAGCACCTATGTTAAAAAACTCACGTACATACTAAATTTTCTATATTTAGCTTGGCAAAATAGTGGCATACTAAAAAACGACACTACTTTCTGGTCCCCCTATCAATTATGTAATCTTTGCTTTGTTGATATTTTATTTTTTTACATGTTCTCTGTTGATGGTGAAAATATTGCTTAAATTTATGAAATAGTGCAAGAAATCAGCTGTTGAGATCCGCAGACTGATGCTGAGAAGTTGGAAATTAAGCCAGCAGACAGCCATAGGACATCCGGCCGTGTTCAGAATCCCACACCAGGGGCGTAGCCAGAAATTTTTCATGGGGGGGAGTTACGACTACTGCAACTCACATATATGCATACATGTGTGTGATGAGGGAGTGAAAAATATACAATTTGTATGGCAAATAATTCTTCATGGAGGGGTTATGAACCCCCTACCCCCCCGCCCCTTGGCTACGCCCCTGTCCCACACCAAATGATTAGTAAATGTCAATAAATAAATTGAATTGTAGAAGGATGCTAAAACATTATCGCAATACATTTAAATTTAGCTAATGCTTTAACTGTTTCAGAAACAAATTACGGGATTGATATTGGATGATTAAAAAATAGACTGTCCATAAAGTTTGGGCTAACACTCTCTAATCATTAACATACTTCTGATTAACTAGACCATAAAGGTAGGCAAATGTCATCTCTTCAGAATCTTATCTAATCTCACCCCACCACTTTTTTCCCCCCCGAATCTTTTGGCAAGCGTGAAGTATCACATGATATGACAAGCTGTTTTTAGAGCTGAAAGTGAAAGAAAACTTTTCAATATTCCTTTTCTTTTTAACTCAGAGTGAATTGCTGTGACTATAGAATACAGAAATCAATTAAGATGCTCTAAATATATACGGATATTTTGAATTGTAATTATATAATTGCTAAGTTCACACTGATAAAAGTGTAAATTTGTATTTAAATTGGTACAATAAAGGTATTGAGGATTTAATACTTTTGTATCAAAATAATGTAAAGATCATCTTAAAATAGAGCTAAATAAAAACTTACAACTTGATGACAACAAAAAGTTCCTTAAGTAATCAAGTTTTCTGTGAAATGACTTGGACGAAGGAAAAATTTAAAAAGAGAATTAATAAAATAATAAATATTTTTAAAAGTCCTTTGAAATGCAATTATTCTAATATTTTTTTAATTGAAAATTTTCAAATTGAGGTGGAAAATCTGTTAACTGAAATTCAGCATGTTATATTATAGCTTAAAATCTTCAGAAGATACATTGAAAATGATTTAGTAATAAAAATATTTTGTGGTCATCAAATAATGACTTAAAAATAAATTAAAACACATTTGAGTATAAAATATATAAATTTATAAAAACAAAAATGTATTTTCAACTTATAAATTTAAAAAATATTATAGAATGCCCTGTACTACCAGAATACAGAGTTTGGCACAGCTTCTTTAATTAGTCGAAAGCACATTTAACATTTCATATGGACATCAATATGGCAAATTCGGGTAAACAGCTGCGTATAAAACATCTGAGCATTTTATGCAAATAGAAATACATATATTTGTAAATAAAATACATTGTAACATGTAGCAAACATCTATAAATAGTATAAAAAATAAGTACAATCATTCCTAACCACAGAATCCAACATTTGACATTTGAAACATTAACATGAATACACTTTTTTTTTACCCCACTTGATAATGGTTGAATCGCATATATAAACCAATATCAGGAGCATATGTCATGAAATATTACAGAATTTTTTTTATACATTAGAAAAGACAGGAAAGATTAAATGTATTAAATTGATTTGAATTGCAGTATTATTACACCATCTTTTTTTATGTGTAGTCACGATAAAAGATCCCATAAGACTTAAAAGAAAGTATTAAACCAATATTATTATATAAAAATGAAATAGATGAAACCGACAAGACTGTTGAAAATTTAAAAAATATGTTCAGTGAAAAGACGTATTTGAAGCTTTTACAAATTTATTTCAACAGCCTAATCAACTCAATGCCACGAGGAGAATGAAAAGCCTTGGTAAATAAATGAGTTTAAGGTGATATGCATTAGTCAAAAATGAATTTATTAAACCTCATGCTATTCAGTGATATAAACATTCGTACTCATAGCATCTACAATTTTTCTCTGTTTTTAACCATTCATGCCAGGTACAATTTCGATTTTTTAAAGTTTTTAAATTTTCCATTAAAGAAAAAGAAAACAGATTTTGTGACTTATAAACTAAATGGTATAACATTAATATGCATTAAGAAAAAAAGATGGACAATTAATATTTTTAATTATAATAAGAAAAATAGATGTTAAAAACAAACTAAATGACAAAAAATAATTTTAGAAGATGTAAGCATTATGCTTTGCCCTAATGGCTTGGCAAAATAATAATAATAAAAATATATAAATAAATAAATAAATAAATATTAAAAGCATCAATTTCAGCATCTACTATGGGAATGTTAGTTTATCAATGCATGGGATAAAAACAAATTCTCATTTTTCATGAGCATTATGATACTTTCAAGCCTTACAATTCTCCTTTGCTTTTACCCAGTCACACGGTACACACATTTAAAATGAAGGAATGATAGAAGCATTTTTCATAATGCTGTTGGTGGAATAAAGCTGACAGGAACTATAATATTTTTATCCATGGATGATGAAATATTTACAGCCTGATTCAGAAATAGTTGTAAAGAGAAAAATATGTTCAAAGTAATACAAGCAAATTTTTAGATTCCATATCAAAATCTTTTTTTCATAGAAGGTACCTCTCTTCTTTTTTCATACAAAAGCACATTCTTTGTGTTATCATTCTCATAATATATACAATAATTTAACACGGTTTCTTAACATACAAAAATATACTTTTTGAATTGCAATTTTTTATATAGCATATCAAAAACATACTGAATGTCATAGATCACATTTATTCCACTTTAATAATAACAGTAATGTAGAGGATTCAACCATTATTACATAAAGAGAACACTAATGACTACCTAATTTTTGGAAGACAATGCCTAGATTGTATGACACTGATTGTATTTGTTAAACACACATTGGAATACGATTGTTCAAAGCACATATCCCTTAGTTTTGACTACAGCATTGACCTAGATTTATTAGATCTCACATTACATTGGAAGAGTCAGATAAAATACATTTTAACATTAAATTGAATGAGCCGTCAGAAAGCTGACTCTTAATTTATTTTTAGCATGAAAGATTAAACTGTAATTTTCTATTTAGACTAGCAGAACATATTAACAGATGAATCTCAAATTTAAAACAGCATAATTCTTTTGGAAACAGAAAGACAAAGTAAATACTTGAGTAATCTGTTTTAATTTTTGGTATCATGAAATTTAGTTTAAAAATACATTCTATCATAACAGCAAAACTGATAAGTTGATCTGAATTTAGTTCAAGATGTAACTGATAAATTCATAAGTTCTTTTGCTTTTGATCATATGTTATGTAGATAGAAAATTAACAAATTTTTAGACACATGTGATAAATTTCATCTTCCCTTCACCCTTAAAAGTGTGTTCATTTCCATTTAGTAAAGCTATAGAATCTCACCAAAAATTTACTATATTTTTTTTACACCATACTTTTAGCAATATTTTATCACATAAAATTATTGATATCATGTAGAAACTTGGATTTTTTGTATCACACAAACTTGGCACTTAATTGATATAAAAGTAATTTTGTGAAAATCAACAAGTTGAAGTACACTTAGAAAAATAAATAAATAAAAGGGAAGTAAAATGCGAGTACTTAAAAGAACAAAATAATTAAAACTTTGTAAAATGACACACATAAAAAATACTTATTGTTCAGGAGGCACGTTTCAGTCTTCAGCTGAAAAAAGTTCCACCTACTGCAACCACAGAGTTATTGCAGTAGGGCATCTTCATCATATTACTTACCCTCCCCCCCCCTTTTTTTTGGTACAGCACTAAGTTGGTTAATCTATTTGGACTGTCTCATTGCCTCTTTATTGTGTTACTGTTCTTCAGAGAAGATTTATGGCCAAAAAACATCGTCAGTACCACAATTGGCTTCAAAATAAGTTTGAAGTTCTTCTGCACTTTCAAGTGCCATTGAGTATTTTGCTGGATGGTTCAGGTAGAACTTCTTCATATTTCATGTTATCATCATCAATTTCATAGACTTCGGAATGTTAAAGGAATTTTTGGAACAAAGGATTAGATGAGCTGGGGAGGTGGATATCAACAGAAATTTTATGAATCACAAAATTATTCCTCACTATAACAGGGGCTTGCTCATTAAAAGTAAGTTATGCTCCTACAGACTTAACACTGTACTAACTATTTCTTATTTCCGCGTTAAATGTGGGCTTTCATTAAATTCATGTTCGTGATAAACAAGTTCGACTGCAACAGTAATTTTGTAGAGTTTTTTACTAAGTTATCAAAAAACAAACATGTATATAGCTTTGAACAAAATTATGCATGTATACATTCTATAACCGACAGAACATTGAAAGAAAAGGAAGTTATAATCGTTAGACATTAAGGTAGTTTAAGGAATGATGAAAAATTGTAATTAGTATTTTTATGCGTTGACAAAGGGCAATCCTTAAGTGAAGAGCTTTGTCCCAAAGTGCACATTGATTATAAATTTGTCATTATTTTTTAAAAAATCTTTCGAATGTTTAGTCCAGGGAGTAACTACCTCGTCAATAGTGGTTCATATTTAAAGTAGTAAGGAATAATTTATTCTTAATAAGATATCCCTAATGTCTGTGAGTTCTCCATAATCTTGCACACTTAAGAAAAGCAGAATGCAGTCATATAACTCTGAAGTAAAACGAAACTAAGCATATACAGCATCATCTCCCTATACATGCAGGACAGTTCAGAAAAAAATTAAATGAACATTAAATTTTGTTTTTTTAAATTAAAAATAGTATATTACAGTGCAACAAGCCTTGAATGACTGGATCTATAACAAACCAGATCGTAAAATGTCAAAACTTCACAGTTTGGATCCTCTGTATACAGCTTGGAGTAAGGAAGCCACAATAAGAATTACACTTCTCAGTTTTCAGTTAATGGGATTTACCTCTATATCCCAAAAGCAATTATAGAGCATACATTTGCTAACACTGAGGTTCCAATAATGATACAACTTTTGTTTCCAGAAGCAGCACATATGAAAATAGGCCCCTACACCAGCAATTACTTCTATCACCAGAAAACTGGCTAACTAGTACTGGCGGTGGATTATCACCATCAGCATAGAAAAACAAGATTTTCTATCTAAAACAAGTCAAACCTATTATCGGATCAAATAACTAAACCATCTCAGCATTGTAGTGTTGTTTTTTAGTTTTTGGAGCATTCAAAATTAAAGCTCAAGATTTTTAGGATCTGGCATCTCTTTTTCCTGCGTAACATGATAACCTAAATACTTAATTTCATCCCAGGCTAAGCTACATTTTTTAAATATTTTAACTTTAAATTAGTATCCTTTAGTCTTTGAGAACCACGTTCTCTGTTTAGAAATGATATTTAAAAAACTAAAGGATGCTACTTTAAAGTTAAAATCGAAGAAAATGCATCTTGGCTCGAGATGAAATTACGTATTTAGGTCATCGTATTACGCAGGGAAAGGTGATGCCAGATCCTAAAATTCTTAAACTAATTTTGAAGGCTCAAAACCTAAAAAACAACATCGCAAAAAAAAAAAAAAAAAAACCACCAGCAATCTTAACTACCTCAGTGAGGAGATTAATTAAGCAGGAAATCAGAGAAAAGTGAGGAAATACAGGAAAAAGCAAAAGAAATTAAAATAAACTTTTGAAACATCTTTCTTAAGTGAATAAATTTGTTTGAATGCCAGTGGTGGAAGTTTTGAAGAGGATAATGATGAGAATTTTCGTGCAGTATACTTTTACACTATAAAAGGTATCAAGTTTGACTTGATTCTATGGTTTAATACAAGAAATCGTTACATGAATCAGTAGCATACATAAGCCTTGATTTCGGAAGAGGGACCATTGCGATATTTTAAATCTTACTGTTTCTAGAGTTAATGTAAATGTTTTAAAATTTCTGTTTTTTAATAATTGTTTTACATTTTCAGAGGGAGCCGATCATTGTGAAAAAAGGTGTAGAGGCTAATATTCAAATTTGTAACCTTATAGTTTTAGCAAACTAATTATGAAACAATAAATTTCAGATTTGTCAAACATTTGTTTGTTTCTCCATAGTCATTTTTAACTTATAGGTATTGTTTCAGTTGTCTTTCCTTAAAATATTTCTCGTAAGTAAAGAGAATCATACTAGGAGGAAAACATCAGTAAATGTAACCAATTGAATATCGAAAAGCATGGTGTATTTTTCTCCCCATCATTTTATCCTTTGTACTAACCAAAAAATACAAATATGTGGCGAATTCTCTAGAGATACATATGGTCAAAAGCAAACCCTACACTTAATGCCTTCAATGAATTTATGTATACAAACACTAATAGTATCTAATTCATAATAACAACATATGTTATCTATTTTGACAATTGTACTATTGTAAATTAAAATTTGCTAGATTTTAAAAAGGAAAGAAAAGAAAAGCTTGAAAACAATAAATAGTGTTTTTTCTCCAACAAAATAAAAAATTGAGATTAAATAGCAATGTAACCACTATTTATCTTTGTTTTGCTTGATCTGAGTTGATTATAACGCACACAGACAAACTTATAAAATCTTATATTACAGCTAAAAATAGTAAATTTTATTTTAAAATTTATTTTGGGAAAGGAATAATGAAACTTTTAACAAAATTCTCCACATTTTTGTTTTAGATATTATATTTAAATTTCTTAGACTATTCAACATCTTTAAGTATATATTTAATCCAATTATAAGATTTTGAAATATGATAAAACTTTAGATTTGATAAAATAATTTAAGCTCCATTTTCTTGAAATAAATTGCTTAAAAATTTTAACACAAAACAATTCAGGTTGAACAATATTAATATTTTTCAACAGTAAGAAGTCATGCTCAAATCTATACCATTTCACAAAAGTTATGTATTTTCATTGCTAATGACAAAAATTATCCCAACAAATTAGACTTTTACTTTAGATTTTTTTCTAACAAGGAGATTCATCTGCTCTCTAGGACACTTTTTAATAACTAATTTACTTTAAAGCTTTACTTGCTGTCTTCTATACATCTGAAAATGCTGTACGGCTAAATGCAATTAACACATTTCCTCTCAACAATGTAACAAATGTGGACTATTTGAGTTTCAGTTAGTACACACGTTTAATCAATATTTACGAGCAGCAATTCAGAACATTAATTTTCAATATAACATTTCAATCAATATTTTCAAAATAACAATAGCATTTTTTTTTCACTTGATTTTTGGATGCTTTCAGTCACACAAACAATGTTTGACTGATAAAAAGTACATCATTTAATAAATGAAGTCAAAAATTGTATGAAAATAAAAATATATAAATCGTGTAGGAGTAAGAAGTTTAATGAAAATCTGAAATTAATAAAAATCAGTATATTTATGATTTAAATAGTTATATTTTAAATCTCTACTAAAAATCCCTATTAAATGCATAAATTTAAGAACAATCTAAGTTAATACAAAACCTTGATATTAATTGATATAAAATTATCAAAGCATTTCGAAAGAATTTTAATGGAAGAGTCAGAACAAATGAGACGCCAGAAAAAATTTAAAAAGGTTATTTATTCAATAGCATTTTTAAAAATTGCTTTTGACAAGTAACCATTAAGCAGATTTATATTTATATACAGTGGAACCTGCTAAAGTGACCACCTCTCTATTGTGACCAATTTTGTACATCCCGAAGATGGTCACATAAGACAGGTTCCACTGTGCTTGTATATAGTACATATATGTATATACTATATATTATCTCATACTTGTTCAAATAGGCAATAGCTAAAGTAAAATAATAAAATGTAATTAAAAAAAAAATTCTAAAACTATTGCACAATCAAAAATGAATATTTATCTTCAAACAAGTAAATAAAATATTTATTAATGTTAAAAAGTATAAGTCATTCTTATATACACATTATTAAACAAATTTAAGATTTTCTTTTTAAAAAATCCAAAATTTGAATTTAAATGACTTTTCCACACATCAAATTTCCAACCTTTAACTATTACCTGAATATTACATGTTTCTGAAGATATGAATAGCTTTCATAAACAACTGGTCAGTACTTGAATGTGAAAGGCATTTAAATAAGTTTTGTGTTCAGGTAATAGTAATAATAAATAAGTGCATGATAATATACGAGTATAAGTGGTAATTCAATGTATACAGATGTTCAAATATTTTCAAAGAACCTTGCTCATTATTTTTGAGGAAAAAGAACAAAATACAGATATAGAATTTTTTCAAATCATCAATTTTTTCCTTTAGAAAGGCAGTTATTGAGTTATTTATTTATTTTCTTTTGGAAGGAAGAGTAGTTTACTTTAATTACATTTGTTCCTATTCCTTTTCCTTGTTATTGTTTTTTTTTTCCTCCAAAGGCAGAACATTTTATGGTAGTAATAAATGATTATGATGAGTTACTAATAAATAATAACAATTTCACATAAATTAGAAATCGTAAATTTAAGTATTAGTCTTACCCATTTAGATCAATATCTAAAAAAGGCTGTAAAAATGTATATGAATTGCCCAAATATAGTAAGATGTAAAATCTAAAATGTGATTTAAAAATATATTCCACAATATTTCACCTTTTAAACATCAGAATTGGCATTAAAAAAAAAATAAAACAAAAATTTAATTTTACTTTTCTTTCTCAACACAATTTCAGTCTTCATCATCTGCAAGTACAAATTAATAAATAAAAACATTAATAAATTTAACAGACATTTTTATAGACATGAAAATAGTATTTAATATTTTTAAACTCTTTCTTTTTCCCTTGCTAATTAAATTCTGTTTAAAGCAGTTTAGATAAGTTTTCAAAATATTTTAAGAAGTCAGAAGAGATGTTAATCTACCAAAAGTAAACCTAGACAAATTTTAATAATAAATATGATATATGCACGGTGTTTCAAAAACACTGACCTAGGCTTTTATTCTGTGAATATTTATCATAGACGTATACAATGAATTACAAAGTTACATTTAATAAAAGGGTACAAATTTTAAGGTATTGATTAAAATTTTCAGAATATCAATCTAAATAATACAAAATTGAAATTTAATATGGCCTCTGTAGAAAAAAATTTCAGTTCCTAGAATGCACACCATACCTTAATTAGACAATGTCCAAAATTTCAGCCTTTATTTATAAAACGGCTCAGAGATACATTTAAACAAAGTTGGTGAAGGGATACATTACCAAAAACAAAAAAAATCTGTATTTATACAATCATTGTTTTCTATTGTAATTTGTGTATAGCCCCTTAAACACGATTTTCTGACCTGATTATTTTTTTCCCGAGAGCCATTGAATTTTTTTTTTTTTAAATCATAAAAGCCTAAAATTTTGTAGGTCACCTAACTAATGTATGGGGTGCATTTTACTAACTGGGAATATTTTTGTAATGGGCCATATAAAAATTTAAATATTGTATTTATTTAGATTTATTCTTCTAAATATTTCAACCGATACCATAAGATTCTATACCTTGTTGCGCATAACTTTGTAATTACTATGCATGACTATGATCCATATTTAAGGCATAAAAGCCTAGGTTAGTATTTTTGTGACACCCTGCATATATACGTGTATGTGTAAATATGATATGCACATTTAATTTGTCAATTATAGATATGGCGTATATATGCAAATGAAAACATTTATCGATCTATTATTTTTGGGACACCTTATATATACATATATATAGTGTTATCCAGAGCTAACGGTACCCAATGGCTATTTCCGAAACCGTTAGTCAGAGACACATAGTTCCAATTGCAAATATGCTTGCTCTATATTGTATAATCTATTATATCAGAAACAAAAGAAGTCAATAAATCAATTCCTATAAAAATTACATAACTTAAATCTTTATACGGTCCCCCGGTGCTATCAGTTATATTTAAGAAAATTTTCTTCATACAATTTCATGCACAATAAAAAAAAATTCGCCATTCTAAGACCAAAATTCACCGAGTTATGAAGCAGCAAACATTTTCAGTTAGATCACTTTTCCGTTTGAAAATGTCCCGTAACGGTAAACCGTTAAGGGACCATATAAATATTGAAATTTTAAATTATAGGTTATAATTCAATTTTCTTGCATAATGCAGAGAAAGAAGTAAAATTTACTAACCTTTAAGGAAAGAGCTATAATCAGGCTCTATAAAAATCTATCCGGGATCAGACTTACTAAGGCGTATATATGTGTAGCATGCAGATGTGTAACACCGAGAATTCTACGCAAAGTACAGGAAGAGTTTTCTACACGGGTACATATTTGCATTGCAACTGAAAGAAGCTATACTTTGAGCAAATGTTACGCTAACAGGATTTGTAATATTGTTTTAAGTTTCTAAAATGCATATATATTCGTACTTTAAAATGTTTCGTTTTCTAATTTAATGTTTAATGAAGTGTTTTATTCTCTTGTTTTTGTATTTTAAGTTATTTAACACCAGTTCATTTAAAAACTCTTTAAAGAGTTTTATTTTCAGTATAAGCTATATTTTTATGTTAATTTATTGGATACACATAGCTAAACGTTAATGTTCTTTACTGCAATCTACAGTCGTAAAAAAGTTGATGAAGCTGCTAATAAATATTACAAGGATCAAAGCTATGTACATTAATTTTTCTCGAATTCATTTTGTATAGAGCCGCTATTTCGCAGCTCGAAAAGTGCTCTAACTTTAAGCAGTTGTAACTCTGTGAATTTTGGTCGTAGAAGGACGAAATTTTTTTTTTTTTTTTTTTTTTAATTGTACGTGAAATCCTATAAGGAAAATTTTTCTAAATATACCGGATAGGTCCGGGGGACAGCATAAAAATTTAAATTTCGTAATTTTTATAGAAATTGATTCATTGAGTTCGATTGTTTCTGGTATAATACATAGATTACATAATTTAAGGTATTTTTGGAATTGGAACTATGTGTGCCTGACTAATGGTTCAGGGAATAGCCATTGGACTCTAGCCTAAATATCATATGTAAATATGGTATGTCAATTATAGATATAACATACATATGCATATGAAAACATTCATTGATCTATCTATCTATCTGTCTGTCTGTCTATCTTTTATTTATGGTTGTTTTTAGAGGAGGGATAAAGAAAAGAGGTAGACAGTTTGTTCCTGGGTGTCTGCATGTTATTCTTAATAATGAAAGACCTAATTGTTTCATATAAATTTTTCTAAAAGAAATTGATCATTCTGAAAACACATACAGATATTCAATACAAGTAACAACTTAAAAAAAATTGCATAGCTATGAAATTTCTCTAAAAGTTTCAATAATGTAACAATAACAGATATATTTAAAATTTGCTTCAGATTAGCTGAGGTGAAAATATCTGTGAAAATGTTAAAGGCAACTTACATCAAGCTTACTGTAGTTCCCATGCTTATGAGTAGTATGTAGCACCAAAGTATGTTGCAATTATGCAAACGATGAGGAGGACAATAAAAATAATAATGCATGCAATCACAAAGACTTTTTTCTGTAAAAAGAAGAAAAAAATAGTACACACTGATATTTAACTGGCACAAAGATGCAAAATTTTCTAAATATTACTTTGGTAAATATATTAATAAAATACGTAATTCACTGTCCCAGCCAGGAAGCATGATACATCAGGAATCCAATTACTTCAATGAAATTTACTATACCTTTCATATTCAGATGCTCCATATGAATCAAGCAATTGAAAATTGTTCTTTTAGGGTTTTTTTTTTCAATTTTAATTAAAGCAGTAGAGGGCCATTAGCATAATAAAAATCCAAGATATTCTTTTACCTGTTTAAAAATTACATGTTGACAAAAAGAAACTACTTGATATAAGAAAAATATTCAGTTGACATTAAAATTTAAATTTTAAATTCATACAAGTAACTGGCAGTTTGCATAAAATGACTAAATAGTATATAATATGGATTAAAACACAATATGCCATGTCAATAAATATTTCGTGAAGCTACAAGTATTCTATTCATCATTTTTCAACAGTAGTCTTACTGCTAATTAAACGATAAGTAATTCTAAGCCGCGTTAATAGTATATCCCACGGTAGTTTCAACAAAAGAGATTATATCTGAGCTTTTTTTTTTTTTTTAATTCTGTTTTGACAAGTAGTTATGATTATATTTCAGGGAAATATTCGCTTCTTCCCTGCGAAGAGCGGCTACACAGCCAGCATTTTATATAATCATAAATGTGATTATATTTGATTTACTTAATAAATATTCACGGCGGGCATAAAATACTATTTTTTAGTTTATTAAGTTTCTCTGTTCACCGTTGGGACACTTCATTTTTAATGACTTCAAATACAGTGGATGAAATTTGATGGTTTCCAGAGGTTCACTATAACTGGAGTAGATTGTATTTGTTCAGATGAGTGCAAAAATATACGGTATAACATTGCCTTTTTAAGAATGTGTCAACAATATATTTTGAAACAATAGACTAAACCTCTATTAAAGAACGATTTTCCACAAACAAAGGTATTTGTTAAAATCAGTGCAAAAATATACGGTATACCAATGCGTATTAAGAATGTGTCAATAATGCAATTTTAAACAGAAGAATAAAGCTTTATTAAACAAGAAAGATAAATCATGCCAAACGCATCGATTATAAAACACTTTCCAACACAACAGTATTTTGCGCCAAATTTGGCGATTTATTGTCCTTAAATCTGACGAGATTTTGGAGATACTGTTATAAACATTTTTATACCTCTTGTACTTCGCTTGAAATAGATTAATGTCTCTCAACTGCGATAGACCGTAATGTATTGGAATTCTTTTGAGTGCTTCTGTAGAAGAACTATTAATCGCACAGACACTATTTTCAATGCATAACATTATTTAATGCGCCTTAATAAGATATACGTTAACTTTGCTTTCGTTGAAAAAAAAAAAAAAAAAACAAATACCTCTAAAATACGCTTTCAAGAATGACTGACCATAGAGCATGATGTATTGGATTTTTTTTTCTTTTGAATCCTGTAAAAGAACTATAAACACTACATACATCAATTTCAATAGGGTGCATGGCAGTGTACATTAAAAAAAAAAAAAAAAAAAAAAAACATATATAATTTTCGCACTAATCGGTGTATATTTGCGGCAGTTAGAGCACGGGCCGGGGACAGAAAAATCGAAATCATAAACGCCTCTCAATCTTGTCGCAAAGATGAAAATATAAATAGTAGGTATTCCTCTTATACAACATGACAGTACCGCACGAACACGGAGTACGAGAAATTTATTCTTTTAAGGGTTAGCAGTCTAAAATTAATTTCCACAGGCTAAAAATCAATGCTTGCAATTTTGTTGCATGTAAATCGGCTAATGCGTTAGAAACCCTTAAAAATTCTTCCGGCGAATGCAACCCCTCTCCTAGGCAGATAGCCCTTGCGTAGCTTAGTCTTACCGCAACTCAGAACACTAAATCAGTTGATTCGAGCGCAAGTAATGAATTTTCAAAATTACCATTAATATCGTCTTAGCTTAATATTATCACATTAGGTATATTTTTGATTTCCAGCCAAATAATGATAATATCGCCAAGCTAGGAGTCATTTTTAGGAGAAAAAAATTTTTCGCACCCAATTTGGCGCTTTATCGCAAATGTCGCCAATGGATAACTTTCGAGGGAGCACGCAATCGTCGTTAGATCATTAACTGATTCTATATAGTAGGATACTATTGTGCTATAAATAGATGCCTGTCTCTAAACTGTCATTGAAAGTAGTGCATTGGAATTACTTAGGTGTAGAAGAAGTATTGATGTTATAGACACTATTTTCGATGGAGAGCTTTATCTTGTATTCCTTTAATAACATGTATCCATTTTGTTTCATTTGAAATAGCCAAATATCTCTAAAATACTGTTTCAGAACATTCTGCTTGTTTCCTGGGTTCGTCGTTCTAAAGTCCGAATGGTGAAGAAAATTCTAGTAAAAATTCCACTTGTCAGGATGAAAAACGAACTTTATTGCTTCTAAAACTTCGTCGAACAATCAGCTGTAAAAAATTCACAAGCACAATCAAACAGTAATGTGCTTTTAACAGTCCGCTTTGATCTGAAGCTTTCACAAATACTATCACTCACAGAGAATAAAACACTTTCAAAGGCAAAAATTCAGTGAAAATATACGAGAGATAACACTAACAATTTCTCAAGACTCAGCAATCAAGAATTTACACACAGCACTTTAAAAACAGCTTCGAAAAGTAAGTCAAAACACTGCTTCTGTAGTGTCAATACAAAGCGTAATACAGCAAATTCACTGGACGGGAGATCAACTCAGACTGAACTGGGGCTGCCGAAGCGCTCGTATACATAGGTGGCGCAGAAGCAACGAGAAACTTCCAGAAGAGTCTATTTCTCGAGGATTCTACGTAAAGCGGGAATTTTGATTACGTCATAGAAGAGAAATGTTAGCATGTTAGAGAAATGTTTAATGCAGCAAAAGCAGCTTTACTGCGCCAAATGTCCAAAATGTCGCCAAGCTTGGAGACTTTTCGCGAAATATTGCCAAATTTGGCGCCAAAAATAAGTCCCCAAAAGTGAAGAGATCGAAGACCTAGGACCAATATTTCCCGAGATTTCTAGAAACCCCATAGAAAAACAAGGGGAAAACCGAAACCTCCGTATCTCCGGTTCTGGTGGACCGATTTTGATACAACAAAAAGCAAAATTTAACTATTTAAAACCTAGATTACGAATTTTAAACTATTTTAAGCCCCAGAACAGCGGGTTGCCCCGAAAATTCGTAACAATACGCTTTAAAGAACGACCGCCCATAGAGCATAATGTATTGGAAATCTTTTGAGCTGTCCTGTAGAAGAATAAATGCTGCATACACTATTTTCAACAGGGTACATGGTACAGTACCTAGGAACAACATATATCAATTTCGTAGAAATCGATGCGTATTTACGAGAGTTAGGGCACGGACGGGCAGACAGACAGACAAACCGAAATCCTAAACACTTTCCAACCTTGTTGGAAAGTGTAAAAAACGACTTTCAACAAAGAGACGAATTGTTAAAATCAAAGCAAAAATATAAGTTATAAAATATGTGAAGAATATGTGTCACGGTATGTACGGTAAAAATGCGTGTCAATAATATATTTAGAAAAAATGGACTAAACTTTTAAAGAATGCCTTTCAGCAAAGGAAAGTAATTGGAACACAAGAAAAAGTATGGGTTAGAACAAAGCTTTTTAAGAATGCGTCAATAACATACTTAGAAACAAGGGAGTAAATATTTATTTAAAAATGACTTTCAACAAAGCGACGTAATTGTTAGAATACAAAAATATACGGTATAACAATGCCTTTTAAGATTGTGTCAATAATATACAGCTGTGATAATTTAATGTGATAATATGTCCATAATGTACTTAGAAACAATGCACTAAACCTTTATTAACAATGCCTTTAAACAAAGAGACATAATTGTTAGAAATACATGCAAGAGAATTGGTTAGAACAATGCTTTTTAAGAATTTGTCAATAATATACTTTGAAACAATGAACTATACTAAAAAAGACTTTGAACACAGTGACGTAATTGTTAGAAACAATGCAAAAATATACGGTATAACAGTGCTTTTTAAGAATTTGTCAATAATATATTTAGAAACAAGGGAGTAAATCTTTGTTAATTCTTTCCATAAAGGGAGGTAATTTTACATTGTTGGAAACAATGCAAAAATAAACTGCATAACAATGCTTTTTAAGAACATGTGTCAATAATATTCTTTGAAACAATTAAAAATACATTCAAACAAAATGAAGTAATTGTTAGAAACAATGCAAAAATATGCGGTATAACAATGCTTTTTAAGAATGAGTCAATAATATATTTTGAAACAATGAACTATATTAAAAAGCCTTTCAACAAAGAGACGTAATTGTTAGAAACAATGCAAAAATATACGGTATAACAATGATTTTAAGAATGTGTCAATAATATATTTTGAAACAATGAACTATCTTAAACATGCCTTTCAGCAAAGTGACGTAATTGTTAGGAATTATGCAAAAATATACTGCATAACAATCCTTTCTAAGAATTTGTTAATATTGTTGTGATTATACAATTAGATTTGTTTACTACTCAATATTTCTCAATACTAACGAGAGATGGCGCTGCCTGACTGTAGCAGGCTCATAGGAAAATTAACTTCATCCAGGAAATATTCATAGTTTATGTTTTGGCAGCACTGGAATTTTTTAACACCTAGAAATTGGCAACAGCTTACCTCCCAGGTATTCCCTTTCTTTACGACCTCCAAGCCAGTCAGTAGTCAGTCAGTCACTGAACCGCGCGCTAGCTATTGGTATGTTTGTATGAAGATGCTAAAATAAATTGTTAAGTTTTAATCTAACTGCATCCTCTTTCTTTAACGATGAATTGCTACAACAATATTATACTTTGAAACAATGGCCCAAATCTTTATTAAAAATGGACTTTGAACCGTTAAGGGACGTCCCTTAAGGGAATAAACTACTGAGATGAATGCAAAAATAATATGGTATAATAATGCTTTTTAAGAATATGTGTCAGCAATATACTTCGAAACAACAGACTAAACCTCTGAAGAATGCCTTTCAACAATGGGAAGTAATTGATTGAAGTGCAAAAGTATGGATTAAAACAATGCTTTTCAATAATGTGTCAATAATATACTTAGAAACATTGGAGTAAATCTTACTGAAGATTGACTTAAATAAAAGGAGATAATTGTTAGAATTATAACAAAAATATAGGATATAAGAATATTTTTTGTGTCAATATTTTTGGAAAAAATGGACTAAACGTTTAAAGAATGCTTTCAACAAATGGAAGTAATTGTTCGAAATGAATGCAAAAATATAGGTTAAAACGGTTATACACTGGATTGATACATAGGTTACCTTTTATGCATTAGAATATTGTTGTGGAACTACTCTGCTTGTTTCCGGGTTCGTCGTTCTAAAGTCCAGTTGGTGTAGAAATTTCTAGTAAAAGTCCACTGGTCAGGATGGAATACAACTTTATTGCTTCTAGAACTTCATAGAACAATCAGCTGTACAAAATTCACAAGCACAATTAAACAGCAATGTGCTTTGACAATCCTCTTAGATCTGAAGCTCTCACAAATGCTGTATTTCTCACACAAAATAAGTCACTTTTACAGGCAAAAAGTCAGTGAAAATATTCAAGGGATATCGAACACAATCCCTTAAGACACAGCAATGAAGAATTTGCACACAGCACTTTAAATACACCTTCGGAAAGCAAGCCAAAACACAGCTTCTATAGCACTATCAATTCCCAAAGTAAGCGTACTCTCTCAGAGAGCTTTCACAATACGGGTGCTGACTCACACTGAACTGGGGCTTCTGAAGCGCTCCTATATTAAGGTGACCAAACGTCCCCATTTTCCGGGGACAGTCCCCATTTTCATGACGTTTTTCAAATTGTCCCCAGAATGTAAAAATGGAACTGGGGACAATTTTTAATTATTGCATTGTTTATAAATTAAATTACTGTTAATTATTGCATTAATTATAAATGTCCCCAGTTTTGTTGTCCGAATCGGGGACATGTCCCCGATTCTGACAACAAAAATCTGGTCACCTTATACCTATATATATATATATATATATAGGTGGCGCAGAAGCGACGAGAAACTTCCAGAAGAGTCTATTTCTTGAAAATTCTACATAAAGCGGGAATTTTGATTACGTCATAGAAGAGAAATGTCAGGTATTATGTGTTTTTAATGCAGCAAAAGCAGCTTTACAGGCCCCATAGGAAAAATCGCGCCAAATGACCAAAATGTCGCCAAACTTGGCGTTTTTTGGCGAAATATAGCCAAATTTGGCGCCAAAAATAAGTCCCCAAAAGTGAAGAGATCTAAGCCCTAGGACCAATATTTCTCGAGTTTTCTAGAAACCCCATATATTTGAATGGGAAACCGAAACCTCCGTATCTCCGGTTCTAATTGACCGATTTTGATGCAACAAAAAGCAAAATTTATCTATTTGAAACGTAGAATACGAATTTTGAACTATTTTAAGCCCCAGAGCAGCGGGTTGCCCCGAAAATTCGTAACAATATATAGTTCTTCTATAGGGACACTAAATACAATTTAATACATTGTGCTGTATGAGCATCTCTGTAACCACTGAACCGATTCTAAAAATTTTTCTCACTGACAGAAAGCTACACTATTACTGCGTATTATAAGCTGACTTTTTATGCATATAACACAAATAGTTCTTTTACAGGTGCACTTATAAGAATTAAATTACGCTCTGTGGATGTCTTTGTAACTACTGAACCGAATCTAAAACTTTTTACACTAATAGAAAGTTACTCTACTTCTGAGTATTATATGCTTTCTTTCATGCATATAAGATAAATACCTCTTTTACAGGGACACTCAAAATAATTCTAATACATTACGCTCTGTACGTATCTATTTAACTACTGAGCCGATTCTAAAACTTTTTTACTGATAGAAAGCTGCACTATTTCTGAGTATTATAGGCTATCTTTCATGCACACAGAATAAATAGTTCTTGTACAGGGACACTCAAAATAACTCTTAATACATTACGCTCTATGAGCATCTTCATAGTTACTGAACCGATTCTAAACCTTTTTTCATTGATAGAAAGCTACACTATTCCTGAGTAATATAGGCGACCTTTCATGCATGTATCACAATTTTACAAGAACACTTATTGGAATTACATTATGCTCTAGGGCCGTCTATGTAACCACTGAATCGATTCTAAAAATGTTTTCACTAATAAAAAGTTACACTATTCCTGTGTAACATAAGCTAAAATTCATGCATATACCACAAATAGTTCTTTTACAGGGACACTCTCATATGGAATTACATTACGATCTATTTGTATTTCTGTAACTACTTAAACGATTCTTAAACGTTTTTCACTAATAGAAGGCTACACTATTCCTGAGTATTATAGTCTACCTTTCATGCATATAGCATAAATAGTTCTGTTAGGACACCAAAAGAATTCTAATACATTACGTTCATCCCAGTAACTACTGAACCGATTCTAAAACTTCTTTTTTCATTGATAGAAAGTTACACTATTCCCGAGTATTACATGCCGTCTCTAATGCACACAGCATAAACAGTTCTTTTACAAGGCACTCATACGAATTATATTACCCTCCATGTGTATCCCTGTAACTACTGAACCGATTCTAAAACTTTTTTCACTGATGGAAAGCTACATTATTCATAAGACACACTCATAAGTCTTACACACTCATAAGAATTACACTATGCTCCATGTGTATCTTTGTAATTACTGAACCAATTCTAAAACTTTTTTCACTGACAGAGGGCTACACTATTCCTGAGTATTATAGGCTACCTTTCATGCATATAGCATAAATAGTTCTCTTACAGGGATACTCAAAATAATTCTAATACATTGCACTCTATGGACATCTCTGTAACTACTGAACCGATTCTGAAACTTTTCCACTGATAGAAATCTAGCAGTGCATACACACAATGTATATATCACAATTTTACAGTGACACTCATAAGAATTACACTATGCTCTATTGCCATCTCTGTAACCACTGTATCGATTCTAAAAATTTTTTCGTTAATAGTAACACTACGTAACATACGCTAAAATTAATACATAAATAGCTCTTTTACAGGAACACTCAAAATAATTGTAATACTTCACGCTTTATGGGCATCTCTGTAGATGATTCTAAAACTTTTCCCCCTGATCGAAATGTATACTATTCCTGTGTAATTTAGGCTAGCTTTCATGGGTATATCACATTTTAACAGGAACACGCATAAGAATTACATTATGCTCTAGGGCATCTCTGTAACCACTAAATCGATTCTAGAGATTTATCTACTGATGGATACTACACTATTCCTGTGTAACATAAGCTAACCACGCTGTTTGACCAATCGGCTCAAAATTCTGCGCAACTACGTAAAAGGATACAGGACTAATTGTGGTATACTTTAAAATTCTGAAAGATAGACCCCTTCCCTAATTTTCAGCGATTTTTCACTATTTTCAGCTCTTCGCTCTCAGTTCAATATTGAGAGTAAGAAATGTAAATCATTTGAATGGCACAGACTGTTGTATCGTAAGTGATATAACGTAATTCAGATGACAAGCTAGGGTTTGTAGGGAACATTGTGATTCCACTTCATTTGGTACAGCTTCTTGAGATCACCCAGCTTAACTTCTTTTTCACAAATAAAATTATTTGCTCCGCATAACGCATTGATATAAGAGGGACTGTTCCCAGAAAAGTGAAATCTTTCAAATGCGAAAAGTTTCCGTAAACAGACTCCCAGAGAAAAGAAGAGCATTTAGTTATCATGATTAAACTTTTTGAAAATGTGTGGAGTTTCTTTAGAGTGCGTTTGTGGGAATTTTTTCCATCAGGATGATTATTATTTGCAGCGAATAGTTCATGATTAATCCATTGAGAATTTCAACCTTTCAATTGTTTTAGTTTGACAACAGTTGAAGCATTTGCTTGCAAATGAAATTTGGTATTCTGATGAAAGAGGGGTTGTGATGAAAGCAAATAAAATTTGGAATTGTGGTATTTGTAACTCAAATAATAAACGCTGAAAATTTATATAATTTTCAATAGATTTGCAAAAATACTGTAAATTTTGATGACGTCAAATGGTTGCCAAGATTTGCAATTAAATGACGAATTTTAAAAGTAGGAAATTTTCTACAATAGTGTGGATTAAAGCAAAATATCTCGTGTTAATAAATATTTCGTATATATTAAATTTAAAATGTTTGTTGTATTTAACATTTTACAATGGGCGCCTTAGAGCCCACAAAACAATAAGTAATCCTAATGTATATATCCCGCTGTAATTTCAACCAAAGTTACTACCTGTTTGTTTTTCGAATTTAGCATAGAGTGTCAACAAACCTGCTATTTCTATGGTAACTATGAAGTTGAAAGTAAAAAATTAAAATTAGGTATACCATATGTAGAAAATGTGACTCCAGCATAGTACAATTAACATTTAATGAAAAACTCATTGTGCATATGTGCAGCTCTGGATAATTTGGAAGATTTGTTACCACATATGGAAAGGAAATAAAATGCAAAATAGATAAAGCAGTTCTTTAAATTGCAGTACTTTTAAAGGTTAATGTTTTAATTGTTTCATATTAATGGGTGTGTGTATTTTTATTTTCCAAATCTTAAGAACTTCAAAATTTACTTCACATTTTGTTTGGTTGTAGCATTTAAACACTTAAGTAACAACAATGGATACTAAGGTAACTAAATGATAATGTCAAAATTGCAAATGAAATTAATTACTTTTTGACATTGTTTTTATGTAATGAGTTTAAAACTGGACTTGTAAGTTAAATGCTTACTTTGAAAAAAATAAATAAATAAAAATAACATTACAATCAAGACAGTTTCGCAAACATGAAATATTGAACCAAAGGCAAAGATAAAAATTATTTACAACTACGAGGCAAAAATTTTCTGAGACATGCAGATAAATAAATATATATAAATATATTATCGTTTCTATTAGTTGTTTAAACAATCTCCATTCCCGTGAGAAGAACGGTACTTCAGCTAGTTTCTAAATAAAAGTAAATTTACTTAAACTTTTAAGAATATATAGTGAAAGTTTTTTTTTTGTAGATTTCATTTATCTTTTCTATCTGCAATAATTACTTTTAAATGTATTTGCTCTTATACATTCCTATTTATCAAACTTTGTTTCCATTTTTTCTGTTCTTAATTTAAAAGCCATTTTACTTGATTAGAGTACATGTGTACTGGTATTTTGGTAAGTAGAAATTAAGATGAAGATGCTTTCATGAAATTTTTGAAAACTCTGATAATGATATATGTTTGATTATGCACAACGACGACGTGGAAATAATTTCCTTTCTTTCAGGCAAAACCCTCTCAAAAAATGTCACTTCTTAATTCTTTTACCATAATCTGATAGAACCTATTACCCCATTTCCCAGCAAAAACATCAAATGAAGAACCTTAAAAGTTAACATGGGAATTTGTGATCCTTATCGTTTTCTGCATGTTTCAATTTTTTGAAAGTTATTTTTTCCATTTTGAAAGTGTATAAGTGTGCAGGGTATATATGTTGCAATTGTTAGCTGTTACTATATAAATGTGTGTGATTGTGTATATTATGTGAACAAAACTTACTAATGTATGAATTCTTTATGCGAACGCTAAAATAAGTTGCTTTTTGAAAATTGACAAAAGCAAAATTATACATTGTTTGAAACAAAAAATGTTATGATTATAATATAATCTGTTTGAAATGATAAAATCTTAACAACTCTTGAAATGTTATAACATTAACCAATCACTTAAGTGCTTGTATACAAAATGTTATTAAAAAATAACAAAATATGCAGGCTTAAAATTTTTGAATCTCAAATAAATATATAACCAGGGACATAGCCAGGAGGTGGGCCAAGGGGGCCTGGGCACTCCTCAAAAATTTTTCTAGCTACATTCCTGATATATATATATATATATATATATATACATACATACATACATGTGTTTGTGTTTATATTTGAAAGCCAGTCTTGGAAAATTTGGAGCCCTCCCTCCCCCTATAAAAATGGACTAGCTTCAGGCCTGCAATACTTAAATAACTTTTAAGGGTGTAGTTAGAAGAAACAAAATCTCCCTCACTGTCTAGGTACACAAATTAAAATAAACTAATTGCACCAGAGGCTGAAAAAAGATTCAGGATTATTCTTTCTGGAGTATACTACCCATCATAATAAATGAAACAACTATGCCTTTTATAGAACTTTCACAAAAAAATTCTTCAACATGGAATTGTATAGCAAAAATTTTCGAGGAGTCATAGTCCTGCTAAATTTTTGATTTTTAAGAATTTTTTCAGGAAGTTTCACAACTGAAATAGATTTATCGTTTATTACAATGTATGGTACAGCTTGTAAAGAGACATTCTAAATATTTTGAAGCACATGACTTATTATTTGCTTACTTTTTGTGACTGATATGTCACGTGGATTTTATATGTTCAATTTAACAGCATTCTGTCTCTTGTTTATGATTGTTGCTTTTGAATGTCTGTATTGGATTTATTTATTACTGGTCTGAAAATTTGGGGCTTGGATAATGATTCAATTCTATGTTAAGTCTGGCTATTTTATCTTTACATATGATTTGATTTTTCAAAAACTTAGTTTAATACATTGGCATTAATTACCCACATTTTAATATAAGTTTATATCAAAGCAATTTAATTCCCTGCTTAGACTTGTTTTGTACAGTAAAATATTGTAAAAATGAAAATAACAGTAAAATAAATTATTAAAAAAAAAGAGCAAAATAAATAAAACAACAAACAGAAATAAATACAATGTTTATGAAAATAAATATTTTTTTTTATTTAGTTAGTTTTTTACATGCATACTAGTACAATAAAAATTTTAAAATAATTCATGCATCAAAACAAAAAATAATTTTGTTTATAATTATTTTAGAAGAAAATAACAATATATCATTTAAGTACAAAACTGAAATTTTAGAGTTTGGCATAAAATATGCACATTTAAAATAATTTTTTATTTATTTAGTTATAGGTATGAGGTGAACTTAAATTGCATTTTAAAAAGGAAATAACAAAAATGACTGATAACAACTAATACTAGTAATGCTTATAACTAAACCATAATTGCAGACATGCACCACAATAGCATGCCTCTGTTGTATAATTTCCAAAATGTAAGCTACACGCAGCTTTAAGAATGCCACAAAGTGCATATTGTCATTGTATCAAGGTTAATTCTATAAAACTTGGCAGATTAAAAATATTTTACTCTAATTATACCAATATTGCATAAAACAAGAAAACAGTTTGAAGGTACTGTCCTTTTTAGTATATTTTACAATATTTCTAGCAGTGACTAACTTTTTGCCGTAACAGCTGTCATATGAGAGAATTAATTTTAATTTTTTTTGCAGATTATATTTTTTAAAAAGCAGCCTGAACTGAATTGATTCTCAGAAATATATGTAAGAAGGAAAAGTTAGTAAAATGTATTTATCATACTAACAAGCCAGCCAGCAAAAAACTATCAAACTTTTTGAGTAATTAGAAATTAATAAATCTGTCTGAAACTTTCTTGACATATTTTCTAGCTGTGATATGAATTTGAGACTTAACAAATAAAAATCTTTAAATAAAATGAGAAACAAACACAAACATTTCAGAAGCTGCAATCATCATAAAATAATTTACTTTTGGTAATTTCCATAAAATCATATAAATGTTTCTATGAAGACTTCTTTTAAATAAAGAAATGTAAACACAAGATATAAATATATATATATGATTTTAAATATGCAGGTATATAAAAGAATATTTTCCTTAAAACATGTAATCTTGTTTTAAGATACCTTATGCTGCATGAAAATATGTGTAAATAAATTATATGTACAATATAGACATATATCTTAACCGTATTAAAAAAAAAAAAAAAAAAAAAAAAAAAAAAAAAAAAAAAAACATGGACATCATAAAATTTGTGAACAACAACAAAAAAATTTAACCCCTTTTTAAAAAATTAATTACTGCTTTTATGCAAACTACAATTCAATTTAAAAACGATAAAACAACATACCTCACGCAACTTTCAAAAGAAAGAAACAAACAAAACAAAAAAGCTCTTAAGCACAGAAATTGCTTTAAATAGAATGAAAAAAAAATTTTTTTTTTGAAATATTTAATAATTCTTATATGTTAAAAACACAAAAAGGTGCATAATACAACTCTGTGAGACATTCCTTTTCATTTTTTTTTTGCCTTTAATGTTATTGGATTTTTTAAAAAATAGGTCAAAAGATACATAATTTCTTAAAACCATCTTAATAATAATAAATATATCCAAGATAGAACATGCATTGCTAATTGTTTTTGATCATATAATTATGTATCATTTTAAAAATATTCTTGCATAACGTTGTCATAAATATAGTAGTTACATGTGTAATATCAAAACACAAATCATGGCTGTATTTAAAAATAAGAATCTAGGACTATCATTTTCAATCTCAGAATGAAATATTTCACAAGACACATGATTATAAATGTACAACAAGGATGTACATGAAATCAAAAGTAAAAAACTGACTAGAAAGAGAGAATAAACAAAATTTTAAAATATTTATACATTAAGGATTTAAATAATAAATTAATTATTTAAATATAACAGACAATATTCTTGACTAGTTTGGATAAATTAAATAATTTATAAAAATTAGCAATTTTTATCAAACAAGATTTCAGATACAAAAAATCTTAATGTAGAATTTTTTGGCGCTTGATTTACACTATCACAGGTACTTTAAAAAATACCTTATCAAAAAATACCTCTACAAAATAAAATATTGCACACAATAAAATGTGCACATTAATATCCTTTTCAATAGAGTCACAATAAAAGTTTAATTTTTTATTTTGGCAAAGATAAAGTCAAAAACAGTCATTATTTTATGCATTTTTGTTATTTTATATGAATGAGGTAAAGGTTAAAAAAAGAAAAAAAAAGAGAGAGAAAGAAGTAAAATCTGAAAAACTTTTGTATTTTAAAAATACACGCTACAGTTCTTTAAATTTAAAGCAACTTTTTTACTATATTCTAACTATATTTCACCTTTATTTACACTAATATAGACACTAATTAATATGTCAATAAAATAAACAGTATTGGCAATTTATCGCCAAATGTGGAAGATATTGCCAAGTTGGGTTCAGTTTTGTGTACTTAATTTTTGGAGCAAAACTTGGCGATAAATCATCAAAAATAGCAAACCTTGGCAACTTTTGACATTTTATCTGACAACCCTTGAAAAGTGATACAGCGTTTCAGCACATAGACAAAAACCTTTTATTTGAAATTAACAGCACTCTGAAAAAACTATGGAAATCAATTATATTAAGTACATATTTGTATTATATAAAAAGTCAATGAATTCAATTCAAAACTAGATTAAAAAGTTTTAACTATTAATGAAATTATTATTAGACATCAATACAGCACAAATATATAGAATACATTAGAAATGGGAAACATCTTAAATGAATGCCTAATCAGCAAGTGCCCGCCCATTGAAATAAAATTTTAAAATTAAATGAATATTCGTACTATGCCAGGTGAGAGTAAAATTTGTCTTAGAATGAGAAAACATTATACTGTAATTGCAATGTTGGATAAATAATATAAAAATATCAATACCACACTATTAGAAATCAATATTGTTTGGCCACTACTAGGATGCACTGCAATGACTAGGGTTCTATTGCAAGAATATTACAGTAATGATACTAGGTCACTGGCTATAGACCATTGAAAGCACATTAAAAAAAAAAAAAAGAATTGAAAACTCACAGAAAGTTTTGAAAATGGAAGTTTCCAAATGAAAATTAAAACTACTAGTGGAGGAGAGAGTTCAAGTAAAAGTTATGGAAAGATAAAAAAATTTAAAAACTGTATTTTTATGGCTGAGAAGCTCTAGTCAAAGGTCAAGTTGCAATATGCATGCCTAAAACAATAATTTCTAAAAAAAGTTATTGTTTTAGGTTTTTATTGTTAAAGAAAAAACAGCATACAGTCAAGAATGAATGTAATTATCTACGATGAGCAACAATAAAATAGATAATTAAAATAAAATATTTTATTACATCTATTCTAGAACATTTAATGTCTCAAACAAATATAAGTACACTTTTTTCAAAATATTCTTTGTCAGTCTTACATCTCACAGAAAATTTAGCTGCTTCATTTTATATCACCATACTGCTTAGGTACCGGAAAATCTTAAGTTAGTCCTTACAATAATGAAAATTCAATTGTACAAAAAAAAAAAAAAAAAAAACCTACAGTCAAACTTCATTATATGGCAACCCACTTATAAGGTTACCCCACATATATGGTCGCTTTTGAAAAGTCCCGGCTGACTGAATAGGAATTCTATATATTTAAATATCGCTTATATGGTCGTGCCATCATAGCTATACCTGTTTACATGGTCACTTTGATCACTGCCTGGACAGCACAAGCAGATTTTTTAAAGGTCTATTAACATTCAGAGAACATTTTCTGAATGTTAATAGATATTCAGAGAGCCTGTATGTGCTATATTTTTAAAAATTGACAAATCTATCTTTCAGTAAGATATAAGCGATCTAACCATTCTTCATTGTGTTGATAAGAAAAGGGACAGTTTGCAGGGTTACAAAAGAGATTGACTTCTTTTACCCCCTTCACATTTACTACTGAATAAGTCACTTATTTATTTGAAAAGAGGACTGCATGGCACACTATCCACTGTTTAGAAAGAAAAAAATGTCAGGGGCAGAGCATGTGTCACACCCATCCCTGGAATAAGTTCCAAGATTGTTTCACATGTTTTCTCCCTGCATTTTCATTGTCCACTGTTAGGTGGTTTTTTTTTATGCAATCTGAGGTCTCAGAGGAACATTTAAAAACTGTTAGTGATTTTGAAAAAGTAGAAACATCTAAACTGAGGGAAAGGCAATCCTACATAAATGTATATTTTAAATGCTGAATTGTGTTCCAAACTTCTGTAAATGTATTATGTATTAGTTATTATTTTCTTGTTTTAGTATCTAATTACTGCATAAACAATTAAATAAAAAATATTAATCTAATAACAATAGAATTCTGCTTTCCTTTTACGTATATTTATATATAATACGATATAATTTATATATAATACACTCTAATGGTAATATTACTTGCAAAAGCATGTATGCAAGTTAAAATAGGTGGCTGTTTACTTGTATCATGTATATGGTCAACCCGCTTATAAGGTCACTTTTTTACAGTCCCCACAGATGACCATATTACGAGGTTTGACTGTATAAATCTTCCAACTATTATGTACATGCATAAGAGAGTGCAATTACAAAAATTTCATTATGTTAACATGATAAATAAAAGAAAACTGTATAAGATTTAGTGTAAACATAAGGTTCTTAACAAGGTTTCTACAGATTACAAAGCTTCTATTTCCCTGACTTGTACGACGTTTTTCCCTAACTGTCTCACATGCTTTTGTGGACTTTATTCCATTTATTTTCAGTCTTACTTTGTTTCTTTTAAAGTTTATACATTTTCCTTTTTGTTTTCTTTAAACACCCAATGACAAACATATTTTTAAAAAAATTTTAGTTCACAACACTACAAAAAGTATGGTTCATAATTTAAAGATTAAGCATATTTCAATTAGACAAGATATGTGTATATATATGGCACAACAAATTAAAGTTATTTCTAAGTTTAGAAAAGAAAATGAAAATAATTTCCACAACTTATCAAAATAAAAGTATTTTGAGATCATAGAGAAATACACTTTTACAGCAACATCTCTAAAAACATACTCAATAAGAAATATATGGTAAATCAAAGAAATTCTGTTCATTTCCTTAGGTAATTTGTCAATTAAGCAGCAATAATCAAACAGAAATTACATCTTTCCTTAAAATATAACATTTTAAAATCTTCACTTAAATTTAGTACAAAAACTGGTAAAATAACAAGCTTGATGAAATAATTTTAAATAGGGGGTTTTTCTCTACAGGTAATTAAAAAAATCTAGGTATAGGTACATTTAAGATATTTGAACCTCTTGCATTTTAATGTTAATTTCAGTATTCAAGGATTCTGCTTCAAGTTTTAATTGCTTTTTTTCTGCTCCAGCTCTTTCATTTCAAACTGTAATTTTCCTTTTTTTTTTTAGCTTTTTGTTTCATTCATCTTGCTTTGACTTACGAATACTGTCTAAATGTTCTTGATATCTTTGACGAGCTACTTGGACATAAATTATCTATTTTTGTCAATACATCAGAATCTCCCAGTAACGAACTCGCTTGTTTCCACTTTAAGAATATGCCATCGATAAAATTTCGCTATACAGAAATTCTTCAGTTATTTCAGCAAATATTACCAACTTTTTAGTTAAAAAAGTATTTAATTATGACTTTCATTTAAAAATAAATTATATTATAAATTTGTTAAACTTATGTTTTTTTACTTTTCATTGAATAAATGAAATGTTCAAAAGTAAAGACAATTCACGAATTTAGAAAATAAAATATGCAATGCACTTACGTTTATTTTACTTGAAAATATCTGTTATTTTACATTGTTATTCATTGCGTGATTTTAAATTTTCATAAAAATATTCACATTTTAAAAGTGAACTGAAAGTAGACTCAATCACATTTCCTTCCATTTGTAAACCTTTTTTAATGGTTTCAAATGGCAATAACATTTTGGTATGATGTGGTTTTGGCTGTGAAACGTCTTCATTTTCGGAATCAGTTTCACTTTCCTGGTTTTAATTTTTTGTCTATTATACTGTTCAAAATTTCTTCATCTGTAGGATATAAAGCAGTTAAGAGTTTTGCAGCAAATTTTAAAAGATTGGAAAGGTCATCTGTTTCTCTGTCATTAAGTGGTCTGTTCAAAAATTAGAAATTTTCTTCAAAACT
This sequence comes from Cheiracanthium punctorium, assembly GCA_038373885.1. Classification (NCBI taxonomy): domain Eukaryota; kingdom Metazoa; phylum Arthropoda; class Arachnida; order Araneae; family Cheiracanthiidae; genus Cheiracanthium; species Cheiracanthium punctorium. The sequence goes on along the minus strand of JAWZYV010009056.1, from coordinate 706,385 downwards.
GACAAAAAATCTCAAAGATAAATCTGAAAAAATTTGTTATAGGGAGACAAGCTTTTCGTTATATGGAGAGCATTTTGAATGTCATTTAAGCCTCTGAGTTACGTTCCAATTAAAAATTTCGTTATAGGGACAAATTCATTATAGGGAGATTCTCTGTTCTATTCTTCCTGCCTGGTAGATGCATCATGGATATGCCTTTGATTTACATTTGTTTGTTCCTACATGCTTCTGATTAATAAAGATTTATTACGTAATTAAAAAACAACTCTTGACAGTAGCATTGCCATGGGAAAATATGAAGCATATCTTCATTACTTGCCTTAGTTCCATATACTTCAAATTATTGGCAAAAAAACTTGCATAAAATCCATCAATACCTTACTTTTCAAGAGCAGAAAAATTAATTCTGAATTTTTCCTTCAATTCATTCTTGCTGGAAGAACATAGAGTGGAATACTGTAGTTTTGCTTAATCTGCTATGGTATCACCAATTTGTTTGCTGGTGTGTAAAATTTCTAGCAACATATCAAACATGGTTTGGCTATGTTATCTTGGCTAAGTTAGGTGTATGACTAACTACTATTGGATCAAGTGTGGATAATCACTGAGCAATTTTGTTTCAAGGAATACCTCTGCATCAGTTTTTATATCATCCCCACCATAAACTCTCGACATTCTTGAAGAAATTTCATTCTTTCAAGCTCTTTATTTTTAATTTCAAGAGATGTCGTGCTGCAAAATTAATATTAACATTTTCTGCTATGATAAGACTTTTTGAGTCTGATAAGTCTACAGCAACTAATTTTGATGCTGTTGTTACACTCTTAAGAATTTCTTCAGATACAATACATGTCATTAAGGTCCGAATCAAATTATGCAGATCTTCAAATAAAAAACGGTAGATAGGATTTGATGTTTGGTAACAGCAGAGAAATGGTTCACATGCTTTGATACAATTTTACGAAAAGCAAACTTGCATTTCATAAATAGATTACTGACAGCATTCTTGACAGTTGAAACTACTGCACTGTTAGGAAGCTTTGTTTCTCCTACAAACATTTTAATATTATCCCAAATCTCAAGTGCCCTTTCAAAACATTTAGAATACAGACTCTGTGTGGAATGCACAGAATGCAAGAGTATTGGACTGGTAAGCAGACAGTGGGAAAAGTAGATCGATTGCTTTGCATGAGTGATCTTGGCTGAAAAGATAAGTTACTTTTTGGTTCAAACTGTAACTAATAAGTTGAATTTTAGCATGAAATCTGATTTTTTTCCCATTTTCCTGACCTTTCTTCATTTTTTTTTCTAGACTTTTTTTCCATTTCCCTGACTTTTCCTGACCAAAATTCATTTCCCTGACTTTCCAGGTCTGTAGAAACCCTGCCTAAGAATTTAAAAATAATAAATAAGTAAAAGGAAAAAGCTTTAATTTTCTCGGTCAAGAAATTTTATAAACTGGCTTTTTCAAATCCATTTAGTGACATGTGATTTATTAGTTTTTAAAATATCATTCCTTAAAATCCAAATGGATAGATACAACACAAAATTTAATTTACTCTAAGTACAATCACTTATTTTTTATACTGAGTATAATTATTTTTGTTACACACAGAGAGAGATATAATATTTATCATATTTTGAATACTAAAATAATATATAATCATTTACACAGGAAAAAAAAACAGAAAACAAATCCTTTTTTCCTTAAAAAAGAAATATTTTCTGTTTGATAACACTTCTAAAGCGACATACTTCAGCCTTTTAGTTTCCTTATAACATAAATATAAAAGTATGAATTTATATTTAATTAAAAAAACTTAACATTTGGAAAAATATATATAAACTGCAATTCATGATCTGCCTCACTAGTGGGCAAGGGCATAGCGGGAGAAGGAAGGGGCCCGTTCGAAACCAGATTGTGTCCACCGACCTAACCGCTCAGAGTTTTCCATGGTTTCCTCCAAAACTTAGTACAGGCTAGACACCTTAGAAAGACCTCTACGGAGGGCACCCCATCCCTCAGCCTAGAGTCCATGTGTAGCTAATTCACCATAATCCCACAACAACAGCAATTCAGGATCTCAAATTTAAGTACATGCATGAAAGATCAGATTAACTCTCTCCATTATGAATCTAAAGCCACTTAATTATATAAAGCTATGCATCAAGCATCAGTGACCTCATAAAACTCCAAGAAAATAAATTAAATAGCATACTAAATAAATATAAGTAAACAAATAAATATATGTATATTTCCTTCTAAAATTAAAAAAAAAAGTATTGTTGGCTAAAAAAATAAGTACTTTATTATTTACACATGCAACTAAGATGGAATGTAGCTAAGGAAAAAAATAAATAAATAAATCTCTTTATATATAATAATATGCATATATAGTTCCATAATATACCAACTTTTTTCTACCAGTATGAATGACAAAGTGGAACTTTAAGTCTGAATAACAGGAAATCATAAATAAAATGAACAAAGCATAAAATGCATGCTTGTTTATACTTATAATTACAGGTAAATTAACCTGTTTGTAAGTATCTTTTTTAATTCTTAACCTAATAAATGGAATGCAAATAATACCAAAATAAAAATATAATTTTGACAAAATGTAAGTAATAGAATGCAAATTCTTTATGAATTTAAAAACTGCTAACTTATATATTAAAAAAAGAGAACAAAAAAACTTACTAATGATTTACTACAAGGTAAAACGACCTATTGCAGAAAACAAAGTATAAAGCAAATAAGAACTTTAAAAGAAGAGATGCAATGTGTTTGCTAAATTAATTAATTAAATAAATATTAAAACTTATTTGTAAATTAAAATTCCAAGTAAAATAATAAATAAGAAAAGCAAGATTGTCTCACTTAAATGCTTATGGACTCTAGTTGCATAAGTATACAGTTTTTGGTTCATGTGAAAAAAATATATTTACTATAAGTTTAATAATTTTTTCCTGAAATTCTTCTTTAAAAATCAGACAATAAACAAGTATACATTGTAACTAGATTAAATACTTATTAATAAAATCAACATAAACAGTTTTTATGTAACAAAATAAACTTCAACAATACTTTAAAATATCAATGAACAACATTTCGTAACAGAAACAATTTCTTCTTTTTTATAAATTTGTAAATACCACATTAATCATTCCAGACACTGATCAACAATTAAGGATATAAGAGTTACTTATACTATCTCACAGCATGGATGCCCTAATTTGTGCACATACACAAAAACTAATTTTCCTCAAAAATTTAATATTTTTTTATTTTATTTTTTAATAACAAATTTAATCTCTACTATCAAAAGAAAAATTATTTAATTCAAAGAGAAATTATTAAATCAGGTCTGAATGGGTTAATATAATCAAAGAAATTCAGTGAAAAAACATAAAAACAATCAAAATAATAATACATTAAGTTATAGTATTAAAAATTGTAACTCCACAGCACTATCAATGTTTTTCATTCTTCAAAAAATTGGCATTAGAAATCAGATTCATGTTTTTGAAAAACTTTTTCACCAGAAACTACACAGTAACTCCAATAATAATTCCAATAATTATAATAAGCACAATAGCAGCTATGATGCTCAGGATGATAATTTTCTAATAAAATAAAATAAATAAATCATAAAACACAAAATAATGAAAAGCAAATAAATAATAAAAAATCATAAAATAAAAAGTAAATAAATATAAAAAGGCAGGAATTAGTGTTTTAAAAGATTTTTACAATTTATTTTGGCACATTCAATTGATATTATGAAAAATTACGTTCATAATTTATATATTGGGCATTATGGAATTATCTCTAAAGAAATTGTTAAGTAAAATAATCTGAAACCAATGTAATTGTTAAGTAAAATAATCTGAAACCAATCTAATAAACATCTATACAACTACAAACCAAAGCTATATTTTGATACCCAGCCTCTCACCTATGAAAAACATCCCAAGTATCTAGGATTCATCCTGGATCCTGAATTCAACAGCAACAAGCATATTAACCACCTGGTTTCAAAGGCTCGTAAGGGCCTTAACATTCTTAAATACCTAGCTGGCAGGGATTGGGGAGCTGGTGCAATCACTCTTAGAACCATATATATTTCGCTTATAAGACCTATTCTGGAATATGGCTACCCTATTTATTCCTGTGCGTCTGAAACCAATCTCCTGAAATTAGAACGTGTACAAGTGAGTGCCGCTCGAATCATTCTCAGACTTAAAAATAGCTGCCCTTCTGGTATAGCCCTATTTGAAGCCAACTTACAACCACTGCATCTTAGAAGAAGAGCTAACTTGGTAAAATACTTTAATAAAATTTACAGCTATGGCTCCCAACATCGTACTTCCTTGTATCTGCACACCTGGCATAATAATCAAAGACTAAAGAATTCAGCCCTTTTAGTTTGGCGGAAACTCAAAATCTGATCTCTTGTGAGGTTGAACCTCAATCTTTGAGATCTTATATTGATCCCTCAGAGGGAATGCCAAAAGTTTTCTTCCACTTTGATCTGAATTCTACTGCAAACAAGCAAACTCATCTTGACGACCATCTTTGGCAGCTGGCCCTGGAAATCATTAGTCGCAATCCTAAAGATGCAGTGCAGGTCTATACTGATGGTAGCCGTACAGAAAACCTTACTGGCAGCAGTATTTATATTAGAACTCCCCATCTTGAGACTTCATTAAAACAAAGAAACCCTAATACTTGTTCTGTCTTCAGGAGCAAATTTATTGCAATAAATGTTGGACTTGACGCTATCTTAACTATTGATTATGAATTTGGTGAACTATGGATCTTATCGGACAGCCGCAGTGCACTTCAACATCTTAGTGACTGGTCCTCTGCAGGCGATGAAACCAGTATATCTATCCTGGTCAAACTAAAGAAACTTTCTCAGAACCACGACATCCATCTCCAATGGATCCCATCACATGTAAACATTAGTGGTAATGAGGTTGCAGATAGATTGGCCAAAGAAGGCAGTGAAGACGAAACGACCACTGGTGTTTCGCTTACTCACCAAGAACTGTATTCAATTGAAAAATCTAAATTAAATTCAATTTGGCGTATTCCACCTGTGCACCAATGGTACACCGGAACATCTCCTGGCTCTCTTCTGGAATTTAAATGTGATCGTGGCTCCCAGACTGCACTTGCTAGACTTAAAAGTGGCCACCTTAAGTGTCTTTCGTATGAACATGGCAAAAAAATCCACCCCACTTGCAAGAAATGCTGTGATCATTCAGCCTCTCCAGAGCACATACTGAGTTGCGTCGGACTTTCTAGGGAGGACTTAGCATCTGCTCCCCTTTTAGTTATTGATTTTCGGTCAGTCAACAATCTATTGGAGTTGATCTGACTTATGTCAGATCTTTAAAGAGGATAAGCAACAACAACAACAATTTGAAACCAAGAAAATACTGAGACCGAGAACACTATCAAAATCTATTTTTATAAATGATTATTTTTTCAAGAAAATAGGTTATGGAAAGTTTTAGAGAGATTATTATATTAGTTATGTCATCAAAATCAAGCACAAACTAATGTAAGGTTTGACAAAAGAAAATCACTGATATGTACTGTAGTAATACTTTGAAGGATTTACTTTTATGTTAATAGCCAAATATTGGCAGTAAGCTGAATTTAACTGCTTTAAACATGACACTCAGAGGCACTCCAGAGCATGAAGGTTTGCTCACAATTAAGATAATCCCCATAACTAAAAGGAGAGATTCCTAGCTCTTGCTTCACTCTGCTCCCTGAAGACAAATGTCACATTAAATGAATATACACAGTAGTCTTTTGATTAACCTGGATTAAAGTCTGTCCTACAATCAATCCACTCTCTATCAACAATTCATCCTGACTTCTTATATTTTGAAGTTCGTGATTTAAAGCCTCATTTATAGTGATCAGTTTTGAAAGTCAGAGCACTTGACAGTATAAATGTTAGGTAGCCAATAAAATTTTGTTACTGCACTTTTAAATCTTACAATGTGTTATAATTGTATGGTTTCAAACTAAAAGAATAATAATAAATAAAATCCAACAGGAACTAAAAGAGAAAGGGACATTTGGTTGAAATAAATAAATAAGTAAGATCAAGTGATAGCCTAGCATAAACATTCAAATTAAATATTTTTGTACTGGATAGATATGAAAAGATTACTGGATAACTTTACTTATACTAATGCCACACAGAATGGGGAAGTCAGTATTAGGCAGGTAGCAAGTGAACCAAACTATACAACCAGTAAAAAATAAGTAGTTCAGTTTTGGCAGAATAAACAGGCTTCAGCAAGAGTAAAAATGTGAAGACATTTAAATTTCCCCCCCAAAAATGAACAGAAGATAAAAATACATAGTTGAAAAGTAAGTTTCAACAACCAAAAGATATAATCATAAATGATATCATCAATATCGTAAATGAATTTTAACACTTTTCATTCTATCATCTTATTTTTAAAATAAAAACAAATAAAATGCTTTTACTTTTCGAGCTTTACTTTGCCACTTCACAGCTCTGTTTATGTCAGTTTTGGCAGAATCAACATAATCAACTGCATTTTGGACATTGTATTCTATTCTGTCAACAAGGTCACCCTAAATATTAGAAAATTATCAGTTAAGAAAAGTTCTAATGTTTATAATATGTGTGATTTAAAAAGTTAAAAAAAAACAATATAGCTCAAAATTTAAAATTATACCTAATACATGCAAAACTGTTAATGTAAATAGCATAATGTATGACATATTTATAGACATATTTGTACAAATATGAATTAAAAGACAGAGCAAAACAATAATAGTCATGAAAAGTATAGGCATCAATATCACAACATTATTACAAGATTTCTTTTCTTCTGTTTTAAATAAAGCAGCAGTTTAACAGTTATACATTTTTAAAATATTTTAATAATTTACATATAAATGACAAACATGATGAAAAGGAACAGAAAATGTCTTGTTCCCAAAACAAAAGTTGCTACTAGCCTACAAGTTCTTAATGCTAATACTATCAATTTTAAGAATTTAAAGCATTATATTAGTAGACTAGATTCGGTTTTGCAAAAATTTATAAATTAGAAAAGCAGTAGGACGTTAGGTAAGTTTTTTTTTTTTTTTAATCATTAAAGTGCAGTAGAATCCAAGTTTGCAAACATTTATAAAACCAGTCAAAGTATGATTTTCTGTTTTAAATTCTGATTTATTAATCAACCTTTCCACTAATAAATGGATGAATAAATAAAATAGTTTGCTCCCCTTCACCCTTGCACAAATGAAAAAAAAAAAAAAAAAGTCCACTCATAATAGACATTTTATTTATTTCTTTTCTATACCTTTCTGAGCTAGATGTAAATAATTTTAAAATATGCATTTAATTGAAAAACAATAATGAAGTATACTGCAACAGTTTAAAAGGAATGAAATAACATGACATACCTGGCTCTCAACTAAAACAGCCATATCAAGAAACATATCATGCAGTTCTCGTATACTTTTCTCCAGTTTCATTATATCTGCATGCCGATCTTCTATATCTGCCAAAGTCTGTCTGGCTTTTTGAGTTTCAATCACAATCTAAGGAATGTTTGAAAGATAATAACATAAATATTAAAATCACCAAGAAAAAATAAACATTCAGTTACAAAACCATAAATATTTTAAATAAAAAGTACATTTTTATGCATATAAAACAATGAAGTTACAAGAGATTGCATAATTGGTTTTTAATAAAGTTAAATTTTAAAAAATTATATATTTAAGTTGAATACAGGGTGATCAGTTTAAAACAATGCCCATAGATTTTTCGTATCACCCTTAAATCTAGCGGATGTGGCAACTATTCTGATTGTTTGAATAGTATTGCAGTGTGTGAGACAATTTCCATTGCTGTGGGACTGTTACAATTTTATTTGAGGGGTAAAACAGAAATGGAGACACACAATGCTACTTTATCCTGTGATAATTTTATTTTAAAAAACAATTTAATTCAAATTTAATTCAAATTTTTTACATTATTATTCCTTACAGAAAATGTTGAAAATGTTTGCTACCAGTTTGAATGCAAACATGAGCATGTCAAACCAAGTTCTTTGACACACTTCACAACATCGTTGATGTTACTGATGAAATTTCTTCAGTTATGGTTTGTTTTAATTCATCAATGTTTGCAAGACTTCTCTGGAAAACACTATGTTTAACCCCATACAAAAAAAAAAAAATAAATAAATAAATAAATAAATAAGCAAATAAAAAATAAATCTAATGGGAGAGGAATAATTAATAATGGAATGATAACATAAAAAAATTGAATTAAATTATGTTTTTATAAAATAAAATTATCACAGGATCGAGTAACCTTGTGTATCTAAATTTCTTTTTCACTTCACAAATAAAGTTATACCAGTCCAACAGTGTTGCAAATTGTCCCCCACACTTAAACAAGGTTCAAACAATTATATTTTAGTGTTAGAATAATTGTCACATCCATAAGATTTAAGAGTAATAAGAAAAACCAACAGGTACTCTTTTAAATTGATCATCCTGTATTGATTTTAAATACATATTTAATATTTACATGCTTTTTCAGATAACATTATTTTTTTCCTTAAAATTGCATTAAAAGAAGGTTTTTCTTTTTTTAAACCAGGTTTCAAGAGTTATAACTCACCCAGTACATAAAAGGCAATGTTCAAATTTATGTTTCTTCTATGGCAATGCTTTCCCTAAAGCGAGAGAATCTCGAATTTTTTTTTCTCTTTCTCACTGTAAAAAATTATTACTACGAGAAATTCACGCACCCTACAAAACGGTTTCTCAAAATAATAATAATAATAATAATAATAAATAAATAAAAAATAATTAGAAAGTAATGAAAACAGTTGTAAGTTTAAAACAGAGTGTAAAAGTGGATTCTTAAGGACTCCTAGTCTATAAAAAAAGGGGGTGGGGTGGGGTGGGGGGTGTCCGAGACCACGGACGTTTTTCAACTGGGTTAGTTTTATTGGATGTAACTGGGCCTGTTTTAGACTTGTAAGTCCTGTTACATGCAATAAAAATAACTAAAAATTGGCATTTACCCGAGGCAGGCATAAATACCAATTAATAAATACAGTGTTACCCCCTTTAATGGACAACTCTAATTAGTGGACATTATTGCGAGTCCCAGTCCCTTTAAATAGGATATTCCATGTTATCCACTCTGAATAACGGACACTCCAAGTAGCGGACACTCATTTTAAATGTACAAATTTTTTAAGCAAAAGTTTAGAGAAAAATCAAAACAGATCATGTTTGTAGTATTACAAACAGCTTTAGCTTTTCCCTTTCTTATCTCCAAAGGTATTCATAGGACTGGTCAATGGTTTTTATCTTCACAATGGGATTCACCTCTTATTTATTTCCCTTTCTTTCTTAGAATCGAGAAGATGAATACGAGTATGCCGTTGAAGCAGTTGACCATGTGACATTGTATGATTCGACTGGGGAAATTCAGGATTAGGTTTCATCACAGGAGTAGAATTGGTGCCTTATCACACGTACTGTATTGCACAGTGAGGGGCAAGCAAAGCAGGTGAAACCTTTTATTCGCCTTGGCGGCACTGAGACTACGTATGACAAAAAGGATTTCTATTCACTGGGCAAAAAGAGCTGCCGCCAATCAAGCAGTACTGGTAGGGACTCTTTTTTGCTGCTGTTGTTGTTTTCTAAATGTCAATCTCTGGTAAAGCTATCCTATAATCGTGTTGTTTAAATTTAGTGTGAATTATAATGGCATCAAAAAGGAAGAGATTAACATTGGAAGAAAAAATTGATGTTCTTGAAGTTGTTGAAAGAGAAAAGCTGACTGTGCATTGTCTTGCTGAACATTTTAAAGTTGGAGAAACTCAGATAAGTGAACTTTTGAAGGATAAAGACAAAATAAGGAAAATGTGGATGGTGAATTCAAATGAAAATTTGAAGAATTTGAAGCTTTGTAAAACTGAAACAAGCAAAATCGATGAAATGGTGATAAAATGGTTCCACTCTGTTCGTGCAAAGAACATTCCTATAAGCAGTGTTTTGCTTCAAGAAAAAGCCGGAGAAGTTGGTCGAACTTTAGGATTGGACACCTTTAAGGCATCAAATGCATGGCTAGAAAAATTCCAAACATGTCACAATATTTCTTTCAAATCTGTTTGTGGTGAAGAGAAATCTGTAAACCCAACTCATGTTACAGATTGGATTGAAAAAGTAAAATCAGTGTGCCAAGGATATGATGGCAAAAGCATATTCAATGCTGACGAGACTGGTCTCTTTTATCACATCCTTCAGGACAAAACATTGTGTTTCAAGGGAGAGAAATGTAGTGGCCACAAAATTTAAAAAGAACGTCTCACTGTTTTGTTGTGTTGCAACATGCTGGAAGAGTTTGAAACTCCACTAGTCATCCGAAAAGCTAGAAAACCAAGATGTTTTTAAAACATGAAGTACGAAAAATTAATGTTTCCTGGAATTCTAACAAGAAAGCATGGATGACCACTGAAATAATGAGTGATTAGTTAGTAGACTTGGAAAAAAGAATGAAGAGGCAAGCAAGAAAAATACTTCTCTTCCTGGATCATGCTATTTCTCATCCCGAAGATTTTACAGCCTCTTGATCAGGGTATTATCCAAAGCTTTAAAGTAGGGTACAGAAAGCCTCGCCTCAGACATGTTCTTTCACAGATTTCTTTTACTAAATCTAGTGGAGATTTAGCAAGATCCATATCTGTTTTGGATGCAGTTTCATGGATCACGTCAGCTCTTAAAAAGGTGAAACCTTGGAGCATCCTAAAATGTTTTAAACAGGCAGGAATCGCAAGTCCAAGCGATGTGGTACCAGATTCTGCAAGAACTTCATGAACTACTGACACGTATGCATTCAAATGTCCGTGTTGATGATTATGTAGAAATTGACAAGGATTTGTGGATTGAGGAAGAGGACTTGGATGTTACAAGTTTCGTTACTCAAAACACAACCGAACAGTTTTCTTTCCGACAATGATTTCCCCTGTGAATGAAAACGGAGTTTGTAAAAGACTTTTCAGAAGCACTAAGATACAGTGAAGAACTGAAAAAGATTTTTCTCTGCAAAGGGGACTTCTGAGGGCCTTGCAAAGGTAAATGACTTAAATATTCATACGGAGAAAGATGTTTTTAATTCAAAAAAAAAGAAATGTCAAACATTGTTAACTGATTACTTTAGTTAACTAAATTAATTTTCTATATAATTAAAGTTGTCAATATTTTAAGCAAGACAAAAGCAATTGTTCATATTCTCATAGTAAAATGATAATTGAATAATTTTAATTAAAATGGCATGCTATAAGCTAAAAAATGAAAAAAAGTTAGTCCCCCCCCCCCCCCGAATACCGGATGAAACTTCTGGTCCCCTGACTGTCTGTTATTCGGAGGTACCACTGTACCTTGCCCACTGGGTATTTGCCCAACCTAAATCTATAATGAAAAATTCTCACCCATTTTTTAAAAAGCTCACTCAGTTTTGGGGAAGGGGGGAGAAATTATCACCCAATTTTTTTTCGTACTGAAAACCCTGTACAGACTAAATAACTAATGGAATGATTTAAGTGCAGCTTTCAACAAGAAGGTTTAAAAGTCAAACATTGGCACAACAGCCCCTCTGTGGGGCCTAGGCCTGCACTGCCCAACCGCACCTTTGTAACCATGAGCTCTGGGGTGCGGATGCATATGCTTCGGCCAGGTGGTCAGACTGACACAAAGTCCCCAGTGTTTGATTTGGTCCTCATTTTATTGACCCACTCAAGGGATGAAAGGCTGAGAAGAAGGTTTAAAGCTAAAGAAATTCTAAATCTGGCCAATAGAAAGTATGGGCCCAAAATGTTCTTTGCATTTTCATGCTTGCACTTTCCTCTCACCGAAAGTAGCAATAATGCTGTTTTTCCTTGCAACCATGTCGGTGTAAAATGAAGAAATTTTGAATTTTCCGGCACTGATTGCAATTGAATGGACAATATACCTATCTATGTAAAAGGCAATACTCAAATGTGTGTTTCTTCTAAAGGCTAAAAGAAACTACTGGGTCAATTCAAGTATGTTTTTTTGATAAATGATCCTGTTTTATATTACAAATTACAAGCCAAAATAAAACAGTTGCTGAGGCATGATGTTAGAACTTAACCTGAAATACAAAAATTTTACTCTGCAGGAATAAAGCATTTTGAAAATGAACAGATTTGTTAGAAAAGCACTTCTTATGTTCTTTCTTTTCATGAAGTAGCATTGACATTGTATAATTATTTTGTTGTTGAGCTATATATCATTGCAAGTTAGTGTTTGCAAGGCAAAACTTGTGTCACAAGGTCAAAGAATTTTTCCTTTTTTGCATTTTTAAAATAATGGAATTAATTTCAATAGTATAAATAAGAAAAAATTTGCTTTTTTCTGTGTGTGGAACATGTAGGCAGCTAGTACAATATACTGAAATCACAAAACCACAGATGTGTTTTACAAGTAGCTAAAAGGGTTCTTTAATTTGAAATATATATTTCTATGGAAAAGCAAAAGAGATAGTTTAGATAAATAATTGTAACTTACACCCTGAGTAAATACAGCAAAATTCCCACCTTCTAACATTTCTTCAATTTCAGTATCTGTTCTTACATTTCCGGCTAGAGAAAAACAAATTAAAGTTTTTCTTTACAAAGTACAAAACCAAATGTACAAATTTTTAACATTTCATAATGTTAATTAATTTTTAATAAGAAAAATTGCTTAGATCAATGGTGATAAAGACAAATTTACTTTGTTCATGATAAAAACACTTAAAATTTAGAAATGCTGAAAAAATTGTAATTATAAATTAGATAATGAATTATGTTTTGAATTTTTAAAATAGATAAGATTTCCAGTACACTTTTTGGTATATCTGTGAGAAATTTCATTCTGACTGCTTTAACAGTGTATATTAATATATATTAATGCTATTTATAAATACATACATTCTGTCAAAAAAGTTCCAGGAATTAGTCAATAAAACACAAAATGTTTATCATTCATCCAAACTTATTTTATGGCCTTCAAAGTAGGCCCCTTTCGAAATAATATACTTATGCCAACGAATAATCCAATCATCAAAACATTTTTAAAATGCATTTTTCGGAATCTACTTCAGTTCTTGCAGCGGATTCTCTTTTATGTCTTCTATCGACTGAAAACAGGTGCCTCAAAGTGGTAACTTAAGTTGTGGAAAGAGAAAAAAGTTGGCTGGAGCGATATCGGGTGAATATAGTGGTTGTTTGATGGTATTTGTTAAATTTTTGGTCAGAAATTCATTCAAAATGATAGCCTTGTGAGATTGTGCATTGTCATGGTGCAAAATCCAAGAGTTTACTTTCCACACATCCAGCCTTTTTCAACGAATTTTCTCTCTCAGTCGCCGCATAATGCTCAGACAATATTCTTTATTTACCGTCTGACCTTCTGGCAAGAATTCCGAGTGCACAACACTGCGATAATCAACATTACCTTGACTTTTGATAGACTTTGACGAGGCTTTATTGGTTTTGGCTCAGTTGGAAGCCACCATTCCAAAGCTTGTTGACTGGTTTGCATGTCAAACTTGTAAACCTGTCTCATTAAAAGTTACAATGCGTTTTATGAATGCAAAAATTGCAAAACACACTTGAAATGAACTGACAAAGTCGAGCACTGTAAACAAACTAAATGACAGATAATGCTCAAACTCCGCGTCAGTATAGAGGACAGTTGTGCCAACTTGGCGACAAAAAGAATTTTGACAATCTCTTTAGGCAGGCTTTTTAAATGACAAATTCCCGGAACTTTTCTGACAGAATGCATGGGTGTGTGTGTGTGTGTGTGAGTATACGAAACATTTTTTTCTTACACATATCCATATACGTATATGTGTATATTTCAGAAATACATAAAATGTATAGATCAAAAGTAATTAATTATAAATACTGTAAATACAAAAAAAGAAAAACTAATGCATGTCACACATAAAATAATTTCCAAAAATTAATTTATTAGCTTACTAATTTCCAACTGTCTCTTAATTCTGTCTTTACATCGCTGTCTATATTCAGTCTGAATAATATTATAATCAGTCATTGCATCAACAAACCTTCTAGATAAAGCTGAATGCTGAAAAAATTTGAATTATGCCACATTGAAGTCAGAAGTTTGAAATAAATAAATATTGTCTCATCAATATTGTATACATCGACAGTTATAAAAATTAAAATATAAATACTAATATATTTATCCAAATTATTTTGATTTCCAACAGTAAATCACACAAAGATAGGCAAGTATGTAATATTTTTTTTAATTACAAATAATATTTAGTACAGACACAAATTTATTTAATACATTTTAATAAAAAATGTATTAATGTTTTGTTAATAATGTAAAATGATTTTAATGCTAAATAATTTTGCATAACAGAACGAGATTTTTATAATTAATTAAAATTTTCAGGAGATTAAATCTAAATATAGTGGAAGGATGGACAAAATGGGGTGGTGGGCAAAGCAGGATTTTTGATTTTCCCCACTTATAAAGTACTGCCATTTCTATATCATTGCTACAGGTTGTATATAAAGTGTCTATTTTCTATTTCCACGTGGGATACTGCTTGTAGAGTCACAGACAGGTTCTCCTGAGATTTATTACTTTTTTCATTACACTATTCTAAGGTAAGTGTAATGTTAGTCTTTTTTACTTCCTTGTACGTAGTATAAGGAAGTAATGTGATCCCGAAAAATTTTGGGGGCCAAATTTCGACATAAAAACCGATTTTGACTACCTCTGAATTTAATTAAAAAAAATTTTTCGATGCATCTCATCGTAGGCTAGCATGCACTATCATATTAACGCATCTGCAACTCATTTTGACCAGTGGCGAGTCTACTGTGGCCCGTTTTTCCATGCCGTCTGTACGTACGTATGTATGTAACTCGCATATCTCAAAAACTATTGGTCGTAGAATGTTGAGATTTGATATTTAGGATTGTTCTATGATCTAGTTGTGCACCTCCCCTTTTGGTGGCAATCGAATGGATAGTTTATGTACAGGACCGCCCAAAAGATTCGAAATACATTACGCTCTATGGGCCGAAATTCATTAAACTCGCCTAACTCAAAAGCTATTAGGCGTAGAATGTCGAAACTTCATATTTTGGATAGTTGTAACATCTAGTTGGGCACCTCCCCTTTTGGTTCCATTCGACTGGATAGTTTATCTACAGGACTGCCCAAAACATTCAAAATACATTACACTCAATGGGCATTAATTCATTAAACTCGCATATCTCAAAAACTGTTAGGCGTCGAATGTTGAAACTTTATATTTAGGATTGTTGTAACATCTAGTTGTGCACCTCCCCTTTCGGTTCCATTCGACTGAATAGTTTATCTACAGGACCGCCCAAAAGATTCGAAATACGTTACGCTCTATGGGCCGAAATTCATCAAAGCGTTTTTTAGAGGTATTGGGCTATTTCAAACGACTCAGAAGTGATATATGCTGTAAAGAGTTAGAAATGAATTTCTCTATTAAAAAAAGTGTCTTTATCATTTATAGTTCTGCTACAGGAACACTCAAAAGATTTCCAATACATTACGGTCAATAGCAATTTTAGGGGCATTCATCCATTTCAAGCACAATACCGTCCTACCACATAAGTTAGGTAATGGTCCGACCACGGTCACGTGCCTCCCTCAAGAACTATGCCAAAAGTCGCCAAGCTTGGCGACTTTTGGTGTACGTGTGTGCATATTTAACTCTCAAATCTCAAAAACTATTATGAAATTTCATTTATAAAAATGTTGTAACATCTAGTTGTGCATCTCGATTTTTGGTTCCAATCTGCTGGAGAGTTTATTTACAGGACCACCGAAAAGAATTTCAGTACCTTAATGTCTATGGACATCTTCATTATAATACAACTGTAGACAGTCATTGTTTGGTACATGCCCAAAATCTCGCCGTCTGTCCTCGACCTTGGCGAGTTTTGGCAAAATATCGCCAAATTTGGCAATAGTCAGTCATTTGGTCCATGCCCAAAGTATCGCCATTTGTCATCGTTCTTGGCGAGTTTTGGCAAAATATCGCCAAATTTGGCGATAATCTGTCGTTTGGTTTATGCTTAAAATCTCGCCAAATGTCGTCGACAATGACGAGTTTCGCCGAAATATCGCCAAATTTGGCGCCAAAAATTATTTCCTTTTTTGTATAACTCTAAAACTTTAACCCGTAGATTTTTTAAGTTTGTATTTAGAACTATTGTAATATCTAACTGTTTTCAATATCTTTTTTGACAGCAATCGACTGAGAATTTATTTACAGGGTGAGCCAAATGACTTTGAATACATTGAGGTGTATAGATGCATTCAATTCATTGAAAGTCTGTGGTCAATGACTACTTTGGCTATCCCCAAAATCTCGCTGACTATCTCAAGTTTGTCGGCTTTTGGTGAAATATCGCCAAATAAAGTGTCAGAAGGCAATCTTTCAAATTGAACTCAGCTTGGCGATATCGAAATATTTGGCTAGAAATCGCTAAACCTTAGTATTATTGATATTTTATCTCTTTCAAACAAATAAATTTAGAGGAAGTGCGTCGAAAATATTTTTGATCTAATGGACGTGCAAGGAAGTCATGTGTTGGACACATCAGATTTTTTGTTCTACGTTAGCATAAGATACTCTCTCATGTGACAGTTTACACTTGGTAAACAAGGTGTTTTTTAAGTAAATTGCACGAGAGAAAGTAGAACTACATTCCATATGATTTGTTAGGCCTAGATGTCTTGAATGGCTGCTTGTAAGGCAAAACAGGATATTGTGAGGTGAGGCGAAATAGGGTACTAGAAAACTGTTGCGAAGATCTTATCTGGGCCTGTGATGAAGAAAAAAAGGCAAAAAAGTCTGATGTCGGGCAGTTCACAAGCTAAAAGATGTTGCATTGTTACTCTACCCACAGACGACATCATCAGACAATAATCCAGATGATCTAGATGTTACATGCTTGTACTTTAGTGATATATTTGCAAAATCAGCACAAGGAGAAGGGTGAATCAAATGTAGTGCATGTAACAAATGGGATCATGATTTGTGAGGTGGTGTTGATGAGGATGATGATAAGTTTACATGTGAACTCTGTACTATATGATGGGTGTACTTTGCAAACTGTGTTTGTACCCCATTTTGCCCTAAACCATAGGGCGAAATGAGGTTGTTTGCAGCTTTGAACCTATTGAGATACAGGTCCCAAAATATGCAGAAATTTTCAAGTTTCAATACTGCAGAATAACAACTAAGATTGTAAAATTGAAATCAATATTACTTATTTAATTTATTTCTATTTGTCACAGAGTTATTGGCCAGAATAACCTTAAGTACCCCATTTTGCCTTCCCTTCCCCTATATACACTGGTGAAATAAATTAAGAGAATTTGCATATTTTATCAAATTTCATGGAAAGAACTGAACTAAAAGTAAAACCACTGCTTTTAGACAAAAACGCAAATCTTGTACATCAAATACATAAGCGTACACAGGTGTGTAGGCGGAACCAGCAGAGAAACAGGCATGTGTAATAATAGTTTATAAGCATGCGTAAGTTACGACGCAATTCATTCACTAGAACACTTTGAATTTCCTGGTGTTATTTTGCAGCAATCAGTTAATTTTAAATTGTCACAGTAAAAATGAGTAACTACCAACGTTTAGATGATAGAATGAAGTGGCAAATTGTGGGGAGGCTAGAAGTAGGCCAATCTCAACTCCAGATTTGTAGAGAGTTCAATTTAACACCCAGTGTCATGTGTAACTAATGGAAACAGTTTCAGGATACCGAGAAAAAGCCTGGGCAAGATCGTCGAAGAGTCACAATGGCCAGAGAAGATCTACAACTCTCAAAACAGCAATTGAAACAGAATAAAAGTCAAATAATATAGAAATAAGTACCAGAAAATGCATGTTAATGAATATATATATATAAATAATTTTTTAGCCCTTTTCCCCCAACCATCGCCCTGAAAGTTTTTATTTAAACACAGTTTTTACCAATGATGTTACGTCTTTTTTTGAGAGACTTATTCTAGCAACAAACCCCTATTTCTTTCAGACCTGTTTTTTTTTTTTGTCTATGTCGAGTTACTTTTCAAACACATTTATAGATTAATAAGTATATAAAAGCAACGAGTTACTTTCCAAACACATTTATTTATTAATAAGTACATAAACGTAATGTGTAACAGCACCAATAATTGAAATAAATTAACATATCGGTTTTGGTATTTTTGACATGCTTTTGTCGGTGCTAGAATCAAGACACAGATTCTAGACTTATTTAGTACCTTTTGCACCAAGCTAGGTTTTCGTACTCACTACATACATTGATAAGTGGTGTCTCCTAACTTCAAACTCAGGTAAAAAAGAAAATATATATCTGAAATATGGAAGTCTTAGAAAAAGGACAAATTTAGAAAGTTGTTTATTTCTACATCAACTACTGGCAACTGTGTATGCAAATCATGCATGTACGGGGTAAAAGGGATGTGATATCATGCTTAACATCCCTCTTGTGGATAACCTGTTCATTCACATTGTTTACAATAATGGTGAATCTTCCCTTCTGTGCCCAACCTTGCTTCCCAGAATGACTCATATGCTTTGTGTAGTGGATACTTAATGATAGTAGCTGAGAAACAATGCTGGTAAGAGAGGGGAAACTTCACCATTATGTTTTTGCAATGATCAAAATGAATTAGTTTCAAAATTTAAAATGAAAAAGCATGGCTCACCAGTTAGAAAATTTGTGAGTGTTACTGAGATTAGGAAATTACAATACCTATCTATCTATATATATTTAAAAAAAAAAGTTTGATAAAATCCTGGTTCTTTTTTAGTACGTTTTATTGATTAAAAAAAAACAATAATATGAGTTTACATTTGTACTTGTTTATTGTTTAAAAAAATAAAAATAATTTTTTTTTTAAATGTACAAATGAACAAATGATGACAGGTATCATTTAAATGCTCTTCTTTTAATTAATATAATCTCTGACATAGTGAATTGGTAAATTTCTGTTTCGTTTTTTGATGGTTTACCAATGCCATTCCTTACTGCAGGGGAGCCGCATTAAAAATAACAAATGAAGCCGCTAAGAAAAACATCAAAATACCAATAAAACCTAACCAAACTATTTTCAAACATATGCGCAGCGATAAAGACCCTATTGACCCTAATGAAACCACCGGCATTTATAAAATAAACTTTACATATAATAATTCAAGTAAATCAGGATGCTACATTGGTATGACTAAAAGAAAAATTAAAGACAGAAAAAAAGAACACCACAATGATATTAAATTCAATAAACCCAGTACTGCTCTTTCCAAAATAGCCCAAGAACACCCCATAGAAATCAATTTTAATAATAGACAAAAACTCGCCAATTATAAAAATAACTATTATGCACTCAATATGGAAGCACTACAGATTATAACCACAGAGGGCACGGTAAACGGCATGACGCATGCACAAATCGATCCGGGATGGAATGAAGTTCTGAGAAAGAGAGCAGAGCAGTTGGAAGCTAAGGCTGAAGAAGGTGGTGGCTGCCACTGAAAGTGCCACCAGTCAGATTTTAATGTGGTTTTAGCCTTTTAATATTTTAATACAGTCCGTCCTTTTCTTTTAAGTTACACTAGTATGGTTTGTCTGAAGCAATAGCGGTATTTGAAAATGTATGAACTTTTTTATAAAAACATAAAATCACAGAAAATGTCCAGAAAAATATTGAAAATCTTGAAAATTTACTGTTTAATTTAAAAAATGATGAAAAAAAACAACATAAAATTACTGTTTTTTTTTTTCTTTTAATAAATACAGTCGAACCTCGATTTAACGTACTGTGATTTAACAAATTCTGATTTAATGAATATTTTTTTTGTCCTGACAAAAAGGGTGCTAAAATGCTCTAGCATAGAATGTTGTTATTTTGAGGAGATAAAAATTAAACCATAGTGAGTATTAAAATGTAGTTCAAGATAAAGAGGTGAATAGAAAGAATTTAATAGTAAAAGTAGAAACATGCAAAATATCAGTGTAATAATCACACAAAAGTGAAAGAGAGATAACCGTAATAAATAGAAAAATCAATGCAAGCAACAAAAGTAAAATAATGACAAAAATAAAATAACAATTTTAAAAATATAAGCATGAAGCAGAATCCTATAATTTTTTAAGTTACAAAAAGAAGGGGTTCCCAAACTTGTCCATGTAGCGACATCCTTAAGATAATTAGAATTTTCTCATGGCACCTTTGTTGTACAATATCTGTGGAATACTGTAATTTTATATGTATTTATACACTTCATATCTGCACTATTGCAAAGAACAAATACAGAAGTAAAGAAGAAAGAACATAAACATAGTTAATACAGTTCAAATTTAAAATTCAAGCAAACACTTTAATGAAATCATGGTCGCTTTGTGCCATCCCTTGCCTCTCTGTGCAGCACCCTGGGGAGAAGTGGCACACACTTTAGGAGTCCCTGATCTAGATTATATTTTTGGTAACAAGATTATAAGAGTAAAATGGTTCTTCTCATACATTCAAACACTGCTTGACTAGATCAATTTGATCCAACATTTGATCCAAAATTCCAAAGCACATGTAAAATGTTGTTTGCAGCTGATGATTTAATTCAAGAGAAGATTTTTATGATCCATAAAAAGTATGATTTTTCAATATCTCACCTACCTGAGTCTTTTTTATCCGCAGGACAGCAGATGGAACTTTGGCCTGCTCCTGCATTTCAATATCTTCTGCCATTGCTGAATAAGATGTAGTATGAATCAAATATGTATGGAAAATTAACAGTGATACTTCTCATAATTTATGGATTAGAAAACAAAAACTATTCTTATATATGTAACAAAACTAAGATAAATGTCATTACACACCAGTGTATAGCAGGTATAGATTCTGAAAATGTAATCATATAAGGAATAAATGAACTGGCTAACATAAAGCTAGACAAATACAAAAATTCAAACTTCTAGTAGATACACTAAAGTGCTTATTTAATGTATGAGACATTTTCACTTTAAAGCATAATTTTAATAAATTTTTAACACTTAAAATAAATGACCCACACCCAAGATTTGCCCAGGGTTCCAGAATTGCTAGGACTAGAACAGCTCATCACCATACCATGCTTATGAAGACTGAAATAAAATTGTAAAAGCTTCACCTTCTACTTCAAGTTGCTCTCATAAATACTTGTTGGGAGAATTGAATTTAAAGTTAAAATAGCAGCTTTGTATTAAAATACTAAGAATAAAATATAGTAAAAAACAGCAAAATCTGGGGAAATCTTTTTTTTTTTTTTTTTTTTTTTTTTTTTTTTTTTTACATACACTAGGACATAAATATAATGTATGGGCAAAAGAAAAAATAATACATATTTGTATATTATTATGAGTAAGTAATAAAAATAGAAATTTTATTTGTTACATTTACAAATTACCTTTTAGCCTTTGCTTGACTTTGTTTGATAACCTTTTGATTTCTGCCATGAGGCTTTCCAATTCTTGCTTGATTTCTGAAAATAAGTAATTAAAATTGTGAGATGGTTTAAGAAACAAAATTAATTTTATTGATGCTCAACATAACACATAATAAACGAGCAATATGCAAGAAAAACTAGAAATATGAAGCCTCATTCAATAAATAAATAGGGGAGAGGGGAACTATAGAATTAACATCATGAATTTGGACCCTATGTTGAATTATGCGGTAGTGAAAGAGAAAAAAGTTGAAAAGATAGTTAAATTTAAAATTAAACAAAGAAATATTGAGGCACTGAAAATAACTAGTAGAATATTACATGATGCATTTAACAAAACACCTCAAAATCACTGAAACATTTCATATCAAAATGAATTACAAAATTAAGTTATTAAAAATATTACATCTTGTAAAACAAAATTACTTTCATCAGTTGATGGTGCAGATAATACAGAACTATGTTTTTTCTTTACTTCATCCACAGTTGCAACAATTTTATCTAAACTCAGTGATATTTCTTCAACCTACAATAGTAATGGAGGAGAAAAATCTAACATTAATCATCCAAACATAATTTTTTCTTAGGTAAAAATTAAGTAAAACACTTTTTAAATTAAAATTTATTCATTTTATTTATAAAAACTCAAAGAAGTCTATTAAAAAACACAAAAATAACACTAACATTATACAGCTGATAATACAATAGTTCAGAAGTATCTGTGTTATGTTTCACTTTCTATAACAAAATTTACTGTCAACTCTAATAAATCATTACACTTATAACCTACAACATATTTAAAATATAAAGAAACATGTTTATTCATACATTAAATAAAATAATATTTTGCAAAAAACACCACAAGAGTAAAAACAAATTCAAATTTCAATTTCTTTGAGACATCCAAAATTTCATCTTGCAAAAAACTAACCACAATAAATGGGTCTTCCGCATTCTTTATTATTATCAATGTAATTCAGACACAGTTTAAAATTAATGATTACAAAACAATTCAGTGTAACAATTCATGTAAAATAGTAAAACATAACTAGTAAAATGAAATAATACAGCAACAGTTTAACAAATGAAATGATGCAATGATTTTACCATTTTTTTTTTCTTAAAAAAAAAAAAAAAAAAAAAGAAAAAAACATAATAATAATTATTATTTTACACAAAAAGTAACTACTAAACAGAGGAGCAGAATTATATCCAGTGTTCCACAACATGACCTCGAGCAGTTACAAATGTTCTGCAGGCAGTTTGTCCAAATCTGGCAGATCACAGTAAAATGCAAAATTGATATGAAAAGTGAAGAGAGAAGAGATAGTATCAAGAGTACTTCGCTTTCATTGTTCTGCATAACTTATCGTTTTTTTTTTCTTTATTTTAAAAGATGAAATGTTCTGCAAAGACTGAGATTGTTCTGCAACACACATAACACTTTTAAGCACTTTCTGCTTCTGCACCACTAAATTCAATGAATGACAGTAAAAAAATATAAAATCTCTTACCACTGAAAAATATTCAGACAAGAATCCATCCGCACCATCCATATCAACCGGGACATCATTATTAGCTTCATGATTTTCATTCAAAGCCTACATATAAAGAAAAATAAAATATAAATTTTTTACACCCAGATTTCTTTCAGTACTTCAGTAAGTATCACAGGTGGAGGTATAGCTTCACATGGGGGGGTGTCCATACTTACTGAAAAATTTGACGAGATTTTACTACAAATAACTTGTAAAAAATTTCAGTTACATTACAAATTTTTAATCTTTATAATTTTTTTCTTTAGGGAAGAATGGGGGCACCTTGAGACGATCCCATTTGGGACACCTTCAATTTTTTGGCTTTCAATTTGCAAATAGGGAGTAATTTTCTTGGATGAGCATAGATGATAGCCTAGTCTACTGTCTGCTGTACTTATGTATTATCCCGGCGGTCATTCCTGCCAAACTATTTTTTCATCAAATGAGTTGATAAACTGTTGCCAATCGTATACAAAACCATTAGTAATTTCATGTAGGGATGCACCGAATATTCGGTATACTGCCCATTCGGTTCAGCTGAATACTTTAATATTTGGAAACCGAATAGTAAATAAATTTAAATATTCGAACAATTGGTAAACAAACACATATTTTTTTATACCATGGATGAAAGAAAGAGTATAGTACCATAGTACTAAATTAATTCAAGTTGCTACTTACTAACATTGCATTCAAATTAATTTTAATGCAAGAGAAAACACTTAGATGTGAAATTTAAATTTTGTTGCTTTTCAATTTTTCTTGAATCTTATAACACATTACATAAACTTACCATTGCTCATTTAATTATGAAACAGTAACCAGAAAAAAATCTTATATTAACCAATATTAAAGGTTCATAAATATCTAAAGTCAATGAACTGCTAATTTTTTTATAAAATATGCAGCTAAAAAAATAATCACCCATTTCAGAAATATTTTTAAAAATTATTAATAATACATAAAGGAAACACTTGAATATTAAACTTTGACACATTTTAATATCTGAAATTTTACACCATATGAAATATAAAATATTGTTTAAAAACAAACTAATTAAATTAATCTTTGCAATCAAAGTTTAACAATGGTTTAATAAATTGTAATTAAATATTTGGTATTCGGCCAAATATTTGGTCAGAATTTTAACCGAATATTCGTTATTCGGCAAAATATGGTATTCGGTGCATCCCTTATTTCATGTGCCCAGCATTTATTTTGGCAAAAAATTGCTCATCTTGACAGACTGCCAGGATAATACGTAAGTACCTAAAATACTTCTGGTCAAATATTTACAAACCACCCGAGTTACCGTAAAAAGCAAAAACCAATAGATACTAACTTTTTATTTGAAAGACTGTGGGAATCAGCCAAATGGAAAAACAAAAAGCACCGTAGAACAGCCAGACTACATCTCAACTCATATTTGGCTGAGTTTATGTGGAGACGTCTACATTCTAATGAAAATATTTTCGTTGCAATTCTAAATGCAATCCATGATTTCTGGCAAACTGCACTGGATTCAAATTAAATAAAGTCATTCATTGTAACTTAAACACCAGCGTATTATTCTGAAATAGCACCTACATGACATCTCGCCTCTAGTTAAATGAAATGTGCAGTTTATAAAACACAAAAATTTTGGTATTATAAACATAAACCTATTTAATAAATACTTAAATTCCATCAAGACATGCAAAGCATTTTTTTTTAAATACACACACAAACATTTTAAAATAAGTACAACACAAACGCAGTTCATCAAATGGCACCTTGGCGGCCTACACATAACAGTTCTGCCTAATGCAAACTCCACAGTTAATAACACACACTTTTCATATTATTCCCATTACTATGCTTTCTTAAATGCTTAAATTTTGTTAAGTCATAAATCAATTTTAAAAATCAACCGCACACATAAAAATTTATATATTTCAAAAGAAACACGATTCATTTTATCCATAGCAGAATATATGTTATTTTGATGTGCATGATCGCATGCGCAATAGCAACAGAACTGTGAGTAATTCCTTGGTGAGTAATCTCTTCACTTGGCATGTCGACGGTATAATACACAAGTACCACCGGGATAATACGTAAGTACCAATAGAATTTTATCAAAATGAGGAAAAAAAAAAAAAAAAAAGAGTAAACTGATACTATGCAAATTTTTGCAAGTGACAGTACCTTGTTCGATCTAATAAATAAAGAAGAAAAATAAATAATACAATTTTTTTTTTTTTTTTTCACATTTCAGGAAGAATTTCCTGGAATGGCATGTAATTGCCATTTCAGTTGAAAATTTTCCATATTAATATCTACTGTCAAACATGCAATTAATATGAAAGAGTACCTACCAATAAATTATCACAAAAAATACAAATAAAATTACAACTATAAATGTAGATTCCAAAGAACTTTAATACATTTTCCCATTGATCATAAATAAACATGTAAAAGGTCTCACAATTGAAATTTTGTACCTTTTTATAATCTTGCAAAACACTTAAAAAATTTTTTTTAGACAGATATTTAAATATTTTAGAGCTCGAATTTTGAAAAGTCTTTTGCTTGATTTTAAAAAATGCATTTTTGTTTTACGTGCAGTGACATTTTATCAATTATTACACTATTCTTACAATTAATATCACATACTTTTTACCTTTAGTAACGTATAAATGACACGAACAAATGAATAAATAGAACTAATACTAAATAAAATTCAAATAATTTCATTTATTTAATAATTTTGTGAATATTCTCTAAAATATTAATAAATACTTTTAATTAAATTTGAATTTAAAAAATTGAATATTTAAAAGTGAACGTTCAATTTACAAAATGCTATTATTAAAAAAAAATGAATGAGATGAAATCAATAATCCAATATAACCAAATTTCACAGCCTGTATTCGAATATAAATCGCGCTCATCAAAAGAACTATTTTTATAACGCTAATATATAGTTCGTACACAGCGAATAACTTTAAAATATATCATCAACTAATCGTAGATCAACAAGTGGAACTTACAGCTTTTAAAGCTCCAAGTCTGTCATTAACCATAATTAACGAAAACTGGCTATAAGAGGATTTGAAAGAAAATCAGAATTAGTTTAAATAATAATGTTTTAGAAAATCAGGTGTAGAAAGCCAAAAAACAATAAAGAATTATTGATTGTGCACTTTAAAAATTGACATTTCGGGGCATATAACCACGAAACAAAAACAAAACAACTGTATTTATTTAGAGGAAATATCAGTGCAGAAATCTTTCAGCTGCGTTTGCTTTTGCTCTTCGGTTCGATCAACTTTAAGATGGCCATGGGAGGAAGTTAGACTGTTTTGGTAATGCGCGAATGTACCAGAAAGCTGCGCAGATCAATTAGCTGGGATCAAATGCAATTTTAGAATTTAGCACCTTGGTCTGGCAATCAAAAACGAAGTTTCTGTTTTCGATTCAGTTCGAGCTGACGGTGTGCCGACAAATTGATAGGGCGATTACACATGATTTTATCCAATTTTTTACTATGGAAGACGAAACATTTGATTATCTGTTTAAGATTGTTATGATTGGTGATTGTGGAGTAGGCAAAACTTGCGTTGTGCAAAGATTCAAATCTGGTACCTATATCGAAAGACATGGAAATACGATTGGGGTTGATTTCGCTATGAGAACTTTGACAGTAAATAAAAAGAGGGTTAAGGTTAGATTATGTCTCTATTAGGGGGGAGGGAAATGGATTCTGTGATGTATATTTATATTCCAGATACATGATAGAATTAAAAATTCTGTCTGCTACTGTAAATAACATAACCATTGTTTGTTTATTATCTATTTACATACTCTTGGAAAAAATAATATTTGCCTATTGTTTGATTGCATATTTAGTTTTAATAATAATATTATTTCATTACCAATCACTTACTCACGCTTAATGATTTTAAATTAAATACTTTGAGCCGTATACTATGCAAATTAAAATGAAACTGTGATAACGAAGAGTTTTATAATTAGCCATCCATTAATGCTAGTCTATAGTAGAAACGCACCTAACCTGACAGTATTGCCAAAGGTATAATGAAGTGTGAATCCGCGAAAAGATATAGTTCACACATTTTTGCGGATTTTAAGACGTTAGTTTTTCATTTTTTGTCTAAAATCCTTCAAATGATACTCAGTTTAATTAGCTACTGTTTGTATGAGCACTTAGTATAGAAACATTTGCAATTTTAAGGAGTTAAAAATAAATCGCTCTTACATCGTCATTGAACGAATTCCACCAGAACTGTCACACTCTTGGTGAAAAATTCAGTCTTGACCACAGGCTTTGTTGACAGTGGCCTGACAAAACCCAATTCAGCCAAAGCTTTCCCACCCTGCAACTCCACATTCTTATCTTTTGTTGTACGACACTGCTAAAAGTGCATTTTTTAGACCACTGCCCAACTGCGTCGGACGAATTGCCCGCTGGTAGGGGAGAAAGAAGGTCAGTGGCAGAGGAAGCCCCTATACCGTAAGGAAGCTGTTATGTGCCAAGTAATAGATTAACAGCCAACTGTAGTACAGCAAGCAAGTCAAAGAGAGAATTCTCAGAGTGATACACGCAGTTAAACTTAGCAAAGCTGTAAATTAGCCACTGTAGCCTTCCCAATGCTATCAGGTTAGGTACGAGCGAAGTATAGCAATCTATAAATGCTATTATTTCAACTATGTTAAAGATGTAATTCTAAATCTAGACAAACTTTTACCGGGACACTTAGCAAGTCAAGGTTACCAAAATTTATCTTCTGGACAGGGGTTTTGAGTAAAAAATTTACATCTTCATACACTATAAAAGAAATGCATCTTTAAAACAAAATAAGGTACTTACATATTATCCTGGCAATCATTCCCGCCAAACTATTTTTTTGTCAAATGTGCTGGCAAATTGTTGCCAATCATATTCTAAACCATCAATAATTTCATTCATCCGGCATTTATCGTGCCGAAAAATTGCTCATCTTAGCGGTCTGCTGGGATAGTACGTACCCAAAATAAGTAGCTCGTCAGAACGACCTTTGAAATTTTATCTCCAAGCAACTGAGATATATTCTCAATATTATGATAGTAAAAATACACCAAATTAATTATTTTAAGGTACTTACATATTATCCCGGCAGTCTGCCAAGATGAGTAATTTTTCACCAAGGTAAATGACACCGGATACATCAAATTATTGATCAAAGTTACATTATCTGGATGTATAAAGATGAATAGGTTTTAAATTATTTAGTACTTTTCCATAATATGACAGCAAGCCAAATTGTGATTTTTTTTGTCGCCAAGTAGCTACAATGTTTCTTGGTGATGATTTCCTCCTTTTCTTTTGCTGATATATTTTGTGCAGATTCACCATACAGATCCACAAGTACCCTATTGATATTAAAATGGCTATTAATAATTACTTAAAATGATATATTTCACTTCACTTGGTAACTACCTTGCAGATTTATAGCCATTTAGCAGCCTTATAATGTTCTGCGATAAAGAATTTGCTGATACATGTAACATAATGTGTAGTTCACGAACAAACTATTCATTAAAAGTCACTGACTGAATTGGTTCCGAATATGATTGGCAACAATTTTCCAGTATATTTGGTGGGAATGACCACTGGCATAATACGTACCTGGATATCATATTATTGTATAAATTTGGAGTATACTGTCACCCATGGGATCAGCAGCATATGAAAAAGGGGGGAGGGGCACTTGCCCCTCCCTTTATTTTTGTACGTCATTTTTTCTGCTGTTTCTTTGTTGCATCCAATAAGCTAACCATATGTTAAAGTAATCTTTGGGCCTCCCCTTTCCCTGGAAAATATTCTACAGATGCCCATGCTGCTATCACAGGTTGAGAAATCTTCATTAAGCAGTGTTCTATTGTACTTACATGTATCTTTCTAAACCATCAACATGTATTTCAATGTAAAGTAAAACAAGTAAATTGATTAATTATCAAATCAGTGTTGTAAAGTTACTCATTTTCATAATCCTAAGCTTTGCACTAAGACTTTTAAAACAATCTTGCTTGAAAATTGCACCATTTGAAAAAAAAAATAGAAAATGGTTAGCAGTGAAATACGTAATGGTCAACTTAAGTACCATTAAGTGTTTCAAGCCCACAGAAATTCGTGCATTTTACCATAGTCTCACCATTACTGAATATTTATATGTAGTTAAAACCCTCATAATTAGAAAAATCTATAGCGACTCCACTCGACTTTCCGAACTTACGATTAAGATCATTACCAAGTATTTAAATAAATTTTAATCAATGAATAATTCAAACATATATACCAAAATTGAAGTTCAATTGAATGCGCCGCTTAAACACTAGCCCACTTTCAAGAATTTCTCCCCATATTCCATAATGTAAAAGAAATCTTTGTCGTAGCCCAGGAGAAAAACTATAAGTCCTATACATATCAAAATCAATACCGGTCTTACAATGGTGGTTTAAAACACATATACCCAATTTGAGCTCAATCGAATGTACCGTTTAAACGCTAGCGCACTTTCAAGAATTTCCTCCCATAGGCCATAATGTAAAATGCTTAATACCCAATTTGAGCGCAAACGAAGTACTGTTTAAACGCTAGCGTAGTTTCAAGAATTTCCTCCCATAGGCCATAATGTAAAATAAATCTTTGTCGTAGCCCTGTAGAAAAACTATTAGTCCTATACACACCAAAATCAATACTGGTCTTGCGGCGGTGGATTATAATGTATATACCCAATTTGAGCTCAATCGAATGCCATGTTTAGGAGCTATCATTTTCACACACATACATACATACATCTTGTAAAAATAGCATAAATGAATTCAGCAGACCTCAGAACGTGTAAATACACCAAAATCTCGAAGTCAGATTTTTTCATGATTACAATACTTTCCTTACATGGTACATGTTTGGAAAGTAAAAATGTCATTAAATTTTTTATACAAAAGTACCATTTTTTCTGGTTTATTTTATTCTGTTCGCTGCTTTTCCAATTTTTTTTTTTTTTCTTAACTGTGTGATTTAGTTCCAACCAGGGGTACAGAACTCGAAAGAATTTTCCCTAGAACACAATTTAAGAATTTTTTATTGTTGTTTAAAATTTTCACCGAAACTGTAGCATATTTTCATTCTAGTTTAAGCAGCTACTATTGCTATACTTGGACACTATTAGAACTATAAAAAAATCCTAATATTTATTGAATTTAAAAAATGTTACATTGATGGGTGATATTATTCTTCACAATATGCTCCTTTGGAGTGAGAGAAGCTGGTAATGGATGAACATAAGAACTACCATTCTCAACAGGATAGCTTCAGTGTTTTCACTAGAGCACGAGAAGCTCGTGTTTTTCCTATTTTTCTCGCATTAAAAAATTATTACTGTAAGAAATTCATGCACCTTACAAATCAGTTTCATTTTGCACATAATTCTCATATTTCAAAAGATTCAGGCACTTTTTCAAAACAAAAAAAGTTGTGCATGCTTTTATTTCATAAAGTGGGGACCCATTTATAAATACTTTACCCACTGGGTATTTACCCAACCTCATCTTTGGTGAGAAATTCTCATCCATTTTTTTCCCATAATGACAAGCCTGAGTTTCTTTACATGATAACTGAGGAAATATATAGCATTTTTCTTTAAATACACAGTGGACAAAAAGTTCTCCAGTGCTTCAGAATTTCCCTCAAACCTCGTTAGCACATTCAGGCATATTCTGCATCCCTGGTTCCAACAGAAAACTAACATGCAACTAATTTTTTCTAATCCTATTTATTTATATTAGTCACCCACGTCTTTAACACATTGTTATTTTTAGCCGCAATAGCCATAAGAGTTTAGTCCATGATTATAATTAATGCCAATTTGGTGTTGTCAGCTGGTTGGTATGTAAGTTATGAAAGATTCACTATGTGTATCTACATAACAGAAAATCTCTAAATTTATGTTTTTGACTGTATGTCAGTAAAACTCTTATTCTTTGCCATATCATTTTTCTGTATTTTAATAATTTCTTTTTATTAATCATTTCAGCTTCAAATCTGGGATACAGCTGGCCAAGAAAGGTTTAGAACTATCACCCAAAGTTATTACCGTAGTGCACATGGAGTTATTATGGCATATGATATAACTAAACGATCAAGTTTTCTACACCTACCGCAGTGGGTAGATGAACTGAGGAACTATACAGAATCAGATATTCCTTTTGTTTTGATAGGTAAGTTTTTAAACAATAAATTAGCATTATTTCTTTAAAAGTAAATGTGAGATAGTACTTCGGTATATAAGATCAGTTCTTAAAAATATGCTTAGTTAGAGCAATTTTTCTACGTTTAGCTGTGAAAATTCTTAAACAATACATCTAAGTTGTATGGAGCATGCCCATGTAAAGTTGCATTAAGGATAGATGAATATGCAGTCTGTCAGTGGCGGCTTGTGACCTGCCTCAGTGGTGGGGCCCAAAAAAATTAGTGCCAGTTCAAATCGGGAAAATACATATACATTGAGCTGTGGCGGATCGTTACCCATTTCAGTGGAGGGGGCTTTTTTTTTTTTAAACTTGAAAAGGTAAAACATATGAATCACTTTTGTAAACAGTGTGAATACATAAAAACTTTCGAATAACAAGTTATGAAAGGCATATTGATTTCTCCTTTAAGTTTTCATTTAAAGACAGCAGATTTATTTTGCACCAAAAAAAAAAAACCCTTTTCCTCCATTTTTCTTTCTCAAAAAGGTACAATATCAATAAAAAAAAAAAAAAAATACATTATCAAAAAAGTATGATTTTCTTGAATACAACATTATGGACCAACATTATGCAAATTCAACAATTGCATGTGTACATGTTGAAAAACGAATTGGTCCATAATGTTTCATCTCCAATAAGAACAAAAAAAAAAAAAAAAAAAAAAAAAAAACAGAATTTTTTGCTTCACTTATTGAAAGTCATGGTGCTTTACTGTACCATTCTAGTTGAAATGATCGTGTCCTTTTGCCATCTTTTTGTCTAAGGACAAAATGTTTTGGTTGATAGGGTCCCAAGCGTTTTATTTTAAGCTTTTCTGCTATTTTTAATCTGCTGAAAGGAACTTGTAATAAACTGTCAACAGAATTCATCGTTAAATATATTTATAATTTGACAAAATATTTTAATCTACGACCATTTCTCACTCAATTGATACTTTCACTATAGAAACCGAAAAAAATAGTAAAATTTAGTCTGTTTTAAATGAGATAAATAAAAATTCCTAATTCTTAAAGATGATCAGCTATAAGAACAAAAATCACAATCAGCAGCTTTTTTCGACCAAAAGAATAAAACTCGCCAAATAGAACTGTTTCCATGGAAACACTTTTATTTCTCAATCGGGCCAATGCTAAGGGGCCCTAAATTGGTGCTAAATTAACTGTGTTTTCGCATTCTTTTTTGTGATAACCAGCCAAATATGTTCATCTTTTGAGAAATGATCAATCGTACTAAGACTACTCTGCTGTGCTTGGTGCAAATATAGTAGGGCTTCATTTCTCGGGCCCGAGAGTGCTTCAATGGATGGGGAATACATTGGAGATGCCGGGGCGCGGCCGTAGGATTTGAATGATAGCTCGCTTTACATAATTGGATTAAGGGACAAAGCTGGTGTAAAAAATGCTCCTTTAAATATTCCTTTTATCCATCTTAAATCAAAATAGAATAAAATACACGCAGACACCTTTATTAAAGTAAACTGATTTCAAAAGAATACAAATTTTGCATTATAATTAAAAAAAAACTTGAAATATCAGGTGGGGCCAGGCCCCTCTGGCCCCTAATGATGAGCCGCCACTGCATTCTGTTATACTACCTCTACCTCTGTACTAAAAATCACTCCCATTTTATTATGCTAAACCTAAAAAGACTCCATGAAATTATATTCAAGAGCAAAAATAAAATATGATTAATAAACCAAAGACAGATTTGCTTGACAAATCTAATAATTTATTAATCATTACCATTATAAAATCTAACTTAATTTAATATTTCTCATTACGACTGAATGATATCAGCAGTGTCTAACCGCTCCTACGACTCTCTCCGCTTCTGTTCTCAGAGACCAATTCAAGAGGCCATTTCTCCAATCACACGTTCGATTGATTAAAAACCTGATGTTTTCTGATGTAGTAACCTACAATACAGTTAGCTATGATAGGCTTATTTAATAATAGTGGGGGGGGGGCAGAAGAGAAAACCTCAGGTTTTAAATTCACAAAATTCTAGAAGTGTATTTAATTTTTCTTAAATTTAATTTGTTAATGTGTTTATTTTTTATTTTGGGGGTTCACATGCTCATGCGCTGAAATAGAGGAGCCACCACTGAACTAATTTAATCTGATTTCTCTCTACGATTGTCTTACTAACAAGGGGAGGCTTAAACGATGGGGTGACCATTTTGATGAAATGTTGGGGGGGATATAGGGGACCCATAGTAAAGTAAAATGCCAAAGAATTAGCGGTACTTACATATTATCCCGGCAGTCTGCCAAGACGAGCAATTTTTGGCCAAAATAAATGCCGGGCGCATGAAATTATTCATGGTTTGGAATACGATTGGCAACAGTTTGCCTGCTTATTTAATGAAAAAATAGTTTGGCAGGAACGCCCGCTGGGATAATACATAAATACCGAATTAGCTACCAACTCAGTGGGCATATTTGAGAAAAATGTATTTTTCAGAAAATTTCATCTGAACATTTGATACATTCTTTTATACTAATTATTTGGCATTCTGTTTATTGTCCGCTGTGAAGTTATGGTATAGCATTTGATTATGAGCCAGAAGGTTGCAGCTTATTTGCCTCTGTGTACACTTTTTTTCCCCCTTAAAAATTTCTAAAACTGTTTGACACACATTAGAAAATTGACTTCATTTATTGAGTAAACATTAATTATATGAAATAAAATTGAACAATTACAAATAAAACTGATGGAAATGAGAAACAACAATCACAATTTGAGAAATAGTTTGTTAGTTAACAAAGATTGATGCAGATGAAATTGGGATCTGTTTTGTTGCCTCTGTCAAAATTACAATCGATTAAAATGTTCCCTTCACAAAAATACAGTTGATTAAAACAGCCCCTTTATTTTCATTTTACACTATACTTAAATTTTTTTTGTAAATTATTTTAACAATAAAAGTTATTTTGACAAAACTTAGTATGAGAATTCACAAAAAAATAGTTATTGAAATTCACAAAACTGGAACCCTGGAAAAAGTTCCTTGATTGACTCAGGTTAATAACTTTCAAAAATGATGTAACTGATGCAGGACATTATTGTAAAAACATTCAAAATGCAAATTGTTTGGACATCTGCTTTAACATATGAAAGAAATATTTTTGCATTCACATGGTCTTTTCATTTCTGTTTGAGTGAAGCACATTTCATT
Organism: Cheiracanthium punctorium; assembly: GCA_038373885.1. NCBI lineage: Eukaryota > Metazoa > Arthropoda > Arachnida > Araneae > Cheiracanthiidae > Cheiracanthium > Cheiracanthium punctorium. The sequence goes on along the minus strand of JAWZYV010009056.1, from coordinate 671,733 downwards.
TATATTTATGAATACCAGTCTTTTATCAGAAAGTTCTGATGCAAACGATGAATATTTTAAGAAGAAAATGGAGCTGATAGTAGAAAATGCATAACTGAATGAATTTTAATTGCATCGTCTCGTGCTGCTATTTCTCATTCATTTTGTATAAGCTATGAGGAATTTTGTAGCTTTTGATAAATTTTTTTTTTTTAAATTTATAATTGAAAGTAAACTTTACAATTGACAAAGTGATATGCATTTAGGTGGGACTATTTTTAGGGTTCAAGATGAATTACTTTCATCATTACAAAAATATGTCATAAATTTCTTAATTTGTTTGACCTCTCCATATGTCTACCTAAAGCAAAAACTTCTCATTCCTTAGATGTGGTTTGAAAATTTTGTCAAGCAATAGAGACTTGTTGAAAGTTTCCTGGACTTTGAACATGTTACATCCACATTGGAATAGTCTTTCATTAAATTCCCTTTAGTTTTTTTCTACTTCAGGGCCAAAAGCTCCTTATATTTTTTATTATTGTTATAAATAGTGCATTATTTTGTCCTAGAGTATCTCTGTTAGTCAATTATTATTTTATCTACAAGCAAAGTTTGATAAATTTAAATTAAATACATTTTACATGAAATCAAGTATTTTAAGTATATAAAAAGGGTTCACTTACACCTAATATTGAATCACTAATTGCTTTATATTAAATTTAGAGGAAATTACTTTCATGTAACATCTTTTACCTGAATGGGAAATTAAAAAAAAAAAAAATAACATTCACATCAGTCAAAACAAAGAAGCAAATCCATTTTTAACCTCTCACTAAGTCTAGAAGTATTAGTAGGTCAATTATCATCTATCACACCACAAACAACTTTATAAAATAATTAAAAATTTGCCAAAAAAAAGTTGTTTGTCAATTTTATAACTCCATCAAACTTTTAACTAACCAAACAACTTTATAATTCCATTTTTACAAAATACATCACATTAATTTTCTTACATAATATTTTTAAACTGTATGATTTTTTTAGAAAGAAAAAACAAAGGTGGACAGAGTAGGGTATGAACTTGCAACCTTTCGGCTCAATAATTGTTTATAGTATTTCAATTTAAAGATCAAAATTTACTTGCATATTACACATGTCAATGATTTAAATTGCATTTTTGTACCTATGTTATGCTCTATCATTCAATTATTAAAATGTTCACACTGTTCCTTGCAGGAAACAAATGTGACCTTGAACCAGAGCGAGAAGTGCCATTCGAAGAAGCTTTAGCTCTGAAAGAACAAATACCTGAACTTGTTGCAGTGCTTGAGACAAGTGCTCGAGAGGATACAAATGTTGAAAAAGCATTTGTTACATTAGCAACAGAACTCATCAAAAGGTGCAATGATGGCTTTCATTTACAGCAGCAAAACGAAAGGTTTAATGCCGTTAACAGCAGCAATGTCATGAATGCTGGAGGTTCGCGCAGCCAGTGCTGTCACAGTTGATATTCAAGCTGTCCTGAATATTTCATTATATCTTATTGCAAAGATAATTGTTATTTTATTTTGTGAGTGCTTTCTGATTTAAGTATATACTTTTTTTAATATTTACATATTTTAACCAAGAAAGAGTTTTAGATCTGAAAGTGATAGGTATGTTAGACTTTATCGTATAACACTAGCAATAACATTGCTTGCAATGAAAAATAGGTATATATTAATATTGTTTTAGATTGATTTTATTTAAAATACAATATATATATAATGAAATGCAAACTATCTTGTAAATAGTTGGTAATATTGCATATCATTAAATAGTCCCCATTTTTAAGCCAGTATAAAATTAGAGTTTTTAGTCAGTATCTAATTATTGTTATAATTTGTTGTTTTTAACTTCTCAAACTTTAAGTATTTTGAGATGGATGTTGACAAGAGGGAAAAAGGGTAATTGTGGATGTTTCTATTTATGCATAACCTACTAAAAATTAACAGTTTTTTTTTATGTAACCTAAAGAAGTTTTGATAAATAATTTTGATAATTAACCATAATTTTGGTGTGTTGTTAACACTAAAGACTAAACTAAAAGAAATAGCATGTTAAGTCAACAATAAAGTTAATATTATAGGTAAACATTTCATTAAAGCACTTAGCATGACATCAACTTGAAAGTTGTTGAATGCAATTTATATTGTAACTTCAGTGTTCCTCGCCTTTCTAAATCAGATTCACCATACACTTGTGGGTGAATTTTTGCATGGTAACACATAATTTAATTTTGAAGTTACTATCACCAGTTAGTATTTACTACCATCACTGAAAAAGTTTGTAAAAAAGTTAATTGGCCGATTGGTGGAAACACAGAAAAATAAAATATCTAACTGATGCAATATCCAGCGCTAATTTTATTGTATGATTTTTGGTTAGAAACTACACACAAACCATTTGTCCCTTGTTTTTTTCTCTGTAAGTTGCTGTTAAATGGTTTTATATTTTTATATTATATGTAATTGCACTAAATGTGATATTTAAGATAAATGTGGTACTGGAAATGTAACAATACCTAGAAGCTATCATAAAGTGTTATTAGAAAACCAAACTTTAAGAATTTAGCAGCCTTAGTTGATGTCAGAGCAGTGCTGGTAATTGTTCAAAAATGCCTGCAATGTAGATTGTTTTTTCAACATTTATTTTTATGATCTACTTGGTTATATGTACACTTATAAGATAATGTTTCTCATTGTTATTTTTTTTATATATCTGAAGAGCATTTATAGTTTTTCCAAATCATAAAAATTTCTATATTAATTGATATTTTAAAAATCAAATCTCTTATCCTACTTACCAGGGCAGTAATTACAAAAAAAAAAAAAAAAAAAAAAAAAAAAAAAAAAAATCCAAGCTCCAAGTAATTTTATTTTATTTATTTATTTATTTTTGTATGTTTCATCCTAATTCAAAATAAGATAGTAAAAACAAAAGAAAGTTTTCTCACTTTCATGCCAGTTTAGAAAGTAATAATTTTCTCCGACTACTTATCAGAATACATAAATAAAATAAAAAACTGTCACTATAGGTTCTATTTGATGACAGATTTTCCACAGAAAAAGAAACCATGTTTTTGATTATAAATTGGGGTGAGAGTTATCAAAGCATTTTTAAATAACCATATATTTTCTACAGCTGTACTGGAGATGTTCTTATAAATAAAATTATAAAATTTTGTGCAAAGATAACATTAAATAAAAGGTCTAGCTGCATTTTTCTAAATACTTATTAGATCAGCTAGATCTCATGGATTTACCTAATGGCAAAGCCAGCCAGAGTATCAGTAAAGCTAGTATAGTATTTTCAGAAAATAAATCTAAGCAACAACTTCTGCAGTGTTATTAATTTCTTTTTAAACCTGAGTTTTTTGTTGATTCCAAAAAATACATGGGATGTCTGATTTAGAAATAATGTCTTGGATTGTTTATAAGATAAGGACAAACACTTGTGCATATAACAGATAAAATAGTTGGAATTAACTATTTGTAAACTTGAAGTTTAATGTTACTGCACTCTCTCTATTAATTAACCCAGTTGGTTGAATCACGAGCCACTAGTCAGATTCAAATTCTTTGAAAGGAGTTCATATTGCTCTATTGGCCATATTCACCAAACACTTGACACGTGGATTAAACCAAACTCGCGTGTTAAAGTCATCGGCAATATATCTTACTGTTGACACATAAGCAATATAACACACGCTTTAAGATTAATCCTCATGTCAAATGTTTGGTGAATATTAGGCTAAAAGTTATGTACATGAAGAAGGAAAGTAATGGATATTTAAAAATGCTATTTCAAATTGTTGTTGTCGTGTCCATGAATAGACCATGGAAAGAGGGGTGCCAGTACCCCCGAAGGGGTTGGACTTCTACTTGTTGCTCCCTAATTTTGAACCGATTCCAGATGAGGGACCAATCACCACCTGAAATATTAATCCGGCACCCCCGGAGATATCGTTTAACAACTTGGAGGACATTGGAGCCACAGCGGATTTTACGTGCACCAGCTCCCATTAGCGCACATGGTTCCACAGCAGACGAGCTGAGAGGGAGATGACCCTCCCAAGCACTGGCCAAGCCGGATGCTGCTTCACTTGCCGTGTTCTTATGGGAACGGAGTTTAGCACCCAGACCACTGCGGGATGCTATTTCAAATTTACATATATTAATAAAGCAGAAAGAACAAAAACGAATGTGCAATGTTTTTTCATTTCATGACAGTTTTTTCTTGTTGTATTTGAAACACTTATTTTTGGACTTGTTTGCTTGGTTTCAAGAACCAAATCTATCAGAGAAATATTTTTTAATATCAGTATATTAAATATGATATTTAGTAACAAAAACCATCTAAGTCAAAACTTTTCTTGAATGAATAAAAACTTTTTATTCACTTATGTGTCAATTTTTGTGTTGCACAAGTAAAGGCATTTTCCAAAATTTATTTGGGTTTGTGATAGTGATTAGGCTTCCCATTATGCAATGCTTTTATTTTATTAACATTGATATTTAAAAAAAAATCCATGAGAAAACTATATTTGACCATGTTTAGGAAAAATTAAGATTTATATTGTTTTTAAAATCACCAATTCAGTTTTTGTGGAAATATGTCATTTTATATTTGCATTAAATCTATAAAGATTTAGTATGAAAGCTGATTGCATTGAAAATCTTTTTTAAATAAAATAATTTTAGTTTACAATAACATTCAATATAAAAATGATTCTTTTTTCTTTCTTATATAGTTTATGAAATCAAATCCTGGATAATCGTTAACATATATCAGTTATATAAGATTTGTGAAATTTGTTTATCTTGAAATATAAACAAAATCTGAAATTATTTCTGAATTATTGTATCATTTATTTATTTGTGAGACATTGTACAGAGCTTTTCGACCTACGTCATTGCACTACATCACATCATAGCAACCAGTCTGGCAGCACTTTTTTCCAGGACACACTAATGTTCATTTGAGGACTGTGATTGGCAGAATATGTGGCTTTGTACCTCTAAATATCCGAGTTGTCCTGCAAAAAATTGCCATGACATCACGTCAAAATACTCTATACATGTATATACAAATATATATATATATAATTTATTTAATTCTTGTAGTTTGAAAAATATTATTAAAGACACCTATTTAATAAACACTTAGTTATATTGTAATTTTATTACATTTCGTTGACAAACATAATCACAAACTAAAGGGATTTCAAAAATTCAGTGTGATGGAAGACTAAGATATATTTTCTTTAAAAAAATGTGTGTAAATATGAATAATGAATATTAATGGAACTTATATTATCTAGAATTAAAAGAATGTCTCAAATTATTAATTAATTAAATAAAACATTGGTGGCTAAGCTAAGCTATTTTATATTATTCCCTTCTGTTTTGTCATTACTTCACTCACTTATATTTTGTTTTGATCTGCTGGTTAGATAAATATTTTAAAATTACTTCACCAGTTTGATATTCTGAAGTTTCCAGCTGTGAATCAGTCACTTTTTTATTTCTTTTAAGAAAAGAGGCTTGTTGCTATTAAGTTTTATGGCATTGAAAAAGTTATAAAAATAAGCATTTTTGTTTTTAAATTTTAATGCCATTATCATGCAAATATTAGATAATTTTAACCAACTATTTCTATTAGCATGCATGTCAAATTGTAATCAAAGTGAGTCCACCTACATCAAAATAAAAATGTTTCTCTCTAACTATTTTCTTAGCTACATTCAAAACTATTTATATCCGTAGGTATCTGTTGTTGGAAGTGTGGCACTTATGTTATCAATGAAAAATATTGTGTTTATTGGGGATGTTAGGATTAGAAAATATTGCAAGGAAAGAAATAGTTGCAGTGTACCCTAACTTAGAATCATGCATTCAGTATTTTATTTTTTAACTAGCATGCTTGGGAAAGACTAAATAAATTACACAAAATAACTTAAAATGTTTTCTCACACACTGTATTTTATATATTATATCAGTTATTTAGCAGTAATAAGTGAAAATAGATTATGCAGATAGCTTTGTAATATATTTGTAAATTAATCACATTTTTGTCAGTTGCATAATAAAATGCTTTCGTTACATAACTTGAAGTTTTTCCTTTAAAAAAAAAATCATCTCTGATATGACCCATAAACTATTTTACAAAGTACGTACATCATTATTGTACATACTTTTGTGTAAGTTAAATCACCTGAATCATTAAGTAAATTTTTAGAAAAAATTAAATATTCTAGTATAAGTAATTGCATTGTTTTCATACAGTGTTTTGTTTTATTTTATAACTAGAGGTGAAAGTTTTTTTTTTTAATGAGACATTTAATTTGTATTTAAATATTATTCTAGTTCAGACTGAACAAGATTCCAAAAACTGAGTCATTTAACAATGAAGATAACTCCTAAACATGACTCTAATGTAGTAATATATACAAGAAACTTTGATTTTTCGTAATACATTACTTATTCATCTCCCAATTACTTTCAAGAACAAAAGCCACAAACTTTTTCGTCCATTAAAAATAAATAAAGTATGCACTAACAGTCAGCACATTATAGTAGCTCTTACCGAAATGCTCATCCATTGAACGAGGTTAACCAAGAAGGTAGAACTAGCAATGACTATGGTCATGAATGGTGACTGAAAAGCACTTCTGCATGAAATTTTAATTTTATAGGTTTTTCTTTTTTAAAGGTAGTTGTTTTTTATTATCAAGATTAACCCATTTGCATCATTCAAACTACCTTCCTCTATCAACCATGCAGGGAATTTCAGTAGATATATCAGGGTGTCTACCAGTCATGAAAATTTAAAATAGGCCAGGAAAGTCTAGAAAAAGCCTGGAAAATGCATAATATGTCTGAAAAAAATAAATTTTTCTTTGTAGAAAAATTTCTTGGCAGGTTTTTTTTTTCTTCTCTAGATGAAAAAGGCTGATAAAGTTGATTTATGTTTAAATAGAATAAATGGGTCAAAATGTGCAATATCGTTCAGCTTTTAAAACCTCCTTTTAAAATGACTTATTAAAGTGTTGAATGCTTGAAACATTTCAGTTTTTAATAATTTCATAACCTGCACTTTCATCCATATCTTTTCGTTTCCCTCGTCTTCCCCATTTCTCTGTAAAACTACCCTCTTCAGCCAACTGTATATTTCATTAAATGTTTTCTCAAAATCTTCATCTTGGATGTTTTGCATTTGTTTGGTCGATCCCTCTCTATTTTTTGCTGCTCTGTCTATCCTGACATTTTTGAATATCGAATTTTTATAAACTCTATATGTTGCATTTAAAATTTGATTCCATACATGCAGAGGCATTATTTCAGCTCTTCATTTTAGGGGGAGGGGGTGAGATTTGATGGATTAAAATCCTCACTATAGAATTAATAAAATGTTCCTTAAATTTGGGGGTGCAATTGCATCACCTTTTTGCCACCAATACATGTGAAGTACACAAAAATATGAAATCAAAATTATGGAATACACTTTTAACTGTCTAGCTAATGCATTCATATCTTTGTTGAAACTGTCAGAATAAAAAAACAAACTATTTAAAACAGCAACAACTTGTGGGAGTTGAGTGTATAAAGCATACACTGCTTTTGATTTAGACATCCATTTAGTTTCTATGAAATTTCAAAGTTAATGGTGATATTTTACATTAATCATTGGCATAACTGGGAAGGCTTTTTGGGTATTTCTAGGATGAGCTGTAGTCTGCACTAGAGGCTCCATCTCCTATTCTTGCAATAGAAAATCCAATTTTTCTAGAGTGTTCTAAAATTTGTCTAGGGTGAGCTTAACCTCTACCCAGTTATGCCAATGGCATCAGAACTTAGTGATTAGTTGATCCAGTGAAAATGTGAATCCCCAAGGCAGACACACGGTAACATTGTCGCAGAAACAGTGATCCTCTGCAGATTAATTGTCTTCAACAGTTGAAAACATGCCGAAGACAACTTCCATGTCTTCTGCGGATGTGTAATCAGTCAAATTGCTCTTTTGGTAGTGTAAACAAATGGAGAAATATAAAGAAGTTTAGCAACATTTTTTTAACTTAATGTATATTATATTAATGAAGTTGATTGGAGGGAACTAGAGACCCCGGTTGTCATATTGGATTCTTCTCTCAGCAAATGTGCGTTTTAGCAGTAGCTTGGCTCATACAGCACGGAGGTGTGGGAAGATGTGACTTGATGTTAGCTGACACAGAGTGTTCGATGATAGTACTTGATATAAATATTGATGAATGCAAAAGACCATTTTAATTAAAGCAATGTAATAATTAATTAGATTAGTTAGTATTCATTAATTAAATGTAATTAGTTACCATGGGAGAGTAAGGTTTACGGGTATGGACGCCATCTTGGATTTTTTTTTAACCTGGTTCATAGTGCTGCAATAACGGCCAGCCAACTGCAATAATCATGACTGAAAGCAATACATGACATGATTGTAATTAATTACTGTGATTTCAGAAAGAATCGAAATTTTTTTTTATAATATTAGGAGGGAAAAACTGACCAACAAAATGTGTGGATTTTGAGAAATTATGAATCTCAGACATCCGGGCCTCAATTACTGTAATTAAAATAACAGTATCATTTGAATAAAAATTATTTTTATAGTTAAACTTAATTAAATTTATCTTTTTAAATATACTAATGCCTTTATGAGATAATCTAAATAAAAACGAAACTCGAATTTGAATAATTTATTTAAAAATATAAATTAAAAACTTTTTATTTAATGTATAACAAAATTGATTAGTTAAGATAAAAAAAATTCTCTCTCCTTCTGTTTGCATAAAATATATATTAGTAGTTTAAATAAAAATGATTTTTCATGAAATAAAGTAGTTCATAATCTGAGCTTATCTTATTAAAACTTTTTAGTACTTATGTAAAATAATAATCCTTCTTGATGACACAGAAAACATTTCATAGGCCTTCTCTCAACTTCTGTTCAACCCACTGAGAATGAATGTAGTTCCAGTTTTAGCATGTACCGGGTGATCAGTTTAAAAGAATACCCATTGGTTTTTCTCATTACCCCTAAATCTGATATGGCAACTATTCTAACATTGAAGTATAAGTGTTTTAACCTTGTTTAAGTGCGGGAGACAATTTCCAATGCTTTTGGACTATTACAACTTTGTTTGTGAGGTAAAACAGAAATGGAGACGCACAGTGTTACTTAATCCTGTGATAATTTTATTTTTGAAAACCATAATTTAATTAAAATTTTTTACATTATCATTCCATACAGCAGATGTTCAAACAATTATAATACAGTGTGAGAACAGTTGTCTCATCTGTCAGATTTAAGGGTAATTAAAAACAACAACGTGTACTCTTTTAACCCTCCAAGCGGCTGAGACGTAAAATCCCGTTCACTACATTCCAGTTTTCACTGCAATGCATCGATAATTTAAATTATTTATAACACCAAGGCATCATAAAATAAATTTCGATATTAAAGCTTATGGGTATTTTAGGAGTTAACTTTTTAATAATTACAGATCTTCCTATCAAAATTTTATTTTTTAAATAATTTTAAAGCTGCATGAAAATTTTGCAGTGAAAACAACTATACATTATTTGCCCATTTCCAAGACGCTCAGAAGGTTAATTTGATCATCCTGTATTACCTGTTCACTTAAAGTGATGGTTGATAAGGGTAGATTTTGAAGCTGGTACACGTATACTGTGCTAGTCTATATACCATAACCCTAGAGTATGCATATCTATTAAATTTAGACTAACTGGTGTTGACACCAAAAAACATCATTTTGTATGTTATTGGTTTACTTGATATTTCATGAAAGGGGCGAGTTTTTATTCCTTTCATACCCTAAAGCAGGGATGCCTAACCCGTAGCTTGCAGCAACTTTGGTGCATTATCTTTTTACCTAAATATTTTATTGAAATATTAAAAGCAATATACATAAATATTATTATTATTATGTGGCTCTCAAAAAATTTTAAATACTTAATTGGCTGAAGCAATGTTAAAGGTTGGGAACCACTGCCCTAAGGTCCTTAAACTCTGACTTGTATTTTTTCTGAACTGCTAAACTTCACATGTTGTTTGATTAACCAATTTTTATAAAGTAATTATCAGCATGTAATTTTCTATTAACAATGCTTCAATGCATCCACATTTTTGTGTGTACAGTGGACCTTCATTAAGCCACCACCCTCTTTGTTCTCCAGATCGGAGAGAAAACGGATTTGCTACAATACATTCCTATATGAAATTCCCTCGATAAACTGCCATTCGCTATTCATTCTTTAGAAAAGAAGTTGATTTTTCTATTCAAAACTGGGTACTTAAACTTCCAGTGTCTGCTGAAAGTGAAGCTCCAAGTACCAATGGTTCATCTTTTTTATATTATAGGGAAACAGATGATCCATCAGCCCATATTAACCCTTCTATATCATTGTGCACAGCACAGCCTTGATATCCTATCCCAACCTTTCTTTAGTAAAAGGATTAAAATGAGGCATTTCAATCAGTGAGGCACACTGCGTTATTTTGAACGGAAAGTATTGGCAGTCTTTTTAAAAATTTTACCTAAAACTTTTGAAGATTTACGAGAGCATACAGTGAAAAATTTGTTGCCATAACGTGATAAGACTGAAAGGTTTTCTTTTTTGATTTGGACTGAACCCTTCAAGACAACAGTGAGTGTTTTTATTAAACATCACTTATAGGGCCAATAAAGCTTCGATTAGAAACAATTTTCAAAGACAAGCGGTTTTCCTTTGGTTACCACAAAGAGGTGCAATTACGTTGACCTAAGAGCTATTATAATAAAACTATAAGTTCTCCCTACCATAAATTTTTTCTGACCAACTCACTGGTCAAAAAAATGGAAGAGGGATTAAGAACACTTTCGAGACTAAAGACGAGAGAGAAGAGTTGTAGACGAGCCTCGCTTCGAAGAAAAATATTTTTTTTGTTTTACATGATCATCCTATAGATAGTTTTGCACCAGTGTTTTTATTCATTTTCTATGAAAATGTCTAAAATTCTTTTAAATGTTTATGAGAAAATTTTGATTTGTTAATTTAAGCAAAAAAATTCATTAGCATCTGAACAATTTATTGCAAATCATTTTCAAGTCTCCTAGAAAAAAAATCAGTAGAAGAGCAGTTGGAGATATTCTTAGCAGCAAAAAAAAGATGGTCCAGTACTGAAAAATCTGCATTACCTATAAAAAGGTAGAATGCACTTGAAAAGCATGGCACAGTAACAGACCAAGTGTTAAACGAACAAGCCAAATTGCTTGAAGAGAAATTAAAAATTGAGAATTTTTTGTATAGCATTGGATGGTTGCAAATCTTCTGAAAAAGGCATTGTCTTCTCAACAGTCGCAACCAGGCAAAATAGCAGCTGTGGATGTTAATGTAGTGGATGCTGGTAGGAAGGAACTTGCAGGAATTATTGAAGGATATGCTTTGAGAGATGTGTACAATATCGAAGAGTCTGGTCTTTTTTTATTCAATGATGCCAACTAAAACTATTTCAAATCAATCTGAAAGGGGAGTTAAAGAAAAGAAGTGAAAGCAAGAATAGAAACTGTTTACTCTACGAATGCTGATGGAAGTGGCAAACAAATTTTGTAAAAGCCAAATCGCCACAATGTTTCAAGAATTTTTAGGCCTGAACTTTATGTGAAATACAGACATAATAAAAAGGCTTGGATGATATAGATTGATTTTGATGACTGTCTCAATTCCTTTAACCTTGAAATGAAATGCCAAAAATGCAACGTTTTGTTCATTTTAGATAATGCTCCATGCCACAAAAAAAAAAAAAAAAAAAAAAAAAAAAAAAGAAATGAATAACTTCTGCCTTGATTTTTACCGCTGAATGTTACGGGATTAGTGCAACTAATGGATGCTGGCATTATAATCCTTTAAAGCACGCTGCAGAAGATTTTTAATGCAAAAAGTTGTAAAAGATATAAATGAAAATTGAGTTATTTGCGTGACATTAAAAAATGCCATTAATCTATCTAAAAAGGCTTGGGACTGTGTTACCAAAGAAGCAATAGAAAACTGTTAGAAGCACAGTGGTTAATAAATTATCAAAGTGGACCTGAAAAAAAGAAAACGTGGGGCCCAAGAAGAGCTGAAGATGGCTTTGGGACAAGCTCGTTCACATAACTATGTATAAAATTTCCATAACTATGTCGGCTGAAGATTTTATCAGTGTCGATTCTGAAAAACCTGTTACTGAAAATATAACTGATGTGATAGTGGGCTTTTTAACCCGTTTGTAACCAGCGTCCTGTATGTGCAACGCAATGATTCCTCTCTTATCAGCCCAGGGTCATGTATGCGTAATTTGAAAATGGACCAATCTTTTTGAATTTTTAAATACTACTAGATGGTGCTAAAAGGTAACAATTTTCATAACTTGAAAATTTTGAGTCATTATATTGAAATGCTGATTTTGAATGTCTTTTTTGTAAAATTAGGCTTAGCTGCTAAAAACATCTATGGGCCAATGACGGCGCTTCGTTTCGGAGCATTCGGTCTTATGAGTGCGCTGATCCTCAACGGGTTAAAACTGATGCCATCTTTAGACACCGAACAAGAGGAAAGTGAATCAAGAAATTGTGGAAAAGAAAGTGTCGCATAATGTAGCCCAAGATTAGATTTATAAACTGCGACATTATTTTGAGCAAGACAATAAAACTGACAGAGACTATGGGTATGATGCTACAGTTGGAAAAATGTATGGATTCATTTTGTGTGGCAAATCTAAGGCAGACACTTTGGATAACTTTCTTAGTTCTGGATAATTAATAAAAGGTATGTTTATTCACTCAATCATTTTTTCATGTTCATTCCCTTTTGAATAAATACAGATTACTTTAATGGAAAATTACTTTCTCCTTATGCTTTTCTTAAATATACTCATTGCATTAGTTTTAAAAGATAAATTTTGAATTCCATTTTCAAATTGCCACCCTTACTTACCGCCAAGCATGGCAAAATTATACCACTGGGATGTGAAAATGTATAAAAAAGGCCAAAAAATGTAACCATATGTGATGTAATACTAGAGGCATATACTTCTGCATGGTTTAAACTGTGCACAGAGCATGCTTGTTGATTTGTAAAATCTTTGAACTCATGTTTCACTCACTGTCATCATAATTGTCCTTGAATGTTTGAAGCATCTAGTCTGTCAGCTTGCAACTTTTCCAGAAAATTTTTGATCCCTGGGTTTTTTAGTGAAAATAAAATCTAAAGAATTCTTTAATGCTGATCTTACAATGAAAAACTTTCACATGCTTTAAAAATGGGACATCTGCTCTTGATGGAAAAAATCCGGTTCAATCAAAAAGGATAACAAAGTATGTGGCTTCTTTTAATTCACGAATAGTTTGTTTTTTAACAGCAGTAGTCATTAAATTTGTTTCATTTTGTATCAACAAGGAGAAATTACAAATGCTACTTTTTTAAGAGAATCAATGTGTCATTTAAGTTTAGATTGTATTTGGATATCATAACAGCACTTAACATACTCCTGAAACCCATTTACCAATTTTCTCATTAGTTCCTCTTAGAGCTAAACTGTTCTCCTCACACACACACACAAAAAAAAAAAAACCCACTGATGGTGCACTTTGAAACTATGTAGTCATTCTTCTTTTTCTTGATTTATTGTAATTTGAAGAGATGTGTCAGTTGAAACTCATATTTCAATTTTTTTTCCATCATGCAGTTATTTCATTACAGATTAGCAAAGTTAATCTACAAATTACTTGGATTTTTTTTCACCATGCATCATTTGCTGCTTTTCACTGAATGTGCCACACCGACCTAGTTACAGCATTGCTTTTGACACGCTTTATTCACAGCCTTTTTCAGTTACTAAAGTAAATGAAGAAAGCCATGAATAAAGTGTACTAAAAGGTCAAATTTTTAACAAACTTTTGGGGCATTTTAATCAATTCTGGACTAGTTCCTTATCAAAAACAAAGTTGTGATGATGATTTTATCTATACTTTTTGTCAAACACACTAAAAAGCTTTTCACAAGCAACGAGGGAAAAAACTCCCTAATTTAAACTAACAGGTATTTCCACAAGAAATTTGGCTTTGAATCATTTTCTAGATCTAAGTTTTGGAGCAACATTTTTAATTTTACCAGATTTTTTTTTAGGTGAAATAAAATTTCATCACTATCCAGTTTTTTCCTAGGCTATTTTTAGCTGCTTCATTTGATATTTTTATTGCTGTTCCTCTAAAATCTAGTAAACATACCATATTTACTTGTGTATAACACACACTTTTTTTCCGAAAACTTAAGGCAAAAACTCCGAGTGTGCATTAAACACGGAATATTTTTTTACATAATCCACCATGTACGTATGAATCAAGAAATTTGTTCAGATTAGATAGTGAAACTGTAAAAATCTTTCTCAATAGAAGTACTGTAGCATCTTCATTTCACTCTTTACAACTTTTTTAATACAAAATCACTGGTAACATTTTTTAAAACTAATTGGGAATTATCATTGCAGCTACAAGTGTTATCATCACAGTCCTTGTCATCACTGGCACAATCAATGATCTCTTAAATAATATTGTCTTCAGGTTCCATCCATTTAATTGAAAATTCACTTATTACACATCAAATTTATGGTGCGCATTATATATGAAGTAAAAAAATTTTGCCTGTTTTTGTTGTGAAGTACAGGGTGTGAGTTATAGATGCATGTGCGCTGTACACGAGTAAATAAGGTATATAAAAATAAGAAACTTGAATGTATAGAAAAAATAGACAGTAACCAAAACTAAAATTTACAAATGCCACAAAAATATCAAATGAAGCAGCTAAGAAATGTATTAAAATTCCCAGCAAACCCAATAGAAATATCATTAAACACTAGTGTTGACTACAGATCGATTCGGCAGGTTGCAGCGTCTGGCAGTCCTATTTCTTTTCTTTCGGCGTCCTTCTGCTTTTGCATATTTATTAGTATTAGTGAACCATCACCACTTTTTATTTCCTACATACCATTTACAGACCATGAAAAAAATACATTAATTAAAACAGCTCCTTCACAGAAATATCATTGAGTACAATAACCCCATCATAAAAATAGGTTCGACTGAAAACGGCCCTTCCCCCAAAACCGTGCATGAAATCGGGATCTTTCCCACAAATGTAATTTATTCAAAAGTTTTTTTCAAATATTAATTTTTTCGGATCAAAATACTGTTACTGCCTTTATTATTGTCTTTGTTTTCATTTACACGAGCTGAGTAATCTGTAAAGTGGCCCCTCTAACATGTTTTGTTTTTGCTAATTCAAGCAAGAAGCCCAATCAGCAGAACTACATGGGCATTTCACTTAGGATTTGAGGGTCAGAACACACATTAAAACTCTACAAAATTTTAGGGAGCAGATTGTTTCAAACCAGTTTCTATATTTTTATCTACCTGTACATTCTCGCGGAACTCCAAAGTGCCCTTTTTGAGAATAAGGAGTAGTTAATCAAAATGTGTAAATATATAACAAAAACTTATACATCTATATTTTTAAAAAAGAAAAGTATAGTTTGTTAATTCATAGCTAAGCCAGAACAGCATCAAAAAGAGATGATACCAAAACAAGGTTAGTGGTGTTTATCAGGGGGAATAAAAATTCAAAGAATATAAAATAAAATATTTATTCCTGCAGCAATCTGTAATAGTTAAAACTACTCATTAAGTATGCACATTTTCATATAAAAGATACATCATGACACAATATTAATATGAGTTTCAATATGTTTTGCAAGAACTTTAGGTGGAAAATACATTCTGCATTTGGGACATTCAAAATTGTAAGGCGACTTTCTCATATGAGTAGCCAAGTGTGTTTTCAATGGACTCTGTGCAGCAAAAACTTTGTCACAAATTGTACAAACATATTTCTTTGAAGGACTTTTGGTTTCGTGAGTATCTTTGTGCCTCGTATAGCTACTGACACTTGCATAGACTTTCCCACACTCTTCACACTTTGTTGGAGGGGTCTGGCCATTGTGTAGCATCATATGGATTTCATACTCATCTTTCAGCACATAGCTTTTGTTACAGATACTGCAGAGGAAGCATTTCTCCCCATGTGCCATCTGTTTGTGCTTCTGAAGCAATTGCTCTTTGGTGAAACACATATCACACAAATCGCACTGAACCGCAGTCGGGTGACAAAGCTTCTCATGGTCTTTCAATTCTTTGTCAGAGGCAAAAGAACTGCCACAGCGATAGCAATCGTTACCCGTGTGGCTTTCTTTCACGTGCATGTACAAAGGCGCTTTCTCACTGAAAACCTCTTTGCAAATGTTACATATGTATAAACCAACATCTTGAGCAACAATATCACTCTTTAACACTGCTTCATTATTTACAGCGTGAGGATTCTCTACGTATTCATCAATAAAGTCTACATTGCTCTCTCTGACCAATATTTTGTCAGGCGACTCTTCATTATCGACTTCATAAGAGTTTGCAGTGTTGTTAGAGTTGTCGTAGACGAGAAACTCATAATTTTCATTGTTGTTGTCAGGACTGCCCTGCTTTTCGACAGAAAGAGGCTGGCAATTCAGCAGAGCCTCGGCAGCCTCCTCCAGGCTCATGCAGTTTACAGAATCCGGTTCCGATTCACCCATGCCCAAAACAACGGTTTCTACATTCGAAGTCGTTTCCTCATTCTGTTCAAGATAAGACTGGTCTATAGTGTCAGCAAGAATGGCTAAATTTTCTTCGCCAATAGGACTCAAAATCTGAAGCATGTGACTCTCGAGCAGAGATGCATCGACGACTTCACTCTCATCGTAAACCTCCGAATTCACGACGTCTGGCATGCGGCTTTCGGAAGCGCAAATGCCTCTTTGCAGCACAAATAATGAAGTAAGGTCCATCACAACTATGCACTCGGAATCGTCACAATTCAAGAGATCTTCACCCACTTTCAAAACATATACTGGTATATTTGAGAAATCAAGAGGAATGTCGGCCATTGATTCTAATGTGTTCTCTGAAACAGCAGAATTTTCTTTATCTGATGAACTTTCAGAGAAGTTCTTTATGTGGCTTGCCTTGCTGCTATCCTTTTTACAACTCCTCGACATGGTGTGATCCTTTAACTCTTTCTGAGTTTTAAATGTTTTCTGGCATGAGCTGCACGAATGCTGGCTTATCACATCATGCAAAACATAATGTTCTTCAATATGCTGCAAATAATGTTCTTGTAAATCATTATCACTAGAGTAGCTTATGCTGCATACATCACAAATGTACTTTGTGGTCATTCCATGGGTGTTCACATGCTCTTTCAAAATACTCCCTTTAGTGAAACCAAGGTAACAAATACCACAGAAATATCTCTTCCCATGCTTTAAAGCCTCATATCCTTTTAAGGCTTGCTCTGAATTGTGTTCTGTACCTTTGTGCTCTTCTACTGCTGCTAAAGACACAAAACTAACCTTACAAACATGACATGCATATGTTGAAGAACCGCAAGTGGAAACGTGTTGCTCAAACTCATCAAAAAGTTTAAAGTACTTCAAACAATGATCACATTTCTGGTACATTGTTTTAGCAAGTGTAGGTGCAGATGGCAAAGAGAGGAATTTATTATGATTTTGAAAAAAATGCTTTTGCAAATCTTTTCTCTCCTGGAAACCTTCCCTGCAAACCTCACATGCATAAAAAGCAACATTAATATGTTCGTTAAAATGTTTCAACAATAAATTCTTATCTTCGAACTTTTCATCACAAATAGCACAACCTAAACCTCTATTTACACAAGCTGTGCTATGCATCTTGAAATTGGAAATTTTACTGCAGTTTTGAGAGGCACAAGCATTATGTAATAACTTTAAATGTGTAACAACTTCAGAAAATGACGGAAATGGTTTTTTACACTTGTAACATTCGAAACGCCTTGAAGGAACGTTTTTCATGAATGATTGATTCTTTGAGAAAAGACACTTTGAAAGAGATGGTGGTTCAATTTTAAAAATACTATTCGGCTTTTTTGCTTCTGATGATTTCGTACCAACATTAGATGCTTTGTGAAATTTTTTATTACATTGAGCTGATATTTTATTCGTTATATTATGTTTCCCTTCAAATTCGGGCATCAAAGTAAACTTTTGCATATTTGAAAAATCTGTAGAATCCAAAACATATTCAGTTGAATCGGTATGCATATTGTCAGCCATCAAAATAGTTTCTGGATGTAACTCTGAGATTTTAAAATCCATATCAACAGAATGTTAAGTGCATAATGCGCACTGAAAGAGAACATTGGCATAATTGTTTTCAGAACTTACTGTAACCATCGTCAGACAAATCATTTCACAAACGAAAAGAAGGTGAAGAAAATAGATTGAGATAAGTAACAAGTAGTTAAAAGCATTAACATTAACACAATTAAACAGTTATTAATTTTCAAATAAAATTGTAAATAACGCAGACCCGCGCTCGCGAAAGGTGCGTTGCGTTGTCAATGTATCGTATTTTCATGTGCAATGCAGCTCATTCAAAATCATTTTAGCAGCTTCTGCGCAGTTTCCGAGAACGAAGAGCAAATCCAGCAAACCTTACATTTTCTCCGCCGTAGCGCTAGTATCACGCTCACTTTTAGGGCCAGATTTTTGAACATAGAATCGGGGACATGTCTCCGATTATGAAACAAAACTGGGGACATTTATAATTATTGAAATAATTAACAGTAATTTAATTAAAAAACAATGGAATAATTAAAAATTATCCCAATTACTGTTTTACATTTTGGGGACAATTTGTAAAACGTCCTCAAATTGGGGACTGT
Source organism: Cheiracanthium punctorium (assembly GCA_038373885.1). Lineage (NCBI taxonomy): Eukaryota > Metazoa > Arthropoda > Arachnida > Araneae > Cheiracanthiidae > Cheiracanthium > Cheiracanthium punctorium. The sequence goes on along the minus strand of JAWZYV010009056.1, from coordinate 652,849 downwards.
CTTCGGAAAATGGAGACATTTGGTCACCTTAACATGTAATAAATTAATAAATATATATTTCAATTCATTTTTTATTTGAATCTTCAGAAGATTGTAATACTTTTTTTAGGAATGGGCAGCTGACGTCAAATGTAAATATCGCAGAGCTCTGAGTGGCAAAACTTCGGGCCTTCAACCAAACAGATGGAAAACTTCTGCCACTCAAACGCGCGCACAGATCTTGCGCATGCTGTTTGTTGACACTTCTGCTCATTCCTAATACTTCCATAGATATAGGAATAGTGAACTAGATTGCTCACAAGGGGAGGAAACTTGTTGCCAGTGCACTTCCGGAGCAGACGACACGATAGTGGCAGAAAGACGAAAACGTCGCTGCTTACGACTGCTATGCAACAGCATTAATTTACATTTAAATACAGAATTGATGATTCGTTCAGAACCAAATTCAAAGAAAAAACATTTTGTTATGATATTTTGCTAGCTATTTTTAGTTTATTTTTGCTGTTAGATGGTCTAAAAATGTAACACATTAAAATAATCGATTAAATGTTTATTTTTGCACACAAGGAAAACAAAAACTTTTTCTGAACAAAGATGGGAACTGAAATTAAGTATCAATTGTGTATTGGAAGTACTAGGGTAAAAGACCGAGGTGTCATAGATCTCGTAAGAGAAAACTACGTTCATATCAAGGGGGGGGGGATTGTGCTTCTTGTTACATTTTAAGAAAATCATAATATTGTGGCATAGTTTGGTGATTGAGTTTGGATCTTTCTTTACCTCGTAAATGTATTTCTAACGTTCTTGAGATTCAAATACGCCTTCTTCTACTTTTTTTTTTTTTTTTTTTAAAGGAAAAAGGCTATACTTAGGAAATTTTATCCCTTTTGAAGTGGTAGTCCAAAACGTGTTTTGTACACGTCCTTTATATCTTAAAAAGAAACCGATTTCCAAAAAGTTATAATGTTACATTCTAAAAATATTACAATGTAATAAACTTGGAACCCTAAATGTAAACATCAGTTTTCTAAAAATTGCCTCTCTTGAACAGTGCATTTTCGCTTATGTACATCCACAACTTTGTACAGGTAAAAACATGTTTAGCTAATATTAATATTTAGGATATTTTAAATACCCCCCCCCCCATTTTTTTTTTCTGGGGTGCATGTTTTTCACACATTTCTCATAACTAACATAGTAAATATAGATTATTTTAATACAGTTAATATATTTTCAATAGATTATTATTCTTTGTTTAAAATATACCAAGGCTCATTGTTTTGAATAAAAACATTCTCCATTCTTTAATTTTACCATACTTTCGGCTAAATTTGAAGAAATATTTTTTCAAAAAGCTTGATGGGAGAAGGTATGTGGAAATGCATGCATTTAATACGTATTTATTTCATGCGTCTCCCTGTTTCCTACAGAGAAATACACACGTTTATTTCTCAGAATCCCAAATACACAAAAGTTCATTATTTTTACATCCTTTTCTGACAAACATAGCTTAAAATTGTAATAGTAGGTAAATGATGATCGCATACCAAATTTTTGTTTACCTGAAATATTTGTAAAGTTCATTGGAACAATATTTTATTGTAATTTCAATATCAAATTTGCAGTATCTAAGAAATAAAGCAGGGATAAATATCAGGAATAAAGCATTATTTTATGCTGGAATTCAAGCGAGATAATTCTCCACCAAGTTGAAGCCGCACTAAAATATTTCTAAAAATCTTGTTAACTCTCAATTTAATAACAGTACATGTTCGAAGAAGGCTTACTATGTATAGCATATTTTTAGGTATTCTTCCTGATACTTTAAAAAAAAATCAAAGCTAAAAACTAAAATAGGAAAGCAACATTAACAAATTCCAATGTCAAAACTCTGAATGAAAGAATGAGAGGGATGGCACAGCAGAAATCCATTTATTTGTCAATTCTTTATTAGATAGTGGAAACCTAAACAATCAGAAAGTTATTAAAATCAGAAAGTCATCTAGAAAAATTAAGTAAAATGACAGTTTGCAGCATCGAAGCATTGCACAAAGCATGTGCACTTTTTGTGCACAACATTGCACAAAAATCATCAGAAATAATCCTCCCATGATAACTTTGCTTGGCATAACTTAACTGTTTTATGGCTTTTTAAAAATACATTTTATAGTGTACGATTGTTTGTAGGGATGTGTAAACTTAAACGTACATTCAATTAAAGCACTGATTTAATAGAATTTCAGTTAATATTAAAAATTGCGTCACCAGCCAGGTTTTTTTTTTTTTTTTTTTTTTTTTTTAATTAAACTGTGGATTTGATACAACACTACAGAGCTGATATGCTTATTTTTTAAAAAAAAGTTAAAATACTTACCATAAAACACTAACTTAATAAAGCTTACTTAAACAAAAGTATAAAGAAACATAAATAAAGACTTAAACAAACAATCACGTTGAACTAAAAAAATGAATTTAATATTAAAACTAGTAATTTTGAAAGTCGTTAAAAAATGCTCAAATGTGGAAAATCTAGTTAGAATAAATAAGATAAATTCAATATCCCCAATTCAAGAGTTATTTTTGAAAAATGATAGAAAAATTAATCATTTCCTGTAAAATATGATTAATAATTATTCGTAAAAAGTAAATTACGATGCTTTATTTATCTCATTTTTTATAGTTTAAGTGCCAAGTATACAATTTAAAAATAAGTAATATATATATATATATATATATATCGTACGGGCAAATGTTTTAGGATTATATTTATATAGAAACATAAATTAAGCAATGTCTACTTTAATTCAAGAAGGATGTGCAATATCTCCTTCAATTACTTTACAAAGTGAACGAAAAGCATAGGTAAATAGGAAATTTAAAAATACTACTGTTATTGAACATCAATTGGTATTTGATTTTCAATACCACCAATTTTAAGCATTTGTTACCTGTGAAAAGATATTCCAGATCCTTTCCTAAACCTGTTAGTGTAATTATACGCACAGCACGACTTGGGCATGATAATGCTTAAAGTTAATTAAAAATAAATAAATAAGATGCTGGACTAGTGGCGAAAATAACCATAAACCATGATCAAGACACTGCTTTCTGCCACTATCATGGGCGATGCCACCGAAGATATTTGGCAACAAGAAAAACCTCTTACTAGTATACGGATGCGTGATCTAGTTATTCCTATATCTATGAATACTTCCCCCGTAAACGTATGTTCGTATTAATAGGTTTTGGTTAAGTATAACCATGGAAACTAAATTTTAATCTTTTGTGTGTGTGTTTTCACGGATTATTCACGGATTATTCTAATAATCTAAGTAGGCGCCAGCAGGGGGCACGTGCTCCTGTCTGGGAGCCGGTGACCAATCCCCCCTTCGGGGACTCCTGATTCATCCGTCGGGGGAATTTATGAGATAAGAAACAATCAAATTTTTAGTTGAATTTTAATTTTGAAATATTAAAAAAAAACCCTTTTGTAGTACTTTCGCTTTTCAAAGATTCGTGAAATGATTCATTTACATTTCAACCAGAAACAAAATGTTATGGATGTCGCAAGTGGGGGATATTCTCAGTGGCGTGGCGTAGGGGGGAGAGAGAGGGGGCGCCCGACCCGGGATTTTACGTTGAAATTTTTTAACAATTTTTTTTAATCTTTGGAGTCCCCTTGGTCGAGAGGCCTGGAGCGGTCGCTCCAACGCACCGTCCTTAATGTAGCCATAATTAGAGTACGCTTAAAGTTTTGTGCTTCTTTCCTGACTGATGTACCCAATTTAATTTTTTAAATTTTCGAGTTTTCAGTGACGGATTTCCATTAAGGCGTAATCAGTGGCAAGTCCAGAAAAGTTTCAAGGCAAGGGCGATAAGTTGAAAGAAGCAACATATCAGAGGTGGGTCGCTTTATTTTTACTATTTATTCTTAATCTTGAACTTGTTTTTAACTTGCTCGGTCTTGTCATTAGAAAGACCCTACGGAGAACAGAGCGATTGCGCACGCGCAACTCTGGATGTAGGCGGAGCATTCAGAGAACCATTCCGGGAAACAACATCGGTGAAAGAAGGCGAGTTTTTTTTTTCTGTTGCGTCTGCACCAAATTTAGATATTTTTGTGTAAAAGTAAAATTTAAAAAAATGTTGAGAACATTTTTAACAATACTTACTAGCAATAAGTGAAAGTTCATTTTAGTGATTTAACAAAAAACACAAGTATTTACGAAATTCTCTTTCACAACAACATTTATCATCCCTTACTCCAGTGGCGTAGCCAGAAATTTTTCATGGGGGGGTTACGACTACTACAACTCATATATATGTATGCGTGTGTGTGATAATGTAGTGAATAATATGCATTTTGTATGGAAAAAAAATTCTCATGGGGGGGGGTTATGACCCCCCTAACCCCCCCCTCCGTGGCTACGCCCCTGCTTACTACTAGAGCTGAAGCAAACCGCATGTATTCGGTACTAAGATACGGGTAATCACTCAGACTCGAAGTAACGAATTGTTACTTTTCGGTTGATATCGTTACTCGATCCGAAGGTTTCGGATCGAACAGCTTCGAACTTCGAATACAGACTGCCAGGCGAGGCGAACTAGGGGGAAACAGGTTCCAGTAATCGAGTACTAATATCTGCTGAGTCCGTGCTTCTGTTATTTGTTACGGGCTGGTTATTTGTTACTGGATATCGGATCGCGGTTTCAAGGGGGAAAATGACTTTCGAGTGTGCATTTCGGATCGACCAGGTTCGAACTTCGAATACAAGACTGCGGGAGGGAGAAAATGAATTTCGGTATTTGAGTAATAGTATGTTCCGTTCCGTTACTAGATACCGGAAGTATTATGGATTCTCGCTGTTTGAAGGGAAAAATCAGTTTCGGTATTTGAGTAGTAGTATGTTCTGGTTGCAATTCGTTTGTGCCGAGCCGGATGGTATCGTTTTGATGAGGTTTGGAAGAATCCGTATGTATCGTTACAGTTATGGAGATGGATATACTATCTGCTGCTCTATTGATATGGGTCGTACAATGGGGGGATAGGATCCGGTGTATAGCATGTTCTTATGCACAGTTGAACTTTTTTTGCGGGGGGGGGAAGGGGGTATTCTTATAATTGTAGAGGAGCAATACATATAAGAGAAGCCTGTTAGTAAGGGGTGCTAATTTCGGGCTTTCTAACATTTTGGTACTAAATAGTGGTGCAATCAGAATTCTTTCTTTCAGGGTGGTTCCGAAGCAGGATTGCGAACTTAACTTTTTCTTTTTTTTTTTTAGCTAGAATCGAAATATGAGTAATAAATAACAAATTATTTAAATACACCTTTTAAAAAATATATTTTTATAAAGTAAACGAATTCACACATTTTTTATTATTTAAAATATTATTTGGAACTAAAAAAAATATTTAGCATGGAAACCTAAACACATTTTTTAAGTAATTGTTTAAAAAATATATAAAAAATTGTGAGCGACCCGGGATTTCTATGCCCACTCCTGCGTAAGCCACTGGTATTAAAATAATTCAATGAAGTTCAGTATGTTTCTAAAATGTCGGCGTTTAGGGGGCCATCTGCCCTATTTTATGGTACATTTTATTCCATGAACTCATGGAATACGCATAGCCCGGTGCAACCATTCTTTCTGTATGAAAGGAGTGATAATTTTTGTTTAAAGAATGCTCTCATATATGCACCCACAGAAGGGGCTAACCCCTTTCATCCCAAAAGTGCAGAAATAGAACTGGAAATATCTTAAAAATAGGTAATTCTCATTGAATAAAACAATTTTAATTTAAAATATGGTAATTTTTAATTTACTTCGAAAAATGGTTCAGCAAAAGAAGTTTTTGATATGAAATAAGAACTCACAAATAATAAAGATATTATGCTTTTAGAGACGCAAAGTAGTTGATATCATACTGAGATCCCCTGCCCTGTGAATGTTATATATGTGGCCCAATCCCTGGATCTCAGTATTCGAGAACCCGCTCCCAGAAAAAACACGAGTCACAAGCTTTCCTTTACCCTTTTTATGATAAGAATGAACAGGTTAAACCAGCGTTCAGAATTTAAAAAAAGGGGGGGTTGAGAAAAAAAAAAAGAATGGCATATATCTTTGGAAGATTTCTATGTGCACTCAGTAATTCGGATAATTTAGCATTGTATAAAACCATAAATGTGTATAAAAACAATCTGTAAATCAGAGAAAATAAGCTCTAAATACAACTTTGTACAACTTCGCTAAAAAAAATTCTTTTTGGTTATGGGTTTATGTATGGGCGGCATATACCCATAACAACACTGTCCCGGATGTGTTGTTATGGGGCACTATATAACACCCTATTACCGATTCTATTAGTAGTAACGAAAGTAACGAGTAACGAATACTTAGTAACGAATAGCGAACATCTAAGTAACAAATACATACGGATACTCATTTTGTCGTTACTTTTACAGCACTACTTACTACCTTTCACGCTGAAAGCGAAAATTTAATTAACATGGAATTTAATTGTGGTTCTTAGTACGCACCATTATCATTTCGCAATTCCATATGAGTTACATGGTATGGTAGCCCTCCATCCATGAAGGTCGTACAATCCGATGTTTGATCCGGAGACATTGACAACGCAACGCACCTTTCGTGAGCGATGGTCTGCATTATTACACAGAGGATTCTAGGTCGGAGCAGTGTTGTGGTCCTAAGAAAAAAAGTCGGGGGACGCTCATTTTTGACGAAATTTACCTAAACTTATCGGATTCATTAATTGTAATTATTCCTTAAACAACCAATAAAACTAATTTAACCATCATTTGTTTATTAATTGATTAAAATGAACTCATTGTTAAATTATTGATTACTTGTTTATAATCTAAACTAAGTCTTTTTGATAAACCGTGTAAGCTACTTAATTTATTGTTGCGAACATGTAATCGGATTTGTGTGCTTGGCTCAAGTACTCTTAAAAATCCTCGTCAGAAGAACAGCACAAGGGAGGTGCCCTCCGTTGGGGGTCTTTCTAAGGGGTCCTAACGTATTCACGCTAAGTTTCGGAGAAAAAAACGGAAAACTCCGAACTGTTACGGAAGCGCGATGGGAGCTACTTCATTTTTTCCATTTACATTTGTCAACAATCCAATGTTGTGGTTGTTATTGTGAACAACTATAGCGGATTTGTGTGCTTGGCTCAAAACCCGCTTATAAATCAGAAAGACAATACAAGAGGGGGTGCCCTCCGTGAGGGTCTTTCTAAGGGGTCCTAACCCGTATTTACGCAAAGTTTCGGAGAGAACTACGGAAAACTCCGAACGGTTAGGTCGACGGATGCGCAATGGAACCCGAACCCGGGACCTTCACACTTCGCCCGTCTACCATTTCCAGTTACATAACCACTGTGCCATGGTGAGGCAACAATCCGATGTCAAAGTGACAGATTTTCTTTTGGATTGGTACGTGACTATTCGCTACCCCGATTTTGGTCACTTTTTCGGTCATTCGGAATGACATTTTGTACCAAGAGTGCGTTCGGAAAGATTATAATCTGTTCTATTCTTATGGATATGTTTTCACTACTGAAGTGTTTAAGAAACCCTTACAATCCCATTTGTAAAGTCGTTTCAAACAGTCAAAAGTTTCCTTTTGATTTTTATACCGATGTACTTGCTCTCGCGCGAACAAAAGGAAAATTTTAATTTCTTCACATAATTAAAAAAAAATCTTTTCGGTTGCTAATGTCGGGTGTTTAAGAAGTAACACATTACATTCTAACAAAAACAACAACATTTAATTATTAACTTAGAAATTAGAACATTATAGACTTGTTCCACGTGACGTCACACGTCCTCTTGGTTGGCAAAACGACCAATGTACTTATTCTACGGGACGACTGGTTGGCATAAGTAACCAATAGAGTTACTCTACGTGACGTCACTGAGGTATTTGTTAGTAAACATGGAACAAGTCTATAGGAACCAAAAGAATACAATCTGCTGCGCGTACTGCAGCGGTTAGGGAAAATCCACACACACACACACTGGCGATGTCGAAGTGCACTGAGTGAGTTTCAGTCCAGTCCGGGAAAACCGGTTTAATCCCGCTCTGGTCAGTTAGCGGTTACAGTGCGGGCGCGGATAAAGCCATGGAGTTTGTCAGGAGAGTACGCGCCGTCGCAGTACCCCCCTTCCAATGGCAACGTTACGTCAAGAAACGGGCTGGGAATTTCACTTTTCTTCCCGACCGTGTCATCTTGGTGATCTGTCTCCCTTTGCCGTTGCCATGGTGTGGTCCTTGGTTGCCTCCGGTGCAACTTCCCGCTTTGCGTGACTATTTTCAGTCTCTAGGAGGAAGGCCGGCTTAAGTCTGTCGATGGATACTACCTGCTCCCTATTTCTCACGAGCACTCAAAAAACTTGTCGGTCCGCTCCAGAACCTTGAACGGTCCGTCATATGGAGGTGTGAGGGGTGGTTTTACTTGGTCTCGCCTGACAAATACATGCGTGAAGGAACATAGAGCTTAAGGCACAAATGTTTTGGCAGCCCCATGGTTGCTGGTGGCACGACCCAGACAGCACAGCAAACTTGCATCAAACTTGCAGCAAGCTTGATTTATCAAGTCAATAAGCTTGAATTAAGCTTGAAAATTCCAAGCGTGTAAGCTTGATGCAAGCTTGAATCAAGTGTTCTAGTTTACACTTGCCCAGCTTGCATTAAGCTTGGCATTTCAAGCTTAAAAAAAATTCCTAAATACACGGGGCGCCGGTCGGCGAATTCGCCCCACATATTTTACCCCCTCTACGCTGAAATTTCAATTTAATTTAATCTGTTTCCATCGAGTGTCCGTGGCTAGAATAGAAGCAGGGACCTTGCGGTTCGTAGACGAGCGCGTTATCCATTGAGCTACCCAGCTTCGATGGAGCTATGACTAAAGTTTGAAGTGAATTATCAAGCGGTTTTCTGGCCAGATTGAAAAGTGGGCGATATGTTATTTGCTTTTTTTTATTTTTCCATGGGATGCATCAAAATTAAAATAATGTTATGTGTGATTTAGAGACTCTACTAATAGGGAAATAAACATAATATAAACTTAAGAGCAGCACACGTTTTAAAACTTTCGCAACACTCATGAGCAATACTGCTGGCTAAAATCGAGACAAACGACTGATTTTGAAATCAAATTCGTACTATAATTGTATTTTATTTGGAAGAATTTCAAAATTGAATTAGATATTACTTGTTAGAACTTGATATGATGAATTTGTTTTGCATATAAATTTGCAAAAAATCAATAATATTTGTCATAGTTACGAAACCTATTAAAAATTTGATCCTTTTAATTATAAAAGAACTGAGCTGTTTCCACTTGAAATTAATTGTGATGGTTACTATGGAAAATTTTTGGTTTGTAGAAATTTTCATCAGTGCTCAGATACCTCCATTAGTTATCAATATATTCCGCTTTCAGCCTGATAACAAAAATTTTCTTTGAGTTGTTTATGCCGTATGCAAATACTTTATAGAGATTAATCACACAACTCTAAAGATACAGTATCTATTATTATGAAGCTGATTATCGAACATCCAGTACAAGTTAAAAAGTAGAACTCAGAAACATAATATTATTTTTAGTCTTTTAAAAATAAATTATATTATCATCTACTTTTATATTTAAACAGTACTAAGTAATAAATAATTCACTACATTTAACATTCAAATTATCAATACTGTATATTGTGCATAGCATGTGGTTAAATTTTGGTAGAACTTCTTAGTCGAGTTTCAGTCAACTCGCGATTTTGCGACCCTTGATTTAGCAACCCTTCTTGATTTAACGACCCTCTGATGAAGTCTTGACCGTTTTTTTGAAACCTTTTAAAATATTTCGATTTAACGACCATTTGATTTAACGTTCTGCTTGCCGAGGTCCCGTGAAGGTTGTTAAATCGCGAGTCGACTGTACAATCTACACGAGCCAAATGCTGAAACATCGTCAACCATTTACTATGTTAGTCATAAATCTCGGATTCAGCTGTATTACAATTATGACATAGGATACGAGAATGCCTAAAATAGTCAGCATATACGTACGATTAAGGATGAAAAATTTCCACCCTGTGAGTGCTAGATGGGATGAATTTAAATGCATTCCCATCATCTGTAACGACTGACTATAATGTATGTTTGACCATGGTCCATCCACAGTTGTGAGTCTGAAAAAGATTGGTATGCATTTCTGACTTTCTTCAATGGCCAAGGAAGCTGACAAGCCGATAACAGCGTATGCTATGAACAGTACAACGAGCTTTAGAATGCTTATCAGAAGCGGGTAAGTCGCCATACTGTTGGATAGAGTCACATCAAAGGTAATGTCAATGCAGAAGCTTAGGATGAATGAAGAATACCAGAAGAATACGGCAGGAGAAAAGATGTCGTCCATCTGCATTACTAAATCCGCCAAGTAATCATAGTACTGGCGTAGTTGCAGCAAAGAATTCACTCTGTATACTTTGTCCTGGCTCAGAGTTTTGATCAACTTTTTTGTGAAATACCTTAAAGAAAAATTGATAAATATAGTAAACAAATGTAAAATAGTCTTTAGAGTTAGAAAAGATATATAATGTAAACAGGGGTTATTAACTTTTCTTTCGGAATTGAATTAAAAAAGTTATAATTTTAAGTCCTCTGTTACAATAATAAAAATAAGTATGCATGTGTTGCAACGAAAAATTAAAAAAAACTTACTACAGTTTAAAAATTTCATAGTTTTAACGAAATAATTTCAAGATTGCAAGTATTGTGTAGCTGTGCGACAAAACCCCATTAAAGGGGGTGTGGAAAACCAACCATCTCGAAACTTTCAGGCACATAAATTGCTATTTGAAGAAATCGAAAATACTATCATGCAGAATCATGAAACTTGAGCACACTCCCCCCCCTCCCCCATTACCCCCGAAATGTCTTCTGGATACGTCAGAACCGTGTGAGGTTATCTGGAGAACAATCTGCCTTTAGAAAGCACATTTGATCAATAGTGGGTCAGAATACTATTTCACTTTTATACACTAAAATCTGTTTTAAAGGGACCCCGTGTCGAACGTGAACTGGCCTTAAAGGAAAATACCATCTGACACTGTCCATTTTACAGGACATCGCTTGTTTTTGTGCAGCAGTGCGAAAAGGGGAAAAGGGGGAAAAAAGAGAAAAAATGCAACTGTATTTGCTGAAATTTTATTGCTCAAAACTCTTAGTTAATGTATTAGCGTGCGTATATAAATTTATTACAAAGCAGTTAACGAGAATGCAATGAATTTCTATTACTTCCATCTGATTTTATCTTTCCTTTTTATAACTATATTTTCTTTGTATCTAATTAAATGCATAGTTGCGATGATTTACGAAAATACAGCAACTTTAATTTAGCAAATAATTAACTATTCTCGTTTAAAGAAATCGGTCCACTCTTATCACTAAGTACAGTGAAACCTCTCTGAAAGATAACCTCTAATAACGATCGTTTATTTCTGGCTATGAGATGTGTTAATTTCCCCTTCATTAAAGGACCACTATGTACCTTCTACCAACCTGAAAGATCATATTCGTTTTTTCAGTTGGAGGATAATATTGCTCCCTTGGAGAAAATCTCGATTATTCTCTTTGAAAGGTCAGTTGACTGAAAAGGCCTAGTATACCACCCTTTCCTGGAAGTTTTCTTGCAGTTTCTTTTTTTTTTCTCCTACAAGAAAACAAAAAAAAAAAAATTGTTCGTATTGCAGTAGTATCTCAAATTGCAAGTATTTTTAAAAAAGAAATTGTTACTTGTCTCTCTAGCGCTGATGGAAAAATCTCTCTTTACAGCTGTATAATCATGACATATAATAAATTAATGCAATAAAAGTTTTCTATAGTACATGCTGATATCCCTGTATATTGACTGAAATTTTGTTTCACCGATCACCTCTATTCAGAGACCACCTGTCTCAAAGATCGATTTTCTGTGGCCCAGAGAGTGGTCTGTTCAGGGAGGTTTCACTGCATCAGATGCAAGCAGCCCAGTACAGGAATAATAAATATGTAAATCAGTATACAAACCTAAAGGAGAGCCTGATGGTGTCACACAGAGTAATGTACAACGCAACCGTGAACGACAATGTTCCCCACATGATGAGCTGTCTAAAAAGCATAAAAATGCATCCCATAACAGACAGCGCAATCGGAGACAAACCTGGAATACGTGATGAAAAGAATTGTGCATCGATAAAGTTTTCCATCCCAGCGTTGAACGCACCCACAACAGATGCTGCATAGTAAGTTGTTAGAAAGAGCCAAACTACTGTTGATCCAATTCTAATCCTTTTTCGAAATCCTTGACGTTCGCTTTCTTTGAATCGGTCGTAAACGTAACGCATCTTTCCAAAAAGTAGCTGCAACTTCCTTTGTTTGTAAACGTAGATGTCGGCTGTTATGGTTGCAGCAGCCGATCTCAAGACAGCTGTCATCTGAATCCAGAAATCCAGACCGCCACTGGTCAAAGCTATTGAAGCAACTGCTTTGAAACAAACTGCATGCAGATATATCAGGGCCAAAATGTTCCACCAACACAACAAACTTTTCTCACGATTCAAAAATATGACTTCAAGATTTATTCTTGGCTGTATTCCGACCATTTTTAAAGGAAGAATGATAGGCTTTAGAGCTATCATGAAGCTGCACTCTTGTTTTGAGTGATCAGTCCATATTTTATTTTTAAACATCGTTCTCATCTTATGTATCTTTTTACATACTGTAAATAGTCTCATTCTCAGATTGTAAAACAAAGCTTCACACCAGCAAGGAGTGGTTTTTTATTATTGAAACTGTATTGTAGCTATTTTAGAACTTCAGTCACTGAAAGCATATTTTGGATCAACAGTACACATGTTCCTGAATCATTTTATTTTTTGTGACTTACATGATTATATTCAAAGAGGAATATTGAATAAGTTCGGTTTGCAAAAGACTTTTAAGAGGCAAAGAATAGTTTCCAAGAAATACCTCGTGAATGGGTATAACTTTTTCGCATGTCTAAATTCAAATTTCGTATCGTTTAGTTCGATATAAATGAAAAATCGTGTTTGATTGACTATACAAGCATATATTTCTAGAGTCTGAACGTTATAAAATATATGAAATATATTTATATGAATGTTTGAAATATTTGAAAATTTTATCATTCGCTAACTTGACGTCATTCTTATAGAAAATTTCAAAAATGGCTGCATTTAACCGTACACCATAAATACATTAGTTATTTAATAAGATTTTCCGTCAAATATACCTTTCTGCTTGAAACTCAATAGAACTTGAACATTACCTATCCTTTGAAAATTTTTGCAGTTACAAAAAGAATACAAATCATAAAAAATTTCTCTACGTCTCTCAAAAGAAATTTTAGGAATATTTATGTTCAGGTACATATCTAATTTTTCATGCATAAAACTTATTATGAACTCTTTTACTTCGATGCAGTGTTCCTTGCACAAAGTGGCATAAATTCTGCTCTGGATCTAATTCAAAGGAAGAACAACCGAACAGAACTTGCCACCGTAAATTGACGCAAACTCATTTATAGTAATACGCAGAAGCTGCTTAAATGTGAAGGTAATCCACATATCTGTCAAAAATTTCACTGATGCAAAAGTTCGCTCTGAGTGCATTTCGTCATTTCATTCATTGTAGCAAATTGTTTATAAGTGTACAAAAGCCGTTATTGACAGCTTTCTCCATGCCAGTTTAACATTTTACTGCCAAAGACGCGCGATTTCGCTTACAGTCTCAGCAAAACATCCCGCATTATTGATCAAATAAATTCGACGATCTATTGTTTAGAATTTTCATATTCCTTGGATGTTCCTTTTGAACATTTGCTCAACTCTAAGTGCCTCATCAATCACACAGCTTTATTCGAAGAACATGGAATGTCATTAAAAGTATAATAATAAGTTCCCATACGCATAAATAATTTATGAAACTGACAAACTTATATTAATTTGTCAATTAATATTTTTAATTGATATTTTTAAGTACTATTTTTTTAAAAAAAGCATCGAAATGGGCATTTTTAAAACATTTTGATGCTAAAAACGTAACTATGTTGAAATTGAACTATTCTTTTTTGTTCAAAATAAAACTAAAAGATAATTTTAATAAGGGCGAGACAAAATTTTTATATAAGAGCCATATACACTTTTTTTGTGGGCGGGAGAAAAGAAATAATTTTAGACTATCAAACATTTTACAAATAATAATGAAAGGTCTGCACACCCTCTTAAAAAAGTATTCGAGTATTAGCGAAATTTCCTATTTTAGCCTTGCCAATAATTGTTGAGTTTTTGAAAAACGCACAAGTTGTCAGAAATATGGAAAGCTGTAGTTACACATAGACTATTTCATATTCTATAAATAATTTTTACACATAATAAACACATAGGTTTGCATACTGTTCAAGTTATTCTGTAGCACACATTTTGGCACTGTTTTAAACTATTATTTCACATTGTTTAAGGAACTGTTTAGCATTCCAGTGATAAATATTTTACCCCCATGTTTAGAAATTTTTATCCATTGCTCACCACAGTGCAAAGTTTAATTCTTTAACTTATGGTTTTCGGGCACAGTTTTTTGGCTCTGTTTTATCTATAGTTTGACATCGCTGAAACGCATTGATTTTTATAACGTAACAGATTGTTTAATCTAAAGTTATGGAATTCGATAACAGGTTGCTTAGAGCAAAATTCAGCTTATTTCCCTAGGCCATCGTTTTTTGCGTATTTTGACATTGTTTAAAGCCATTATTTAATATTGTTTAAGCACATTATCCATTATTATTGTAGGCAGTCATTCAGATCAATATTTATCATTGTTTTAATTCATTATTTAACATGATGTTCAGCACACTCTTTTCGCACATATTTCAGCGTTTCTTTAAAAAAATTGCTTAGCATTGTATACAATGCTAAGCAAGTAATGTAAATTATTTACATAAAATCTTTAGCGTTGTTTTAACACATTGTTTATTGCATACTATTTGGCGCATTTCTTTAATACATTGCTTTAGCAACATTTCGACAATTCGATATTTTTAAAGAGTTGTTTAAAATTGATTTAATAGATTTTTTTTAACGATGAAATATGATTTTTAGACCAATTTTTAGCATAGCGTTGCAGCTTGCTGGGAGGTGATGCTCTAATAAAAGGTTTTTATTGAAGAGACCGCAGAGCGTCTAGAATATTCGTACATCGTACGGAACAAGCTTAGTCGCAATGATTAAAACACTAACTTTATTGCTTCTAGAAACTCGTAGAAGATTATTTTGCTACTCAATTCGAAACAGTGTTTTACTAAATGAACAATCAGTAGAACGTATCAGCTTCCATAAATTGCATATACGACCCACTCTGCAAACACTGGGTGAGTATCGAGTAGGTTTCCTCACTGGTACGTAAAGTAAAATATCAGTGAAATTCTACTAACCTAAAAAATTGAGAGAAATAGAAACAAGCAATCTTTATATTGAATAATATTGAATAATAATCGAGATCCAGAGTAATACCAAGAATTCTCGACTGGGCTACTTTGAACTTAATAGCAACTCGTAAGAGACTTCGGGATAGACTTGCTAGTATCTTCAAGCTCTAATGATGCTTTCTGGAAAGTTCTTGGTTACACAAGATATTTCTTTTGCTAAGAATGTCTAGAAATCATCCGATAACTCTGCTATTAGAAAAACAGAGAGAGTGACCGTGTCTATAACTACGTCAAAAAGCGCCAAAATTTATAGTCAAAATATACGTTGTTTAAAATTAAGTCCCCGAAGCTGATTCAGCTTGGCAATAGCGAGATATTGCCAAGTCCTAATGTCAACCAATGGAAATTAAAAGGTATATAATTCATCCAATATTTAGCATTACTTAGCATAATGGTAAGCTCATTCCTCTAGGACATTGTCTTAGCACATATTATAGTATTGTTTTTAACTCTTGTTTGACATTCCTAAAGGTATTGTATTGCATTTTTGTAGATAATTGTTTAGCGCAGTGCTTAGTATTAATTGTACATATTGTTCCGCACAATTTTCCGCTCATTCTTTTCGAAGATATTTTGATATTGTTTAAACTAATGTTTGACAATTTTTATGCACATTGTTTGGCAGGGTTGTAATAAATTGTTTATAACAGTGTTTGACATTGATTAGAATTAGAATAATGTTGAGTCTATTGTTTTGCACATTTGCTGTAGCTCTAGACCCAACAAACTGTACCACGTTGCTGTGCTCGCGTTGTTTTAAGCAAGTTTTTGACAAAGTTTGGAATCGTTTTATTCCTTTGTTTACTTTTACTTTTATTCTAGGGTATTGTTTGGCATTGTTTTAGCTCATATTTTCGAATTATTTTAATCATTTAAAAATTATTTAGAATATTATTTTGATCTAGTTAATTATTTATTGCTGTTTTATCAAATTATTTGTTCTAGAAGTAGAAAACTTTTTGCGTGTTTCAGAACATTATTTGCCATTGCTTTATCACAATGTCAAGCATTGCTTTATAGCTCATTATATCGCATTGTTTTAACAGACTTTTTCACATTGCTTAGGTAAACTTGTGGGTACTTTTTTATTTTTTTAGTAATTCTTCAGCAAATAGTTTCATATTGCTTATGATTGTTAAAAAACATTCTGTAGCATTTTCTTACCACATTGTTTGGTATTATTGTAATTTAATTATTAGCTCAATGTCCGGTATGATTTAAACATGTCCTATAGCATCCTGTTCAATTACTGATAATAACATGCATTGTTATTTGTTACAAAATTGTAATGTTGTTTTCCACGTCAATGCGTATTACGGGAAAGTGCGTTGTACAGGCATTGTAGTAAGTGAAATGAGCATCTGACCCTTGACTTGGCGACAAATTTGGCGACAAAAAGAAAGTTCTCGAAGCTGGTGGAATTTTGGCTGCATCTTAATTAGGATAAGAATTTCTGGAAAAGCCTAGAAAAATGATGCAATATCCTGCGTGACGTCACATCCGCTTAGAAATCTATAAATAAAAGAGTCCCCTCTCTCATTGTGAGTTAGTGTGGGCGGATTTTGGTGCAAAGCGATACGATTGATATTGCCATTTGAATAGTGTTATTGTTGTGGTATTTTAACTATCCGCTGTGATATGTGTTAAAAATGTTGTATTTACTAGGAGATATGCTTCGTTCCGTCGAATAGTTATTTTGGAATCTTCTAGTTTGTTGGACTATTTTATTGTTCACCCACAACCATATTTTGTAACATTATCTACATAAATAAAATTAGACTTTTGTCTGTACATTTCTTGGAATTCAAAAATTTTGCGATTTCTATCCGTTTCAAGCACCCGGGAATCCGATGCGACCCTCAAAAAAAAGTTTGTCTGTCTGTCGTTCTGTCGTTCTGTCATTCTGTCATTCTGTCCGTGACGCTTTTTCTGTTTAAGCATCATGTAAAAACGGCTGAAGCGAATGATATGAAATTGGGTGTCATGATAGGTGGTCACTCAACTTAAAACATAGGCGTCGAATTAAAAAAAAATCTTGATTGGATTTTGAGATTTTGCGAAAATCGTTTCAAACTGCGTAAATTTGTGTTCAAGCATCACGTAAAAACGACAGAAGTGAATGATATGAAATTGGGTGTATTGATAAGTAGTCACTCAACTTAAAATATAGGCGTCGAATTTTTAAAAAATCTTGCTTGGATTTTGAGATTTTGCGAAAATCCTTTCAAACTGCGTAAATTTGTGTTCGCACATCACGTAATAACTGCAAAGGTGAAAAAATGATATTTGGTGAAATGATAGGTGGTCACTCACCTTAAACTATAAGCATCTAATTTTAAAAAATCGATCCGATTTCAAGATTTTGCGAAAATCGTTTAAAACTGAGTGAATCTTTGTTCCCGCATTACGCAATAACGACTAAAGCGAATGATATGAAATTTGGTCACATGATAGATGGTTGCTCAACATAAACTATAGGTATCCAATTTTTTAAACATTTTCATTAGATTTTGAGAGTTTGTGAAAATTCTCTCAAAATACGTTTATATTTCTTCAAACATCACGTAATAACAACTAATACGAATGATACGAAATTTAGTGATATGATAGGTAGTTGCTAATCTTAATTTATAGGCGTTGAATTTTAAAAATATTTTGATTACATTTGGAGATTTTGCGAAAATCGTTTTAAAATGCTGAAATTTTGTTCCAGCATCACGAAATAAAGACTGCAGGGAATGAAACGAAATTGGGTGACATGATAGGTTGTCACTCAACTTAAATTCTAGGCTTCCAATTTTTCAAAGATGTTGATTAGATTTTGAGATTTTGCGAAAATTATTTCTATATTCGTAAATATTCGTTAGCGCATCACATAATTACGACTAAAGCGAATGAAATGATATTACTTAGTGACTCTCTTAACCTGTAATATTTTAACTTTACTTTGGCAACGTACTCCATCCATTCTGTGTACTCCTACAATGCTGACGAAAGTTCTTGCTTTTTGGAAATTTGCATTCACTAACCCGACAAGGACGGGTACTTCAGCTAGTAGTTTATAAAAGTCGTATTTTTTTATGAACATTGCTTTACACTTGTAGGATTTTTTTTTTTTTAATCCTTGTAGTAAACCGTTTATCCGTATATTTAATGTTGTCAAATTGTATTCTTTAGCGAAATCTGAGTCTGTTTTTAAACTCGTTGGCTAAGCACATATTTTATCACTGCTTTAAACCAATGTTAGTAATTGTTGAAGCTCATTGTATGGTATTTTAGTAATAGATCATTTGGCCCAATGTTCAGGAATATTTGATACACTGTCCTGAAACATATATTTAACGTATGCCAAGCACTGGTTTAAAACAATTAATTCTGAAGTATGTGAAAAACATTATCATATAGGCATCAGGTGAATAAAATGCTAAACTAAGCGATAAACAATTGTTTAACAGCAGGTTGAATAATAGACTACAACAATTTGTTAAACAGTTTTGCCATTGTTGTAGTCATATAAAATTTAGAGCTAAATGATAGACTACAACAATGAAAAGGAATTAGCTTTGGCTTTAATCATTTTTATAAACAATCAGCTGCTACCCGCGACTTCGTTCGCGTCGGCTTTAGAATTAGGTCCCGGAGAAATGTAGCATGTGTGAATAACAAATATTGTTGTGACAAAAGAAACTGCATTTAAATATTATTTGCTTTTTACTTGTTTCACATGAAGTATAATGTATGGTAGTATACGTCATTTAAAACAAGAGAATATGCAGAGTTACTAAATTTAGATTTTTTTTAGGCATTTGGCGAATAGAGACAGTTATGACAGTATTTGCGAACTGTTTTGTAAAAGAAATATTTATGCTATATGCATGAATTTTAGTCTATGTTAATTAGGAATAGAGCAGCTTTCTATTAGTGAAAAAGTTTTAGAATCGGCTCTGTAATTACAGAGATACCCAGAGAGCGTAATGTATTAGAATTATTTTGAGTGTTCCTGTAAAGAACTATTTACGCTACATGCATGAATTTTAGCCTATAATACTCAAGAATAGTGTAGCTTACTATCAGCAAAAAAAGTTTAGGAATCGGTTAAGCATTTACAGAGATGCACATAGAGCATAATGTAATTCTTATTAGCATCCCTGTAAAAGAACAATCTGTGGTATATGCATTAAAGGTAGCCTATAACACTTAGGATGCCACCAGTGTCTAAGAAGTTCTGCTCTCAAAACTGCAAGGCGGGAGGTGCCAGGTTCAAACCCCGGTCGCGCCTGTCGACCTAGCCGCTCTCAGTTTTCCGTGGTTTTCTAAAAAACCTTGCTTAAATACGGGCTAGGATCCCTTAGAAAGTCCCCCACAGAGGAATTCTCCATATAGACCTAGGACCCTAGTGCAGTCAATCGGTCTTAATCCAAAAACAAATAATAATATTCAGGAATAATGTAACTTTCAATCAGTGAAAAAAGTTTTAGAATCGGTTTAGTAGCTACAAAATTTCCATAGAGTGCAGTGCATTAGAATTACTTTGAGTGTCTTTGTTAAAGAATTATTTATGCTATGTGCTTGAAAAGTTGCCTGTATGTTAATCCAGGGCATAAGCTATTTTCATTACAAATTTTTCTCAAATCCGTTCACCCATTCTTGTGTGATTCAGTCAAAAACATCCAAACACACAAACGTACACATTCATATTATTCGTAGGATTTGGAAATTTATGAACTTTAAGAAATACATCTGGACTTTTCTTGGTACTTACGTATTATCCCGGCGGTCATTCCCGCCAAACTGTTGTTTTGTCAAATGAGTTGCCAAACTGTTCCCAATCGTATTCAAAACCATTAATAATTTCATGTGCCCGGCATTTATTTCGGCAAAAAATCGCTTGTCTTGGCGGACCGCCGGGATAATACGTAAGTACCCTTTTCTTTACTTATGCTTTTTAATTTGGCGTAAAATCAATATAATTTCCATGTTTTTCAAATGCATGTGATTTTGCAAATAGAATTTCTGCTTTATTTTAAAAGCATAAATCATTTTGTGCGGGAGATAAAACGGCTTTTAATTAATAGTTAGAAAAGTTGTTAAAATTTCAAAATTCTGAGCCTCAGGTGCACTTTACCGAAGTTATGGGCTAAGTCATGCTCAAATTTTCAAAGCTCTGCTTTCTGTAGATTTGTCTGGAGAAAATTCATTTTTATTATTACAGATAGATAGATTGGGCATAAAACTGGCTTAATTTCCGTGGTATTTAATGTTTTTCAGATGCACGCGCACGCGCTTCTTTGTTGAAGTAATAGCATTCTTGCTAGCTCAAAACATGAATCATTTGATACGGGCGAAACTCGCCAAGCATGGCAATGTAAAAACGGTTTTTAATTAATAATTAAAAAAGTAATTAAAAATCTAAAATTCTAAGTAGCCTATAACCATCTCCAGGGTCCCATCTATATCTAAACCAAAATGCATCCTAATCGATTCAGCGGTTTAGGCGTGAAAGCGTCATAAACATACAAACAAACAAACAAACAAACTCACTTTCGCATATATAATATTAGTTAGGATGCTAAACACTCGTCTAAACAGTCTTCAAAAGCAATGGCTGAAAAT
The DNA here is from genome assembly GCA_038373885.1 of Cheiracanthium punctorium. NCBI lineage: Eukaryota > Metazoa > Arthropoda > Arachnida > Araneae > Cheiracanthiidae > Cheiracanthium > Cheiracanthium punctorium. The sequence goes on along the minus strand of JAWZYV010009056.1, from coordinate 631,668 downwards.
GTGCTATTAAAAATTGAAACAAAGGTTTTAAACAATAATAATATATAGGCTAAATCAATGAGTTAAAGGAATACGTTGAACAAAATGCTAAACAATGTGTTAAAATTATAAATATTGATCTTAATTATAACCCTACTAAAATAATAATGAACGTTGTACTTTAGCAATGTCAAACAATGTGATTTGAAATAATGACAAAATAAAAGTATAGGACTATGATAAAGGAATAAGCTCAATATTTTGAAAAACAACGTTCCAAATCAATGCTGAGATAAACTGACTGAGATAAACTGACACTGGGGGACTATCATTTACAAACAATGCATTTAAATACTCGTAATATCAAGCAATGTGATTAGACATGTAAAAAGGGTAATTAAAAACAATTTAAAATAATGCCAGTATGTGTGCTAAACAAATGAGCTGAATATCATGATAAACAATGCATTAAAATTTTTTTTTTAGCTTTGAGCTAAATGATTGAATGCAACAATACCAAACAAAGGCCGTCAATGATATCAAATATTTGTTTGGAACAATGCAAATATATGGAAAGTAATAACTCGAACATTTTCATCAACAATGTGACTGGAAAATGCTGAGCACTGAGCTAAACATTCCACTACAATAATTCACACCGATATGCTGTAACAAAATAAAAGTAGTATTTTAAATAATGGTATTATAAGTGCAATTAACAATGTGCTTAATGCACTGAACATTTCCAAATGTATAAAAACGTTGGTCCCAACAAGTGGGTTGTCACTCACAAAGGAAGGGGCTATGACATTTTGGGGAATCGACGGATATCAAATATAAAAACCAAAATTAAGTTTTAAAATTCATAGGTACGTGTTAAATGTCAATAATTTATTTATCATATCAGCTTTAAAAACTCTTAATAAACTACTCTACATCTCTAGGCTCATATAGTTTGTAATAGCAGCTCAGTTTATCAAAAGTAAATATAAATGAAGACCAAAAATCAATTCTGTAGTGACCATTGAAGAACTACAATCTGTAAGAAATGCATTTCAGTTTTAAAATCCGAGTCTGTAATTTCAAACTTGTCGCTATAAGCAAGAGTCGTAATCACAGTTGCAATAACATTGAGGTCTGGACGACTGAAAGAGATAAAATATTTTTGCTTTATAAGCAAGCTATCAGCGTATACAAGGCCACTATAACCGAAACAAAAGACAGGAATAAGCTGGAGCTCACACATGACAGTGAAATTGGATGTGACAAAAACTGAAGCAATAATAAAACTTGCCAAGCAGATGCAATCTCAATCACCATATTCATAATCATAGGAAATAATAAGAATATTTTTATTTTAATGCAGTGGGTGCCAGTCTTTTTTAAATGGTGAACTTTTTCAGATACTTAAAATATGTCCGCGATCCCCATTTTCCTATCCGCCATAGTTGATAAATAAAACAAAAAATAAGGTGAAATATGTTTTAAGACTGTTAACACCACTGTATTAAAACATAAATTTTGGACTAAACAATTTACTACAACAATAATGAACAATTTACCTAAACAAATTCAAACAGTTGTTTGAACCGAACAGGAGTACGGTGCTTTACCCACCATGCAACTCGGTCGGCTTAAAGGGAACTTTGTTCCACATTGTATGGAACTTATAAATACCGTTATGTAATAATTTTATGGTCAGCTGACTTCAGAAATGAATAATCATATTTAATTTTCAGATTTTTTACACGATAATAATCGATAATCCACTTTACGAAATTCATAGCTTGTTAATTATATTTGACTCGTGAAATTTCTTTTAATTTGAACGTTAAAAAAAAGAACAATTAATTATTAAAGTGAAAACAAAAAAATTCGCTGTTAACTATTCGCTTTTTGCTTTGATTGTCTTTAAAAACAGCGGTTAGTTTTCAAATTTGGATTTTTTAATAGTAGATTCGTCATTCTAAAATCAATTTTTAGTTCAGTGGCACTTGTAAAATCAATTTTCTTGTCGAATACTAAACTAAAAAGAAAAAATATAAATTGATATAAATTAATATATATTGTTGCAATAGATCATTTAGCTCATAGTTATGAAATTTTTCAAGAGTTTTTTTTTTTAACATGAAGTTCAAATCATTCTTTTTGTACAACGTTTCCTTAACTGTTGGTCGCATCAAGACTTTGAATGTAAATATATTTTTCCATAATTTGCTAGTCAAGAATTTGAAAAAATTCAAAGAGCTAAGGATCAAATGGGCCGCTGTAGATTCGGTTTCTAAAAATGGGATAACAATGCTTAAAAGTTTGAAAACCACTGCTTTAATATATTGTTTTAACACATTTTAGCATTGTTTTAGGTCATTATTTGCAAAAACGTTTTCAATAACGTTAATGTAGTAAGAGGTTTAGTTTTAGTGTTTAATATTGTTTTAGAACACATTAACCTCTTATGACCCATGGTACCCACTTGGGTACCTTTATAACCTCCTTCTTCCCCCTGTATTACATGTGATACAAATAATTGTATTGACTTTAATTATATTAACTTATATTAACGATTTTTCTTTAAAATTCGGAATAAAATAATTCGGACTCGCGTGAATGTGGAAATGACATACAGACACACAATTTTATTTTTGTTTCCGTTGCACAAAAAGATATTTGAACATCAGTTAAATTTTCTACTTAAAATTTGTAAATAATTTTTATTTTATTCAAAATTCACGTAAGCTGAAAAGAACTTGTAGGACATCATATATCTTAAAAATTTCTTGATAATATTTGTTTATGGATGGCACAAATTTATACTACTGAAACAGAGATTAGGAATTGAGCAGTTATTCGAAAAATTATTTAAAAATACGTACTTTACTTGCCGTTTCCAAATGAAAGTTTTATTCCAAATGTTAATGAGATTTTTCTTTTATCTGTAATTTAAGATTTATATTGGCTCTGAAGAGAATAATGCATGATGTTGAGCTCATTCCTGCCGAATATTGTTTTAGTAGATATTCATGCAGTAATTTGAATTCTTTGACGTTAAGTAAATTGCATATTATTGTAAAGTACTAAACTGTTAAGATCAATAATTATCATTATTTAAACACGTTCTTTAGCACTATGTTCAGTGCATTCCTTTAGCATATATTTTGGGACTGTTTTAAAGCATCGTTAAGTATTGTTTCAAAACATTGTTTGATAATGATTAATCCAATTATTTGCTTATTCTCATTGTTTGATATTGATATATCAAACTGTTTTACTGAATGTTTTGTATTGTTTTACATTATTGTTTAGTATAGTGTGTAGAGCATATTGTTTCAGAATAATGCTTTCGCACTTACTTTTTGGCTTTTATTAAAATCTTCGCTTAAAACTGTTTTAGTACATTGTTCACAAATGTTGTAGTATATTGTCTAGCCCAATATTTATCATTTTTAAATCATCGTTTATCTATTAAGTACATTGTTTTAACGTGAAGGTGTTTTTTTTAGTCCAATGTTTAGTATAATATTGCAGATTTTTGTGTTCTGACAAGCTCTTAAAAATTGTTAATTGATGAGAGAATACTATCCATAATACTTGGGAATTTTAGCCTCAACTTGGGAACTTTAGCCTCATAGAATTATCTCTAAATTTTCTACAAAAAATCTAAGTAAAATACCTAGTAGAATCTTCCACTGCTCCATAGAATGCCTGCTCTTCCCACATGCTCACTTCAAATATCTTTAGTAAACTGAAGTTCCTTTTGTAATAACGATTTCTTTATAAAGTTTTCAATGTTATAAATTAATTAAACGATTCAGACTGTCTTAGTTTTAAAATGCGTTTCTTTACAGCGTCTTCATTATAAACAATGAGTTTGATTGTTGTTTGTGGAAGAAATAATGTAAGAAGAGGAACACAACTGCTGAGAAATTAATTTTATTTCAAATTAAATAAATTAAATCTGAATTAAATAACTAAAATTTTCATTTATAGCCACATTCTTTTGACATATAAATAATTCATTTATATACAAAGAAATTTGTACAATTATATAAAAAGAAAATGTAAAGAGTGCCGTTTACTTTACAGAAATTTATACAAAGACGAAAATATGAACATCACTTTTTTTTTAAATGTATACAGCTACGGCGGTTATGTGCCTGACTGGGAGAAAACTCTGAAATGCAGTTCCAATTACAGTTACGCAGACTAGAAGCACTCATCTTGATTCAACATTGAAAAAGAAAGTTGTTATAGAGGTACCAAAGACAATACACAAATATATGATAAAACAAAATATTAAAATGAGAAAAAACGAAGACAATTTTATATATTTTTAACAATGTTTTTTCATTCTTAAATTTAGGAAACAAGAATAAGCTAAGACCCCGAAAATAAGCAGACGATAAATATGTTACAAAATCTCGTTTTTCATTGAAGAGATAACAAAAACTATCTTTCTTTCATTCTTTCATTTTACCAGTATCTTGTTTAAAAAAATCAAAGGAAATTTATTTTCATGCAAATAAAATTAATTTAAAAACAATTTGTAACAACAAAAGGACATTTTCTGTAATAAAGCAGAAATGAAAGCTTCTATAGCAGTTTTTGGCCATCATGTTGCCGATATATGCATTTAATAAATTTCAATAGAAGAAACGATTCCAAAAATGTGATTTAAAATTGCGTTAAGAGAACATAGTACTCACACTGCTTAAAATATATTACTTTGAAACATTCCAGCACCACAATCATTTTGACTTAACATTTCTGCATCCCCCCCCCCTTTTTTTTGACTTCTCCTGATTTAGAGAGTTTTTGGAAACTGGAAGATGCTACTTGAACTCGAGCCTCATCAATTTTTCTCAGGGAATATTTCATATTACGACCTGAATCAGCTCCCAAATATTTTGTAACTTTTGTGCGGCTGCAGTCATCATCAGTAAAACAGATAACAGCATCTAAAACATTCTACTTCAAACTACTAATTGAAACAAAAATATTTTTGGGTAAGGGTTCCCATAAAGAACGGTTGAAGCTCTCCTTCCATGTATTCTACCATGTGTACATTTTCTCACTGTTGAATAAGTTTTTTTTATCAGACAGAGAACGGAAACACTTTTGACAGCAGAAAGTACAGCTTCTGGCAAAGGAGTATTTGTGAGTGTTCTCTTTACCATAATTTGAAGCTTTGTTGTAGCCAAACAACATTTGTTTACATTTTTAAGAGTAATATTTGGAGTATTTATATATTTTAAATCAACGCAAACTATGTATGTATATGGAATCGTCTCAATCTGCTCCTTAGGCAGATAGATATAGTTTTAGGCCGATGATTGAAAATTCAAAAATTTGAGCCATATTTTAATCCATGTGCTTTTAATCAATCTAATATTTGATTTGATTAAATATACTTACATAGTTTATTATAACATTCTTAATTAAAATAACAATTAAAATTAGAATTAATTCACAAATCGAAAAGACTATTTTACATGTAAGCTTAGTCAAATGATAAACAGAAAAATTCATCCTCAAGTTACAATGTGTTAAGTTACTTCTGGAAGAAAAAAAATCTGTTTCAAAAGTAATACACTTATGAAAAATAACTTATTATCTGAATATTTCGTATTCGTTAAGTTACATTTTCGGAGTTTTAGCATTTTTATTCTTATTAAATGACATTTCTGTAAAATTTCCACATTTAAACAAATTTAAAATGATCGCATGTGATATTTATGAATACTTTCAATTAAAAAAAATCAAGTCACTAAATAAATTTAGTGACTTAAAAATAAATACATACATACATATCGATGCACACAAAATATGGTTTTAAATTGTTTACTTAAAAGACTCTTGCTCTAGTTAAAATGATAAATTTAAACAAATTATTATTATTCTTTTGAATTAACGAATAATTCTACAATTCACAGTAACATGATTACTAGAGCTAAACTAATATTTACTTGTAAAAAAATCTTAAAGAAATTAAAAAGTAAGTACGTAAAATAAATTCTAAAATTCATGATATGAAATAATAAAATTACACGAAAAATAAAACACATTTAAAATACCTTTTAGGACAAAATAAATAAATAAAATAAAAGGACGAACATTTAAACTCATTTTGATTATATTTGCTCATTTATGCTTTAAAAATATGTATATAATACGTGAAAAGTATATTAATATATCATGAGGGTCGATGAACTTCGAACTATATTGTTTTCTTCATTTTCAGTTATAGGCTCAATAAATATTTGCATGCTGTATATAAAATTCATAAACAAGTGCAATAGATTTTGATTGTAATTATTCTTTAGTTTGAAAATTGTTCCAATCTGCTTCTTTGAATGGTTGCAATTTAAAAAGCTATTCTAGAACGTTGATTTCTACTATGTAAATCCCGCATTCAAATAGTAGTATGTAATTCGTATAAATAATGCGATTAACCGTTTGAATCTTTCTTCTGAATATCTCGTTCACTGAACACTTTTTTTGGATTGAAATTCTTGAAACTTAAAACACACACAAACAGTTTTATAATTAAAACTCATTCAATTTATTCAACCTCTTTAAAAATGTAATTTTACAATTGCACAGTAGAAAGTTGCAATTTATTAGATTTTTTTTTTTTTTTTCTATACAGTAAGTATAATTTTTAAATTTCAATCTTTAGGAAGCAAATGATCTAAACCAGCGAAATACTTCTAAAATTTGGACTCATGACATGAATGAACATTCTTTGAATCCGTTAAAGGTAAATATCACTCTTATATATATTTACAGAGCACGAAATTTTATGAGTTTTACTAAAGCCATCGACCCCCGTATGCCTCAATAGGATTTTTACATTGAACATTCTAACACGTCGCTTAATAACTGCATGTAGGAAACGATGAACAGCGTTTATGTGAACTTTCAAGTTGCTTCTTTCGTGTGACGTCGCAGTCTGTCTGTGGAAACAGTCTTTTTCCTTTTTGTTTTCAGTCATCGACGCTATGAGGAACTTGGAGGATCGAAGAACACCGTTAAGCTTTATTTTCTTCGTGTGAACTACCCTGACTAGACGTGAGTTCCATAGCAGCCTGTAACACATATGTGAATAGCTATTAATACTGCAGAATGAATAAATATTTACAGAAAATATTTGCGTCATTGACAAGAGAGAATGCAAGCAAATGGAAGTTCACAAAACACGGGCATAAGAGAGGGGGGTGTTGGGGGTCTGGACACCCCTCTTGGTCTACCCACAAATGCTAATTATATTTAAATTCATCACTCAAAACAGTAAACAGTAAAAAATAATGTCTGGCTTCGACGGTGCAGTGACAGTGAGCGATCGAAGGCAAACGAGTAGAAAATATTTTAATTTGATATAAATTTTGAAAACCGTACATTAAAATTAAAAAAAATTACGTTAATTTTTTTATATTTTATAACTCAGTGCGTAAGAAACCCAATTTACTATAAAAAATTTAGATGTTTGCAGTCATCAATCTAATTTTATAGTAAGAATGGACCGTTCCCGCTCCCCCTCCCTTAGCTGAACCCCTCCGATGAGAAAGCTATAGCTACGCCTGTGTCACAAACAAAGCTGTATGCGTATGCGGCTCGTAATGAGGGACCCCTTCACTTCCAAAAGTAAAGAGGCCTTGCCCCCTCACTTTTCAAAGCTCAAAATTAAAGATCCATTGAAAAATGATAGATTAAAACCAAATCACTAACCGAGAAGAAAAGGAAAGTACGAACTAGCAAGAGTTCGCCTCTGAAGGTCATTTAATCAATAATTAGAGAAGGTCAATGAATCAATAAGGACGTTGAAATCCAACAATACTGCCCGATTTTACAAAAGAAATCCGCTGTGCCCTCCTCCACCACCACCACCATACACACACGCATTTCTTTTGACCCTTCCATTTTTTTGGTGCACCAGCCGCCTATGGCTGTAAGCATGCTTAAAACAATGTTGAGAAAGCATTTCAAACGGAAAATAATTGAAGGAATTGCTGCAAAAAGAAGGTAGCTCCATTCTACGGGAGTTTGGAGTTCATCTACTATTTTGCAGTAAAAAAAAAAAAAAAATCTTTCATTTGGTTCTAAAAAGATGCAGCTTCAATCGTTAGTTCTTGTGTTACTTAAGAGGTGAAACTGCCTGCCTTGTTTATGTCTGTTGACTACCCAAAATTTTGTCAGACCAATTTTGCAAACTTGAGTAGCTGGAGTCATGTTCGCCCATATGATTATTTGTAGGATGGAGCCAAATCAGTGTCCTGCCCCCAAAAGATACTATATTTTAATGTTGAACCACTTCTACTTTATAGCAGTGTGTAAATCTTAACGATAATATGGGAGATAGGAGGGGACACCTACCTGCCCATGGGTATGGGCGCCCATAGTTGGAGCTACCTTCTTTTCGCAGTAAACCGTTCGATTTCTTTTCTCTTAGAAACGAAAATAAATTCTGTTTCCTTCCTTTTGATATGAAAACATGCGAAAAGTTTTCCTTTCGGGAAGAGATATTTCTCGTGCCAAAGAGAATCCACTACTGCATAAACTGCTCCATGGAGAAAACGAGTTGCGTGTCTCAAATTTTTTGAAAGAATGAGTGTGCAAATATGGCATGGTAATAAGTGAATAATATTATATTAAAATCGACTTAGTATTATGAGCCGAGATTTGGAAAATTCTTCACTATAGGCACGACTCGGGATGGACTTCAGTAAAAATACTGATGTCGGAATGAACTTTCCAAAATTGGCACTCTCCCTCTAACACAGCATACACACACACACACACAAAAAAAAAAAAAACCCCACAAAAAAACCATGAATCATATTGAAAGTAAGTAACATTTAACCAAGAATTATATGTTTGAAGTGTAGAAGCCTAGAATCAAAAAACAAAAAGTAGTAAAACAAAAAACGTCATATTAACTTCATTGCTATAAAAAAAAGTAAAACAAACAAACAAAAAAAGACTTGAATTTTTTTTCTTTTAAGCTAAAAAATTTTGGGGGCGGGTCAACTAGGTAGACCTTTTGATCAACAGCTGTGTGACAGGCCCAAACTCGGGATTGTCGGTAAATGTGAAGGTCCCTGTCGATCTATAGTCTGTTCGCGGAAACGAGAGAACGAAAGTAAACAATCGGGTTACCAAAGAATTACATTTTTTGGCACTAATCCCTAGTTTGGAATTAAGAAAGGTTAAATTCGCCTAATAGCGTACATGGAAGAAAGCAGAAATTCAGACTGTGTTTGACGCTTTGGCAAAATGCCAGGTGTTTACTCTTCGCCAGTTTGCACGTGCAATTGCTTAGTTTCGTTCTCTCAACTTGCCGAACAGACTATAAATGTCTGTGGTTTTGTGCAGTTTTCTCCAGACGTACCGTGAACATACGTTAGAATCCCTCAAAAGTCGTCCGTAGAGGAGGTCCCTCCCCCCTACGCAGATGCCCCTCGTGTAAGCTTGCCATAACACAAAACAATCAAACGAATGGAAAATCTAAAGTAATTAAAAAACTTTGTAAAAAACACACATAAGAAGTAAAAGGAAAAAGGATACGCGTTTCGTTCAAAAATTGTTTTGAACTTCTTCAGTCCAAGCTCTTCGACGTAAAGAACACAGGGAACTGAAAAGTTTTTTAATTACTTTATCGTTTAACACCAGTATTTTGAGTGTTTTTTCAGAATGGAAAATCTTTTCCTGCCAGTGGAAAGCGTAGTACATGCTCAGGGCCTGTGCTAAAGGGGGGGGGAGGGGTAAGAGGAGAGTCTCCCCCGTAATACTCGCACAATTCTATTATACTTGGCAAAATTAGATATCTAGTTGGCAAACTCGGTAAAAAAAAAAAAAAAAAAAAAAAAAAAAAAATTAACGAGAAGTATAATTTACTTTCTATTTCTGGTACACTGGGCAAAATTACGCAAACCCAGTTGGCAAAAGTAAAAAGTTGGTAATGTAGTTGATAAAAAAATACATGAGTTGGTAAAAACCGATATTTGACGTGGCAGTTTATCGTCACTTCCCCCCCCTCCCTCCCCCAAAAAAGATCTTGGCAATGGCTCTGTACATGCTCTTAATATATTCACATTGCAGTGACCGTGACTGACTCCATAATATCCTGAGAACGATTTGTTCTGCCGTCAAAATGCAGCTACCTCAGGACCTCTCGTATTTTATGAAAGGCAAATTTTCAACTTATGAATAGTCCATCCGACAAAATCTCACTTACGTTGACTGATAATTTATCATCACTTGAGTAACTTTTTTTCTTGAAAAACTTTCGTAGTGGCGCCATCTCTCGGAATTTTCTCCAGTTGTCAGTTTTTTGATTTCTGAAACTGGAAAA